>JAQFVV010000049.1:593896-1793896 GCA_028023455.1 Epiperipatus broadwayi | reverse complement strand
GGTTGAAGTGGCTTGAAAGTCTGGATTCAAATCCCCTATATTTATAACAAAGTTTATGACTACAGCCAATTAAAATCTTACCAAATTTGACATCAAAGCAATCAAGCATAAGTTCTTCAGTATGATCATTTTATATCTTCAATCTCAATATTCACCTGCTACAAAGGTAATATTTGCATTCAAATATAGTAATAAAACTTCACTCACTTCCAGGTCCATCCAAAATTTCATGTGTAAAATAATCATAAATGCAATTTAGTAATACCACAATATTCAAACTTTATAATGAATTATTTTAAAATAGAATTGAAATCAACTACAAATTATTATATCTTAAAATATTATTTTTTAGTAATAATTAATCCACAATAATGTAAACCAAACTTGCTCAAAGCTTTGAATTATATAAAGTTTTGGAGTTAATATTGAAAAGTGATTGGGAGTTTAATTATTACTTTAGGATGCTTGTGTATTGGTGTGTATATGTATAATATCTTGGTATTCTATAATTATTAATAATAATATGAAAATAATATAGCACAGATTAAATATGTTAAATGAAAATTAAATAAACCGAGTATACTTTCAACATGTTTGTGACATAATCATGGTTGTTCAGTTAAGAATGTATGAGACCCATTTTTTGCTAATTTGAATATTGTTAGATCTTTGATTCATTATAGATTCATTTTATGTGATAAATCACACTTCTTTGATCTTAGATTTTTCTATCATTTCTTTCTTCACACATTATTTTAACAATACTAAGTTAAAAATTCTGTCCGTATTTCTTTTTGTGGTTGTAAAATATGTATGCATTGGTTCAATTAATCTTGGATTTTTTTGTACTTTAGGGTATGTTGTGTCTGTCTTGTTCTCTGATTAACTTTTGTTTTCCCATAATAGATATAAGGGCAGTCTGTTTGTCTGCATCCTACTGCATGCCCAATGTTAGGTTGATTTAATTTGTGTATTTTGTCCTTTGTATTCTTAATTAGTCTATTTAAATTAATGGGTGCTCTAAATTTTATATTAAGTTTATTGGTGCAGATCTTTACAGTTTTATTTCTGGTGGGTGATAAGTATGATAGTGCAATCTAACTTTTGTTGTTCCTTATGTTCTCAGTTTTGGTTGAAATGTTTCTTTTTAAATTATTCTATATATTTGTATATGTCACTTGTTCTGTAACCTGATCTTATCAAATCAGTAATATAAGTCTCTAGGTTATTGATCTTGTCAGATTCAAATTGCACTGTAAGAAAAATTTTTTAAATCTGTGAATTTATGTGATGTAGGTTCCTGGGAGTTTACATTGATGTTCTAGACAAAAAAAAATTATTTGTATGAAAGAAGATAAAGGATATCACTTCATTTTTATTAAATGACTACAGGTATGAAGATAAAATGCTTATGCAAATCATTGCTTTAAAATTTAATAATATTTCTAATTATCCAAGAAAGAAAAATTCATAACATGCATACTTAGAAAATATTTACATAAATTATATAATAGAAAGAAATATTTACAAATGTATCCATTGATTGCTACTCTCTCTCTGGATTATTTCTAACATTAAAATGCACAAAAAAGACTACCCTCTAAGATTAGTGATTGTCTTTGTGATGTGTACTGTTACCAAGCATCTAAACATGTGGTGCACATGTTAAAAGATGTTTTGGTCAATTCATGATCAAAACATTTGAATTTGTTAATACTTTTAAAAATACTATTATCTCCAATGAACACAGAATATTTTCTTTTGATGTTACTGAACTATATGGATCAATAAATAGAAAGACATCAATTAAAATTATGAATGATTTATTAACTAATAAGAAAGTAAATTTATACTAGAGAGAATTTAATGATTTTGTAATCTGGATCAGCAATGATATAGTAGCAATATACAGGGGCAATGTGTATGAAATGACAAAATCATGGCCAATGGATTTACCCATCAGAGCAGTCATATGTAACATGGTTTTGGCTTCAAAATCTACTATAATCCTCCTAATATTAAACACATATAGCAACTGCATATATATATATATATATATAACAAAAACCAAGTTAAAAACTTGCTAACACTTGTATTTATGTCAACAGATGATGTTCTACCAAAAACACCGTCAAACGTCAGAGCAAGCATTCACTATCTCTAACTTTAATTCCACTTTCAGATCATGATTTCAAGCTATTTGCTATCATCAGTGAAAGACAGGAATAAGAAACTAGATCTAAACACAAACTCTGAGCGTTTATGAAACAGTTTCTATTCAGCTTGCAAGCGTGAATCTTTTAGACACGTAATGTCTTCAAACTCAGCATAGCAAGCCAGATAGCTATATGGGTCTGATATCAGTTCAGCATCACCACATAGTAGAAGCCTCTGCAATATATATCATTGCTAGAAAGACCTCAAAGGTACATTTATGAAAAACAAAAAACAAGTTAAAAACTTGCTAATGCTTGTATTTATGTCAACAGATGGCGTTCTACCAAATATATATATATATGACTTCACATTATAATTATTTTTGGTATATTCCATGTAGTAAAATAGCTAAATAGCTGATGTTGTTGGTAGCCGAGTGGTCAGCCTTACAAGCAATTGTCCCGGGTTCATGGGTTCGCTTCCTGGCTGATGCTTTGTCATATAAAAAAAAATTAATAATAACAAATACCTCCCTCAGAGCATACTCTTTCTCAAATCATAGGAATGTGTGTGAGATTTAAAATCATTATTTTTATCTTTTTCTTTCTCCTCATATTTAAATTCTATTGGTTGAGAAGTTTTAAAAATTAGTTTGTCTTCCAATAACTTTTTCCAAATGTTATTAATTTTCTTTAATTCACACTTTTCATTAAAACTCTTGGGTTTTTTAAAAATCTCTACAGCTTCTTTTAGCAATTTCTGGTCATATTGTTCAATTTTTACTAGAATATTTGTTTTATCAAAATTGATATCATGATTAGTTAATTTTATATGAGAATAAATAGCCGATGAATAAAATAGTTCCACTTCCAATGATAAAATTTCTTTGGAGTGTCATGGTGTATATGAAATTACATGTAGGGTCTGTTCACATTCATTTATTGGACAGACTAATCATAGAATAAATATTAGAAAGAAAGAACACATTCTGGCATTCACAGAAAAATCCAATTCACCAGCTATTTATTCTCATATAAAATTAACAAATCATGATATCAATTTTGATAAAACAAATATTCTACTAAAAAATTAAACAATATGATTAAAGATTGCTATGAGAAGCTATAGAGATACTTAAAAGTCCCAAGAGTTTGAATGAAAGGAGTGAATTAAAGAAAATTAACAGCATTTGGAAGAAGCTATTGGAAAACAAACTAATTTTTAAAACTTCTCAACCAATAGAATTTGAATATGAGTTGAAAGAAAAAGATAAAAATAATGATTTTAAATCTCACACGCATTCTTATGATTTGATAAAGAGTATGGTCTGAGGAAATTACTTATTATTGTACTGAAATGTCAGTTATTTAGCCATTTTACTACATGGAATATCCCAAAAATAATTATAATATGAAGCCATCATTTATCCATGAAAATATTAGAATTAACATGTTTTATATGTGCACCACAGAATATTATCAACCATATATGTAATAAATTGTACACAAAATCAGACTTAAATTGGACTATCAAACCAGAAAAAGACAAGGAAATTCATTATCTTGATTTGAAAATAAAGTGGAACTACAACTCATTACATTATAAAATGATGATTAAACCACCCAATATTAGAGGATGCATTAACATGAAAGTCCAGATGTCTATATCACATAAATTTGCAGATTTAAATCCTTCTTAAGTTTCAATAACTATTTATGCCAATTTGACTGAACAAGATCAAGAACCTAAAGACTTATATTGTTGATTTGATAAGAACAGGTTACAGCATAACTGATATATATATATTCCAAACAATGGTAAACAATTTATAATATAATATAAATAAAAACTCATAAAGAAATATTTTCGATTATATTCATAATCATTATCAACTCAACTTTCAAAATGGAATAGATGATTCCATTTTGAAAGTTGAGCTGATAATGACTATGAATATAATCGAAAATATTTCTTTATGAGTTTTTATTTATATTATATTATAAATTGTTTACTGTTGTTTGGAATATATTTAAGTTTCGTTATTGTATTATTAATATTAGCGGACATTTATTTTGTTTTAATATATATATATATAGTACAATTTAAAGGAAATGTTTTAAACAAAAGTGAGAACAAAAGTTGGATTGCACTACCATTCTTATCATATATCGGAAATAAAATTGTAAAGATCTTTGCCAATAAATTTAACATGGGATTTAGAATGCCCATCAATTTAAATAGACTAATTAATAATACAAAAAACAAAATACACAAATTGGATTGACCTAACATTGTGTATGCAGTAGAATGCAGCCAAACAGACTGTTCTTACCCTTACTGTGGGAAAACAAAAGCTAATCTGAGAGCAAGATTGACACAACACATTTTAATATACAAAAAAGTCAAGATCTATTCAACCAAGACATTTGTATTTTATAACTATGCAAAAAAATATGGAGACAGTTTTAATCTTAATATTGTTAAGATAGTGTGAAGAAATAAATGATAGAAAATGTAAAAATCAAAGAGAGGTATGGTTTATCTGACAAAATGAATATATAATGAACCAAAGAGCTAACAATATTTAAATTAGCAAAAAATGGGTCTCACAGATTCTTAACAGAACAACCATGATTATAATGCACATACATCAAAAGTATACTCAGTTTGCTTAATTTCATTTAATGTATTTAATCTCTGTTATATATATATATATAATATAATACTGTACAGCTTTGATCTCTATATAACATCAAGAGATTGCATTTAAAAGTGTATATCTTTTAATAATAAATAAATTATATATTACAATTACATGCATCCATTATATGCACCTGTTTCTATCCTTTTTGTAACAATCTGGAGGATTCATGATTTTTTTTAAAAAAATTTTTGATGCAGGGATTAAAAGATTTTTTGTTATACTCATTATTCAAAGTCAAGTCTGGACAACTGAAAATGTTGTTAGCAAAATCCAGACATTTAGCTTGTATCCAATTTTATTAGTAATTCAAAAATTATTGGTAAATGTGCATCTAAATATTTACTTGGAAGGTAACTGTTCCAAGAATAATCTGGGTTCATTAAAATAAGGACTAATAATAAATTGACATTGTTATATCAATATGATACAGCACTAATTCATGATAAAAGACGTATTATATGCTTACAAAAACTAAGATTTTGGTTTACATTTTTCTTCACATGTGTAACAATTCTTTCATCTTTCTTCATTCTTAAACCTCGGATCATATAATAATTCTCTTTCTATCTAGGTTTACAGTTGCCTAAAAATCTCATTTTGTCTTAGTGTTTGGAAAAGTTAGATCTGTGTGCTGTGCAGTAAACAAAACCACTATTAACATTATGATACATTTACTATTCTAGATACTGGACTTATCAAATATATATTTGGCTATAATTAATTTTTGGTAAGTTTGTTATTCTTAGCTATACTTATTTATTATACATAAAATGTCAATCACAAATGCAATCTAATCCAGCACTCACTCTTGATAAAGGAGAAATCATATACATATAAGAACCAATGTCTTAATTTGTCTTTCTTTCTCAGGTGTACCGCTTTTTTCATCTTTCTTTGCTTTTAAACCTATGACTATGTAATGATTCTCTATCTAAGATTTAAGACTGAGGCAGACAGTAATATCTTCAACAAAATTTTACCTATTGTGTTGTGGCAATAGTCTGTTGTTGTTTTTTTCAGTTAGGCAGTTTCCTCATGCATTACCATTAATCATATGATAACAAAACTGCTATTATCTCTATGATTTATTTATTATTCCAGTTACTAGGTTTAAAAATATATATTTAGCTATAATTATTTTTTAGTATATTTCTTATTCTCAGCAATATTTATTTGCTTGCTATACATAAAATGATTATCATAAATGCAATATGATGTATTACTTATCCATGACAAAAGAGATATCTTACATATACAAGAACTAAGATCATGATTTATCTTTTCCTTCACAGGTCTTCCATTTCTTTTGTCTTTCTTTACTTTTAAATTTCTGACCATGAAATGATTCTTTATCTAAAATTAAAGACTGAACCCATGTTCAATGATGATGCTGTAAATTAAAGAGGCTGTTGTTTGGATGGTAACACCTTCAGCAAAACTTACACTTGTATGTTGTGTCTGAAATCAAGTTGTTTTTTTTCATTTAAGGAGTCCCATATACATGTTCTGTACCACTATTAATTAAACTTCCATTAACTATGATTTATTTACTAATTCAGTTACTAGATTCATCAAATATATATTTAGCTACAATTAACTCTTGGTCTGCCATTTTCAGTCATATTTATTTGTTATACCTAATAATTGGTATTGTAAATATATTATAGAATTAACACTGTTTCATTATTTTGCAAATAATTTTTGTATCTGATACTTTACTTTTTAATGTTATAAAAGCTCAGTAAAAGTTTATAACAATTCTAAAACTGAGATGCTACAATATATTGAGTTAAGAGTTATCAATCATTAGCAAAACATGACTGATGATCATTATTTTTGCTACTTATAGGTCTTGAAAAAAAAGTTTTAACATACATCATACATATGTAAAATTTTATAATAAGCAGATTTTAGCTAACTTTACATAAAGTCCAGTGCTCTCACACTGTACATAGATGTCTGCTGGACTTATGTTAAATATTTTAGAAAGCAGCCCAAACTGTTTGAACATATTCACACATGATCGTGTGGATATATATTTAAATTAGTAATTTAAAGTCACACATTATGGAAAGCTGATATAGTTATAATCTCATTTACATTGGATATTGATCAATAATCCTGAGGCTTGTATTTGCCATAAATTGTAAAATTTACCTATCTACTATTTTTATAAATAAAAATAAGACTAGATATGTGAATTGATAAATGGATAGATGGAGAGATGAACATTAAGGGAGGTGAGAGAAGAGGTAAGTGGAATGATTGTTGAATGGGTGAGAAAATGAACATATAGAGTGATATGTATATAGACAGATGAATAAATGGATGTGCAGGCAGGCTCATGGCTAGATGAATTTATAAGACAATCTTATATCACTGTATACTCTATTTACTGTATAGTGAGATTGTAATGAATTTTATATTACAACAGTGCATATTAAAATTGTACAATATTGGCAAAATTGAAAGATGGCACTTCATTCAAAAATTGAAATTGTAAATAAAAATATTATTATGTACTGATTTTACTATATATATTTTGTTATTGTTTTATTATTTAGTAAATGAATAAATAATCGAATATCATTATTGCTCCGTAGTCCATAATAAGATCGAACGCCAGAAATGCGGCAGCGGGAATCGATCTGAGGATTTTACGTTCTAGACTCTGACGTTTTAAATCATGCAGGAAATTATTTTTTAACGATATGATTGAACTGTAGAATTGACTCTCCTTCTCAATCAAACCAACTTATAAAAGCTGTAACAATGGTTGTTATTTTATTTTTCTCTTAAATATGTTACATTACATTAAGAACATTTTACTTATTCAACAATAAATAATCATATATAATCAGCAATATATTTATTGTACTACTTATTAATCGCAACACATAAACACTTTTCATGGCTAATTTTAACTAATATAAATAAAAATATACTTTACAATAGTATCTTCTTGTCCAGCCAATCGAGCGGTTTTATCATTATTATTCTTATTACCTATAAAGTTCCTAACTTATTAAATTTTTTTTAGATATCCATAAAATGCATTAACTAAAAATTTGTGTGTGTATATTGATATAAATATGTGTGTGTGGATGTATGTATGCATTTTTATTATGAACACCATAATTATTTATTCATATATATATAGTCATTATGAATTCTGTATATATATACACACAGGCATAAAGAAAGAAATTTTATAAAATATTTATTTAAAATATATATATTCATATGCATATTTATGAATACTATAACCATAAAATTGATTATTTCTTCCATGAGAACATGATTTATATGTTATACAAATATCTGCTGAATGTTAAATAATTTCTAACTAAAACATTAATCCTATAGCAAAAAGCAAATTAATAAAGCAAGTAAATAATATATATTTTAAAATTAAATTTACTTATATAATTTAAAATTCAAGTGTTATCAAAGTACTCCAACTTAGAAGTACTGTAATAAAAACTAAATTGAAATTTAATAAAATAAATTTTAATGGAATTTTTATTTTTTCATATTTCATTTAATTTTTTGTTTTGCTTTATATATATTATTTTCTGTCATTATTATTTTACTTTTTAAACTTTAAACCGTTTTAATTAGATATTGATTTGATTTATTTTATTATAATTTAGAAATAAAATTGTAAAACATCTCCTCCCCTTTTATATCAGATTTTGCATTAATTTAAATAAAATTTTGTAATTTAGAAATACAGTATATATATATATTTAAAAAAACTACAAAATTGTTTTATATTTAATAATTATATTATTACTTTTGTTTTAATAATGTTTATTTTAAAATTTTTAGTATTATTATTATTTTTTGTATTAAGAATAGCATTATTTCTTTTTTTTAAAACTGATATGTAATATTATTTGCTGGAGAGCAGGTTTGTTGATTCCAAAGACTCACCTATTAATAGAACTGTAATAAAGCAATAAGAAAACCTAATATTTATTGATAGATTCGAGAACTGAAGCTTTGACGCTTAGTGTGTGAATATCATTTGACCTTTCAAGTAATTAATCATTCAATTCTTTTTTTCTTGCTATTAATTTTATACATATATGGTTTACACAATGCACAGTAATGTATGCAAATTCTTTATTGGGATTTACTTAAATCGTTTTTAATGTGACAGTTATATGTTTAATTTGTTGTTTTATATTTGTTATTGTATTAATTTTTGATTATTTATGTTAATCGATTGTTTTTTTAATATAAAAATCTCTTAATTTAAAATGAAATTTGTTTTTCAATAATAATAACAATATATAGTATACACTGTTAAAGATTTGTTTATAATATAATTTTGACGGTTTTAATCTTCAGTAGCAAAAATGTATTTTTTATTATGAAGTAAATAAATTGTTATTGATATTTTATTATTATGGTATTCATTATTTTTGTCATTATTATTATATTTTATTATTGTATTAATCATCGATATCATTAGTAATATATTTCAATTTCATTCTGTATTTTTGGTTTCTCATATAATTGATATATATTTGAAATATAAATTTTAAATAATTCATTAAAATATTTTTATAAAAAAAAATATTAAAATGACTATAAAATATATCTTAGTACTGTACTTGTAATTTTATTTTTTATATTATATCGGAAATTAATTTATGGGGAAGAGAAAAATATTGATAACTTTTTTAAAGCAAAACTCTCGTTGCGGGTGTGTGTGTACATAGTTAATGATAATTTTTTTTATATCTATGTACACGTTATAAGCATATGCACATAGTATAAAAGCATACGTGTATGTCTTATCTATCTTATTATCGTTAGCAGCCACTTATAAACGAGCATGCCCATTATAATTCCTGAAAAATATAAAGAAAAATGCGGGAGGAGAGAGAATTGTTTGAAACAGAATTGATATACATATGGAAACTGCTATGTATGGGTTTACAAAAAGCAGAGATGGTAGTTCATCTACAAATAGACATATAGATTTAAGAACAATTTTTAAAGAAATGTTAATAACTAATAAGCAGTGCACCAACATATGCACAGTAGATAATTATAATCCATTGCATTGCTTCTTAAATGAAGATAGTTCTTCAGGCAACTATATATATATATATGCATATTTTAAGATTTTTACCGAATATATTTTAAAATGCTTTTTTTCTATTTATATCAAGTATAAATGTTAAAAGGACGCATTAAATTTTATGATGTTATTTTAAAATTCAAATTCTAAAATATATAGTGTTAAAAGAATGTCATCCAAATTGCCAATTATTATATTGGGGATGATAATAAAATATTATCACCTGATTAACTCTGTTGCCTCATTTTTTAGTGAAGAACTCATATGTAATGTAAAAGTATCATTAAAGTTTATGCTGTAGCTCTGTATAATCAGCTGTTAAAATAATTTGTATTAAGAGTGTGGCAAGCTTTGTATATGACAGCACAAATGTGTAGAGTATCTAAAAACATCCAGTATTATGGGGAGAAACGGTTTTAAAAATCAAAAGGAAAACATTTATTTACTGAACTTTTTCAATATGCCCACTATTGTTTTTAGTTCAATATGTTTTCTATTGTTTTTACTATTAAAATTTAGATATTGTTAATGAATCAATAATATTAATTGTATATGACATAATAATATGCCAATGCAATTTTTTTCTGTTCTTTGCTAGTCTGAAGTTCTATGTCTTAAAAATGCTATTTGTCAGCCCTAAGAATATGGTAGTTGCTACTTTGTTATTCTTATTTTAAAGAACAGTTGATAAAAATGATTTTTGATGCCCCAGATATAAAGAGCAAGGATGTCTAACTTACTTAAAGGTGTACTTAATGCATTAATTTTTATATATGGTCCTATTTTCTTAAAAATTTTCAATTTTTCTAATGCAGTTGCCATTATGGTTATAATCTGAATGGCAATCTGTTAAATTTTTCAATAGCTTCATTTTGATTTCCTATTGCTTCCTATGTTCAGATTACAGCATAATCTGAATAAATATAAAAATACATTATCATTCTGTGATAGTATACTTATATAGTACTGCATTGGGATTATATGCTACTGTGTTTACTCAGTATATAATATTAAATATTCATATAATCTTTCTAAAATCGTTCTATAAAATTTAATGAAAAATAAGAATGACGATATAAGAATGGCTGCTTTTATTTTATCTTATAAATAAATCTATGTGTAAAAAAAAAACCTTGTGTTGGAAATACATACTTAGAACGCCAGATATGTATATTAAAGTCTCTATATTAAACAATAGAGTACTTCACTTCAAATAAATGATAACAATTGATAATCATCATTGTAATTTGCTTTGTTTCCCATTTTTTTAAAGATAATTGATTCTAATATCTCAATTTTATATCTACATTATAAACTTTTAATGAACTCTTATAACACCAAAGTGAACGCATAACTACTAAGAAATAAATAATGTTTCATTTTTTTTTCGATTATCAATATGTTAACTGTGAAAACAGTTTAAACATTGATAATTGAATACAGAGCTAAAACTATTAGAAAGCTTTTCAGATTTGATGTTATGGGAGGGATAAATAAGTTTGTGAGAAAGAAGAGTGAGAAAACTGAAAGAAAAAAAAAGAGCCATTATTTGAAGTATAATTACTTTGAAGATATGGTAACAGGTAGAGAATTGAAAGGAATTATTCGATTTGCGATATTTTTTTTTAAAATGCAGGAAATAAAAAAACATTAAGAGATTATGTAGAAAAACTAGTTATACTGATATGAAGAAAAAATATTTTGTAGAAAAGTATAGAGATGGATTAAATTGATGAAATAGCTTTTGCTAAAAAAGCAAATGACATAATGCTTATTAAATAATTTGCGAGCATGTACATATGGTGATTATATATATATGCGTTTGTTTATGTGTACATTATTTAAATCCAAGTAGGTTGTGCACGTATATATATATGTAGTTTTTAAATCTATGTATGTATATTTATTCTTTTCTAAAATCAGTCAATATTTTTTTATTTTTTTTCATATGTCAAAGCGTTGACCGGGAAGCGAACCCGGGCCAGCTGCTTTGAAGGCAGTTATGCTAACCACAAGGCCACCATTTTTTTTTAAAATTTTAATGAACGTTTTTTTGAAGTATCATATAATGCTTATGTATATATTAAGATTCTTTAACACGCAAAATATACTGTATTTAAGTACAGATATATGTATTCTTTTAAATAAATAGTTTATTAACCAGAGCTCATAAAAAGTTTGAATATCGGAAATAATAGAATTAGTCTATAATTTATACATCTTGAGTTCAAGTGTCTGCAATCTACCACTATACCAAACAACGCAGGGCTAAATATATATATATACTCGTATATAATTACAAAACACTGACTCTGAATGTGTAGAGAATACCAATATCCATTATAATTTGAATAAACATTTTTACACTCATACATATACATTTTTCTTTTAATTTCATTGAATTTTTGTATATTGTATATAAATCAATTCTTAGACATAATTAGAAGAAAGTAGGATAAAAATAATTTAAAATAGAAATGCTGGTGCTTAACTGTATATTATAAATGGAAATTGAAATAACCTTCAAACTATTAGGCTGTTACAAATTTTTATTTGTGTCTTTTTCTCTCTTTTTTCTAATTAATTTTGTTATGTTAGTTACTATTTTTATTGAACCTTCAAAATATTACAAATTTATTTTCAAATATATATATATGTATTTATAAAGTCAAACAATTTAAATCTCATTAGTAGCATCATTCATTATAATATAAATAATAAAGATATGCTCTTATTTAAAGACGCATTAGAGATTAAACGATTGAAAATAGTTATTGATTAATTAAATTTAAGCTATGTGTTATGAAGGAAATATTTATTTATTTTTTTTACATATCGCTATCCATAAGACATACCTGTGTCTATTAAGTTTGTGATTTATCTAATATAGGTATATCTTTTATATGCGTAATTTATAATAATGTAAATTTCTGATATGTTATATACATATATGTAAAAGGATTTCAGAATGTATAGATAGCACATTCATTAATCATAATTTGTATTCGAATTCAGTCTAGGTTAAAACTTGAACATTTTTTTAAGATTTATAGCCAAGCTATATGTCCAATATTTGGTCAGTAAATGAATATCAAATTATTTTTAGCTAGAAGATAAAACAAAAATAGAAAACTGCTCATACTTTTGCATTTGAAAGCTTGGAAAATAATGCCTTCATTGTTTTTCTATAAAGAGCTGATGGAAAAAACTTTTCCCGCGGGAGCAGATTAAAAAGATGTTTTTGTCTTAGCACATGTCGTATATTTATGGATATAAATAAATGAGTGAAAGAATTTTGGTTTTATGTCTATACATAACTTGTTTGTGTGTTATTTTATTTTGTTCCTGCATAAAATTTTTGCTCTAAAAAGTTTTATAAATTTTAGTAACAATTCTCTATCAAATGAGTAGATAATTTTTCAAATATTTCTGTTTATATATTTTTACATATGCAAGAAATCTGAAAAACATTTCAAATATTATATATATATATATTTGTATTTTTATATTGGACTATTTCAGTCATCTAATATGTGTATTGAATGTCTTTGGAAAAATTTAACTTTTATTTAAATATTCCAACACCAAAGAAGTTAGTATATGCAAATTTTTGGAAGTATTATTCTCCCCTCTTCAGGTGTTTCTGGTCTGACTAGTGACTGTATTAGCATAGGATTTGAACCTGGACCCTTAGATTCTTGAATTTTAAGGGATCACTCTAACCAGCTGAGCCATCCTGAATCACTAGAAAGTTCATATATTTATTTATGAGGTTTCTTCTGATTTCTTCACTTTTTCCTAAATGCAAAGTTGATTAGTAGTTTCCATACATTATGTATAGTCACACTATAGCAGACAAATTAAGGAAAATTTGCAATCAATATAATATCAGAACAACTTTCCAGAACCATACCACACTATGAGGAATTCTAACATCTACAAAGCCTAAACATGAAATTCTGAAAAGAAAAAACTGCATCTATGAAATACCATGTGAATGTGGAAGAACATATATTGGTGAGACCAGTTGTCCTATTGAAAAGTGCTTGCAAGAACCCAAACTGATGATT
Organism: Epiperipatus broadwayi; assembly: GCA_028023455.1. Classification (NCBI taxonomy): domain Eukaryota; kingdom Metazoa; phylum Onychophora; class Udeonychophora; order Euonychophora; family Peripatidae; genus Epiperipatus; species Epiperipatus broadwayi. Next base: position 1,779,870 of record JAQFVV010000049.1, on the reverse strand, counting down.
AGAAGAGAAAAAAACAGATGTGTCTAAGGTAGCAGACCATGTATGTGTCAATGAATGTATGTTCAATTGAGAAAATATAAAAATATTAAATAGAGAAGAAAATGACAAAGAAGAAAATTTAAAGAAGCTGCTCACATGACAGTGGCAAAAAATTTTGTAAGCCAACATAGTGTGACTATACATAATGTATGGAAACCACTAATCAACTTTGCTCTTAAGGAAAAAGTGAAGAAATCAGAAGGATAAGGATGGATCATTTGGTTAGAGCGTTACCTTAAAATTCAATACTCAAAAATCTAAGGGTCCAGGTTTGAATCCCATGCTAGTACAGTCACTGATCAGGCCAGCACCACCTGAAAAAGTGGGGAGAATGAAAATATTTAGAATATTTAAATAAAGTTACATTTTTCTAAAGACATTCAATACACATATTAGATTATCACAAACCTTCAGGAAAACACTATATATATATATAGTTAATAATTATGTAATCTATAAATAATTTTGCAGTATTCTTAAAACTGCATTTTATATTCTTGTAAATTAACAAATCAGTGATAGTTTTCTCTCTATGTGTGTGTATTTCTTGGAGACTCTCCATTCCTAGAGGAACTTCTCTGAGGAAAGTACTTGTTATTATACTGAAATGCCAGCTATTTAGCTATTATATTTTTATTACACAGAAGCTCCCAGAAATAATATTATATATATATATATATATTTTACATTAAATATATTTGAACTTTTGAAACTAAATAGTAGCAATCTCAGTATTATGAAAAGAAATTTCTGACTTTTTTTTAGAAGCCATTTGAGTAATTAAACCTTTATTTAGCTGAGGAATAGAGGTTCTCCATGAAATATATAAAAATCACATCTGGTATCTTTTTACTGCTTTGATAGCTTATGAGAAAGTGGAGTGCAGGATTATGAGTACAGTGAATGTTCAATGAGATTTTCTTATATATTTTTAATTATAATTTAACCAAGATAATGCTAAAAACTGAATCAGTAAACTGAAACATGTAATTCAGCAACAATATTTGTATTAGTCCAATCCCTATAAATCAAAAATGAATGATGTGCTTTAATCCATTGATTGCAGAATTTAAACATGTTATATTCTAAAAAAGTAAGAAATTGAAAATGTAATTAAATAAAAATTAAAGTTTGTGATTAAAATAAAAAATCAGCACTAAATTGGAAATACAACAAAACAGATTAGCAGTTATACAGAATTCAGATAACTCCTTAAGAATAAGGAAATTTGTAACATAAAGATTAAATATTTTGGAATAATTATAGTGCTTTTTCTAAAAATGAAAAGGTGTTCAAAGGTTTATTTTTAAAAACAAAAATCTTATATTTAGCTCATATTAGTATATATACTCATTATATGATGTAAATTTTAAATAAAGTCACCATAAAAAACAAAATGGAACAATTTGAATTATGATCCATTTTCAATCTTAAAATTATCATATAAAAATACAAAAATAGACTACTACAAAATCATGTCCTTAAAAAACTGCCTAAAACACCAACCAATTACAGTGATCAGACTGTATATATATCTAACATATGCTCTACGGACAGTCAAATGTATGAAGAGCTTCACCTTACCCAGCCTAGATGAAAATACCTTCTTTACTCAAAAAATTTTAAAAATGAAGAATAGAGACCAAATGCTATCCACCAAAAGAAGATACGAGGACACATGGAACTTGTTTCATGTCCCACAACCACCCTAGAAGCTGTCCACAGAACAAACTCATCAACACTGCATTAAGACAAACTGCAGCCTAGGTACAAGATATACATGGAATGAACTCAGCAACAACCAAAATCAACCTATCCTTAGGATCTCATAGACATTGGCCCCGTTTATGTATACCCTATTTAGTATATTCATTGTAACCTTTGAACAATAATTAGAAAACAATAAATTTCTTAAGAGAAAATTATCATGTGTTTAGAGAAAAAACAATTAATGAAATCCTGGATCCATCAAAATTAAACTTAACACTATAAACAGTTATAAAATGAAAGAAATTGTACAGTGGTTCATATATTAAGACATACAGTTTGAAAAATTATTTGATGAAAGCAAAAGTTTAAAGTAGGAAAAGCAAAAGAAGTTTTAAGTTTCATTCTTGATATTTTTCTTTTACTTTCTTGGTCATCTGACACTTCTGAAATTTTTTTTAAAAAAGAACTATAGAAAGTGGATTAATAAAGAAATGTTTAGTTTTAATTTATTGATTTGATTTTATATTTATCATTGGTATATGTCAGTTTGATTCAACTTAAAATTGTTTTTTGTAGATAATGAAAAGTAATTTAAAATCTCTAATGCAAATAAAAGTTTTATTTATTTATTTATTATTATTTTTTAAGTGTCATAGCATTGGCAAACCCGGGCAACTGCCTGCAAGTGCAAGGCAGTCGCGCTGACCTCTCGACCACCAATGCTGCCTTTTTTTTTTTTTTACTAAGCTGGCTTTTTTCCCCTTTATAGTTATACACAGTAATTGTATCTTTCATCATGAATTACTTTGCAATTTGTTTATAATGCATAATATATTACAATTAATATAACATTTACTATTTCATATAATTCTATAATTAAAACACTCTAAATGGATTTGTTACTATTTCATATAGTTTGATTTCGAATCTTTGCATGGATCCCAAAATTCACAGGAATTATCTATAATGCAAACGTGCGTACACACGCATATAAATAGTAAACACTTTTAAACATGTATATACAGTATATATATGTTAAAAGTAGATTGCCTTGACAATAGTTTGAGATTGTTGATTGTTATCTATATTAGTATTGTCTAAATGCTGACTGGTTTCTAATGGTTATATATAATATATTTATCTCAAAAATTATATACACCAAACTATCAACAAAAAAATTTAATAAAGAAATGGAATATTGTAAGCTTTTTAATGCATAAAGTATAGATATTTTTAACATGTATATTAGTGATAAAATGTATATTAGTGATAAAATTTAATTCAAAAATTAAATACATTAAGATATAACTCTTTTTGTCTCTAAAATAATAATACTATTTTTTTTTTTATCTTTTTCACTTTTTGTAACAAAAATTATTGTTGTTTTTTTTTTTTTAAAGAAATTTATTTTATAAATTATATTTGTTGATAGGTTACATTATAAATGTTCAGATTGCAGAATGTAGGTCCAGCGATGACCATGTAGATTCCACAATGTATTTTGGGGCAATTAAATGATCTCTTTTCTTGATTTTGTTTATTGTTTTCATGAATATGTAACTTTTAGGGTCTTTTGCCTGCTCCATTACTATCTTGCACCTGTGACACCTAAGCACGTAATTGAAGAAAATGAAAAGTCTAATTTGTGCAAAAACACAATGTTCCATACAACTTCTTATGGATTAGACGTTTGCATTTAGGTTCTTTGTCCAATTTGTAATTAATAGTCTGTGAATATTTAATCTGGTGCATCTCATGATGATATGGTTAATTGATTTTCCTTCATTCCCACACATTTGACAAATTGGTTCAATTTTTTTGTGGTTTCTTTTATTGGCTAGAAAGGATTTTGTGGGGAGGGAATCTAAATTGAATTTAATCATGAAATCCAGGAATTTTGCCAATAGATGCCAAAGTCTGGAACTCTATATGATTATTTGATTGTTTACCCCTAATAGGATATTGCTGATTTGATCTTCCCCATGCATAAGGTTGTATGCTTCCCAATATTTCAGTTTTGTAGTAATAGTATGATTTTCAATGTTAATAAATTTCCCCACATTCTCCCATAGACTTTGTCCAGTTCTGTTGTATTGGTGTAGGCCTATCGGTCAGTGTTATAATGTCTTGTTCCAACAGTTTTATTGAAAGGCAAATTATACAATGTGTAAAATGATGTAAAGTTCACAAGTTCAAGTTTGTGTGCTTATTTGAAATACTTTGCAGCAGCCATTTTCTTGTGATATTTTGTGACCACAGAACTAAATTTAGAAAATTAAAATTTTATTTATATAATTTTCTAATTATTTATTTATTTATTTTGAAACATGATTTTTAAAAAGATGAATATTAGAGACTCACAAAGTAGATTCCCTTTATACCTGTAAAAATCTCTCAGTATATATATATATATATAATTCTGTCTTGTTACTCATCTCTATTTTGTTTGTAAACATATCAACTTTCATTTTATATGATTAACTGTATTTATTGGTCAATTACACTAATGAGATAGTATTTTCAGAATTATTGTAATATATAAACTTCTTAATATATATAAAGAATTAGAAAATAATATTCAAAATCAGTTAAATTTCACATCATATCATATAATCACTTGCCAATGCAATGAAAGATGATATACCTTTTTTGCTTATCTAATATTATAAATAAATTTGCATATATTATAAATATGGGCAAAATGTACATTAACTGCAATGTTATTAAAACTCCACCTAAAGCAGTTTAAATTTAAACTATCAGGATAGAGCAATATATATTATATAACCTAAGCTATTTATGACTTAGTCATGTCTTTCCAGTAACTTTTTAGATGGGGCTTTAATAAGAAAATCATGGGTGAATTTTTTTTAAATGTATATAAAATTAATGATATTCCAGATGATAGGAGAAGGAATTGAGAGAATTAATTATTAAATGTGTAATTATTTTCTTTTTTCAACTGTTTTTAATGTAATAAAGTGTGATGATTTTTAAGTTTAATATCTTAAATAAAACTAAAGTATTGTTAAAAATATTGGCATAAATATATTTATAATATATTATACAATTAATTTCTGTTTAGGTTCAAAAAGATAAAAGAACAAGTGGAGTATTTGGAATGATATGGACTGACATTGAAAGAAATATATTTAAAAAATGAAAATTAATATTTGTGTCAGTAATTTTGATAAAGTGATATCTTATTATTTTATTGTATGTTTTAAAAAATAAAACTATAATTGGAAGGAAAAATGATTATTAAGAAAGGTGTTCATAAATTGAAAAATATTTGTAAGAATAAATAGTATATCTGAAAGAAGAAATAGGAATAATGAGGGTGTTAAATAGAGATATTAAACTTCTGTTAATTTATTTAAATGATTTTATTTATCTTGACAAGAATGAAGTAATATTGAATAGAACTATTTTTTACATCAATTTTGCAGATCATATATTGGTGCTTTGTGATTAATATACTTAAATTGCTAATTATGGATTAAGTATTATGTCAAAAGTTTGAGTTAAATGGAAGTGATAAAACATTAAGGCATGCCATCTTAAAACAGTTTCGTAAAATTATTTTCAGATATTAGAATTGACTGAAAGTGATAAAGAATATTTTTTGTAGCCTTATAAATATTATGGTGGCTTGCGTTTCTAATATAAATAATATTTTTTTGTCCTTTATTTTTATCTGCTAGCCTTTTTTTCTTAATTTTTATCTTACATATTATTTATTATTATAGGCTCTGATTGTTATGAGCATTTTATACTAGCATTAATAGTAGGATTATTTATTCTTGAAATATATTTCCATTTTTTTAAATATATGTAGAAATTCTCACTCCAAACTTTTTTTTAATTTTTTTTCTCAATCTTTTGTTTGTTTTTCTTCCAAAGATAGAATGGCCATATTCATTTATAAATGGCTACTAATAATCATGATAAACCAATCTAATGTCATCTATGATAAATTTGAATAATCAGTGATTATCAGATATTAGAGCATTTAAATTTTTATTCCCAAATTGGTTTATCAATGATGATTGAGATTCAAAGTTGAAAGTACAGCCTCCGAATCTCATTGATAAAGCCAAGAAGTAGACCAGTCTGGTGATAAGAATTTGAATGTTTTAGTACTTGGCAATCCTTGGTAGTCAACCTTATTGACTGTAGTTATAGAAAGGAATGCTATTTTTGGTTTAATATATATTAAATAAGCTAAAGAACTGTGTGATTTGTTGATAAATAATGATAAAACCATATTTCTATGAATAGAAATGTATTTTTTATTATAATGCCATTTATTCTGATAATATACTTACTACCCCTTGTATATTAATTTTGATATTTGTTTTGAGATAGCCAAGCAAAAGCACTTATCAGTGTTGTAGAGATTTAGTGTTGCTAGCTTTCATTGCAATATTAATCCAATGTTTATTTTGAGACCATGTCATAAAACATTAATCAGATCTGTTACTTAGAGCAACATTTTAAAACAATTAAGATTTTTTTACATTATTGAAATATATAAAAGAATAAGTATCTCCATGCAGTTTAGTTCTGTTGTACAGTGATGGATTTAAGAACTAATAATCACTAGATAAAAGCTTAACTTGCTACGTTTTGGTGCTTGAATATCATAATTACTAAGCAATTAATGATTTATTATTTATAAAAAAACAAATATGGAAATGTATAAACAATAGTTTGTTCATAGAAAATAGCAATTTATTTTTAAACAATTTATATATTTAGTTATATTTATTTTATAATAACAGTCATGAAGATTAATCTTTAAATACCTAACAAGGCAAAAATTTATTCAGTATTTCTTTATAGAGAAAGGATTAAAAGAATATTTATCAAATTACTCATATACTTAATAGCTTTTTTATTGTCTTCTCAAGCTAAGAATTTCTATATACATATTTGCCTAACAATAACTGGATTTTTACCTGGGTTGGTTAAGTCTGGAAATTTTTTTGGTATCTGTAAAAAATCTTCAATTCTAATCACAGGTCATGGAATTATAGGTTAATGCAGTAAGCAGTAACTGATTATATATATATTTTTTTTAAAAAAAAAGAGTTGATTGTGTTTAGAGATAAATAATGAATAAAATAATTTAAGAAACATAGGAATCATGACTGCATTTATAATAAAAACAAAAATAATTAATAGAATAATAGTACAGAGGTAAGACATTGAAATTGTCTAAATTTAGTTAGTTAGTTATTTAGAATAGTAAATGATGTAAAGGAGATATCCCAGCTCCATAAAATGGCTGGCAGAATATAATAGTTTTATTCAATCAGTAAGACATTTTTTATGTATTCATTCCCGTTTTGAATTGGTATTTATTTAAATATTATTCATATGTCAAATTTTAAGTATCACATTATTTTTTCAGTTTACTTTTACATTTGAATTTGGAACACTAATTTGCTCTATTATTCTGCAACAGGTCTGTCTATTATAAGCTTGGTCAAGAATTTGTTGGGGGCTAATAACCAGAAACTAGTCTGGGAATTTGGCTTTGACATTAAAATCTAGTGATCATAGAAACAAAAGATGATTCTGGAATAGAATAAATAGAGACAACTGCTGTCCTCAATGCATATATATATGTTTCACAAATCAAATTTTATAGTATTACTTCAACAAATTTGCAAAGAACAGTCTCTTTTTTATCAATAATAAGTTAGTTAAAAATTGGTCCACTTTTATATAATTTCCATATTGTTATATGAACAATAAATCAATCATTATTACTTAAGGAGATAAAACTTTATACAAATAACAACCTTCATAACAATACATACTGTATTAATCAAATCAGCTTACAGTTGCTATTAAATATGTAGCATTGGGAATATATAATAATATTTATAGAGAAGTAAATTCCAATTGCATATATCATAATAATGTTTCAGAAATCAGACTTAAGAGAGACATTTTCCTTCTATTATTGTTAATTTATTGGTTAGATTTTTTTTTAAAAAGGCCACTTTTAATTTATCTAACTTTCCACACTGTTATATGGATAGTAAATCAATTGTTAATAGTTGAAGGGATGAAAGTTTATATTAATAGCAATCTTTGTGAAATATTGACCAAACCAATTCCCTGTTTCAAATAACAATTAAGATGAAAATTTTAATAACTCTATAAATAAACAAAATTCTTGTAAAACTGACATGAATTATCATTATTTTATGCATTCAGTTTGTTTCTATAAATATTATTACATATTTTGAGACTCCATATTTAGTAGTTTTTTATTTATAGGATTATTAAAATTAATAAAATTTACATTTTAATTGTTATTTGAAAATGTGAACTGGTTTCACTCTTCCAAATATCAGTGATTGTTTTATATAAATGTAACAATATTTAAATAAAATTGATTATTTTTTGTTTAATTTATAAATTAGTATTAATATGAGAGAGGTTATTCTTTAGTTTTGTTAAAATGATTCTAGTAAGTCTATCTTGTGAATTATTGTTATAGTATGCGCATTCAAAATGTACTTATATATATTTATATGTAGGGACTTATGTAGCATTTAAAACATATATTTTATGATTATGATTTGGAAATTTGAATTAGGATAGAGTTTAGAATTTTTTAAATCAAGTTTACAATAAATAGTTCTGGAGTAAATTGCTATTTCTTATTCTAATGTGAATAAATACAGATAATTACTTTTATATATAATACAAGCTTATTAAATTAAGTAACATGAGGTATGACTTGATTTCTTTGCAAAAATAATTAATTACTTGATGTGTTGTTTGGCATATATAATATTTGGATAGCAATTTATCCAAATGTTGATCATTTAAATGATATTAGCTATTTTTAACTAAGAGATAAAACAAGAGAAGAAAACCATTAAACTCTTCATCAACTAGTTATTGACTATACCAGTAAATAATGACTTTTTTCTTTCAGTGTTTTTCATTGCTGGAGAAGCTTTTGTTCTGAAAAGGTTTTCCTAAGACTCTTTTATCTATATATGTGTAAAAATAAAATGATCTTAAAAAGCTAAAGGTTTCTAAATCAAGGCTCAGGGTCACTTTGGTGCTTGAATATCATATGATCTTTGAGCAATAACCAGGAAATTATTATTAATAACTAATTCCACAGCAAAAGTCTTTCTAGATCCATACAGAATATATATATATATAATATAAAGAGAGAGAATGACAGATAACATATAATCATCATTTAGTAATAGTTTTTTTTTATTACCAATGATAAGTTAAAGTAATATTTATTGCTTGATAGTAGTTAATCCATATAATGCAGTTGTTTAAAAGTAAAAGTCTTTAATTTTATTTTATCCTGATCTTTTATTAATAATCGATGTAAATGCATATAATTGTGCATCTATTTGTTATACTGAGGTAGTAAGAGATGCTTATTTTAGATATAAGGATTGCAAAGCATTATTTCAGGATACCAAATGCAAAATGAGTAAGAAATTTTACATAAAATATCAAATCTTCTATAATTCTGTTTGTAATTCAATTATTACTATTTTTTTTTTTTCTGAGCCAATGTCATTCTGTTTATAAATTGTTGCCATTTCTTTTAATAATTAAAATAAGGTGATTGTCTTTCATATCCTAGCTTCATTAAAGACAATTGTATATACTAGTAATTAAGAACAGCCATTCAAAATTTTTTTTAGAAGTTGGAAAACTATAAGAAAATAATTAAAAATATGGATAGAAATTTTAGAAAATGTAAGGAAAAAATTTTTAAATTGATGACTATCAAAAAAGATAATTATATGTGGTTATCAATCTTTTTCATGTGAAATCACTTTTGTCATTGTACTGTTTTTTTCTATAATTATTCAGAGTAAGTATTTATTATTAATGTCAAATTAGGTTGTTTTATCTTATGAGCTATTGGATATAATGAAAAAATTTAAATTACAAGGCCTCCAAGACAGTCTTTAAAACTCTAAATGCATCAAATATTTATTTAAAGTTGCTCATTAAGAGTTTTCAAATTTGAAGAAAGGGAATCACTACAATAATATTTTTTTATGGAACAATTCCACAAAATTTTAAAGCAATAATAATATCTGGACATCAAGCAATGGTCTTAATTTATTCATATTTCTTTTCTATTGTATCTACACAAAGTATAATATTTCTATATGCCTTTGCAAATTCTATAAAAAAACATTGAAACCTCCACGCATTTCTAAGCACAAAGGGCTTTTATTGTTCATGTTAGCATGTGGTATCAAAAATGGAGTAAGAACAACCAGAATCACACTTTTATGAAAGTTTTATTTAACCATTGATAATATTAGTTTCACAAAACATTTTTCATTATATTTCAAAAGGGGCTATAAATGAAAAAAAAATCTGTGAAGCCCTGTTTCTATATATATATATATTTGAATTCCAAGGCATTTAGGGGGATTCCTTTTAAAATGTTTGCAGTTTAGATGTATTTACAAATACTTTTATGAAATTACTGTACATAAGAAATTGAAACATGAATATAACCTTAAATATTTAATTGAATACAAGTATAATTTATGTATTTTGAGTTTTAGATGTAAAATATAAGTGTTTAAACACAGTTTGTGTTCAAATCCCCTATAGTTAATCTCAAACAATTATTTTTATTTTATAACTTAAAGCAACATTTAAATAATCTTTGCAGATAACTATACTTCTCTTAAAGGGATGAAGAAGGAGTCAGCACAATTCATCAAACTGCTATTGATGAGGGTATTAGATTTTTTATTTTTGTTTTACTCTAAACAAAGTAACTATTTACTAACTATATTAGATAACTATTTACTATCTATATTATACAATAAGCAGGTCTTACTACAGGCCAACTATGTGAAAGAAAAATTTTAAGCCATTGGAAATGAAGAAAATTGTATTTTTATATAGCATGTATTTGAATTTCCAATCATTGATGTAGAAGATGGATGGAATAACCGTAATGCATCATTGATGTAGAATATGGATGGAATAACCGTAATGCCATAAGGTCTTTGTATTTACAATAATTTGGAAGTCTTCATTAATTTATTTTTAAAAGTTTTATATATATATCCATGATTTTAAAAAACCTTTCAGGTGGATAACATTTAAAAAACTTAAATGGAATAATGGACTGTAGATAAACTACACTCATAATTTAATAAAAATTATTTAATTAAAAAAAAAACATTATAACATTATTTGCAAGAATGAAATTCTTGTGTGATCATCACAATTTTTTTTTTTTTAAGTTTAGGCTTATGCAATTTTATTTATATATTAATATTTAAAAAAATACACATTTAAAATGTATATAAATATTGAATTCAGAAAACAAAAATGATGGGATTGCCATTGTTATGCTGCTTTAAAATATTTTAATTTCAGCATTCAGTCAATTAAGGGGGAGAAATTGACAATTCCATAGCAAAAATGATTTTGTAATTTGCAGTTGTTGTTTTTTTATATTGAATAATCCCTATGGAATGACTTTAGAAAAAATAATTTCAGTAATCTGTGTGCGTTTGCTTGATATGTGCAACATTGAAGTGATAGACTTGAGAGATAAGAGTCTATAAATAATGAGTTGGTTCTGTTCTTTCTAGTGCAATTTTCTGAGTAACAAACTATTCAATTATATATTTTCAGAAAAAAGACTTACCATGTATTGGTATTGACAGTAGGTATAAAAAAGATGCTTCTATAAAATAAAAAACTTTGGTTGACTAAGAATATCAAAATATTGGGATTTCCAGTGTAGAAACATGAGTTAATCATCAACAAGAGACTTTTTAAGGGATATTGTGATACAAGGCTTGTGAAAATCATGTGTTCTAGGCACAGATAAAGAATTATTTAAGAACATTGTGATGCATAGTCCTTAAAGATAAACAATATCAAATTATTGTTGAGCAGAAATTCTTCAAGGAAATTTGTGAATATGCATTTTTAAAAAAATGATTGATAATTAAAAAGGAAAAAATAAAAAAAAATTATTCCACAATGGGTCACCAAAGTTGAACTCTTGGATAAGTCTGGGTTATGTAATCTGAGTATAAATTTGGGGCAGATTCACTTCTTTTTTCTTTTGCTCATTTTATTGTAAAGTTATATTCATCTTTTAAATGCCAATATTTTTTTATGATTTTTACTTTCTCTCTCTGTATATTCAACTTTGTTTTTATGAGTGCTTCATATCACAATTATCTTCCAACACAATGCTATGTATATATTTTGCAAACAGTATCACTTTTCAGGTGAGCTAGAGATATTAAACATTTGAATCTTTATGCTTATGTTAATAGTATGACATTTTTCATTACAACACCTTTTCTGTCTGCTTTTAATAATTTGTGTAAAAGTCAATTATTGACTACAAAATTAATTTCATGGAGTTTTTTTTTTTTATAAGTATATTCTTTATCTCAATTTCTCCATATTATTATAAGCATCCTCCATCATAGAAATTCAGTATGCTATCTCTTACTGTACATTGCTATTGGATGTAATTAATCAAATTATTTATCTAATTGGAATAAATAAAATTCACATATATATAATTAAAAAACAGTCAATACCTAGACAATCCCAATATCATTAACAATCAGCAATCTCAATCTGTTGTCAAGACAACCTTCTTTTAGCAACAAAGGTGGAATCCCACCTTTACTTATAGTGCAGTATATTCATATAGACACTAAAGACTGCAACTTGATCACAAAAATTGAAACTATTGATACACAGAATTTTAAAACAGGTAAATACAACCTATCCTGAATGCAGACTAATAAATAGTCATTTATATATATATATGTGTGTGTGTATATTTATGGAATATGAGATTTCAAAAGCAATTCCTGGATTACAAAGTTTAGAACCAAACTGATGAAAAATGTAAATAAAATTTAAGATTTCTCCTGCTTCTAAGATTTTAAATAGAAAGTAAATAGAAGGAGCATTCTTACAGTGATAAAGAAAAGTGGATTTGTTTAATTATTAACAATGTAAACCACAGAAGTGCAACTAAATGAATTGAAATGTTACAACAGTATTTATTGACTCACTTTTTATTTTATATTCTTAATGCAAGATTAATTATTGATTCTTTTAATAAGCTTGAAAAGCACCTTAACTGACTACATAAAAAAGTAGAATATGCATAATAATATGCTGAAACTAATATAAAAAAATATCTATAACTAACATATAAATTTCCAGAAACACTGCCATGGTTGCAAAGCTCTAAATTAAGCAAATGATAAATGGAAAATAATTTTCATCTGCCGTTAAGATTTTAAATAGAAAATAACACAGAACACTGTAAACACAGGAGTGAAACTAGAAAAGTGGAGGTGTTACAATAAATCTTATCAATCAATGTTCTATTTTACATTTTCAAAACAAGATATTTCTTATATTTAATTCCAGCATAGCATTATGTATATTCTAATTTCTTATGTAGTATGTTAAGGTCATTTTCAAAATCATTAAAATAATTAATAATTAATCATTATCTTAAAAATATAAATTAGAAAATTGGTCAATATGACAACATCTCAGCTCATTTTTGCTCTTGTGATTTACATGATGCTATTTTCTATTTAAAATCTTAGCAGCAAATGAAATTTGATTCCCATTTTTGTCTGCTTGGTTTGGAACTTCATAATTCAGATAGTATTACTGGAAATTTAAATGTTAGATGTGATAATATTTCTTATATTTGCTTCCAATATATTAGCAGTATGCACATTGCAATATATATATATATAATTAAAATCTATTTTGAGTTCTTAGCAAAACATCTTAATGATATAAAGTTAATTGTTAAAGATAGCAAGAAAACTACCAACAATAATTATCAGTTTGCAAATGCATTTAGTATATACAATTTGTTTATTATTTTACATTTCATAGTACTCTATTGTCTATAGCTTAGCCAACTTACTTGTGTATAGAAAATTTTGTATATATACTCACACATTTATATTCACATAAGATTTAATAAATATGAAATTGAAATCAGTTTTTACCTAGCCAGTATATAATTGTACATGTGCTTATTGACTATTAAATGCATCATATTTAATAAATAAATTTCACTTTCCACATTTTAAAATAATGCATACAAAGTCTGCATTATATAGAATAAAATTATAGCCTTCTCTCAAATGCCATTAGCAATATTTAAACCCTTGCACTGATGATATAGAGAGTTGACTATGCAGTAAATCTTCTTATATTGCTATAATTTGCAATTGTGAAGTTGCTAACATATAATTTATTTTATTATGAGATCAGTAGAGAGTGCTTTAGTCTTTTGATTCAGATATTATACTAGTTAAATTTTTAAAGGACTTAATGGTTACTGCACTAACATGCCATGTCTATAATCTGGAATTTAAGTGCAAAGAATTTTTTTAGATAACTGAAGAATTTTCAATAAGTTCAGGAATTTTTCAAAAAACTGGTCTCACATTAACAATTCTAATCTTCTATTATTCATCTACAAATAAGTCTATGCAGCAAGTCAGGACAAGTAAAAATGTAAATCACATTTATGATTCAAACAATTCAGGAAGTGATGATAAGTGAAGATAGCTAGATGTTTTTGATATTTACTTACCTATTATTATTATTCTTGAATTTACGATAGTTTCTATAATAATATAAATGGCATTTGTTGAGAGGTTATTATCATCATTTGCTACTGCTTTTAAGCTGTCTATAAAAATATCAAAGGCCTTATTAGTTGTTGAGTGGTATAAAATCAACAAATAACAAACTAGTGGCAAGAAGCAAATATATAATTTTTTATTAACTAATCTTAATCTGCTTATTAAAAAAAGTTTTTTTAGATTTGACATAATTGCTGTCTAGAAAATTATTTGAACATCTGTACAATGCACATTACAAAGCCTCATATTGAAATAAATTAAAGGTTATGTGATATAAGAGTAAATGCATTCGATTGTGATGCTTTAACTTGTGTCTTGAATTCAGATAAATGAATCTTGATGTTTTTCCAGGTCACAATAAGTTTAAATTTTTTTTAAAAGTAATCAATCTATAGATAACCCAATTAATTATTCACTAGTAGTCAGTAAAATATCTAGGGATTATTATCTGGACAGTTAAAGTTCTAAGTTAATTTGTATTAGTCACACAAATATTTGATACACTGATTGTAAAACAGAAAGATTATCATGAGAAGTCTTAGCCATTTCTGGAGGAGATATTGTACTCCCATAAGCAGTGATCTGTGATTTAACTTTACCATATTTTTATTCATTTATTTATTAAATAATGCTATTATTTTTTATCACTACAAATCATAGCCTATAATGCTTTTTGTTGTTTTTACAATTTCTTTTCATTTTTTGAAAAAAAATCACATCAATCCAAGCTACTTTACATTGTTATTTATTTAATCTGCAATGATGTGATTGGGTTCAACAAAGAAAGGATAAGTAAGATTTGTTAATCTATAATATCTATGAATATATCATTTCTAACCACCAATGTTAGATACTAATATGTTAATATAATCCTTTAATATAACATTGCCCATGGTAAACATTTGATTATTATTTAAGCAATTGGCACTTTACAAAGAGAATTTCCAATATGGGACAACATGTTTATACTTAAGAATATGACAAAAATATCTCACTAATCTAGGTAATTTGGCTCTTGAAACAATGTTAGCCAGGTAGTTAAATTTAGATCATATTATTCAAATGTTCACAAAAGCAGAAAAGCTGTAACATAAATGCAATTATTTATTATATTATCATATTACCAATAGATAATAATAATAATAATTTATTATTAATTGATTGTATTATGTGAATAATTTTGATTTTTCTAGTCTGATATTGTTTATTAATTCTTTTGATATGAATAAAGCAGAAAAGTTTAGAAATAATTGTTTTATTTGTTAATTTTGGGAACCTGATAAGAATCATTTCTCAAGGCCCAGCACTGATTTTGATATCTTTGAGTAATAAGTATCATATAGTGAAGAAAGTTAATTAGTATTTGAAATCTCTAGTAAAAAAAAAAATCATCTCATCTTGAACTTAACATTATCAAAATTTAAAAATCTATACGATATGAAACAGTTATTAATACATATATATATAATCGGCCATTTACGTTTTTGGCTTCTAGATCTCAAATGTTCTATCGCTGGGTATTCATCCATATTTTATTATTGAAATCTTCTTTTCTTTATGTCATGAATAATACTAAAAAGTAGGATTTTTCATTCCAGATCGTCAATTTTTTATTAATTATATTAATTGTTTGTGTACTAGGTTGTTGCCCGAGACAGACGGAATAAATAGGCCGTAGAGTATTATTACCAAATAAATTGGCTTCGATCAACATCAAGGTGGTTTTCCCTTGCTTGCCATCCTCTTAATTGTTTATTAAATAATTAATGGGGAGGGGGTTAAAAACATGTAAACGTAAATATATATTAAAATTTTTACGTTTTTTTTTTAAAAAAAAAAATTAATAAAATAATCCCATTGAGGTGAAAAGAGAATTCTTTTTTTTTTCTACCTTACTTTTATTTTTTAATGAAACTATTTTATCTGTTAAAAAAAATTTCGAAGCTAATTCATTTTAATCAATTGCTTTATGATATAGTGACATTGTTAACGCCCTAGCTATAAAAACGTGTTATTGTTGCTTCTATTATTTGTTATGATTTATACGACAAGACAATTTTTGTTAACAAAATTCTTTTTCTCACTCTTTATAAAAATAGATTTATATAATTGAAAATGTTAATATTTTTTTTTTTTTTTACAATTAATTTTTACGAATTCTTTTAAAACCACAATAACTAAAATTAAAGCATAAACATTTAAAGATCTTTTTAAATTAATATTCTCAGTAAATTGTGAAATTTGGCAAAGCCCGCTTAACAAAACGTACTTGTATCGAGAAGGTGCGATCCGCGACCAAGTAAAATCAGCGATGTTCACATGTTATTATCTGGTCTGTGTAGTTAACCTGTCTTCGTGCAGAAAATATTCATAAAACTTAGTAAAGGCACATTTAGTTGTTTCAATTTTTGTAGCTGAGCATATGTCACACTTCTAATTTTTTTTTTTGAATACAGGTTTTGTTGTTCAAAAAAGATACTTTACAACAGGAAGCTAAGATAAAACTCTAATTCTATTTACTTTTAATGTGTAGATTACATAATATCTATAAACGTCAGTATGCGCAAAAGTAGTACATACAGGTATATAAATAATTATAAATGTAAACACACACCTTTAAAAAAAATCTTTTTTTTCTGATCTAACTTAGACCATTTTAATATTTTTAAAATGGCTGCTCATTTGTCTTTAATGAGGTTTTGTATAGTAGAGTCCACTTTTTTCAGACTTGCGCAAACTCTTTATGCACTCCGCGGGTTGTTATTGGTACATCAGAAAAACATGCTGACAGATTGAAGCTCTAGATGGAAGTGTAATTAGCTATAAGTTTTAAAAGGTGTGAAAATTTCAATTACTGCATCTCTTGTTCTGTTTTTACAATTAAATGTCACCTTGACTATAAATATATAATGACAATGCATGAAAGTAAAGAACCTGACTAGTTTTTATATATAACTTACATAGATATTTCATCCAGGTGTGCTAACATGATTACAGGTAAAATGTAAGTACTCAAAGCAAATTATTTATTTATTTCCCTCCTCATCATTCATCACAAATCATTTTCAATTTGCTCAAATGTTTATGTACTATATATAATGAAGTTTTAGCACGAAGTTTTGAGTAGCCAAATTGTTTTGGGGTTAGTGTCAAATTTATATTAATAGTTAGGTTACCATGGTAATGTCATTTCTTCAACTTTAGTGATTTAGTGTTACGGTAGTTGAAATTCTCAGCGCTTTGAAAACTTTCGGTTAGAAAATGATTATTGATTATTCAATGAATTATCACGATTTTCATTTAATCATATTATATGTTTATTATTTGGTCTTTAATCAGTATAATTAAGGTATTAATTTTTATTAATCTCTTTTGCCTACAAACGTGTAAATTACGTAATCATGTATGTATGTATATACATCTAACAATTTGACTTTTTCCTTCCAATATATATTTCTTATTTAAAGCCTATATATCTTTTTCTAATGTTGCATCTGTTTTTTTCTTTCCATACTGTTTGAAGTCCGTTTTATTTTTTTTAACTTGTAGCAGGAAAGAATTCCAGAATTCTTACATGTACCTCCCCCCCTCCTTTAGCAAATCCACAAATTAAAATAAATAATCGAATGGCTTTATTATTCGGCAATTTATAAAAAGTTGGAGTGCCTGAAATGGAATCGATCCAAGGATCTTATATTCCAGGAATCTGACACTTTACCGTTACATTAAACATGCACTTCAGCAAACTATTTTTTACATGTAACTTGGTCACTTATTTTTTTCTGCTTTTATTTTAATTTAATATATAAACAATAACAGTTCTGTCTATATGTCATAATATATGTTTGTATTTACTTCTAGTAACTTTAAATAAGCCAGGCCAGGCAATACTATCAAACTTTGTGTAAAAAATACAGCCAATCAGCTCTAATATATTTATATAGTTCTGAGAACAAGCACTCATCATCAGATGCCTAGAAACCTCATCCACATTATACAGCAAATAGTTAGCCTTATAAATATTAAATCTAAGACAAATTAGTTGTTAAAGCATGAAATAATCACATGTTAAATAATCAGTTTTTGGATTGATGTTTTCATGGTTAAAGTTTTAAAATCAAGTTAATCTTTGGTTAAGTATTTTTCATATAATGTGAATAACTGGTATTATAGTAGCCAATGATGAGTATTTATTCTCAAAAATATATATCTTATGAAAGCTGATGGATTGTTTTGAAATTTTGATGGTATTGATTGATTAGTTGGCTTATATAATGTTATTTGCCATTATTAATATTTTATTTCTATATATATGTATGTGTATATGACAACCATTTTGTTTATCAGGGATGCTGATCAAGGTAAAATATAAGTTAAATTCTCTGACTAAAATCATATTGAAGTAATTAGGCAAAATAATATTATAATCAAGAAATAGCACTTAAACTATAATCTGTAATAACCATTATCTTAACACATTTTAGTCCATTGTCTTAATATATATATATACATGATTATTATTTATTAACCACCGCAAAATGATTTACATAATTGCAGTATTTGTGAGCTATTTTCCACATCCTCTGGGAAATTGTTTTTTAAATTTATATATCTTACATATCTTCTCTTTTCTTAGAAGTGTTAAAATATTATGGTATTTTAATTGTCTATCTTTGTAGCCATATGCCCAGCACACTTGAATTCTAACTTCTTAAATCTTCCAATGATGTTATTGATAACTATATGTTTTTTCACTCGTGTTTTTGATTTTGATTGTCTTTGTTAATCCTAAAATATATGTCATTTTATTTGACTGCCTTATCTTCAATATATTAAATATTTAAGTTTCATTCATAAAAATATAATAATTTTTTTATTTTACAAAAACATGGGTGTATACTTTTTTTGTTTGTAAGATTAAGTCATTTCTACTAAAAGTATTGCACTCATTTATGAATCTTTATAGATAGCAATTTACTAGATTCATTTAATTATAAATTTGTAACCTTACTGTATACCTTATTGTATTGTCTCTTTTAATCTAGATTTGAAATCCTGAGGAATTTAAGTGTAAATCTTCAATTTAAATTATATGTTCAATCATTAAATTCAATTTATATCTCTATAGTAAGTATCTAATTGTATATATGTAAAACAGCTATTTTAACCATCTTGTTCAAAAGTTAAGTAACAAAACCAAGTTATAAAATATGGTCTGCAAATAGCTTTCATAACTGATATGGAACTCCAGAATAAACTGAGTAAATTTGAGTTTTTATTATTATTATTCATTTGTGTATATATTTTTATTTTATAGTAAAGAACATACATATTTTAAAATTATTTATGTATAAGTATATATATATATATTAAAAATACAACATGATATAATATTTAATATATCCCCTGTAATGCTTATGACTTGGAATTAAAATTCACATCATTTTTTCCAAGTAGATTTCAATAGTAGTCAGTAAATGGGCATTAATATATTTTCAGCTAAACAGGAAACATCCCAGGTCAATGTTGGTAGTTCAGATGAATGTAAAAATAAAAATATGACTGTAATATATTGCAGTCTTCATAAAATATGATATGGCACTCATCTGTCTATTCTTATGTGCATTAAAATACAAACTGCTCACTTTAGTTTCATTGTACAATATAAAATAAAAATATATGCATAAATTAATAATAATAAATAATAAAAACTCTAATTTATTCAGTTTATTCTGGAGTTCAATGTCAGTTTTGAAAGCTAAACAGTAAAGCAGCTTGATATTTACATATTTTTTAATTACTATACTATATTTATTTTATACAAGCAATTACAAAATTCAACAGCCTTGTGACATACTAATTAGCATATCTGCATGTTACTCCTTTGTCTTCTAATCCAGGCCAGATAATCAATTTTTTCCAAAATTTTATGTTTAAAAAATTAAATAGCTTCAAAATGTTTTTTTTTTTTTAATTATTATTATGTTTCCAAATTTTAAAACTTTTGACATATTTATTAACACACTCCTTGCTATATTCTATTATATCATAACCATCTAGAAGTGAAAAAAATGCAGATTGTTATTTTTCAATATACATACATTTCCCAACTTTTGCTTGGCAGAAGAATTAAGATATTAAACACTAAAAATACCATGTCTATGTTGACAGTTCAGTATTTTTTCCATTATGTCAATCTCTCACAAGGTAGGGGGACTGGTTCTATTCATTTTAAACATTTTGTAGAAGTTTGTCTATTTGTTGTGCTGTAGAAATGTTTTCAACATTTTTAAATGTTTATCAGCTCTCTCCTCTTCTCAAATTCTATTATATTGCAACCAACCACCAGTGTAAAAATTCTGACCTACCTCTCTCACTATATATACATTTTGTAAATGACTTTCAGTCATCAGGTGAGCTGTAAGTCTTAAAAATCTGGATCTCCTCACCCATGTTGACAATTAATATTTTTTTATTAGATCACTCTCCTGCAAGATAAGGACAGTTTCTGCTTATAGAACACAATCCATATGTAAGAGCTGATCATTAATTGATATGTTAATTTATTGACTTTATTCAGTTAATTATCTGCTTTTATTAATTGTATAATTTAAGTTTTTAGTTGTGAATTAGAGAAACATTTGATGCAAGTAAATATTTTATAGAGTAATGAATTCAAAAGTTAAAGGTTTTTGGATCGAAGCTCAACCTGACATTTCTGATGCTCAAATATCACATGATCTTATGCATGACTAACCCTTTTGGTATTATATAATATTTAATAATATATAGATATATACAACCCTAATAGTTAATTTCTTCAATCAATTTTATATAAATTCCAATGTATAATTTACATCATACAAAAGTCTACTAAGCATCTGTGTCATGATATACATTTTACTCTAAAACTAGAGAATGTTCAGTTATTCTGGTGGTACATAGCATCAAAATCTCAAGAAATACTTATTTATGGTTAGACTGCAGGATACCTGAATAGTTTTTGGTTATAAAACAACCCATATGTCAGAGCTGATTATAAGTAAGTTATTCAAATACATAAAATCTATTTGGCAAAAATTATAGATTTAACTTTTTGACAACACATGATAAAGAGTCATATTACATATTTATTTATTAAATATTTATGTCTCCATATATTACTGATTATTGCCTATAATAATCATTTAATAAGTTTTTATATGTATATAAATTGGGATTAAATTTTTTCATGCCTTGATAAATTATTCGCTTAACACATATCTAGATAGTAGTATGTATTATTATTGTGCTTCATTAAAAAAATCATATGATTAATTGGATTAAAGTATGTATTTATATATATATCACTATCTCTATATATTTATATATAATTAATATTAGACTTCCAAACAGCAGAATTCAAATTTTAAAATGAACCACATATCAGAATTGATAGTTAGTAAATGTTTTGGAAATAAGTTGTTTGTGTGACTTAAATTATAGGTATGATTTAATATTATTTTCATTTAATATTATTTTATATCTCTATATTAAAATCAATTATAAAATATATAATTATTAAACCTATAAGTATAAGATATAAAACACTAAAGTCTTATAAAAATATAACAACTTAAAGTAATATTAAAACTTTCCTATACTATCTACTATATATTCAATAAACGTATGTATGTTACAAAATTGGCCAATCTTTGTATGACATATTTTGGACATTAACTATCCTTATCAAGTAACTTTGAAGCGATTAACAATTATATCTATCATAGCAATGCCATTCTTATTTAAATCCACTAGTATAATCTATTTGATAAAACCACTACTATAACCTATTTGATGTTAAACTTTTCATATATAAAATAGAGGTTTTTATTTAATAACTCCTATTTACAAACAATTCATTAATATAGAAGTCAAATTACTCAGCACTCACTGTTTTCACAATAAACCTTGAGCAAAAAAAATATTATGTAACAGCTAAAAGAATTATAGAATCATTTATAGCTAAATTAAAGAGTGCATTAGTTCTTTATAGACTAGACTCATAATTTTAAATGTTTATAATAAATGGCTAATATATTGATAAATTAAATGTATATTTGTATTACTACTATAAAATGTTTCTGTTAGTTAAGTAATAAGTCTTTGTCTACACACACAAAAAAAATTTATGCAATTATTGTTTTTTTTTAACTATAATGTAACAACCATTAAGCATCACATGATCACATTTCCTATAATGTAACAAATTGTTTTAACTATTTTTTTTAAATTTTATTTAATATTATTGTAAATATTAGAAATATGCAATTATTATAAATTGAATATAAATGCCCCAAATATTTGACGTTATCCATTTTAGATAAATATATGAATGATTATTATCAATCATTAATTATTAGACTAAAGATTATTATATTTCTCCTAAACATGATGCTAGCAAAAGGGTATGTTTTCCTGAAGGTTTATTATGATGGTGTTATAGTTATATTTTTATATTGGACTATTTCCATCATCTAATATACGTATTGAATGTCTTTAGAAAAAATTAACTTTATTTAAATATTCCAAATACATTTAACTGTGAGTAATAGCATATCAAACAGGTTAGTATATGCACAATATTTCAAGAGGTATTATTCTCCCTTCTTCAAGTGTTGCTGGCCTGACCAATGACAATACTAGCATGGGATTCGAACCTGGGCCCTTAGATTCTTGAGTATTGAATTTTAAGGTAACACTAACAAACTGAGCTATCCTGCCAAAGGCAACAGTCTGTGGAAATTTTATATACTTCTCTATGAGGTTCCTCCTGATTTCTCCACTTTTTCCTAAGAGCAAAGTTGATTAGTAGTTTCCATACATTATGTATAATCACACTAGGCCGGCTTGTGGAATTTTTTGCCAATGTCATGTGAGCAGTTTTTTTAAATTTTATTCTTTGTATCTTTTCTTCTCTATCCAATATTTTTGTATTTTTCTAATTGAACATATGTTCATTGGCACATACATGGTCTGCCACCTTAGACATATCTGTTTTCTTTCTTTTAATCATCAGTTTGTGTTCTTGCAAGCACTTTTCAAAGAGATGACTGGACTCACCAATATTTTTTTCCACATTCACATAGTATTTCATAGATGCAGTTTTTTCTTTTCAGCATTTCAAGTTTAAGCTTTGTAGATGTTAAATTCCTTGTGGTATGGTTCTGGAACGCTGTTCTGATATTATACTAATTGCAGATTTTCCTTAATTTGTCTATTTTTGGAATGTATGAGTACACTACAGTACCAATAATTATTTTTTCTCTTGATAATTCTTTTTGTTGTCTATTTAACATTTTCTTAATAACAGCTGATGGATAGCCATTTTTCATGAGTTTGTTCTATATAAATCTTTTCTTTTTAAAATCACTGGTTTCTGTACAAACTTTTTTTGCTCTGTTCCATAGTGATTGTATAATTCCTTATTTTGTGTTTCTGGTACAATTGGATGTATAGCTTGGTATTTTCCTGTATGTGTAGGTTTTCAGTAAACTGCAGTTTTGATTTTGCCATGAGAGAGTCTTGTCACAAGAATATCTAAAAATGCCAATTTTTGTTCTTGTTCTGATTCTATTGTGAATTTAATTGAAAGGGATATGTTGTTATTGTATTTCCAGAAAGTTTGTAGCAGTGATTCACCAAGTGATCATATAACAAATATATCATCAACATAGTAGAGCCAAACTTCAGGTGGATATGGAGTAGTTTTTATGGCTAAGGTTTCAAGTTTGTCCATGTAAATATTGCTAATCAGGGGAGACAATGATGAGCCCATAGCCATTTCTTGATTTTGTTGGAATAATTCTGTTATATTGAAAGTAGGTTGTTTTTATGCAGAATGTTTTTGTGCAAAATTTAAAGGATGTTACATCACAGACAGAATGAAAAGATTTGAATTAACTAAAAAATGACTAATGAAATGTTATAGTGGAGACTTTTCTTAAAAATTATATATAAGATTTAAAATATTTACAGACATATATGTAATTCAATTTATAATAGAATAAAATATTTTGAATGGACAAAAAAAGTAGAATAGGAATGAAAATTGAATCAAATAATATGGTAAATTATTAGTAGAACAGATAGATGTACTGAAAACATGGTAACATTATATTTGTGATTTATATGATAAAAATAGTAGAAAGTATTGTTTGATTAGTTGCTTGGGAAATTGTAATGTATAAGCATAAATCCTTTTCTATTAGTTAAATTGTACATACAGTATATTTTAATGGAAATGATAATCAATTTAGAAAGAGTTGGCTCTTGAATTCACTGCTCTATCTCTGCCCTAAAACATAGAGATAAGAAAAATGCTAGTTTTCATACTAGGAATCAAATCTGAGTTTTTTAATAAAATCATGTAGTAAGAGAAAAACTCTAGAATTAAGAATAATTGGATAATAGCCTAGATCTATTACTTTAGGTGTTTAAACTTTTATCATCTGAGAAATTAATCATTCAATTTATAAAAAATTAAGTAGTTTATGGCAATAAGTTTAATTTTATGTGCAGGAAATTGTTGTTATGAGCATTAAATAGATTGATATATGAAAGTTTATTTGAATTTAGAAAAAAGTACAAGAGATGTAATTTTTTTTTTTACACACAAACATTAAAGAAACAGTCGAATGACATTTTGCACCAGAGTTCATAAGAAGTTCAAGCATTGGAAGTAACAGGGTTAGTCACAATCCATGAGCCTTGAACTCAGAATCCACTATTATCCACTACACTAAATTATACAAAGCACATAAAAACTTATACAATACTACCATGTTGAATATTATACCATATAATATGTAATGACAATTATGATGTTCCCATGCATATTTATAAGCAAAAGTATTTTTATGACTGCCTTTGATTATATATAATAATTACTTTCTGGTTAAATTATTGACCTATTTATTAAATATCTTTCTGTGTATTTTTAAAAGGAGCACATATATATATACTTTTGGATTTCTAAGCAGGTGGATGATTGTGAAGTTGAGATGAGAGAAATAAAAAATAACTTGAAATATATATATATACATTGTTTGTTTGTTTGTTTGTTTTTGAGAAATATTAAGAGATGCTTTTGTTCTGCAGTAAGCTATTTCAATACTATTTTATCTTTTTAAAAAAACTTAAGATTGAGAAAATATTTGCAAATTTAAATGTTTCTTACAAAAAAAAAAAAAAGATAAAAGGAGGTATGCAGAACAAGATGATCTCTGTCTTTTATTTTAATTTTTCAATTGCTAAATTGATATGTTAAATAAGAGTGATGTCAGGAAAGTTTATTATATTTATTTTCTGAAAATTTGATATTTGCAGATACTAAGTATAAGATTAATAAAATATTAAATAAAATTTGTAGAAAGTTTGGAATGTAATTTACACTTCTTAGTCTAATAATTATAATTTCCAAGGTCGGATTCCCATCATTCTAGTCTAGAACTATTTACAGTAAGTAAGCTTGAGTACTCAATGGACATCAGATGGTTGTGCTATAACATCCAATTCACCAGATGAGGATTTCAGATGTAAAGCTGGAACTAATACACTTATACATCTAGAAAGTCACTTTTACTTCTTTAGAGTTAAAGAAGTGAAAGTAAATGGAGATTATTTAAGTCATTTAGATTTTGCATATGATGTAGTTGTTTTTGCAAATAATGCTTTAGAGCTACAGGAAATGTTGCAGGAGTTATCAGATGAAAGTAGAACTAAAAATAAATGTTAAAAAGACTAAAGTAATGATTAATAGATCTTCTCAAAATATGAAAATAAAGATTGATTATGATGAGTTAGAAGAAGTTAACAGTTACAAATACCTTGGTCAGATTATTAATACAGATGGAAACATAATGGATGAAATTAATCATAGAATTAAACTTGGTTGGAGTGCTTTTGGTAGAAATAACTTGATACTAAAAGGAAATATGCCTATGTGTTTGAAAAGGAAGGTTTTTATTAAATGTGTTTTGCCAGTTCTTACTTATGGATATGAGACTTGGACACTTAATAGAAGAGAAATACAGAGACTTCAGACCACTCAAAGAAGTATGGAGATATGCATGTTGGGAGTAACAAGACAAGATCGAAAATGCAATATATGGGTAAGAGAACAAACAGGTGTTACTGACCTCATTGAAAAAAATAAAAGACTGAAGTGGAGTTGGGCTGGACATATTGCTAGAAGAGATGATAATAGATGGACAATTGAAATTTTTAACTGGATTCCAAGACATTGTAAAAGACTCAGAAAGAGACCACATGTGAGATGGATGGATGAAATAAGAAAGTGTGCAGGGGTGATGTGGAGAAGAGAAGCTAAAGATAGGAAAAGATGGATTGAACTTGGAGAGACCTTCATCCTGCAGTGGATTGATAATGGTTGATGATGATGATGATGAATAATTTAAATTTAAACGTAGATATTTCTAGAATTATCTTCGCAAACTTTTAATCAAAAGGGCCAATTTCAAGTGTTGTAAAATCTTGATGGTCTACACTATTTTCTATCAACGGCAAAATATATAGTATTCGCTAAATCTAGTGGGTCCAGAGATATTTTGAATAATTAAATGCAAATGTGTTAATCTTGAGAATTGTAATTTTATTGTAAAAAAGTTAAGGACAAAAAACCACTTCTTTGGTTGAAACGCTGCACAAAAATATCATTATTAAGAATTTGTACCTGTAAAAATGAATAAACTATCTATTATTTATTTTTAAAAAAGCACAAATTATTGCTTATTGAGAGAGATGTTATTTTTTTAATAGAAATAAATTTGAGCCAAACATTTATATATATAATCTCAATTTTGCCTTTTTTCAAAAAAAATATTCAATTCTGTGCCATGGTCTGCACAAAAATGTCATTGGTGCTGCAAATTGCCTGGACCTGCTTTAGAATAAAGCAAATAAAATGTTACTACTCTTCATGTAAATAATTAGTATTAAGATTTAAATCTATATATTATTCAATTGTGAAATAATGCATATTGCAGTTTGATTTATAAATGGCAAACTTTCTGGGTTCGCAACATTGACATTATCCACTTCAAATAGTACATTAATGATTATTACTATTCATTTATTAGTCTAGAGATTATCATATTATTCCTAGTTTACATATATACTTTAAACGTCAATTAAAAATTATTAATATATAAATATATTTTTTAAATTAAAGATAAACTCATGGGAAAAATTAAATTTCGCTTCGTTTTTTCATGTGTAATATTTATTTTTGATATACTTAAAACTTCCACTCCACCACACATTTTTAAAAATATGAAAAAGAAAGACATTTTTTTAAAAAAAATGAACCCAAGATGCATTTCATGCTGAACTAATATTTTTTATTTGGCCCAGGTCTCAATTTCTTTCACTTGTCTTATATAGAGAGAAAAAGAAAAACTGGAAGATAAGCTCATCAATATATATATAATTTAAATGAATACTGAAATGCAATACAATTGTAAAAATGTAATTAAAAATTTAAGCACCACATTTTTGATACAAAATAAAAGTATATATATATTATGTTTGTGAAAATATTTGGTTTGTAGATAAACTGAATTTTTAATATGCAAAAAAAAAAAAAAAAAGATAAAACACAACTTTTAAATAGCCTATTGTGGATCAAAAACATCTCTAGAATTCCTTCAAAACAGAATAAGGATAAAAATATTACTCTTAAAACTTGTCAAATACTGGGGAATAAAAATTTAATATATTGCCATTCATATTGTACTCTCGAAATATAAATAGCTAGATAAATTATTTGTTAATGAATATTATATTATTATTATTATTAGGTTGTTTATGGGCTGTTAATCAAAAGAAATCTAAACTAATTGAAACCCTAAAAATGTTAGTTTTATCTGATATAGATTCAAACTAGATTATTACAGAAGTAAAGAAAATGTTGCTAGAGTTATCATATGAAAGCAAAAAAAAAAAAAATGGGACTAAAGATAAAGGCTAAAAAAGCTAAAACTATATTAAATAGCTTTTCAGATGAAGATTGATAATAATAAATTAGAAAATATGAATTGTGTATGTGTGATTGCATATATATATACAGATGTAAAACAATACAATACTAGATAAAAATCCAAACTTTACCAAAACCCTTACCCAATCATGATTTCATCTATTAAACAAATAGACCTCAAGTGAAAATCAAACTAAAGAAGCAACAGATATATACAAAACAAACAAACCTTCCCATAATTCATTTCAAAAACCAACTTCCCTTTATATCAAAAAATATCTTCCGAAGTTTGATAGTATCAGATTCAAGAAGTTTTATCATTAAAGTTTCCTTTACTCTTCTCTTTAATTCATTCTTTTCATAAAAAATAACCGTTGCATTGTCAAACAATATTTTATGACCTGTATTCAATTCATGAATATATAAAACTGAGTTATGATACCTATATTTAACTCTACTTATATGAACCTTAATCCTTTCATTAAGGCTAAATTTATTCTTACCTATATAAATCTTAATACAACTACAAGGAATCTTATAAATAATGCCAGGAATAGATTTACTATCAACTGACTGTTTTGAACCATTCAATAAAAAAATCAAATCAGAACTTTTTTCTTCCATGCAACATTCATTCCTCCTAACAAATGACTATTATTATAAACCAATTTATAAATTGATGACTTAAAAAGTAAAGACATAAACACCCTATCATTACTAACCATAAAATTTTTTATATTAGTGTCGTGACTATAAATATCATTATTAAACACAACATTTCTAATAAATTCATGATTATAACCCAACTCTACATAATCAGCAGTAAATTGACCTTTTTGAATGTCAGCATTATTACTAAAGTTGTTAAGCCTTCTATTCAGAAAAATTCAATTAAGATATATTTTTTATGTGTAAAAGGCTGGCCCTACAAAATAAAACATTATCAACCTTCTCAACACTTAAATCCAAAAATTTTAATTTTACAAAATCAAAACTACCATTCTCAATAGTAAAATTAATACTAGAATCAAAAGCATTCAATTTATCTAAAAACTCCTCTAATTTTTCTTTGTGACTAACAAGCAAACAATCATCAACATACCTAATAAATAATTTAAAAAACAACAACAGAAAATTGATTAATAACACTACATCCAAAAAATCAATATAGACGGAACACGTTAATTAAAGGAGAAATAACATATCCAATATCCCAACCTTCTCTAACTTTATAAAAAACATCATTGCACATAAAATACATTGAATCTTCTAACAGCAAAGGCAAATCATGAATAATCTTAATCTTATATGCAGAAAAACATTCAATTTTTTTTTTAAATTGAAAGAAAAATACTAATACTTTTTAATCTATATACAGGTATATTGCATATATTGTATTGATACATAAAATGCAGTCTTTCTTTTTTTAAAAAAAAAAGACAACTTATTACTAAGTTAAATCCTAAACAAAATTAATTTGAGCAAAGTGTGCCCATCGTATATACCAATGTTTTGATTATTTAATATAATCTTTAGTAAGACAAATATTTATCTAATATTTGCCATAATTGAAGTAATATTAAAAAAATAAAAAATAAACAAATTAAAATGCATTAAAAGAAAGGAAACATTATTTGAAATATTTACTTTATTTAAAAATAGAATGTTTGACTTGGTTTATTTCTGAAAGAAATTTAGTTGATATTTTTTTTTAAAAAAAAAAATCAACGATTTCTGAAAAGCCTATTAAAATGTCATTTATAATGATGTTTGAATTATCTGCTTGTCTACTTCTTTTCTTTCTTTTACTTAGATAGGTGTTAAGATAAGAATTCTTTTGTAGATATTTTTGTTAAAGGGAGAGAAAAAATAATAATTTTTTTTTTTTTGATAAAAACAAAAAATAAAGTTTTTTTTTTGGTTAATTATAAATTATTAGTATGATTTTTATTAAAAATACAAAAAAAAAAAGTATTTATTTAAAATATGTATATATTATTGTACTTATTATTGCAATTGAATATAGCATGTGATAGAGCTGTACAATAAAATTAAAAATTTAAAATATATTTTAGCTTTTTTTAATTCTACTCAAACTCTATTTCTTATTTATGGTGTGATACTGCTATATTTGTGTTTGAAGACAATATACAATATTAAAATTGGAATTTATAGATAGCAGAAAAAATATGTTACCATGATAAATTTATCTAATGGCAGTGAGCAATTTAAATATAATGGTAATAAAATCCCCCCCCCCCATTTCCAATACTCTAGCTCCATAAACAGACTGACTCTTTTTAGATCATTTACAACATTCCAAAGTTTTCAAGCATTGGTGGCCTAGCGGTTAGCATAGCTGCCTTCCACGCAACTGGTCTGGGTTCTCTTCCTGGTCAACGCTTTGACATATATATATATACATATAACATTCCAAAGTTTATTTGAACAATTTCAGCATGATTATTGAGCAGTGGTATTTGATATGAATGCCTCCATAAGTAATAGTCATGAATAGTATCTAGTTGTATAAGTTTCAGTATATATATTGTAAGAAGGAAATGTTATTTAACATATATATATATATAATCATACCTATAATATAATTTCATTAAAAAATTAAAGTACATATATACATTAAAACAGCAACAAAAATAATTTAAGAGAATGCAATAATACAAATGTAAAAAAACAATGAAATAATAAATTAAGAAATTGTGCACATCTGACATATTTACGTATTGATGGGTAACTGAGTTAATGTGTTAACATGATTACTTTCTCCAAAAAATAAAACTTATTTTTTATTTTTGCGATGAAAATTGACAAATTATGCAATGCTTATTTCTTTTCATACAATTTCATGAATAGCTTCACTGATTTTTTTTTTTTTTTTGAACAAAGATTTCATATCTATCCTTGTATAGTTTTTTTTTTTTTAAAGGAAAAAAATATCTTTATTCTAGATGATTACAAGAAACATATGCATGAATTACTAACAACTCATAGTAGAGAATTTCCAAGGCCAAGTCATGTCATTCTTCATGCTTGGTGTATTCAGTACAATTGTAGTCAATGCTCATCAAAAGGTTTATATTATTAATATACAAAGACAGTTTTAGAGGCCAGGCCTCATTGTTGATTAATTTAGAATTTCTTTTAAACTCCACCAGCTTTAACTGCCTGGAAATCTCCTTGGTTGAGGCAATATTTATTGCACAGTAACTTTAATTTCTTACGGATTAATGTTTTTAGCTTGTGGGTAGTAAACTTTTTGCTATCTTTCATGCAATCTTATGTTTATTCAGGTGAACTAAGGAAAATTTTTTTCTTAAATTGTATGTAGTTCAAATACGCTATCTTCTTTAGTGCACATTCTCTCTCTTTAACCACCATGGAGCGGTATTTGGTCTATTATTCCTGAATTGTTTCCTTATCGTCAGAGATAATTTGACTCCATGTGTCCAAGTGTAATGCATCGGGTGCCAAAAAATGGTTCCCTAAATTTCCTTTAAAAATTGTCCATAAATCCAGCATACTTTTCCTGAAAATCAAGTCACATCTAGTGATCCACAGTGCAAAGAGAATAAAACTAACATTTTTATAACAGCAAATTTGTCATTTTCTAATGCTTTTATAAAGTTTAGTCCATTTAAAATAAGTTTTTATAATCCAAACAGAAAAACAAATACTTTTACAAAAATAAAAGAAAATTAAAAGAAATGAATATATGAAAATAGTTAAAAGTGCAAGACTTAGAAAGAATACTGTGAGACAGGAAAATGGCTGCTGCCATACAAGTAATTAATATTACAACTTTCTAATTAATTTATAATTTTTTTAAAATTTAATATTTTTTTCAAAATAGTACATTTTGAGATAATAGGATCTAATGTAAATAATTGTTACTTTTTAAATTTTTAAATAAAACTAGCATTTCTTCCAATTTTTTCCTCCTAACTTTAATGAATAAATTTGATTTTAATTACATGAATAATGGTAAAAAAATTAATTTAAATAAAATATTGTATAATTATTATTATTATTATTTTAATGTGTCAAACCATCGGCCGGAAAGCAAATCCCGGGACAACTGCTTGTAAGGCAGCTGTGAAAACACTCGGCCACCAATGCCTGTCTTGTATAATTATTTTTGCTAATGTATTTTTTTATTAAAGAAGTTTTATTAATATTGTTAATCATTATTACTATAAAACTTTCATTTATCTAAATAAAAACAATATTAGTAAACAAACACAAAAACCTTTTAGAATAATATGCCCACATATATTATTTAAATATTAAATATTTATTTGTGAAGTTCATGATAGACAATCTTCTTTGGTCCCCTTTTATAAAGATTTTCCATTCCTCCTCTCATAATATGGTGAAGAGTCTTGAACTGTATCTTATGATACTATTATTTCATCCATTGGTTTTATATCTAAGTGCTTTTAGTTTTTTTTATCTTTCAACTTTATCAAGTATTTGACATTTTCTTCATTGAATTGTCATTTCTCAAAAATCTAAAATATGACATTTCTAACATTTCAATTTCTAATGAACATAGAGTTAATTTTCTTCAGTAATTAAATTGTTTATTAAGAATGGTAACTTTTTGATGAATAGAAACTGTAATAACATTCAATTAAGTATGGTTTGGAATATGTATAATTAAAGTGCCAATTTTGTAACTTCCTTTTGGAGATTTCTTTTTTTTTTAAAAAAAAAAAAATTATAACTGTTGCCTTTGATAAGGGTGCTCAACACAGAAAATGCATTTAGGTTATATTATTTATTAGCCGTTTCTATATTTCTGAAATTAACATTTCCTGGTTTTGATTTCTATTTCCTCTTTATGAATTTCCAAGCAGTTTTATTCAACTTTATATTTAAAAGCTCTTTTTTTTTTTGTCATTTTTATATTTAAAATATAACTTTCATAACTGTCAATTGGTTCAAGAAAGGCTATTACTTGGGCAGTTCCCATTTTTGCTTTTATTGAGACATCTATCTTTCAAAATTGGAAAATAAATATATATATAATTTTCATATTTTTTAATGTTAAGTGTTTAATAGTTCGAAATATTATTTCATTACAAAAAGAAAAAAGCTAGGAATCTTTGTAGAGATGTAGAGTTGGGTTGAAGAAGTTTGACAAAGATAAAAATCAGAAGACTACTGTAAGAAATACAAAGTATTTTTTGTTGTGTAAAATTAAAAAAAAAAGAGAATATTTTTAATAATTAAAATAAAGCATGTCCTTTTTTTCTAATGGGGTAAAAAATAACTGTTAGCTGATCTTAAGAAAGTTGATATATTACCAATGTATAAAAAGGAGATATAAAAATTATTCAAAAGAATATTTGAGGTGCAGGTCTATTTTTTGGAAGATAACTGATGCTAATATCATATATATATTAAAAGCTATATATTTATGATTGGTGATGTAATTTATTATTTAACTATAGAATTTTGCTGTTGTTATTTATTAGGCAAAATCAACTTTTTGTATTTTAATATTGTTTTTGTGTGCTTGTATATGTTTTACTTTATAAAATGTTTTTTTTTAATATTTATTTTTAGAAAATCAAATTTTTTTTAAAAAAAATACTATTTTTCATAATAAACAATTTGAAATGCTTTATATATTAAAATAATAATAATAATAAAATTCCCATTCTTCATTGTAAACAATTTAAATAAAATTTATATATTTGTTATACTAAAAAACGATAATATTCTTACTAATAAATAATTGAAATAGAATTATTTATAACAATTTTCAACAACTATAAACTTACATATGTATAAATCAGTAAAAATGATACAGTAGTATTAAAACAATCCACTAAAATGCAAAGAATTTCTCTAGCAGTCCTTCTTAAAGTAAAAAGGAAAGAGAAATATTAATCAATCAGATTTGCCAATTGCTAGAAGGTGAGAGTTTGAGTATTTTTTTAAATATTATTATATTTTCTAAATTAGTTATGGATCTCTATCTGTAAATCTAAGCCTGATTTGAATCTGAAAAAAATTTCAAAAGTATCACCTGGTCATTTGATCAATCCATTGGCATATCAGTCAGATATAATACAACTTCTGACCCCTTCATATATTTATAGGTAAAAAATAAAACAGTTTTTAAATATCCCATTATAAAGCAAAGCCTCATCAATAGCTTCTCACAAAGTAAGCATTATGTATCAGACTTTCACACCACTGGATAGTGACAATTTGAACAGTTTTTAATCCTTGTCTTATTTTCTAACTAAAAATAACTAAATATTTATTTACCAATTAATATAAGATAGTTATAATTTCGGTTAGTTAAAGATCAAATACCCAAGGAAAAATCCAAGCTTATTGATAAAATTGTCAAGTTTACTCAGACTAAATTTAAATCCTTACACAAGGGGGGGGGGGGAATTATAAAGTGTAAAGAAATATATATGCATATTCACATAGTCAATTTGCTTAATGAAGTTTAATGATGTTCTAGCATCAAATTAGCAATGCATAAATAGTGACTGCCTTCTCATAGTCTCATCCAAAATTTTAATCTCAAATATCCCAACAGAGAAAATACAAACCCTGAAATGGTGAGATTAAAATTTATCATGGTAAATTTGTAAAATATTTTCTATAAAAGTATTACAAAATAACCATTAATAGCAGTTGTGATAGATTAATAGTAACTTGCTTCACAATTAAATTAAGTACTGACATTTCTATTAACTTTAAATGATTTTAATACTAACAAAACTTTACTAAAACAGATTCCAAAAAGTAAACTTATGATTAGAATATATTTATATCTTTGATAAGATATTTAGAATGCTTTTTCTCATAACTGAAAGTTTATTATTTAAAATTAAGCTGTAAATTTTCAAACAAAATAATTTCATTTAAAAATGTATTTGTAGAAACAATAAGTACAAGAAGTGTTGAGATTTGCATTATCAGCAAAAATCCTCTCTATTGTATAGTCATTTAACTAATCATGACTAATCATGAGTATCAGATGACAGTGTCATTCAAATCCCTACACTATTTCTGTCTATTGGATATCATCAATAAAGTGTATTGGCTTATATATATACACACTCTTATTTTATATATATTCAAGCTCATGATCTAAACATTTTAACATCCTAGAGATTTTGAATACAAACTCATTTGTTTGCATACATATGATATTACTCAGTACTTATATATTCTATTGAGCTCAATTATAAGCTAAATATACCTTCTAAGTCTTTTGGCAAAAGGATATTTTTTTTAATCAAATAAAACTTCACACTACTTTCCTAATTTATATTTTAACATTCACTCTATTTTAGAGCTGCCTATGTAAGCATGAAAATAAACAATGGATATGAGTTGGCATGGTCATTTATTGTCCATTCTCTGTTTAATATAATTATTAATTTTATCAGCATAAATAAGTAAACAGTCAACTAAATATCTAATACTGGCTACATTTATATTATTGATATTTATATATTTGAATATTTTGAATATTAATCAAGAAAAGGTAATGCTGTTTTTATTATTGTTATAATTTATTGAGTATGCTTTGACAGTCACAATAATAGCATTCCTATTGTGCCGTAGGAAATTTAACCATTCAAAATCGATGGTCTAAATCAACAGGATACTCCTGATGCTCCAGATATATAAGATTGCTTCAAGTATAACCCACTGTAATATTTCTTTCATGAAATGTAACTCAACAAATGTTGTAACTATTGTTAATAAATAAATTATATTAAAAAAAAATGACAGTTATATTTTAAAAACAAATAATAATTTTGATTGGATAAAAAAAAAAAAAAAACAGGAAAAAAAAATGCTGCACCTAAAAATAAAAACTAGAAATATTATGATTACCAATATAAATAATTGGCAAATTACTAACTATCTTCTTAATATGCATAACAGCTTTAAATAATTTTTTCATATGTCAAAGTGTTGATTGGGAAGCAAACCGGGCCAGCTGCTTGGAAAGCAGACTTTAAAAATAAACCAAATGTATTTTTGATTCTCCATATACACATTACTAATCAATTAAGAAAATATTTTGATCAGTATTGTGGTCATATTATATACAGATTTATTTAAAATTTAATAACCAAAAACAGAAAAAAAAATAATTACAATAAAAATATGACATAATTGAAATAGATATTTTCATGACTGAAATTTTCTGGTATTGAGGAAATTACAATTCTTTAAACTCAGAATTTTGCCTTTTGTGTGTGTGTATGTGTTAAGAGCATTATATAAGAGAAGTCTGTCCTTGAGCAAACAGTGAATTCTATGAAATATAAAGAAAGAAAAAAACAAAACACTATTCCATTTAGAAAAAGTGTTATTACTACTTTTGAAAGACTAAATATTATATGAAGTAAGTAAATATTATATGAAGAAACTAAGAAAATGCTAGGCATAGAAGTCAATATATCAGTAACACAGGGAACAAAAAGTTGAATAGAATTTTGAAAATGCTATGTATTAGGCTGACCAGAATAAGAATGTTGAGAAAGGGTAAATTGAATAAAAGATAAATGAAATAAATTTAAAATTATTTATATTTCATTATTATTAAAATATCAAACTTTTTTTTTTAATATTGCACACAATCCAAAAAAAAAAAAAAGTAAAAAAAAAAAATATTAAAATTCTTTAATAAGAAAGATGAAATGTTACATATTAAATTTTTTAATAAATCAGTTCCATTTTCTTTTTTATAATGTTCTTTCTAAATTTTATGTATGTTAATTTGTAAATTACATGTCTGCATTTCTAGAAGTAACAAGCATCATTTTTTAAATTACGAAACTTTAAATACATATTTAGATATGATCATAATTGATAAGCCAAATTTAAATGATTGATTAGTAAACATAAAATTTCAAATTTTGCATTTTTGATATATAATTTTAAATTTATTTTAAGATATCTTTTTTTCCTTTAAACTTTTTTCAAGTTGCACCTATATCTTTACATTTTTTAAACATTTGCCCTAAATAAGCATAAAGTTAATGTTTTGATCTTTACAATTTCTTTTCATAAATCAAATTTAGTACATGTTGATTTTTTTTTCCACTCAAATATTTAAAATTTTATTTGAAATTGCTTTGAAGTTTAAATGAAACAAGCATAACAATTTTATCAGGTGCAAGAGAATTCTAAGTGAATATTCTAAGTCATAAAATAATAATTATTAATTTGATTTTAATATAACTGAAAAAAATAGGCCATTTCTTTATGAAAAATATTTTTTTTGAAATAATCATAAATGAAAAACAAATCCCTTTTTATAATAAATAAAAATTAAGTTTTTCCATTTTTTATTCAGGGAATATGATTGAATAAATCATATATATATATATATGGGCTATCTGTATTATTCTATTCTTTTAAAATTATTTTTGTTTATAATAATTTGATTAGTAATTTTTTAATTAAGTTGCACTATAAGTATGTGCATATACACGTTTAAAAGCATATATGTTGTCTAAAAATCTGTTTGAGTGTTGAAAAACTATTATTATTCATACAGAGTACAATAAATAAAGCAGGAATTATAATTTACTAATACATGACTTCTGCTGAGAACTTGGACTAAATTAAATTGGTTGTCATGGTTCCACTGTATATAACAAAAATGTCTCTTTATTTACTTCAAAGTGTGAAAGATTATATCACACACTTGTTTAAGGTAATGCTCAGCTTAAAACAAAAAACCTACAGTAACATGTATTAATGTGATCAGGATTATTATTATTCACATTTTTATTTTTGTACTATATGTAATATATAAAGAACTCAGCAATAGCTGTAAAGAAGCTTATTTTTATATATATGATAAATGTTACAAGAGAAAGTACCTGAAGTTTTTATCTATGATTGCCTCCATCCCCAGACCGGTTTCGAGCTATGGCTCTCTCTATATATGTACAAGTAAATAATAACTCAGATTATATGTAACTGAACAAGGATTTAAATTGTGATTCTTATTTATTCTATAAATCACTCCCTCACTTAAAATTATGTAAATAAACTAAGCATATATAACAACAAATTCTAGGAGATACGCTGTATCATCTCTTTTTTGGAGAGTTTATTTACATTATATAACTCATTGGAAGCTTCAGTTACTTCCTTTTTAGTTATTAATATATATATATATATCATTGTATTTAGTAGATTAATGCATTTTGAAAACATATAAATAAATTTAATAAAATGTCGTTTTCAATCATTCCACATGAAACATTCATTATTCTCTACCATAGTACCTGAAAAAAAAAGATAAATTATTTTGCAGTATATGAACATTTCAAGAATCTTCCTTCAACAGCCACCTTGGGATTGTATGCAAATATATCTTATACCAACACTGATAAGTCAAGTAACCTAATGAAGGCAACTGATGGATTCCTCATATATATACACCTGAGTCTTGTTTAATGCAGATTATTTTAATGCGATTTTGAAGTTATGTGATTCATGTTTCTTCTTAATATCTTTTATATTTCACTATATTTATTAGATATCAAGAAATTT
Organism: Epiperipatus broadwayi; assembly: GCA_028023455.1. Lineage (NCBI taxonomy): Eukaryota > Metazoa > Onychophora > Udeonychophora > Euonychophora > Peripatidae > Epiperipatus > Epiperipatus broadwayi. The sequence goes on along the minus strand of JAQFVV010000049.1, from coordinate 1,740,804 downwards.
AAATTATTAATAACTTATTTTCACTTGAAATACTTTTTTTTTTTTTTCAAAAATATAACGTTATATTAGCAGCTAACGTGAATACGGCCTGACCAGTATTTAGATTTTTAGCTTCTATGTAAATAACCTATTTATACTAATGAGTAAATAATAATAATAAATTTATACTTACATATAAAAATATCGCAATAAATATTCAAAAAATTTAAACTTTTAAAACGTACTTTGCTATATATAACAGAAATAAATAACCTTGTAGATTTTTAAAATAAAAAACGAAGATTTTATAAACTGAAAATAATCTTTCTAATAATAATATATATTTTGTTTTGATTGAGATTTTATTTTTTTAATATAGAAACAGAAAACCATTAACACAGCATAAGACAGAAAGTGGCGCTAGTTGTACATCACATCACGAATAAAAATAAAGTGGCTAATAGGTTTCTCTGGGCATAATTGCTGAGAGATTCTTGACTTCGTTTAAGGAGAAGCTACAATACATCACATCACATCGAGTCTGATTTCTTACCCATTTACAAATGAATGCTAGTGGTAATGATTAAAATATGTATGAAAAATGTAAAATTTAATACTGTAGTAATAAAACAAGTAAAAAAAAGTTTGTCTTGTATTAATTTTTTTCAAATATTTGAAATTTTTTATTAGTCATACTTTAATTGCTTATTTTTTTAATGAAAATTTTAAAGCAATTCTTCCTTGTTGCTTTGCTTTTATGCAAATTTTGAAAATTACAGTACCTATCCCCCATTTTTCAAGATAAGTCAAGTCTATTTTTGTGTGATTTTTTTTAATGTGGGTTTTCTGTGGAACCTATCTATCGCATAAAATGAGACCCAGGTGTATATATACTGCAGAGTGATTTTACAATTTTTTTAAATGCAACATAGCAATTAAATAGTGGATTTTTTTTATAAATGTTTTACTGACGTATTTTAATATAAAATGTTTTGATTAAGGTTTGTCTTAATTAATGTTTAGTCTTACTGAAGTATGCTGATTTTCAGAAAAAGTACTATTGAAAATCATGCTTAAATATCAAGTTTTTTTCATATATTAATATAAGACAAGCATTTGCATGTATACTAAAGAATGATTTAAATTTTTAATGTAGTAAGGTGTCTGTATAATGGATGGTACTGCTATCTTTGCAGATGTTTATATATCACTCTGTGTATATCAAATTATCTGCCCAAAAGTAGTTAGAATACTACAATCAGTAGAAATTTATAATAATTTACCATAAAATTTATTCTAGCATCTCAGTGTTAGATCTACATAATAAAAATTAGCAGTCTTTTATAATTGTTTTGTTTTAGACATGTATGCCCATAAATAGGATCAAAACTAATTAGTTGTCTTTTAATATTAAGAATATCATTTTTCTTTTATTATTTAAAAAGTAAAAACATTAGTTTTTCATTTTACAATTAATAGATGAGATACATTTTAATGTATAGCATATCAAATTATAGCTAATCATTTAATGAGATGAAACGTGCTTTTTGATTTGATATAAACATTTGTCACCCCTTTTTTAAATTTAATTTGTTTTAATTTTAATCTGATTCAAACAAGACATTTTATTCATTTTATTAAAGAAAAAAGTGTGACTTTAGAATCAAATTTGTTTTGTAAAAGATATTTTTTAAATCTATGATTAAGTTTTAATTTAATGAATCTATTTCTCACTCTTTTCTTTAATCAGATTTTTATGTTTTTTTTTTTTTTTTTTTTGTTAAAATAATTTTAATGTCTTCATTTTTGATCTTTATTTTTTTAACAAGTCGTCTGAATTTTTTTTTTTTTTTAAAAAAAAACATTGTTTTTTTTTTTAAATTTCATTTATTTATATATTGTATTTTTTCCTATCAAAATTTGTCTTTCTAATATCCATTATATTTTTTATATCTGCGTTTAAAAGATTCAAAAGGTTTTTTTTTATTTTATTTATTGTTGCCACTCTACGATCATCTTCATGTTTTATAAAGAAAAAAAACTACAGTTCTAATTATTACTTATATAAATATATATATTTGACAAATGAAATTTAAATTCGGTATTCAAAATTAATTATTTGTCGGGAGACTTTTTTATTGCCAGATGTATTTCTTAATGCTGTCATACAAACATTAAAACAATCTCCCACTGCTGGATCAAAACCCTCTCCAATAGTTCCTTATCGAGAACAGTGAAGAAGACAGTATTTACCAGTACCAATTGCCTTGTGATAATAATTTGAGCAAGTTTCCATTCTTCATTTATTCCCTAGTTAAAAAATATATGAATACCCATTTACTGATCAATATTAGATAATTATCAATGAACAATATTGATGATTACGATAATAGGCAATACAAAAAAATAACAAGAATGTGGGTTGGCTATTGACAGACTATTTTGAAAAAAAGTCTTAAATTTGAATGGAACTTAAGACATTTTTTTCTAAATTTATTTTCTTGGATTCAAACTTTAAATATTGAAAATTTAAAGCAAAATAATAATGACAAGCAAAAATTCCCTGATAAAAGTCATAGTAGTCTTTTTCTTTCTTTCTTTATCTAGAGAATTTAACATCTATGCTTATAGATGGAATTCTTCATAATAAGCCCTTTTATCATTAAGATACACTTGTGTGTACATATATATAAAGGACCTTGTGGAAAAATAATGCATTCATCTGTCATGCATATTACCTGAAGATTATTGAATTAGGATCAAATGAACCTTGCATTTTTTTTTAACACAGCAGCTTAACATTTTTCTTCAATTAGACAGAATTTAGACAACCTGGCTAATCATTCAATATTGGGCAGTAAACAGATATCTAAATATATTAGCTAAAAAGTGAGAGCTCATGATTCATCCACATGTTCAGGTGAGTATAGATGCACTGATTGTAAATAAAAATTATAATTGTAATATAATACAATTTTCACCACTGTTGAGAGAAATGTCACATAATTACATATACTGAAATCATGGTTTACCATTACCTTTTATATATATGACTATGGTTTGCTAAATTTAGGAGTCATTTTGGAGTGTTTTTAGTTTGAACGAAATCATTAGCTAGCACAATTATGGCAGGAATCCAAGAATTTTCAGCTGAGGGAAGCAATATATATCTATATCTAAGTATGGTAAATTGAATGGAATTGTTGTCTAAATGTCACTTTGTGAACAAGTATCACATGATTCCTCAAGAAATAATCGTACTATTACATTTTTTATAAGTATTATAATTCATAATGTATTAATAATTACATTTTAAAGATAGGAACATTGAGTGAGCTCTTAACTTAGATTGTTTTATTGGAATGCGAGTATTTATATTTTAATATAAAGGCTCATTAATATTTATTATATACATCTAAAATTGAGTTTATACAATAAATTGTGCTTTGTGACACTAATAGACTACCATTCAATGATAATAAAATTAGCCTTAAAAATTTGTTTTGTAATTTTATTGTAAGCACTAACCAAAAATAGATGCAAATCTTGTATGCCACTAATGGTCAAAATTTAACTTTTAGAAAAGAATTTTGTAAAATAAATGTTAGTGCATTTGTCTGTCATACCCATTATTCTTGTCAGATCATAAACTGACTTATAGAATTTTTTTTTAAATGATTGGCCCACAGTCAATCTATTTAGCCATCCAACATTGTTAGTTATTATTAGTTTGAAAAATTGGCCACTTTATACAAGACCAATATAGAGACTTCAAATTACTTAACCAAGTGTGGACAGATGTACTTTGAGAATAACAAGAAGAATAAAAAATGAAATAAATGAATGTTGTGACAGACAATATTATTGACACAATTGAAATAATTAATAGATGGAAATAGATCTGGATTGGATATATTGTTAGAAGAGATGAAACTATATGGACAATTGAAGTCTTAAATTGAATTTAAGTGATAAATAATGTATAAAATAGATGGATGAAATAAGGAAAGTTTCTGGTGTAACGTGAAGAGAAGCTATGGATCAATAAAATTAAAATAAACTTGAAGAGATTTTCATCCTGCAATGTATCAATGAGAAGTAAAAATGATAATGCATGATGAAATAGAAGATTTCAGATTAATCAGACAGACAGGTGAGTGTTGATGTATAGATTGTAACAACAATCAATATGACATGATCACCATCTCTTATACTAGCACATAATTGTTGTAAACAAAAGGCAAAATTCTCCACTATTGTATGGAGAGTTTTGCCTTTGTTTACAACAATCAATATGATTATAATATGATTTAGTAGGTATCAACATTGGTTTATTTTATTTTTAAAATTTAAACTGACAAATCTATTTGTAGCTTCGAATAATAGTGGTTTATCATAACCATTTTACTGTCATTTAAAAAAAAAATTAAAATATATTACGTTTATGAAATCATATTCATATAATTACGCATATTTAAGAATGGATTGTTTTATGCAATTTTACCAAATAATAAGGTTGGTATAAATTTATTAATGAAAGTATAGAAAATTATTAGGAAAAGCATTTGTGAAATGTATAAATAAACTATTGCATTCAATATCTTTGCTATTTTTTTTTTTTGTATATGTATACAAGTTGAAATATGCTATTATAAGTTTACAATAATATATAATATATTGAAGCTATATATATACATTTCATGTCGGTAATATTAAAAATCTCAAAGAAATTTTAAATTTAAAAGTTTTTAAATAATTTTAATAAATAAAGTTATATAGATATTTTATAAGCACAGATAAAAAAAATTTTATACGGTAGGGTAATTATAAAGTTATTTTGTTAAATCGAGTTAAATAAAATAGTTTCTAAAAAGTTGTAAAAGCTAATTAATTCTAAATTTAGTTTTAAAAATAGGTTAAAAGCAAAAGGTGTTTTCTTTTAACAATAATTAAAAGTGGAAACGACATACTATGAAAAAAGTAATTAAAATGCTTGTAAACAGATGGATTAATTGATAATTGATATGATTTAATTAAAAAGGCTATTATTCTCACTCAAAGATAAGAACTTGCAAATATAGTATTGAGCAAATAAGCAGTGGACCACAGCAGATTCTCTGGGCTTATCTATAATCAATAGATCAAAGGATCTAAAAGTTGAGCAATGGATCTGAATTTTACTATTAAACTAACTCCAGTGAATATAAATAGTGCTTACAATTTATTCAGAGGATAATTAATTAATTCTTCTCTGCTTCCAGAATTATTATTCTGCTTTTGTTATTCTTCATTCACTGTTACTAAGAGGATTATCATTATTCTGTTGTTGAGATAGATTCACAATACAAGATCAGGGAAGCCATTATCTAGTTTGCTCCGTCAAGTTGGCAGAGGGATTCCCAAAAAAGAAGAAAAGCTATCAACAAGTGAAGAAAGCACCCAGATGTGTGTTCACTATGTATCCACTTGAGATGAGTAAAAGTCTGATGTCCGGTGCTACAGGAAGAACCAGCCATTAAACCAAAAGGAAATCACTGCTAAATCTTTCTAACAAAGTCTAAATAGTCATTTAAATCTTTATCTACTATAGCTATGGTTTTAAGAATAAACTCTGCCAAAATAAACCAATACTTAAAGACTGGATATGAACTTTTGATGCTGAAAGAATAAGTTGAACTTTAAACTAATCTTTATTTAATTATTATTTATCTCCTAACTAATGAAGTATGTTAGTAAATAATTATTTATTTAGTCTATTTATGAGCAGGTATGCCAAGAGATTGTAGTTTGTTCTATTTATCATGCCACAATTTAGTTGGCAATAATTGTATAAAATTATTTTATAAAAGGCAATTAGCTTATAATTGCAACCTTTTGCCATGCTATTAAATGTTTGTATATTAATTAAATCAGCTATTTCCATTTTAAAGAAAATAACAATATGTTAAATCAGCAAGTTAATAAATTATGAATGGAGTTCAATTGTTCTGCAAATAGATGTCAATTTGAGGAACTATTCTTGTTTTTTGAGGTGATATAATTGATAGAAATGAGTGGCTGTTAACTCCCATCAAGTTATGCTTGTTATATCTGAAAGTCATTCTTATCTAATATGTTACTATTAAATGATTGTAAAACCATTTGCAAATTGCTGGTCACTTACCTTCATTATTCATTTAATGCAGTGATGAGCAGTAGATTAAAAGTTCCTATTGTATATTATCTGATTTATTTCATACATCTTGTAATAATATGTTTGTAACTGCTAGCCACTCTAATACATAGTACCAAATACTCTTAAGAAGTAGTATGTAGTAGAAGTTTAATTCCTACCGTATGCATATAATTTATATATGTATTGGTTATTGTTCAGAAACAATTGTAGTACAGATGCTATTCCCTGTATTTTACAATTATTTTATTATTTAATTTCTGGCTAATATCATAACCTGAAATTGATTACAGCAGTCAAATTTAAATCATTATTAGTTTATAATATCATATTATCCTCATTTGGCAGGGTCATTTAGCTTTAAAACAGGGACAGTGAGAGATGTGAGTAGTTGGGCATCTATGCAGTAGATTGGGATCCATTTGCAAACAACTAATGATAATAATATTCTACATTAGTAGTTGTCAAATATTGTTTTAAAGTATTTAAGCATTACATTTACCATATACAATATTTGTGTATAATGTAAATTAAATTAATACTAATAAGATTTACAAATGTTTATTTATCATGAATTAATTTATAAATCAATTTAGCTAAAGTGCCACCAATAAGTGTTGTTTTTGTATATATGTAAATAAATTGTGTTTGTCTCATTATTTTTGGCAGTTTGTCATCATTATTTGCAATCAAGAACTTAAGTAAAATTGTTAAAAGTTTCTTGTTTCTCTTTGACCATAGCAGGCTATAAAAGAAAAAAAGTTGTTAAACTGTGATGTCAGAATGTGAAATGCACATTTTCTTGTAGGTTGTGCAATTCTGTCCATTACAGTCATTGAGTTAATTGTTAAAATAATTTCAATTTATATCAGTGGTTAATGAACTATTATTCTGAAAAATAATTACATTTAAAATGTAAAAAATCAATATGTATCTCTAGGTGGAAAACTCCCCAACATTTGATTTTAGTTTATTATAGAAGAATGTTCAGCTGGTTATGAAAGAGTGTGCTCCAGAGGAAGTATTCAATGCAAATCACTATGCTGTTTGGAAAAAAATTATGTAAATAAGATACATTTATTCTTATAATATTCATACTTCAAACTAATCAATAATTTTATCATGTTTAATATAAATCTAATATATGTTTATATATTAAATGATATATAAAACTCAATTTTGGAATTAGTGTGCTAAGTCCTTAAACATCATTAATCATAAATCAGAATAGGCTAAAATCTTATTTTATATAAAACAAACCTTACTTACTTTATTTGAAAAAACACATAATTAATTATTCTGATCAGGTAAAAATTATAATCATTTATAATATCATAATTAAACAGTACCAATTATCTGTTGAGATATATTTAAATAATTAAATGAAAGCTCATAATAAAGCTTAATTTTAGATATATATAACCTTCAGTTGGAATAAAATTTGTAGGAAAATAAGATTACTTTTTTGCATCTTTATTATTAACTCTTTCATGATGATATATGTTGCATTGTAGGTCATTTGACTAACATTTTTTTGTAAATTTAATGTTGAAAACTTAAATTATATTCATTAATAATAATTGCAATAAACATAGCTAAATATTGGTAGCATTCAATGACAGCTATAAGAGGTTGAGGTTTTAAATGAAAAAAGAGCAGAAGATTCCTTTATATACATTTTGTGTATATATTCTGAATCTTTGGCTTTTGTTTAAAATCTGAATATTGGAAGTTATTAATTTATAATAAAATGTATTTGTTTATTTTATTTGAAAAATTAAATGTGCAATGTTTAAAATGATTGAAATTGTCTGTTTTTACAAGAAATTAAATCAGGTACTAAGCAGGAAATTATAGTGAAAATAGATATTTTATGATCCAAAATGCTATTTTTCTTTAAAATTATAAATTGAATTTTTAAATTTCAAAAATTATTTTAACCATCTATTCTTTATTCAAACGTGCAATATTAATTTAAATATAAAGTTATAATTAAAATAGATTTTTCAAGTTTATAAATACTATTTTCTTTTTTAATTTATAAATTGAATTTTTAAATTTTTAAATTATTTTAACTATTTGGATGTTTCTTTTTTAATAAAAGTATGTAATATTAATTTAAATAATTATTAACTTTTATTCATTCAAGAAATATTTGTTGTGTTGCCGTGGCTAGACTGTATATTCTGATTATCATTTCAGTTATTGCTCTTTTTTTTTTTTGCAAAGTTAGTATATTAAATTTAAAAACATTTTTTTGCTTATAAAGTTAATATTCTAATAAATAAATCAAAATAATTTATGAATAATAAAAATTTATTTACTGAAAATAATAGATATTAAAGTTTACCAATTTGACTATTATAACATTATTTTGAAATGCATATCATAAATGTTAAATTCTACTTTCTAAATAACAAATTTAATGAAAGTATGTTTTTAAAAATGAATTTATCATTATGAAATTAAAAAATAAATTACCATTTGACTTGATTAGAAATATGTATATATATACAAATTTCTTATTTTTAATGCATAAGTTCATATTATCTTAAATATCACATTAATGAAATAAAAAATTAAATTTGCAATAACAGCTGTATAAATACATAAAAACAATTGTCTTTTTCCTTGTAAAAAATGTAATCAGTGTCTACTAAAATTCTAGAACCAATACCTAAATATTAGTGCTTTATTTTTTAATTACGTTTGCCATCTATGGACAAAAATAAAAACTAAAGTATAGAATCACTAGCATTAAAATGGAACTTTCAAAGCAAAACTTTGCTAAAATTCTTTGGATTTTGGTCACTCTAATGCCTTGCCATATTAACATTACAGTGATATTTTCTGAAACAGAAATGCCATTTTGCAGTGTTGTTTTCCATATTAACTTGTTTCCAATTTGAGTCATTTATTAGAAAAACTAATATGGACATTGACATTTGCAAGATGAAGCATCAAAACTATTGATATTTTTACAGTCTTATTCAGTCTTAAAGATTTGGTTTCATTTTTCATCCATTTTTCAGTCAGAAGATAATTTGAATGAGATGTTTCATAAAAATTTAATATAGATCATGTATGGAGTATTCATCACCTTGAAATATATTATAACCAGTTTTTTTAAGAAATCTTTTCATAAGTATATTTATAAAAGTGTTTACAATTATTAATATGCCAATTTTTACATCATTAATAAACACATATAGAGATATAATATAAATACATAAAAATGAAAAAAATAATCAATATTTTTTTTATTTTCTAAAGATATGCATACTAATGTATAACTTGATTTATTTGCCACTTAAATGAATCTTAGAAATATGAAATTGATTTGAACAACATATGGAATTTTATAGCTAACAATGTAGAATTAAAACAAAGTTTTAGTTCATGAATAATTTAAAAGGATCAGTGGTACAGGAGTTGAAAGGGATTTTAGTCCAATGAATGGAAGTTGTGCATAGATGATAATTAATTTAATAAATAAATAGAATACATTTCAGATTAATGATAATTTTATTTACTGAGATTGTATATAGATGATAATTAGTTTAATAAATAGAATATGCTTCAGATTAATGATAATTTTATTTAGTGAGAAAATCAGCATAATTGAATTGTAGTTATAAATTGACTACATATGAAAAGGTTTGATACTTTATTTAAATCATTATATTCCAAATTGTAGTAGGGCTTCAAAAAATGTAAACAGTATATTCAAGTTTATTTTTTTCATTTAGTTGGGTACTACTGAGTAATGTTTAAATAAATATTCATCATTATCACAAATCATGGGTCCAGCACCATGATGGATGATTCTTTTTACATATCCTTCCTTCTATATATATATGTCTAAACAATTATAACTTTCTCAAATAGATAACAATATGAATTCATTTATTTTCCTTTTTTTCAGTTAACCAATCATTAATCAATAATGCTTATATATTCACACTAAAAAGATTACTATTTAGTTAATTGATCATGGTCATTTAATATTCAAGCATTAAAATGGCAGAAAATTATAAGTTCCATTTCTCTCTCCTTTTTTTGTGAAGAAATGAATGAATAACATTTGCTAATAGATTTCTTTAGCACTGAGTTAACTCCTCAGAATACTTGACTATTTGGTTATGACAATGCATTTTGTCATTTAGTGACTCAAAAAACTAAAGGTTTATGAATGGATTTTCACATGAGAAAAGCCTCCCTCTTTGCCACATATCTCCTAATAAACAGAAATCATGTAATTATTATTACTAGTAGTTTCCATTGATTTCTATATATTTCTTTTTGAATTCATTTTTATATAGAAACCACCATCTTTGCAAATTTGAGGCACAAAGGAAAGAAAATCTTATTTGTTTTATTGAGAACTTAGTCAAACTTGGACATAAACGTTCAATTATTAACAATAGAGTTGTAAAATTTTTACATAATTTGCAGTTTAAACCTGACAAAATTGAAAAACCTTGTATAGTTTTACCATTTATTCATTCTATTGCAAAACAGTTAATTAATAAGTTATCTCCAGATTTTCAAGTAATTTTTCATTCACCTCCAAATACGAATAGATTGATTAACAATTCAAAATTTAAAATTGAATCTAACTTAACTCAGCATGTGGTTTATAGTGTTTCTTGTCCTCATAAAGATTGTGGTTCTATTTATTATGGTGAAACTAAAACCAATATTTTAAATAGAGTTTCACAGCATAAATATTTATATCATCGTACTAAAACTAAATTTTTGGGAAATTCAGTATTTGTGGAACATGAAAATAAGGCTGGACACTTATGTCAACCAATAGAGGCAAAATTAGTGTGTACGGAGAAGAATGACGTAAAGCGTAAGGTTAAAGAAGCTTGTTTTATAGCTGGTAATCCTAATGCTATTAATAGAAAGGATTCTTGTTTTAATATTTCTAAAATATGGACGTTATAATATTTATTTATTTATATTGTATTTTATTTATTTATTTAGATTTAGTTTACATCTTATTTGAGATACGCATTTTGCTTGTGAATAAGTGTTTATATTTTGTATTTGTTTTGTATTGAGCTATGATTATGGAGGCTTAAGTCCCCCGAAAGCGCTCAGCTTTATTGTTATAATTTTATGTTTAAAGTTTCAGCAACTGTGTTTTATCACAGTTAATTTTTAATTTACAGTTATTTATATATATATTTTCAAATCTTACTTTGTGAGTTTCTAATATATATACACACACACATACATATATATATATAACTCCTTGCACACATACATACTTAATTCTTTGTTTTAAAGTTTTTCAGATTTCTTAATACCAAAGGCATATTTGAAAATAAATACCCTACTAACCATATTAATACACTTCCTATCTTCTCCTCTGTTATTACCTGGGCAACTGTTTTCTTTTAAGCTGTTATCCCATCAAAACTTGTCTTCCTGGTTTTTTAAAATTTATATCAAGAGATAAAATCTAATGTTGTTGGTTAATTAACTTAGCACTGTATTCACACATTTTAAAACAGTTCTAATGTGAACTATAAAGAATGAGTTTGTCAGATGGTTCAAACCAGAAAATTCCACTGGTTAATAACAAGGTTCTATAAAATTGCTAATAGGTATAGCTGAAATAATTGTCTCGTTGAAGGGAGTTATGGGAAATCGCGCGCTTTTGTGAGAAGCAGATGTCAAAAACAAATGGCACCTGTTTGAAGAGGTTTATTTTTATTTTTTGCTAGTTTTCCCTTTTTTTTTTAAAAAAAAAAAAAAAAAGAATAAGAGATATTAAACAAATCTTTCTATAATTTTTTAATTGTCCAATTTCCTAAAAATATCACTTAACAATTTTACAAGAATATGTTTTAGGATAAAAAAAGATTGTTTGAAATTATTATTATTTGTAAGCCTTAGGTTCGGAACAATTAATACATTTTTAATAAGAATAGTTATTATTATTTCTTCTATTTATTATATGTCTTCTTTCAAATTGGTCAGTTTCATCTTGATAAACGGGGGGGGGGGGGAGATAGCGAAGACCCAACCTTGTTTTTTTCCTATTTACCAATCGCGCATTTTAAAAAGGCGATAAGTCATTTGGAATTTAAACTTTACCATTTAATATTTAGTGTTAAAACGGAAAAGTTTTTGAAACTGTTTTCAAAAAATGACTTTTATTCTAAAATAAATCTTTAATTTTTTTTTCTCTCTCATTATTTTTTTTACACACATATTATATTCATTAATAGCACATCTGCGTGCTTCAGTGCAGTTGTGTGACAGACTCCGGGATCAAAGTCCATGTATTGATGTTTCTCTTACGTCATTTCCGATGTTCAAACTCTATGAATTCCCTAACAATAAATCATTGAATTATTTATTTGGTAGCAAATTTGTACTATATGGATTAAAGTAATAATAGGGCGCGGAGTTTAGAGCTCCAGGTTTATAAATATTGTCTAAATTCTATCACTTCTGATACTCTAACTACATATAAACTCTCGAGCAACAACCTATTCGATGATTATTATTATTTAGTGGCAAATCTTTGGAAAAAAAAAACTCTCATGTGTTGTCATATTTGTTTAAATGACTGACAACATTTTAACTTTAAAACATGAAATGAAATATTCTGCAGATAGAATGAACATTTTTTAAAATTTGTCTCACAGTTTATAAATTTTTTAACTTCATTTCCGTTACAATAATTTTAAATTCAGTAATAAATTGGACAGATAATTTCTTAGGCGGTCATTTGATGTTTGAACATCAGCGCCAGCATAATAGCTACAAAGATTGATTATATCTATTTATGTTAATTGAAGTTTGTTCCAAGAATATTTAATTTGTGAATCCACCATTATCACCATCACGTTATCCTATGCATTTTAACACGATATAGAGAAGAGTTTAAATACTAAAGATGCCTGGTTTGTTTCTCAGCTAGATAAAGTAGAAAAAAAAAATTAATTTGGTTAATGAAATATAATGAAATAAAGATGTTAAGCTCAATCTGCCGCTAGGGGTTCAATGTCACATGAGCTCCAAGCAACTAACCATATCGTTTTTGATACAAGCAAGCCAAATTATTCAGAAGATTTTTATCTCTGATCTAACTTACCTGTATTATAAAATGTAGGTGATAAATATAAAGTTTAAGGATTTTAGAAATTTCATTTTTCTCAACTGCAGCTTTAAATTTGAAATGCTTAGCTAAAACATTTCATAAAAGCAGTAAACTATCCATAATTATGATCAAATATTATCACTTGGTTATAGTCCTTTTTTTATAATTACTCCATCCTGCCTCAATGGTCTTTCCTCATCATCATATATATAGGCAATAAATCAATGTAGTTTGGTTTAGGTCGGGATAGCCAACTTATGGTACATGAACCAAATGTGATTTATTCTGAGACTACACTATATTAAGGTATCAGATGTCAGATAATAAATATTTTGTAAAGCAAAAAAAAAAAAAAGTCTAATCAAAAACCAATTTTTATTACTATTTCAAATATATATATATAACAAGAATTCAAGTTTAGAGAATCAAATTAAAAAAAAAAAAAGAATTTTTGTTCCATGTTTTTTTAATAAATATATATTTGACATTCATGAACAATTTTCTATTAGTTTTTAAGCTTTCATTTTGTAAATGATGTTTATATGTTGGTGAATTGTGCTTTGTTTATTTCTTGTAAGCCTTCAAGTTTTTTTTTCTTACAAAAATTACTTTTAATTCATGAAGTTGATAAAAAACAAAAATAGGTCAAGACGACTTTTACAAATTTAAAAATGCTTGCTGCATTCATTTGCAAACTTAATTCCAAATGTAAAAAGTTTGGTGAAAGCAGAACAAATTCATATGTTAGTCATTATCATCATTTTAAAACATTATTAACCCACTGAAGGATGAAACCTCTCCAAATTAAATTCAGTTTTTCTGATTTCTGACTCTCTTCTTCACATCACACCACCAAACTTTTTTATTTCATATATTCACTTCACGTATAGTCTCTTTCCAGATCTTTTGCAATCTTTTGGGATTCAGGTTAAGATTTCAATCATCTATCTATTATCATCATTTCTAGCAATATGTCCATTTGAGATTCACTTCAGTCTCTTAACTTTTTTCAATGATGTCAGTTTTTGATCTCCTCTTGTTATTCCATACATTTCTCCATACTTCAGTGAATGGTTTATAGTTTCTGTATTGCTTTTTTATTGAGTGTCCAAGTCTTTGATCCATAAATAAGAACTGGTTAAGCACTTTTATTTAAAATCTTCCTTTTCAAGCACATAGGCATATTTCAACACTATCCAAGTAAATAATATTTCAACTATATATATATATTCTTCTATAATAGGTCATTATATCTTGAAAAAAAAAAAAACCTAAATATTATTTATCCATATTAACATTTAAAAAAACAACAAGGTAAATAAAATTACTATTTACATACAGAATATTAGATGTATATATCAAGAAAAGCAATGTTTTCTCTTTTTATTTTCAACATCTGCATTAAAAGCAATAATTCATTTCACTTACTTTATTCCAAAGCTGTTTACCGAAATATCGAATTATCAACAAACTCTAGATGGTAATGCTAATGGACTTCCTCAATAAAGAGCATTGGGTTTGGACTCTCATTCGGAAATCATATTCACTTCTTTTATCCTTTCCTAGCTAATAACTTGAGATTCAAAACATCTTAAAGGATTTGAATCCAAACTGACTAAAGATGTCTAATTACTGCTTATAATGAAATATTATTCCATATGTAACCCAAGTTTTTTTTAATATCATCATTATCATTATTTTTCACTACTATCAGTCCCTCATAATATGAAAGTCTCATCAAATTTAGATTTAGGTTCTCTGATCCATGGCTTTTGTTTTTCTACATTCTCTAGAATCATCTATTTCACATATTACTATACTAGATTCTTTACAATCTCTTGGGATCCAGTTTAAGACTTTAACAATCCATTTATTATCATCTCTTCTAGCAATATGTTTCAGCCCAGTTCCATCTCAATCTCTTAATTTTTTAAAATCATGTAAATGATAATTGTTTTTAATATAATACTGATTATTATTATTATTATTATTAATATCATTTATATTATTTGTTTTTAAACAAGATCTGTCAGTGGAGCATTTTGCCTTTTCATCTATTAATTTTTGTTTAATGAATGTTCTGCATTGTCATTATCATAATAATAATAATAACAACAACAGTCCATTTGTTCATTACCAAGTTAATGATCTCTAGTTTTCCATGCTCCAAAAGTACTCAAAACTTAAGCCTGGCATAAACAAAGAGCTTTGCTAATTGCTCAACAAGCTTTGAGATAAATGCTTAGCAAGAGAAAGCATTTAAAATATCTCCATCTGAAAACCAACCACCATTTCCTGACCATGGTTTCATGCTCTCTGAGGAGTGCCAAAGCATAAAACCATGGTCAGGGGATAGTGTATGGTTTTCAGATGGAGATATTTTAAATGCTTTCTCTTGCTAAGCATTTATCCCAAAGCTTGTTGAGCAATTAGCAAAGCTCTTTGTTTATATCCTGCAAGCTTAATAAAAAAGAAGTGGAGTCATACTCTATTTTTGATTGACTAAGCCTGACAAGTTTCCCAATGACAATTTTAGAAAACAATATGGAGACAAACATCACATGACCAGATGCTTCCCGTCAATATTATCAGCACAGAATTTTAAAATCAAAAGTTCAGTCAAACATAATCTAATTTTTAATTCTATTGTAGCAAATTCTGATCTTTTTTTCCCCATATGTCATTGCATTGGCCGGGAGGTGAAGCCATGACAACCGTCTGCAACCAGCTGCATGCTTGCAAGGCAGCTGCGCGACCTCTCGGCTAACAAAGCTTGACTGCAAATTTCAATCTTTATTGGGGAAAAAAATTCCAATTACAAATTTCCCAGCAAGCAATTCATTTGCTCACAAACAAATTAACGAGCTCTTGTTTTTATGCTTAAAAAGAATTCAAAACCTTAGTCTAATGCAAGATAGTAATATACCTTTAATCAATTGATTACTTACTTCCAATTTTGAATTACATTTTTATTCAAACTTCCAATTAAAATCAAGTTACCTAACAATAATTTTAAAAAAAACCACATCAGATGAACAGTATCTGTCGCCAATAATACCAGCACTGAGTTTCAAAGTCCAAAGGTTAGTCAACCATATGCTTATTTTTAATGTTATTGTAGCAAACTCTGATCTTTATTTATTAACAAAAATTCGATTTCAAGTTCCCAGCAATTAATTTACCTGCTCACAACCAAGTTAAGAAGCTAACTGTTTATACTTATAAAGAAGTAAAAACTTTAGGCTATCAAGAAGAAAAAAAACTAACTTTATATACCTTTTTCAATTTTCAATCATTTGATAACTTATTTCCAATTTCGTCATAAATTTTTTATTCAAATCTTTAACTAACATCAAGTTACTAGATAATTTTAAAAAACATAAGTCACTTTCAGTAACAATGCTGAACTTAACTACCTATCCAGATTTACCATCTCCCTATGTCTGGATCCTCTCATGAATTTCACACTTAAATCACTCAAAAGCTTACTCGGCCTCTACCTCTAATACAGTCTGACCCAGAGTCTGACCAACATATGACAAACTACCTCAACAATAGCAATCTGTTCTAACATAACTGCACCAGCAGCCTCCTCTGAAAATCAGGACTCTCTACTCAATATATCTCTCGCTTAAACCTTATCAAAAACCTTACTCAGCATCTACCTTTAAAACACAGATAAATCTAGAGTCCAATCTCCCACCACAAACTCCAACTTAACAATTGCAACCAATTCTAACAAAACAGTCATTCTTCCCTCTCTGGAACACTCATCTATTCAAATGCACCAGAAAATAGGCATGATGGGTTGTAAAGGAATCCTGCCATGTCTTCCATCCACACCAACACCATCCCCAACCCACACTGCTAATGAAACCAAGAGGAAGACCTGGTCATACAATGATTCAGCACCCTAAAAAATAAACAGTGACACATTTATCTCATATAAGTGTGGACCTCACAGACAATTGCCACACTATCATGGAAATTCTAGTCCCTCACCAATGTTACCCAGGCAACTCAACCACATAAAAGTAAACCTGGTTTGCATCTGTAGATACAGCAGTCCAGAGCATGTAAAATTTATGTAATCATGTGTAAATCAATCAAATAACTTTTATATATGTAAATCTACAACTACAGATTGTTCATGTAACTATGGCAATCCAAGCTATGTAAAACCCTTGTAACTAATCCACAGCATATAAAAATTCTTGTAATATTATATAAATAAATAAATTGACTTGTACATATATAAACCTACATTACAGATTGTCCATGTAACCATAGCAATCCAAGCTATGTAAAACCCTTGTAACTAATCCACAGTATGTAAAAATTCCTACAATTCTGTGGAAACCAATAAATCAATTTTTATATATGTAAATCTACAACTACAGATTGTCCATGTAAACACAGCAATCTAAGCTATGTAAAACTCATGAACTCTCTAAGACAAATAGTTTATTTTTGAATCATCATCATAATAATAATAAAAGTCATTTAAAGATATAGTGAAATTTCATATTCATTAGTACTTTGCAATAATGGCTTTTCACTTATTGGTGATTTGGTGTAATAGTACCATTTAAATTATACTTCCTTGCAATTTTGGAAGTTTTTGGTTTCAGATATAATTTTCACAATTTTAGCTTTTTGTGTAAAGGTAAAATATTATATGTTGTCATAAAGTTAACTTACTATGACAAGTCAGAGAGAAATTAAAAAATATATGTTCATTCCTGTAAAATATAAATGAAAACAAATAGTTCAAGCATTTCTGAAGTTATTCATTCTATATTTATTCATAAGTTACAAAATTTTATAGATACTTTTAAAATTGGCATTTTTGTAATAGCTTTATTACATTTCTCCAAAAATTATAACTAAAATGATATACAAAAACATTACTTTTTTTTTCTGCAATAAAATTAAAAGCATTACTTATAATTGTTTTTGCCTACAGTAATCAAAAACTGCAGTATTTCAATTTTTATGCTTCAACCATGTATTTATAAAAGATTTGTAAGCAATATCAATTCCTCACTATCAAAACAAAAGAAATATTAGACTATACAATACATTGTTTTCAAATGATTATTAAAAAAAATAATATTGGTAAATTTCTAATTTGAAGGTGTAGAAAATGTGCAGGGGTGTTGTGGAGAAGAGAAGCTAAAGATCGGAGAAGATGGATTAAACTTGGAGAGACCTTCATCCTGCAGTGGATTGATAATGGTTGATGATGATGATGACTTATCAACAGCATATATATACAATTTATATGAGCATATAACATATATTTGACCAATTATTTATATAGATTGCTAACTAACTTTTAATTTTTTAAAAATAACAGTAATTTAATAATTTCATCTTTTGAAAATAATTTGAAATAATAATTTTAAATAGTTTTATATATGTTTTATTAGAGTGGATTTGAACCCAGATTTTCAATCTCCCAAAAAATTCTCTCTAATTATATCTAGCTTAAGTATATATATTATACTTGTATTTAAATATTATATATGTGTTATTTATTTGCAGAAAATTACTTTAAAAAAAGAGTCTATTTCCTTTAATGTTTGCAAATCTGTCCTTTACTTCAGACGATGAGTATAACATGCATATGCTTGTATGTATATGTTTCAAGTGTAAATGTCTATTGAAGGATATTGGTCTAAATTTTGCCAATATAATAACAGTACTATATTTATTTTCATAGTATTTTATTTTCCATCACAGTTCTTTTTAAAAATTATTTTTATGACATTATTCTTCTATAATTTTTTTTGATTACTGATTTAAGATTGAAAAGAAAGTAATTTTTGGATTAAGAGAAAAATTTTAACTTATGTATAAATTATATCTGCAAACAAAGATGAAAATTTAATTATTATTCAGTAGCAATATAATTTTAGTTGTGATATACGATTTTACTATTCACTCTAAAGCAAACATGACCAATGTTTGCATTAATTAATGCACCTTTTTTTTTCCACACGTGAGCTTACATGCACTATATTACTTTTGTTTTAGTATTTAATTTTTGAATAAAATAAATTATGTTATAGATAAATAATATTTAGCATTTAAATAAAATAAATATATAATATAGAAAAATTATAAAGTTTAAATATTATTTACTTTAACTTGTTCAAAATTCATTTCCTTCTTATCTTATTTAAAAGACCCTAATAATAACATTCTCCAAATTCTAGCATTTTATTTTTTACAATTAAATTTTTTTCTATATCATATATTGATAATCTTTATATTATTTAGTACAAATATAAGCTTACAAATGAAAGACATTCTAAAAGTTAATATTTGGAACTTTGCAAAATCTATCATATATATATAAAATAATAAGTGATGATTTTATATAATAGAAATAGAAGCAAATGATGCAATTTTCTAAAAATCCCAGATATAAATCAGTTAATAAGGGTTTAAAATTTCTCCTATCTGGCCACTTTTATAAAAAAAGAACAAATTGTTGTTAAAAACCTTAAAAAATTGTTGTTAAAAACCTTACAGAGCATCTGTAATAAAAAATACAGTATTCTGAAAAAGTAATAATTATTTATTTATTAATAAATTTATTAGCCCAGTTAATAAAATAATAACATGTAGTGATAAAATAATAAAGTTGCATAACTCAAGGAAAATAAAGCTTTAATTTTTTCTTATAGACAAGTAATACTTTATTACAAACATTTTTGAAAATTCTTTTATAAGATTCTAATATATATGATTTGGTAATTAAGTGTAAGTAAAATAAAACTTTTTATTTTGCAGACTTAACATCTGTAATAAAAACTATTAATAATTATTTATTTAACAGTAAATTTGCTTTGGCCCAGTTAATAAAATAATAAAATGTAGTGTATTAAATATATGTTAAATAAAAAGCAAGAAAAAGGAATAGGAATCATAAGTAACAATTTATGTAATAATTGGCATTATTTAAAATCCTACATATAAGTGTTGGTGTCATTGTTTGTCATTACCTAACTTTAATGTAATACTATTGGAATTTCAAAAACATCCTATATATATTGTATGGAAAAATGTTAGAAATAACAATTTTTCCATAAGCTTCACTAAAAGGGTGGAGTCAAGTAGAGCAAGCTCCAGGGAATTTATATCAAAGCTAGTAGAAAAATAAAGTATTAAAATGAATTCTTAACTATAACAATGGTGCTTTTTATTATTGGATTATAATCTTGTCTATTTATAAAAATTATAGAGAAGAAAATATTTCTTATTTGAATTCCATTTTAAAAATAGGAATGAATTGTAGTTGAGACATTATCAAAGAATAAAAATATGATTTAAAATTCAAAATTACTCTTAATAATATTAAAATTTCACTAAAATTTCTTCACTGCATTTATGAAAGTAACTGTTAGCTAGTAAAAGCAATTTCCATTTTTGTTTGTAATGATGTCTTTTACAACCGTCTTTTTAAAAACAAATATGTGCAAATAAAATTTAATTATAATCAGGCATATTTTTGATTTAAAAAATATTTTATAAAATATGTTGGATAAATAAACTTAAATAAATTGCTGAAAATTACAATTTTTCAAAATAAATAAGCGTACTAAAATAGCCAGAGGCCAAATAATCTACCAATAAGTGATTCTACCAGTTTCTTTGTATTATGATACAACCAATCAGGACATTTCTAACTTTCTTGCATGTGAAGAATTTGTATGAGGTCCAGCATTGTTAGTTTATATTAGGTCCATACAATACTAATATCTTCAAATTTATTTTTCAACTAATAGTTTAGGTTTAATTTCTATACCATAAAAAATTTGAATGATAAACTAACATTGTAAATAATCATAATCAGTATAGAAATGCTGAAGTAATAGCAGCACTATTGTACTGCCCCAAGTCACCTCAAAATTAGTGATTAAATTCTAAAATGTTAAAGAGACATATTTTTTCTTCACTAAACTTTTAATGTTTCCAATTTAAGTTTGTCAATGAAAGCAAAACATTTTTCAAATTTGACTCAGTCAGATTTGACTGCATTTTTTTTATTATTAATTCCATGATAAAAGTAATTTTTCTGCAAGACTTGCCAAAGCACAAACAATTCAAAATGAAACATAAAGCAATTACACACACACACACACTCTGGATTAGTCATTTCAATATTAGACAAGTACTAAATATCATTTCTAGAGTTAATGTGAACCAAATTTTTTTTTTTAGTTTGACTCAGTGATTTCTAATTTTTTTTATAAATTTTTGTTTCTGAATACAAATAAAAATTAATTTTTAATCACTTTATTACTTTACAAAGATCTAGACTTTTTTTATTTTTAAATTATAGCTTCATATGCAAAATTTTGTTGCATAATGCAAATTTGATGTTTGTTGTATGGGTTGGCCATTCCTGCTCTATTATTATGCTTAGTATGGATTAAAAAAATTTTTTTTTTTTTTTAAATTCATTTTTATTTAATTTATATAATTTTTTTTTCATGACACAAAGCTAGATTAATATCTGAATCATGTGAAATTTTTTAAAAGAAAAAATAATAATACAATTTATAGAAATATATATTAAAATTATAAAAATATGTATATATATATGAATTATAGAAATATATGTATGAATTTTTTTATGTAATTAACAGAAATTTTAAATAATAATAATAATATATACACATTGAAAAAAAAACTTGATTCTAAATTTGATTTTTGGAAACTGATATTATTTCTACAAAAATTCAGAATAACTTCCTTCAATAGAGGTCTACCCTTGATACATATGAGTGTATCTTAATTATATAAAGAGCATAAATGCATCATGGTGATGTATCTATCTGTCATGCACATGATCTGAGATTAAAATCCATGTCACTTAAATTTAAAAAAAGTTTTTAAAATTTTAATCAGATTTAGGATTATTGTTTCTGGTATTGAGTGACCTATAATCAATCTAATTAATAATCAAAAAATTAATCAGTAAATGTGTATCTAGCTACTTGATTGAAAGTAAGAATGAGAATGGAAAACTGTTACAACTCTCATCAGTTTGCATTTGACAAGGTGAAACACCTTGTCCTTCATTGTTGAAGTGGTCTGTCATGCAGTTGCTATTTAAAAGCTGTTCTATTTTAATTATATAAAACTTAAATGATAACAAAGATTATCATAGTTCTTATTAGATGAACTTCTTCATGAATTTAAGACAAATGAATATGAATTTAGAAACATAAATTGTCATAGCAAAGCACAGTATTAATTATAACTTTTCCTATACTGAATCTATAAATTCATCTTTGTCCCTCTACTATTTCTTCATAAAAATAATTTTTATCTTTATTATTTTATTTATGTGAATTATATCAATTTAGTTGTGTTGAAAGAGCATAATTATCTGAAATATATCTAGTATTTGTTAAAAATTCCAACAACTTATGATGATGTAAAGACATAGGGTATTTTAAATGAGACAGAGAGATGAAGAAGTATAATGTTGAATTATTATTGAATGTCTTCTAGTGCTGGATTAAAGATATTGTATCTATATAACAATACACATATAGAAAAAAATATCCTAATTTATAGTTAATAGATAAAAAACAAACAATATAATTTATATTAGTTTTTTCATATATATATATAAATCTCATTTTAATTTTAATATATAATAAAGTAAAATTTAAATTGAATAATGGTAATATGTAATGTAAAGTTAAATGACTTTTTAAAAGAACATCTCTATATTATTAAGATTTGAATAATTCTATAATATGTTGCTGTTTTAAATATTTTTTCCCATTATTATGAAATATACTTTTTTTTTTGAAGACTGTATATATAATTTGAATATGTTTAAAAATATATCATACAATCTAATCATTCAAGTAATTAGTAATGAAATAAATCAATTCAAAAATAATATATTTTAAATATTTAAATTAACAATATATTTTAAAATTAACGTTTCCAAATGAGATTAAACAATATTTTATAAATAATTTTTTATATACAGTATATTATCTCAGTTTGAATAGTGTTTGTGGTTAAAAAAATCTTTAAAATATTTATGATTAAAAATGTCTTTTGGTCAAGTGTTGGTAGCCAAGAGGTCAGCGCAGCTGCCTTGCAAGCAGTGTCTTGAGACAGTTGTCGTGGGTTCACTTCCCAGCCGATGCTTTGACATATGGGGAAAAAATATCTTAGGAAATAAAGAAAATATTTTAGAAATAATATATATATATTTTAAAAAAGTTTTAATATTACTGTAACAAATATTTTTATATTTCTTACCTCATACAGTTATCACACTTTAAAAATGTATTATATGGTCAGGTATTGGTGGTCTAGCAGCTAGCATATCTGCCTTCCAAGCAGTTGGCCTGGGTTTGCTTCCCGGTCAACACTTTGAGATATGAAAAAAGAATATTATAATGGTAAAATATACTTTTAAAAAACTAGATATAAATATTTAATTTTGCACCATAAAATATTGCCTTCCTGTCTTTACAAAATAAAACAATAAACATCAAAATGAGTTTCTTGAAGTGTAGAAAATTTTCCTCTGATTATAACAGTGAACAGAAATAATAGCTAAAACTAAACTATGTTTTATATTAGATTATTACCTTTTAATATACAAAATGGAAATGAAAAACGAGTTAAAACAATCATTTCACATTGTGGAGCTACTTATGGTGGTTGCAATGCTACATATATTACCACAAGTTTATCCATTATAACATATAATAACCACATTCCACTCTTTTTACACTTTGAAGCAAAATATATGGAGGAGTAGAGCAGTGAGAGTTTAGTAGATATTAAGATCTGACGAAGACTGCTAGGAACAGTCGAAACTGTAATTTTAATAAATAAATATATTTTGCTTCAAAGTGTAAAAAGAGTGGAATGTGGTTATTATATGTTATATATTAGAAAAGCAAAAATAAAGAAGGAAAGAGGAAGAGAAGTTTATCCATTAAAGAATTAAATTTGAATAACAAAATCTTTTAATGTAAATCAAATGAAATGTAAGAATCAGTAGCAAATTGTCACTCTCAATTATGGAAATAAAATACTTCAAGAAATATAAATTATTATTATTGTACATAAAATATAATAGTTTTAGACATTAGAAGTAGTTGATAATATCTTCCAATATATATTCTAACTAATGAGTTCTCTTCAATTGGGCTAAAATAAGTCCATGCAATTCATAGAAATAAGTGTGTAACAGCAATTATTGAGAAAAGTGAGTGTTTTATTCTATAAAAATTCGTATATACATAAAATAATTACTGTGAGCTATTAGTATATTTTATAATATCTACATTATAAGACAGTGCATATGAATTGAAAAAAAAACTTTCATATTAATTTATAAAAAGTAATTGATAATATTCGATTTTTTACTTAAAGAAAGTTAGGCTTTATATTTACAGTTTAAAAGGCTGTAGTACTTTGTAATATAAAAGGCATTATTAATAATTATCTATTGATATATTACTGCTAAAGTTAAGTCATAGCTTAAGAAAGCACTGTTAAAAAATAAGTTTGTGCAAATAGAATATTTTTAATTTTGCTTCCCATGATTTTTCATTGTCAAATTATTATGTTAATAAGAATTATAATTTATTTAAGTTATATTATTTATTTAATCTTGAAAATACACATGTATTAAAAAAAACTAATAAAAACTATATATTAAGTAAATTAATATACTGTACATATTTTTAAAAAAATTAAAGAAAAAAAAACTTTTAGGTGAATACATCTAAATTAATAAACCTATTTTCCAATATGGTTATATCTCTATTTTATCTTTGGATTACTTATTGAATAGTATTTCTGTAATGTAATTTTCACTACACCACTCTAGGGACTGGTTTATATCCACTTTTAATATCTTGTGGGGGGGGGGGGGTTGTAATCATAAATATCTGACCAAAGATGTGAAAAATACAAAGTTGTATATTTTGTGCTGAATCACCACTCATTATTTGGCCCAGATCACATTTTCTTACACATAACTTTATCATTGTTCAGTATATATAGATAGCTAATTATTACAGTTTAGTTGATAAGTGTCAAACTTATTGCTTTCCCAACTTTGACACAAAGTACTTGATAGAAATATATTAATAATTTTTATTAGTCATTTATTAGACTAGAAATTATCCATTTAATAAATAATATTTTTGTAATATAATTTTTATTATACCACTCTCATGCAAGGTAGGGAAGTGGTGTGGTGAAAATTACACTACAG
This sequence comes from Epiperipatus broadwayi, assembly GCA_028023455.1. Classification (NCBI taxonomy): domain Eukaryota; kingdom Metazoa; phylum Onychophora; class Udeonychophora; order Euonychophora; family Peripatidae; genus Epiperipatus; species Epiperipatus broadwayi. The sequence continues at coordinate 1,715,250 of JAQFVV010000049.1, read as the reverse complement.
AAATATTATTCATTAAGAGGGTAATTTCTAATCTTATAAAAAATATTAATATCTTTGAATTAGTTTTATTTTTCCTGGTATATAAAAAAGCAGTCTTCATTTGTTACAGTTTTAAAGACTGTGAGAGTTGAAAAAAGAATCTTTATCTCTAAATATCTGACATGAATTTTGCAACAATTTTAAAAAGATTTTTCATCTTATTCTCCAACTATCTAATGTTTGAGTAACCATGAACACCAGATGGTCTAATGTTACAATCTTCCTACCCTTAGAATATTTTCTGATTTTTATCCTCATTAATGAGGACTAGAATTCAAAACTAAATCTAATGCATTTATGCATCTAGCAAACACTTTTTTACATCTATATATGATTTAAGCTAATTTTGAACCCAGGCTAACCCATTTGATTAGTTATGTGGATTAAACATCACATTAGCTTCTATATGTTTTAGAGAGATCTGTCTTGAACTGACTATAATCTATTCTACCCTTTGCATAGGAAGGATAATATCAGTATCTATATCACATGATTTTTTCATACTAGTGTCAGTGCTGATTTATGAGGCACCTTTGTGCAAACCTCTTTTTGGCTCATTCTTTCACTATATGTAAATAATAAAACACAAAATGATTAGATTACATGTATATTTTATTAATTAAATTGAAATATTTTCATTACAAAGGAACTTTTCCAGCCTTTAAACTAGAAAACTTTTTAATTAAGGGAGTCAGATCTAACTCATCTAGTAATTCATTTTCTATAGAGATTGTTGATAAGTTTGATAATCTTTCCTGGACATTGAAAACCTTAAATAATTTTTCATTTTCTTTAATTTTGAGAAACTTCTTACTGCAGCGGCAACTGTTACTGGTAAAGTCAAATATATTCTTAAAGGAATGGCAGTATTAGGGAAATAATCAATTAAATGTTTATTATAGATAAAATTTAAAATATCATTGACAATCTTTTTTTTTTATTTTTTATCTAAAATGCATTTTAAAGATTTTATTTCTTCCAATAGGGAGCACCATCTACATTGCTGCTCAAATTTGAATGACTGCTATTTTTAATTCTAAATTCTTACAGTATTCAAAAATTTCACTTTCATCCCAATCTAATAATTTATTTAATCTTGATAAAACGTTAAATGGGTCATTGTGCTCTTCCAAAACTTTAATTAAACCTTTCACACAGTGACAATGCAGAATCTATTATTACCAAAAAGAAAGATGTTTTAAACTGTAATTTCAGATCTTTGATACATTAAACCACTAAACATCACATGATCACCAATTCTTATGCTTGCTCATAACTGTTATTAAAACAGGAAAAACTCCCCATACAGTAGTGTCACTCAGTGCAAGCCAGAGTAAGATCTAGGTGCAGTACTCTCAGATCCAAAGCTCCTCACTGATGAAGGCTACAAGCCAGAAACTAGACTGGGAATATTGGATGAGTAGGCACTAGATAGGGATTTTATGCACAAGCATTCTGGAATCCATTGATTTCTCTGGCTTGCACTGAGTGGCACTACTGTGTGGAGAGTTTTGTCTGTTTTAATCTTTGGTACATTCATCTTCTGATGCGTAATCAAAAAGTTTTTTCTTTATTCTTCATCTTGTATTAGCAGAAAATGTTGACTCAATCTCTTAAGTCTTCTGCCATCTAAGCCATACAACTTATATTGGATTTAAATGATTTATCTGTTTTAAATTCATTCAAATTGTCTTTAATTTCTTTTAAGCTTTCAAAAGTTTCACTCAAATTACAATCAGGACTCTAACCTCTTGCTAATGATATTAATTTTGCCTAAAATATGATGTCACATAATCGGGAAACAAATAAATTTAAACAATGTTAATTTTGATGTTTGCCTGAAATCTTGGATCATGTCTTTTGTAGTATCATTTTTAATTTCTTGTAAAACAAGATACATTTTTTGGCCTGTAGTTTTAATGGTTGGAGCGCTTCAACATGATTTTCCCATCTTGTATTAGACTGTGGTTTTAATGCTAGGTTTTTTACATATTTAAGTAAAATTGTCCATCATTTTGTGGATACAGGAAAGAAATTGTAAAATTTCAGAATTATACAGCAGAAACAAACAGTTTCAACAGAATTTTTTGCAGCATCATGTACATCTAAACTGAGACTAAGTACTGAACAAGGAACATAAAAATCTCTAGGATTATTCTCCAGTATTTTTTGCTGTATCCCATTGTATTTGTCTTTCATATTAGCAGCATTGTCACACTTCTGTCCCCAAAGATTTTGAATATCTAAACTTAGTCTTTTAATATAACTTAAAATAAAATCATACAATCTTTATTCCATTGTGTCATCTACAGAATAAAATCCTAGAAATTTTTTTCTAATTTTATTTGTGTTTGATCTTTTATTATAATATACACAATGAATTATAATTGATATTTGTTTATTTCAACTTACATCAGGGGTTATCTCCAAAATAATCGAAAAATACTTAGCATCTTTGACCATTTCTATTATATTTTTGCTAATAGCATCAGAAAAAAGTTGAACAATTTTATTTTGACTTTTATGTTCTAAATAATGGGTACACAGTTTTTTTGAAGCTGGGGTTTGAATACACCATAAATGTTCTGCCATAACTGGATCAAATTTTGAGAATGTTTCTATTAACTTCAAAAAATTGCCATTATTGTTTTCAGATAACTATTCAGATGATCTTCAAAAGCTAAGGATAGTCAGGTTAAGAACTGTATTGCATGAATTGTCCATTGAATTACTTAATACCAGTAGTTTCTTTCTGTCTCATAAAACTTCTCTTCTCGCAAATCAATTGCCATATATTTTACTAAATATGTTCAAAGTTGAACATTGGTACAATTTTTGATATGAGATTCACTTTTTTCATGTATACTTAAAATAGGTGATATGTTGCTAGTCTTTACAACCATATTTATTGTTAAATTGTGACTTGCCATCACTGGAAAGTTGGCCGTACATACAAAAAGCAAAATCTTTATAAACCGAATAAACTAACCATAATCTTAATATATCTTTTCTATTTGGAAGTAATCTACTATCATAAGAAGGGAAAATTTTTCTTTCTGACTTATCTCTTGGAAAATTCCAGTTGATAAATGCAGAGGGGGGTGTTCAAGTAAGTAGTCTCTTTTCTTGACAAAAATTTTGGCCACATACTTGGATCTTCCAAATAGGTAAATTTTTTCGAAATGTCATGATTTTGTCTTTGTTCAACTAATTCTGAAACAAGAGTAACCATTGATGTTGATGATGAACCAAATTTTTGTTGTTTATGTGCTTTTATACCTCCCTACTTTTGATAGATGTTAATGGTATGCATTCTTATCCTTGAGTTTCAGTTTTGTCTCTTTATTCTACTGTTGGTGAAACATTCTCTTGTCTGTCTTTCACTTCTGTACAGCTTCCTTTCAAAGATGGGTGACAAATTTTAGATGGAGATGCCAATTGTGTTTCATCCTTTCTTTTCACTGAAGATTCCAGAAACTTGCTCAAAGAACCTTGCAGTTGGTGACACATTTTTTTCTTTTGTGCTCTTCTGTTTTTATTTTGGGCACCAGATAATTTTTTTAATTTTTTCCCAAACTCAGACATCTACAGTAAATTAATGAGTAAGAATTTTTTTATATAAGAGAATTCATGCTTTATTATTATAAAAATTTTAAAATCATACTTACCATGAATTTATGAAAATACTTTAAAATATTAGACAATTAAACACAAAGCTTAATGAATAAAATTGCTTTATATTTTCACTGCACCAACTAGAAATGAGGGTATAATTGTAAGAAAGTGGTAATAGTATTCACATTACAGATAATATAGTGAGCTATGCAAAGAAAATAGTTCTTTAATGAATTTCCTTTGCCCATAAACAAGTAATTAATAAAGAACAGGAGGTGTCCACCCATCCATTTTGTTGGACACATAGTGTAGAAAATGAAAATAAATATAAATGTTGTAGTAATATAATTATTAATTTTTTTTACCATTACATAAGACTCAGTTTTGGTGCCTCTTTTACAGGTGCCTTTGTGTAGTGAACAACCTGCACACCCACTTGTGCCAGACCTGTTCTTTACCCTATTCCAAAGTCATCTACTCTAAGCTTGAGCAATTTAGTGCTATGGTAGCTCAATTTGCAAATCAGTTTTTGGATTTTGTCTTCAGCTTCGAATCGTATGCTTCTTGAATCTCATGAGAAAATTATGTGATGTTATTAATTTTAAAAAAATATTTTTTTGTTAAAGAAATAAAAGATGATATAATTTTTTTTTTTACTTTTTTAACTGTATGAAAATAAATATATATATATACAGTATACATTAAAATTAATAATTACATTGCATTTAATATTTAAGTTTTCAGCTGCAGAGGGTTGTTTTAAAGATGTGATAGGTTTATAAGATGGGAGGGAAATAGTATTTTTGGATGATTTTTAATCTGGAGAGGCATGTGAATCTGAAGATGCTAGATTAATAGTTTTGCACCTGTACATTTTTATTGATATAAAATTTACTGTCTTTAAAATTTTGCTAAATTTAATGATAATTGAATACTTTGCACTCTGGAATTCATAGAAGTTTGAATACCGGAAGTAACAGAGCTGTGCCTCGATCCATAGATTTTTATTTATTTATTAATAAATAGAATATTTAATTACACTAATGAGTAATCATCTTATAAACTTTCAAGTGTCTGTCATGTTACACAGTTTCAAACTTATTTTGGGTTACAAAATTTAATTAAATGGCAAACTTCTTCCCAGAATTTTTAACAGTTATATTTGTTTTTTATTTAATTAGGAATTCCCAGTTTTCGTTCTATATTTTTTGTTTTTACATAATAAAAAAATTAAACAGCTTGTTGCTCAAAAGTAAAAAAAAAAATTAAATGTAAAAGTGATAGCATAATTGAAACATTTTGATTATATTTATAAGTCATTCTCATCCTTTATTATTTATAAAACGCATATAGAAACTACAACTTCCCCTGATGTTATATTTTATACTGAAATGTTTTATTTGGGTCTACCAATTATCTTCTGAATCTATTAATTGTTTAGTAATCGCTGCAGAGATTGATAAATACTGTCATAACATTTTACCCTAAAATATAAATAAATTTTATTTTAAAATGTGTGAAAATTTGTGATTAATAAAATACATGATTATTATAAAAAATATACTTTAGCATATAGAAGAGTAAAGGCACAATGTTAGTAGATGTTAATATTACCATAAATTCAATAAAACATCACATAGTTTCAACTTGCATAATATTTTTATATAGCAAATATATTTTCTCTTATTCCAGTTTTGTCACTTGGAGTAACCTTTAAAAAATCTATAGAAGCCAGATAGTGGTGCTATTAAATGCTTATTTTATGCTTCCTTATCTACATCTGTAAACCAATTTTTAGCTTATGGTTTTTATCATTGAAGGCTTTGGATTTGGATTTAAAAAAAAAAAAGGAAAAATAAGTATGGGAAGAAAAATGCATTAGATCCTAAAAATCTAGGGCATTTCCACCTGCATTAAATCCAGATCTAAAACTTCTTATTAATGAAAACCATAATCTGAAAATTAGTCAGAAGATATGAATAGAATAGTCTGGATAGAGATTTATTAAGCACTATCATCTGGCATATATTTATTAGTTAATAATACAATACATATCAGAACTAAAATAAGAGAAAATAGATTTGCAATATTTTAATATTTTTGTGTAAAAATATGAAGGTTTTTTTCCACAAAAAAATAATACACAGATATAAAACTTGATTTATGATAAAACAAGAGTAGCTTTCTACTTTAGTGACATTTGCAGTAACTTGAGTAGAGTCGGTGATTACCAAATGGTAAAGCATTTATATTCTATCCCTAAAGTCTGAGTTATTGAAATTTCATTCCATTTATACACATGTGCTCTTATATAAGCTTAATGATAATACATAGTAAATTAAAATTTAATGCTTAATGTATTTATAAACAATTATTATTACTAATCACAAAAACTATAAAAAATATTTTTAGATCAAACTTCATCTCTAAACTGAAAATCACAAATAGTTACTGATCAGTAAAATTTGTACTCTTATAATAATATTATTTCTATATTTATTTTTATAATGCAATTACATTTTAAAGACTATATATTTATGCTTTTACATTAAAAAATAAATATAGCAATTGTACTACTGTACTTGCAAGAACCTGAATTCCACTCAGTAGAAGGCTAGGATCAATCAATGATTTAGGTTTCATATAGAAAGAAAATCAACAAAATGTCTTTTATAATTTTTTGCAGAGATATACTTTCATTTGAAAATTATTTACTCATGTTGTGTTTAAATTTATCAGGTGCATATATTTGTAATCATTTTTAAATAATAAATATTTTTATAATTTTTAATATTTTTATGCTAAACCTTGTGTACAGTTAAATGCATTAGATCCCAATGTTTGACTCAGTAGTAAGAATGATAAATTCAAGAGCTAAACATTCATAGATTGACTTCTAATTGATAAGAGAGAGAAAGATATTTTGGCCATTTTAATGGAACTATTTTAATGGAATTATATTATTTGTCTGTATAATCCTATGAGATGTAATAAATTATGTCATCTGTTATAAATTCTAAAATGTTCAAAAATAATATCATTTGCATTGCATTACTGGAAATCCATGGTACTTGTTTTATAAACAATAATTATAATTCAATAGCAAATTCCATTTCTCCTATGCCATTTGTAATAAGCTTGAATAATTAATAAATACCAGAAGATAATAGTTAGTAAATTACTACTTACTGTTATCTTATCCATATCCTCAGACTAGTTTCTTATGGTTTACATCAGCGAGAAACTATAACTGAAAAGTACTCTATAAGCTGTAGCCATAATTACAATTAAATAATACATTGCTATTAAACAAATCAGTCATTGGATTTTTTATTTATAAAGTCACAGTCTATTTATTACTAGAGTGTGAAAAGTAGTAATAATAATGTATTTTTCTATTTGTAGTTCTTTTCTGAATCAAATTGATTTTGTAAATTTTTAATATAGAGCTCTAACACATAGCAGTAATTTTCTGCTGAATTTAAACTACTTTTTCTGAAGGTCAAATAAAACATAACTAAATGTTTTATGTTAACTTGCCCAGTCTGTTTTTCTATTGGTATATCCACATTTTGTCTGTGTTTCTATCAGGATGTCCACATTTATGAATTTTTAACAATGAAAAGAAATTGTTCACATTTAGAACTTGAACTCACATCCTTACATTTCCCAGGAAAAATCTGTAGCAATTAAGCCAATGGAAATGTTATGTTTGTCGAATAAAAATTTTTTAAAATTGTTTTAACTCATACTTAATTACACCTGGGTCTCGTTTTACACGGTAGATAGATTCCTCAGAAAACATGCACAAAAGAAATCGCACAAAAATAGATATAACTTACCTTGAAAATGGGGGATACGGACTGTGATTTTTCAAAAATTGTATAAAAGCAAAGCACCAACATAAAATTATTTTAAAATTCGCCCCCCCCCAAAAAAAAATAAGGAAATATGACTAATAAAAAATTTCAAATTTGAAAAAAATTGATACAAGACAAACTTTTTTTAACTATAATATTTAATTTTATTCAAAACAATATATTTTTATGCATAATTTACAGTAATTTACATTTTTTATACACATTTTAATTATTATTGCTATTTGCTGATAAACAGTTTCGTTTGCAAACTGGTAAAAAATCAGATTCTTCACAAGAGGAAATACAACTAGCGCCAACTTCACTCTCATGTTGTGTTAATGGTTTTCTGGTGACAACATAATTAGTAATTAATCTAACAACTAAAAATTAAATTCTTATTTTTGTCTTTAATTTTTTAATTTTCAATTCCGTTTAAAAATCAAATTTCGTTTCACATCACATTAATTTCAGGTCGCCTTACGTAATTTTTAAATTGTTAATTACAATTAAAAATCAGATTTTAATTTTTAATTGTCAAATTTAGTTGTGCCCACTGCTATTACTCACCTTTTAAAAATAAACTTGCAGACACTAAATGATTAATAATTGATTACGTTCTTTTTTAGAAAGCAAAAACAGAAGATTAAAATGCAAAATTAACACGCACAATGTTTGAACAAATTTACATTATAATCTTGTAAAATTTAATGTATGTACATAAAATGTGGAAATCATGATTTTAATTTCATTATTGCATAAAATCTTACTATTATAAAGCACTGAAAATATTGAAATTATTAAGATGAAAGTCGAATTCCAGTAATGTGCTATTACTTTAAATATGACGTAAGTGTGCAAAATTTATTATTTAAAGTAATAGCGCATTATCGGAGTTCGACTTCTGATCTAATACAGTGTTAACGCATAAAAGAAAACCGCATACAAAAATATTAAGAAGAAATATGAATTGCATAACTTCAACATTGCGTTAAATAAGTCCGCGTAAAACGAGACCCGGATGTAATTAAAAGTAAATATTTTCTACTAAAATCTGAATCATTCTTCTGAAATAATTAATATTTCATAAATATTTTGTGAAAAAAATATTGAATGTGTAAAAAAAAAGTTTAGAGAATTACATGCTTTCATTTCCAAAATCAAAATTGTTGATATGATGTGGTGCACTGTGACTTCTCCATATACAGAGTCAGAAATCTCTCAGCCACTATGCCAGTGAAATCTATTAGTCATTTTACCTTTTCCATTTCTCATTCTAAGTTTTTCCATATTCTTTTCTATCCTGCTCCATCCCATTTCCACAACATAATCTTTGTCAACTCCATAGCCTTTATATCTAAATTCCCCATATCTTTTCCCAAACCCAGCATAAAAACCAATAACTCACTTTCTGTATAATAACTTTGTTTATATTTATTCTTCTATAACTTCATTATTTGTACCTTTTCTGTTTTCAGGCATTTATATTCAATTAACAGATGCCTAATATTTTCTATGCCTTCCTTACACAACTTGCAAACTAAATCACCCATATTTTTCCATTTATGTGTATATTCCCTTGTTGCTAAAAATCCTGGTCAAGCCTTAAACAGTAAACTACTTTCCTTGCTATTACCATAAATTAACTCGCATCCAATATTCTGTTTACTTCTATATATATTTAAACTATTTTTATTCTCTATACTAGTTTTCCATCTCTCCAACTCCCGATTTTTTATTAATGCATTTATTCATCTATCCTATTTCTTACCAATAATACTCAACATTTCTTCTAACACAATCACTCAACCTTTTCTATAAATATATTGATATAAATTCTTTATCCAAATCTTCTGCATACTGTACTACTTTTCTCTCCTATCTTGTTGCCTGCCCTTTACATCAAAATCATTGGCAATCAGTGATGAAGAAAATTATTTTATTTAAATTAAAATTGTATATTGTATTTATAACTAAAAAGTAGAAAATAAAATATATATTTAAATAATGCTTTTATATAAACAGCAGACTAAAAAGTAGAAAATAAAAAGTAATCATACTAACAAAATAATCTGACTTGAGGCTATAAAAATCAAAAAGGCCTCAAATGCTTTTTATGAAATGACATGTTTTTAGTTGGATTACTTTGTTAGTCAGATTACTTTGTTATTTTCTCCTTTCCAGTATAACATCAATTGTTACCAATTCAAAATCAGTTCAATGTTGAGCTGTACTATATTTCTTTGCATTTTTTAGTTGGCTGTTTACACAAAAGCATTATTTAAAAAAAAAAAAAATATTATTTTATTTTTGATTTAATTTAATTTCTTTAGGATAATTTTTGTTTTGGGATTACTGTCCTGCTGATATCAATAAATTAAATCCTTACATATTTAATAGAACTTTAATTTCATTTAGTGATTTTTTTTTATTCATGAGTTTTTTGTAAGAGCCTATTCAAAATGATCTATTGTATCAAGATAAGTGGCTTTGTAAATATTAACTAAAGCTAGAATACAACTCTAATATTAGTAACACCAATCTCTATATCTTTCTATCAGCAAAACAAGACAGTATGCTCCAAGGAATTTTGTTGTTGATTGTATTGAAGAAAATTATTACATTTGGTGATCGAGTTCATAAAAGCAGGATTTGAATCTAATGAGAACATCTTTGGGATCAGTTGAAACATTAGATATTAGAAAAAGTAATACACTTCATTTTGAGAAAGTTATAAAAAGGAAAGTCTGTTGGTGCTACTGACTTTTAAAATATAATAAGAAACAAAAGATGTAGGAAGTTTAATGAATGTAAAAACCAAAATATAGAATAAATTGTTACTTAAATAAGTAAATAAATAGCAGTTATTTTTTATGTTCAGGTTGTTCAAAGACTTTCAGTAAAATAATGAATATTATTATAAACTTTTAACAGTAATAATCATTATTAATATTTGTCTAAATATTTGTGGTGATGGCAGTTTAATAACTAATAATCATTATTAGTTATTTTTCCAAAGGTAGGTAAAACATGCCAAAATGATCAATATTATCCAATCTTACTCTCTTAAGATTATTAATCAACTTTTTTTTCTCTTTCTATTCTACTTCTTTTTTCACATCTTCCAATATATTTTTCACAATTTCTTTGTCTCTATATGGATGCCTAATTAATTTCTGTTTCTTTACATAATTTCCTTAAAAATAATATTTTTTTCACTTACTCATTTTAATAATTGTGCATTTTGGATTTTGTGTTTTTAACTTATCTTTTTTTTTTTTTTACTTATCTTTTCAATTTAAATCTTTGATTTTTTTTCTCCTTTTTTGTAATTGTCATTGATTGTGTTTTATACAGAGCTGTGCTACAAAAAAATCATTTCCTTAGATCTATAGTAATAATTCAGATAATAAATTTAATTATATATGTGTGTTTATATATGTGTGGATGTATATATATATAAACAGGTGTTAACATGGACAAAAAGTGTATATAGTTTTTAATTAGAAAATCTCCATGCATATAGATAAAAACTATCTTGGTTAGTAAAACCACCTGTTCCCAAATACTTTGGAAAAGAAGATCATCTTCTGTATTTCTTCATCATATAAATTAAAACAATTCTAATATTTAATATATAGTTAACTGAAATTTTGAATTGCCTACTAAAAATAGAAATTTGCTAATAACTTTGGTGTACTCATATGTAGCTTTCCAATAACATTTTAAATCTTTTTTTTTTTTTTCAACTTGATCTCACTTAAATATATAACTCATGGCAAAAAAAAAAAATACCATTAGTATATCAATACAGCCATCAATTATTATTGGATTCAGGCTGGTAAACATCTTTGATAATATAATATTTATTTTCATTTTTTTTAAAAATATTTTCATATTCTACATCATGGCAATAATGATAAACATGAATATAAAGGATTTACAAAAAATTTGATCTAAACAAAAATTTGCAGAATTGATGATTTTCATAAGGCAAGTTATTTAATTCATACATCCAGCAATCATAGCTATAATATTTTGCAGTTGAGTGATATTTACTCATCTTTGGTGTTGTTAGTTATAGCTTTGTGATGCTAATCAGAATTCAATATTCCAAAATCTCAACTATCATAATACCAAAAACCATGATCTCCATTTAAGATCAATAGAAAAATAGTAAAAAAAGAAACCTAAATCTCAATGCACCAATCAGCTGCTAGATGGTGATTCTTTTATAGTTTCTTTTTCTGTATTAACATTTGTATATAATAATAGCTATATGTGCACCTATTGGCCTTTAGTTGGGTGATTAGATATGTTGGTTATTGAAAGATGAAGAAAAATCTCAAGATTGTTTGAAAAAAAAAAAAGTTTTGCATGGAATTGAACTCTAGTAATGGTCAGATATGTTGGTTTTTGAAAGAAAAAAAATCACAAAATTATTTGAAAATTGTCAGCTTTTGAAAAAAAAAATTGTCTAGAATGGAACTCTAGGCATTATAAAATAAAAAATATAATAACTATTAATTGCAAACAATAGAAATTCAGAGTCCATGTGGCAGTTAACTACTACAAAGCCATGTTTAGTTAATGATTATATTTAGGTTAAATACTATTATAAAATAAAAAATACATCTATAAAATTAATAATATAAATAGAATAAAATGATTTTTTTTAAAAATTTGAATAATAATAATACACATTAAACGTTTTTCACATAAAGAAATGATAGACTGTAAAACAAATCGATAACTGAATGGTTTATTGTTCAGAACATAAGTTTAACACTGGATGAGTTAGCAAGAGCCACAATCCATTGTATTTGATCTCCTGGGTCTACTACATTGCTGCTGCACTGGCAGGGCTTAATTGTCAGCAAGGATATATTTTAAATGGGATTCATTATTGATTCAGGTAGAGATATATCTATTAGAAGTATTTATTGAGTATGCAGAATGAATGTAAACATCTTTTTTCATAATGAAAGTGTAATATATATATATAAAGATAATGTCTTAGTAGACAATCATAACTAAGGATAGTAACAATAAATACATTATTGAGATAAACTATTGGAATAGGTGAAGAATAACACTATTAAATGTGATTATATACAGCAACAATAAAATTTCAAAAAGTTATATGATTTTCAATTATGGTCAGTTGATTAAATATTTAGTATCATGGACCTAAGCAAAAATTCCAGAGCATTTTATTTGCAAGTGTAAATTAGTGCTTCTAAAACTAGTATAAATTATTCCAAATTGAATTACAAACGATGGCATATCTTGGAATGCACATAACAGTTACGCTTTTATTCCAATTAATGGAGCAGTCACTTTTTTTTTCATTAAGTGTTTGAAGAAATATTTATAGCCAATAACTGTTAATTTTTAAAAAAAATATTTTAAAAAAACATGTTAGAAATATTTAAAGTAAATATATTAATTAATTACTTTTTTAATTTTTTTTTTTTTTGCACATTATCTTCTATGTACTTTAAAGTGTTTTATTTATATTGAACAAAAAAGTTTTATTGTTAATGTTTTATGCAAAATGAATAGTTTTATTGTTAATGTTTTATGCAAAATGAATAAAAAAATAAAAAAAAGAAGAGTATTAATGGAAACTAAACTTGTTTTTTTTTTTTTTTTAATGTTCTCATTTAATTAACATATAAAAAATAATTGAGTAAATAATTTCTTAGATCTTGCGATATTTATGTACTGTAAATGGTAAAATCTTTTGCCTTAGATTCCATTCATTATGTTAAACCATTCTTTCTACCAAATAGAAAATCACAGTAATTTCTCTTTAATAGTGATAGTGCATATAGAATACCAAATTCACTATACTGTTGAAAAACTTTGAAAATGGCTCAAATAAAAAATGGGAGAGGGATAAAATGTGATTTATATATACCTTTTAAAATACAAATTTCTAATGATATATCAGAATGTATTATTATTAGAAAATTAATTGACCATGTCTTTCTATTCACCTATGTATTTCTCCAGTTGTGTTTCTATGATGATATACCATTCTAAAATCGAAATTTTGAGTGTTGTGTTGGATTTATTCCTACAGGAATTTTTTCTGTGATTTTCTTTTCTATAATAAATTCTTTCATAATTATATTTTTTCTTCATATGATTTAATAACATGGAGTATCATATGGTCTGCTCATTTAATTTTTCTAGCCTTCTTTTAAAACCACATATTGGATTTCTTAAATATATGAAATATCTCTGTTTTCAAATATTATCCAATTCCTGTCAACAGTACATTTTACTTCATTAAAAATTATGCATATCATTGTTATTTCACATATTCCTAATTTTTGCTCACCTCTTTTAAACATTGTTCAACTCACACACCTATACATTAGTACTTGTTGTATCAAAGACTTATAAAATAATATATCTTAGAACTTCGGAAAGTATTTTGCTTTTTATAAATCTTAGAGAGATAATGAGTTCCATTTGAACATAGACTTCTGCTATCAATTTATGCTTTCATTATTTTTTTTTATGTTAAACGCAGTTCCCAAATGTCTAAATGCATTTATTCCTTCAAATGCCTGATATTTGATAAAAATGAAATGAGTGAATTACATAAAAAAAGAAACAAGATAACTAATACCGAAGAATAAATTTTAACTAATTTTGGAATTAAAATAATTGTTCAACAATAAAGTCATGAACAGTTATTTATAGAAAAATACTGGAAAAAGTTAATGCAGTTTAAATATTTAGCGAGGGGATAAAATAATTGAAGATAAAGAATTAAAAAAATGAGGTTAATGTTAGATTAGCTTTGAATAAATAAACTTATATTAATAAAAAAAATAATTTTTAAGAGTAATAATATTGTGTTAGGAAAGAAATAAGAGGGAGAGAAAATTAATATTTTTTTATTAGTAAGCTTTTGCAAATATAAAAAAAAGACAACCATATGTTCTCTCTTTAAATACAGTCTGTTCTAGTATAATTTATATTCTATTTTCATGCTCTTTTTGAGTTCGTTGTATTTATTCTATTTCTCCATTTCATGTTTATTTTAATTTTTTTTACTCTTCACAATTACTAATCCTCTTACAATCTTTCACATCTAAAAATGTGAGGAATTTCTTATCTATTTTAACGACAATTAAAAAACGATTATCTCTCTTTACTACTTATTTTTGACCTTCTTCTCTATAATCATATTTCTGAAATTTTAAATACTCTCTTAATTTAATTCGACATGTCTAATTTAATTGGACAAAGCATCAAAAGTACTCTACTCCAAATTAATAAGTATCAGTTCAAAATAAACATTTCACTAATGTTGTTCTTTGTTTTCATCGTATCGATATACAAATTATATATATTATTAAAAGATAGTGCAGTTTTGTTTTAAATATTATTATTATGTTTATTTATTTTATCCAACTTTCCAACCTGGATAAATAAAGATAAAATTGAAACACTGTTACATACTATGCACATATATAAAGTATGTAAATGTAGGTATGTGGTGCACACTATATATATATATTCGTGTAAATATTACCATTTAAAGAACTATTAGAATAAATCTAAAAGTAACCACATGATCAAAAATCTATCCTGCCAGTAGTAGAATTCAGTTTATTTTTACAGTTAGCAACATATTGGTATCACCTGATCAACTTAGTTTAGCCTGGAATCTTTAATCTATCTGAGAATACCTAGATACTCATTTTGAATCAAATGTTGGATGTTTACCTGAATTAAATATGAGCTAACTACAGGAAATAAAAGTCCCAAGCCTGTTTGCAACCTGAAAAAATGTCCGTGGTTAATTCTAATCTTAATCTTCAGATTATAAGTATGGCATGATCGTGATTCCACAATGTCCCTATGCTTGTGATGGATCTCAGAGTGTAAGAATTAGTGCATGTTTTTGTCATATCTGTGACATATCTATATAATATCATTTATACACCTTCATTAAGCACTTTTTATAATGCAATCAAAAAAAAAATTATTTCATATTTTCATACTTTTTCAACTGACCAGCAATTAGTACACATTTATACATACATACATAAAAATATATACTAATTTTATATTCATATATATAGTTGAATATTGTAGCTCTGGGGAAGACTGCCATATGTACTAATTGTATGGTCATATATATTTGAATATAGTCGGTCTTATAAAGATTACAGGTCAGTTGAAATACTAAAAAAAAGTATTAAAGAATATTTTTTTTATTTGATTACATTACAAAAAGTGATTAATGAATGTGTACAGATTGTATTATATAAATAAATCAATGCATAAAATAGCGAGAAGTGGAAAGAAACTATATTTGTGACCAAGGTTTGGAGTTTGTAAAAGAATATAATTCTTCAGATAACTGTAAATTTACCATGAAAATTTAGACTTTTGGTATATAGTAAGCTCAGCTAACCATCCAATATTAATTGGCCAATATGCATATGATTGGAATAAGTGGAGAGAATAAAATCAAGACAAAAAAACTGTAAAAATATAAAAGTTCTCAATAGTTTACTAGCTACAATCTATTCTTTTAATATTCCTCAGCATTTGTTACAACTTCTTTGTTTGTCATATAGCAACTGAAAATTTTGTACTTGTTCAGAATTTGAATTTCAGACCATGAAACTATTAGGTATATGCAGTAACCACTATAGCACAAGGCTTATGTATGTGTGAATATATATATATATAACCATTAGAAACTAATCAGCACTTAGATAATCCCAATATAGATAACAATCAACAATCACAAACTATTGTCAATGCAACCTCCTTTTAACAATAAAGGTGGAATCCCACCTTTATTTATGTTCTCATATATATATATTATTATTATTACACACTTATAAAAATACATGTATGCCCATATTATGTATATTTGTGTCAATGTTTGCACATTACATAGTACATATTTTATAAATCTCTATGAATATACATATATACATGTGAGTGCATATTTTCACTATGAATACATACATATACAAGAGGCTTAGGAAATTTGAAGTGATTACACTAGAGGATACTTGGATATTTGTGTCAGTAGAAAAATTGGGCGTGCAAAACAAAATTGATATATATATATTGTAACTGTCAGAATTGCACATCCTGCATGGTAATCATTTGAGGCCAATCTACATGTGCATTCCACATTCTTATGTCACAAAATACCAACTTTTTTCCTTTACAGCCTGTTAAAGTCAGGGAGAAAACGAGAGACTTTTAACTATTTACCTAAGTTATTGTTTGCAAGTAAAGATTACAAACTGCCAAAAATAATGAGACAACACTATTTATTTATTTGTATACAACACAAAACATATACTGACATGTCTTTAGTCAGTTGATTCATAAATGAACTTCATGTAAATAAATCTTTCCAAATTTAGTTTTAATTATTATTCTAATTAACTTACACACAGATAACAAATGATCGATAGTCACTAATTTAGAATATTATTCATATTAATTATTTGAAAGGATTCCAATCTACTGCATAGACACCTAACTGCTCTCAATTCTCATAAGTGGTGTTCATAGGCTAACTGGCCTTGTTTAAGGATGATAATACAAGCTTATAAACTAAGACTGACCTTAATAATTGACTGCTGTGATCACTTGCAGATTGTGATATTAGTACACAATAGGTAATAAAATAATTGTAAAATACAGGAAATCACACCTGTATCATATTGGTATCTATATAAGAGCAAATACATGTGATAATTGTATGCCTACAACAGGAATTAACATCTACCATGTGTGTAGCATACAGTGACTGGCAAAAACATACACATCACTATGACATGTATGAAAAAAACTGATGGCATATGGTAGGACTGTTTAAATAAGATCATGATTATAAGAGATCAGTGACTGCAAATGATGTTACAATCATCTAATACTAATGCATTGCATAAGAATGAGAATCAGATGTAACTCATAATGCAAATTGATGGATACCAGCCATACATTCTTATCAATAATAATAATTCAAATACAATACTAGTTAGCTAAAATTGACATCTATTTAACAGGATTCCAATCTAGCTTGTCTATGCAGCAGGTTTGCCTCCCATTCATAACTTTAAAAGTTTTCTAATTTAACATACTATTATTAATGAAATAAAGTGGAAATAACTGATTAATATATCAACATTTAGTATCAATGCAAAAGATTGTTATTGTAAGCTAATAGTCATTATAGAATAATTTTTATATACTTATTGCTGACTAGATTGTGGCATAAAAATAGAACTAACTAGCATCTCTTGCCATACCTGCTCATAAACAGATTAATTACATAATTATTCATTAACGCATTTCATTAAATCAGAGACAATAAATCACTAAATATGAGTTTAAAGTTTATTCTTATTTTTTCATTTATCACAGCTCAAGTTCAGTCCTTAGGTATTTGCAGAGTTGATAGCTATGGTGAAAGGTTTTAAGTCACAGTTCAGGTTTGATTAGAGAGATTCAGTCATGATTTCCTCTTTGTTTAATAGCTCATTCTTCTGCTAGCACTGGACATCAAATTTTTACTTATATGCATGTTCAGATTATTTCTTCTGTTGTTGACAGCTTCTTTTTTGGGACTCAGTGATGAGTTTTCAGCCTGCCTTCTGCCAGCTTAACAGAACCAGGCAAATAACAATTTCTCAACTCTTGCATGGTAGATGTGACTGGAACTATTAGATTATTTGACTCGCAAAATAACAGCATACAACAAATCCTGGAAGCAGGCAATAATTAATTTAAGCAGAATAATAATTGCAAAATAAGGATGGAAAGGCAAAAGATGATTTTTTTACAAATGTAATTTCCATCTTTATTTATATGATTTTGAGTTATTTTATCAGTAAAACTTAGATCTATCTCTTGTAGTCTGCATTCTCTGAATTATTGGTCAGAGATAACTCCATTATTTTCACTGAGGTCCGAGTTTTTTCGTCCTATACTCTATTTGCAAGCTCTTATTTTTGAGCTGGAGTAACAGCCTTTTTAATTAAATTATTTTAATTATTCATCTTCTTAAACCTAATCTAGTAATCTGTTTACAGGCATTTTAATTACTTTTTCTAGAATGTCGTTTCCACTTTTTTATTGTTAAATAAAAACACCTTTTTTTATTTTTAAACTACTTTTAGCTAAATTTAGAATCAATTATCTTTTTAAATTTTTTAGAAAATATTTTGTTTTTAACACAAATTAACTTTATAGTTAATTATACCATATACATTTATCTGTGCATTTATAATAGATATTTAATTTTTATTTATTAAAACTTTTGAACTTAAATTTTGTTCATAATTTTTTTATTTGCGAACATGAAGTATATATATATGTGCATATATATATATAGCTTTTATATCTCCAAAGCCCACCAGTATATATATATATATGTGTGTGTAATATATAGCCTCTTATTTCCAAAGCCCGCTTAAAAAAAAAAAAAAGATTTTACTTGGTTAGTATAATTATAATATGCACAAAAATTAGTTATACAAAAATACATAATCTATAAAATTTTCAATCATGAACTTCTGATTCTTTTATCTTTAATGTTTGTGGTCGAGTACCATTAGTAATATTTCCTCAGCTAGCCTATCTTATCCAGTGATTATTTCAATTGTTCTGCCAATCTGACTTGGTGGCACTTTACTAATTTGCTCCAATCTCTATCTACTGCAATATGAAGTCTTTTTAAAAGTTTCTTTTATAATTTTCTCTAATCTCTGATCCAGGCCTATCTTAACCTCTGTATATTCTTGCTCCATCTCTCTTCTTAACTTATTACTATTTCTTTCTATCTCCTGTTTCTATTTCCTATAAAACTTCTCTTCTATATTCACTATTCTACCTTTTATCTGATCATGAAATCTTTCCTCCCTAATCCCTACAGCTTCATTTAGCACTTTTAATTGATTCTGCAATATCTCTTTTATCTGTATTATTTCTTCCACTCTGTCAACTCTAACATTCTCTTTCTGTCTTTCTATAATTGTACCTTCAGTTTTTATCCCTTCCTCTTATCACTTTTAATCAGGTCACTTTTTGAGTATTTTATTCTATCCATCTTGTACTCTTTTCCAATTTCACTATCAGTTTCTTTAACCTCATTAACAACTTCTTCTATTTCCTCTACTTCTTTTATTATTTTAGCATTAACAACTTCTTTTATCATCTCTACTCTTACATTCTCTAATCATCCATCTTCTCTAACCTCATTAACATTCTCTTTTTCTTCTTTTATTTCATGCTCTACTTCTTCAATATTTTTACTTAGCCTTTTTTCCACTGCTTCTTTTGCATTTTGCATCTGATCTGCCCTATCTCTCATCTCTTGCCTCATTTCTTTTATCTTTTCTATTTCTATCTTTTCCATTAAATTGTCTTGATTTTTATTTACCATTTCCATCATTAGGTTCATCATCATCTGTATCTCTTTTGGTTCATTTGTTCTTTTCATTTCAATTATTTCAGTTTTAATAAACGAAACAGGGCTCTTTCTCCCCTTCATTACCAAATCACAACTTTGTTCTTCTAATTCCATGTATATAATATATAAGTCTACATCAGAGGTGGACAACTTTTTTCATCAGAGGACTGAATAAAATTTTTGTATTATAATTCTGGCCGGATTAGATTGAACGATTTAGCAAAAAAAATCAGAACCTAAAAAATGTTATATTACTTGAATTACCAAATTATCAATGTATTTTTTAAAAAAGTAAATACAATATTTAATGACTGAAATAAAAATTGATTATAGATAGTTTATATTTTACAAAATGTTTTGTTGAAAAATATCTTTTTAGATTATATTTTTTAAAACCGGAAATAGGTTCATTACAAATCAAACAAACAGCTTTATCATTTATATTTGTAAATAAATATCTGAATGTCCAATTATCATTGAAAATATGGCATTCAGCATCAGTTTTTCTTTTTTTTTTTTTAATTGGTTCATTTTATAAGCAATAAATTATATTAAATTAAAAATTGTAATAATTAGAAAAGGCATAAAGTTATTAATAAAATATCATGCATCAATATTATTTTTTGCAATAAGAAGATAAGAAAGTTCATTCTATTGATGCTATAATAATAATTAGGAAATAATACTCTGATGCTGAGTAGAAGTATTCTTTATACCTGAAATTAACGTTATTTGTGATGTGATTCCTCCCATATTTTTATATTTTGTAATATAAAATTGGTATTTTAGAAGTTATAATTAAATTTGCTTGCAAGTTATGATAAATTTTTAATTTTTATAATTAAAATTTTATATTTCTCAGGGCATTAGATAAAATTAATGTTATATGAACATGTGAGTAATAGGCCTAGAGACTGCAGTTTAGAGCGAGTACAGTCAGGTATAGATTTTCTATATTTAAGTATTTTTGGGGTGGGCTGCATTCAACATTGTCATGGGCTGGATGTGGCCTGTGAAATGGCAATTGCCCACCCCTGGTCTACACACTTCTCTGTTTTCTAAACTTGGTTAAAATTCTCCTCTATAAAATTTTATTAACTATTAATTCTCCATAAGACTTTATTACCTATTAATTCTTTATTCTTATTAAATATCTACTCCATTCTATCTTACTTTAGTTGAACACATATCAAATTCCCATCAAAGTCCTTTCTTTGCCATTATATTTGTGTTCTAATTTTAAACTTTCTAATGTCCACTTTTACAAAAACATTTTATATATATATAAAACTTGATATGTTTATTTTCTCATAACTGAAACCAGTTTTATAAAATGAAAATAATTCTTATTATGCCACATGTATGTATATACACTATTCTCATCATTGGCAATAACTTGTCACAAATAAACTTTTTTTCAAAATATACTTTTGTAATCAACAACATTTTACCTTTATGAATTTAAAATGAACTATTTCAAAAAAATTTCCCCCTTTTATACCAATCAAATTTATTTTAAAAAAACCAAACGAACTTATTCTATTCAAACTTTTTCTTTTCATCTTTAAAATCTCATGTCTTTTGAAAATACTTGATTAATTAATTGCGCTTCACATTTCAGGTGCTATATAAAAAAATATACCATATATCTCAGGGACATGTGGTTTATATATTCAAGTCTCATGTTGGTGCATCAGATTAAAATATATATAAACTGTAACTGTCAGAATTGCACAGCACACATGAAAATCACCGAGGGCTTCCTACATGTGCATTCCATATTTTGACATCACAGAATACCAATGTTTCCCATTACAGCTTGCTAAGGTCAGGGAGAAAACAAGAAACTTTTAACTATTTACCTAAGTTATTAATTACAAATAAAAATTACAAACTGCTAAAAATAATGAGACAACACTATTTATTCATATATGTACAACACAAAATATACACTGGCATGCCTTTCATCAATTGATTTATAAATTAACTTCAGGTAAATAAATCATTTAGTTTAATTAGCCACGATCGAGAACAACTTCTATATGACTACCCTTGATGTCAAAGAATTATACGGATCGGTGGACAGAAAACAATCCATTCAAATCATCCAACAAGAACTTACCAACTCGATGTCAGCTGAACGCATTAATTTCATCTTTACATTTTTAAAATGGATGGATAAACATATATATACAACATTTGAGCACGGTTGGTACAACATGAAAAGTGGTTGGCCTATGGGCCTTTCCCTCAGTGGAATCGTTACCAGCATTTTCCTTAATCACTACGAAAGACTAATCGTGTCCAAATATCAAGCTGACAGCCCTCACACTAATCGTGTCCAAATATCAAGCTGACAGCCCTCACACTATATACATGCGGTACGTGGATGATATATTTATTTTAGCCAACCAGCACGCTAGAAATAGTATTACACAAGATTTAGCACATAACACTAATCTAACTATCAATTCCACAGTAGAAGATGCATTCCAAAGTCTAGATTACAAGTCTAGATTACCTCGACCTTTGGTTAACACGCGATGTGAGAACTATAAATTATTCAATGATAATAAAGCCCTTTGAAATCAGAGGCTTTATACACCCACACTCTAACTCTCCAAACCCTCACAAATTGGCAGGCCTGCAAGCATTTTTATATAGAAATATGCAGCTGTGCAAGTTTGAAGCAGATAGAAAGCATAATATACATCTTTACACCAAAGACCTACTACAAGAAGGCTATAATCTCAACACTATTAACAATAAAATCAAACAATTTTATAGGAAAATCACAGACAATAAAAACAATATTAAACTCCCATATATTACTCTTCCCCACATACCCAAAATCTCCTATCAATTAATCAAAGTTTTGTCCAATAAATTTAAAATTAGCTTTCATACACCCCCATGCACTAATCGTCTTATCAATAACTCTAAGGACAAAATTGAACCTTCTCAGACTCCCCATGTCGTTTACAGCATATCATGCCCACAACCTGGTTGCCGGGCCATTTATTTTGGAGAAACCAAAGCAGGCATAATCAACAGGACAGCGCAACACAGATATACATATAATAGAGCTATCAAAACCAATGATAATTCATCAGCATTTTTAGAGCATTCCAAAAAGACAGGACATGTGTTTGAACCCTCCAGCCCTAAAATAGTCTGTATTGAGAAAAATGACATCAAGCGGAAAATCAGAGAAGCATATTTTATTAATGGCAATAATAACTCCATCAATAGACGAGATACCTGCTTTGACATCTCCAAACGTTGGACTATCTAGTTCATTTGCATACGCTTTGCATAATGTTTTGTTTCCTTGCCCTAGTTCTTTGTTCTGCAGCTCATAGCACCGCTATGAATATGAGGCAAAAGGCCTCGAAAGCGCTTAGCGTGTAATAATTTCTGTGTATCTTGATAGCTTCACATTCAAGTGTGTCATACGCTTTGTTAATTTTGTATATTACACACAGATATAATATATGGTGGTATAAAGATTTGAAACAAATGACTGATAGTTATTAATTTAGAATATTATTCACATTAATTATTTGAATGGATTCCAAACTACTGCATAGACCTCTCAATTCTCATACATGCTGTACAAAGGCTAACTGACCTGTTTAATGATAATAATGCAAGCTTATAAACTAAGACTGATCTTACTAATTGACTGCTGTGATCCCTTACAGATTGTGATATTAATATGCAATATGTAATAAAATAATTGTAAAATACAGAAAATCACACCTGTACTACAATTGTATTTATATAAGAGCAAATACATGGGATAATTGTATGCCACTGTCTATTACATGTATAGCATACAGTGACTGGCAGTCGCATACATGCCACTATGACATGTATAAAAGAAAAATTAATGACTTATGCTGGGCCTTGATCATCTACTACACATCACTGTTTAAATAACATCATGATTGTAAGGAATCAGTAATCACAAATGATGTTACAATCAGCTAATACTAATGCCTTTCATAAGAATGAGAATCAGATGTAACTCATAACCTGAATTGATGGATACCAGCTGTACATTGACCAGTTATCTAAAATTGGCATCTACTTAACAAAACCCCAATGTAGTTTGTCTATGCAGCAGGCTTGCTTCTCATTCATAGCTTTAAAATTTTATTGATTTAACATACTATTATTAACTAAATAAAGTGGAAATAACTGATTAACATACCAACATTTAGTAACTTGCCAAGAAATCATGATTATAAACTAATTGTCTTTATAGAATAATTTTTATATACTTATAACCAACTAAATTGTTGTGTAAAAATAAAACAATCTACCATTTCTTGCCATACCTGCTCATAATTAGATTAATTCCATAACTGTTCATTAACATATGTCATTAAATTGGAGACAATAATTAACTAAATATGAGGTTAAAGTTTATATTTATTCTTTTATTTGTCATGGTTTGCATCAGTCCTTAGGTATTTGTGGAGTTGATTCTTTACTATAGCTATGGTGGAAGGGTTTAAGTCACAGTTTAGGTTTAATTAGAGGGATTCACCCACAATTTTCTCTTGGTTTAATAGCTAGTTCTTCTGGGAGCACTACACTTCAGATTTTTATTCATATCCGGTGAATACATAGTGGATACATATTCAGATGGTTCTTCTGTTAATGACAGCTTCTTTCTTGGGACTCATGATGGTTTTTTTCAGCCTGCCTTTTGTCAGCTTGACAGAGCAAGGCTGCTAACAATTTCTCTACTCCTGCATGGCAGATGTCACTGCAACTAGTAGATTAATTATTCAAGGTGCAGAATACCAGCATACGATGAATCCTGGAAGCACACAAGAATTAATTTAAGCAGAATAATGATGCAAAGATAAAAGTTGATTTTTTTTAAGAATGTAATTTCCACCATTATTTATACGATTTTGAGCCATCTTATCAGTAAAATTCCGATCTATCTCTTGTAGTTTGGATCCTCGATTTATTAACCATAGGTAGTAACTCCATTACTTTCTCTGAGGTCCGAGTTTATTTGTCCAATACCCCATTTGTAGGATCTTATTTTTAAGCAGAAATAGCAGTCTTTTAAATTAAATTATTAAATTATTTATCTCCTTAAACCCAATTTAATTTGTTTACTATTTCTAGAATGTCATTTCCACTTTTTTATTGTTAAACGAAAGCACCTTTTTTTAAAAAAAAAAACTTCTTTTAGCTAAATTTAGAATCTTTTTTTTTTTTTAATTTTTAAAAAATATTTTGTTTTCTAACACAAATTAACTTTATAATTAATTATGCCCTATAGATTTATCTGTGCATTTATAATAGATATTTAATTATGATTTATTAAATTTATTAAAACTTTTGAATTTAAATTTTGTTAGTAATATTTTATATGTGAACATGAAGTATATATATATGTGCATATTTATAGCTTTAATATAGTGTCAGAACGTACACGTACCTGTAAGGTTTAATACTCACCCATAGCTGTAAGTATATCATGTATATATATACAAACACAGATTAAATCTAAGTGCATAATGACGTGAGCATATATATATATTGATGTAAGTTTAATACTCATACATAGCTGTAAGTATATCACAAACACAAATTAAATCTTTAAATGCAATAATGACGTTTATAGGTATGCACATACCTGCATAAATATACATACGTGCTTGATGAAGGCCTTGTATTTTAGTGATTAAATATATGCAGCCATGATATATATGGCTTAGGACAGTAGTGCACTGTTGTATTCTGGAACTGAAGATCTAAATTGTGCTTGAATTTCTTATGAAATCAGAAGCAATAAACCATTCATCTATTTTACTTATTTTATACATATAGCTGTTTTTTTTTTTTATTAGTGGTCAATCCAGAGCGATAACAATATTTTTTAGATAATTGAAAAATTCTTAAAAGAAAAATAATAAAAAAATCAATACAATAAACCCAGCTGATCAGACAATATTCGTCAATACCTAGCTATTCTTCTGAATATAAAATATCTAAGAAAATACAAAAAGAAACAATTGGAAGGGGGCTGGCATTTCTCAACACTTGGAAATAAATAATAGAGAAGTTTATAGTCCGCATTTTATTAATACCATAAGTTTATTTACTCAGATGTGTATTAACAATTGTTTATCCATATAAATTGTATATGCTTTGTATACTGTATGAATCCGTAAATAAACATATACTTACACATTTGCAAATATTCCCAAATCCATGCATATAAATGCAGGCTTATATACATTTATGCATATTAACATGTATATAAGAATATGCAATATGTTTTCCATTGCATGTATTTGCTAAAACACTACGCTTATATACAAATATGTGTGTGCTCATATTAACACATTTATACATTGGCTGGCCCAGATGTTTATGTTATAAATATCAAAATTTTGATTTTTTTTTTTTTTACCCGTAAAAAGGCAAAGTAAAGTTTTTCTTTTAAAAAAAACATTTATTTGCTTTTTTTTATTTTTATTAAATTAATATCACATTCTTATGCCTAGCTTCAGTCTGAGCATGTGCTAAACTCTCTCTCAATACAGGTAAATTGCTGATTATGATGTTGAAGCGTTTATAAAGCTTGCAATTGGTGGTTTCTTCATGAATAGGGAAATCATTATATTTTTCTGTACTCTCTCACTGTGAAACTTATTAAATGATATCATCGATTCCAAAATGTCACAGCTTTTAGCCTCTAGAATCATTATGATTTTCTGATAAAGGCAGGTTAGTAAAAGCACATGATCTTAAGTATTTCTTCATTTTGAACTCTTAACAATATTTAATGGGATTTAAATTTGTCTGAACAAGTTTTTTTTTTTAATGTTAATTATTTGTACACTTTCGTTTGTGCTCTTATACAATTATATATACAGTATATAGATTTGTAATTGTACATTTGAACATATGTTAAGTTTTATTTGAAAAACTTATATACTGACTTTAAAGCATCACTTAAATTCAAGACGATAAAATAATCTTGATATTATCACTAAATTCTTTCTTAACTTGTAGCACTAATTATTGAATTTTTTTTAAAAAAAATTATATAGATAAATGGATGCTATTATCTCTCTTAAAGACAAGTTTAAATACTTATGTAATAGGATGCTATGGTCATTTTGTTTTCACTGATTGATTGTTGCTATTGCTTGTATATTTTAACACTATCTTTTAGCATCTTATTTATCACATAATTGTATCTTAAAATTTATACTTGGTTTGGGAGTTAGGATTTCATTGTAATGAAACATTTACATCTGCATGATATACAGCTATATATTTTCAATTGTAAGGTAGGCAAACAAATGCATGTTTTTTTTTTCTTTTCCTTTTTTAAAATGCCTGAACAAATAATTAAAATAAAAATTTATTATTTAGAAGCTACAATAGATTGAATCATTTGTTTTTTTTTACTTTCGTAATGATCTTTCACAGCTTATTAAAATTGGTATGTCTGTATTAGACTTCGTTTTTTGTGACAAAGAGGGCAAATTTTTTCATTTTTTTAAACTTTTTTTATTCTTGATATAAAATTATAGCAAAAACAAATTACAAAAATTATTTTTACATATTTACATCAATATTCTTTTCCATGTTGAAGTATGCTAAATTTTTACGTTGTTTCTGCCTAATTAAGCATTTTGTGTTTATTTTTTATTTAAATTTGCTTAAATTGTCAGCTTTACTTAATGAGTTTGTTTATTTTTTTAATGTTTTTATTTAATAACCCTGTAATAAAATCAAACACAATTATTTTATTAATCATAATTATGTTTTTAACTTACATATTCACAACATTTGTTTAGATTATGTTATTGTGAAGTAAGTCTTCTTTCAAGACATTTTGTATAATTTTTTTTATTTTTAATTTTTATAGACAGCTAGAAATTTAATATTTTTATAACTTTTTTTTTTAATTTTGATTTTTTAAAAAAAAAAAAAAAAAAACGAAATTACTTTTTTAAATGATGTTAGAATTTAGAAACAAGTTTTAAGAATTTTGATGGACATTGAAAATGGGAAAGACATTTAGATCAGTACTTACATTTCACTTTTTTAAAATCTTTATTAGCATTCTGACATGTTCTGTTATCGTAAAAAAAAAAAAAAATTTAAAATATATATTTAATCTAAATTTAAGATTTTGTATATTTTTTTTTAACATTTTTTTTTTTCCGAAATCAATTTTTGTATTAATTAATAGATTAATTAAAGCATAATTGGTAAAGATTGATTATAGTCTTACATCCTTATAAAATATTGGTTGCCATAGCAGTTTCTATTAAGAGAGAAATGACTTAATATAATATTTAATTAAAAAATTATTTTTAAAATTTTATGTAAATAGCAATGTAATGCTAAATTCACAATTTATATAAATAATATTTTTAATAAGTATTACTAATAATTGTAACATATTAAACTAATATTAGTCGAGATTTTAATCTTAACTTTTCTGTAATCATTATTATTTTAGGTAAATCTAGCATTGTGCTTTTAGTACCCTCTTAAAATTATAGATCACTATTATAATCCCAGTGGCGGCTTCTGGCATCATTACAAGTGATTGATATGTCTGTTATTTTACCTTGCATATAGTGTGGAATTCATCTTGACTATAAGTTTTCTTCTTTTTACATATTTTAATGATATAAAGAGTGTAAATATTTTATATTTAAGCTTTGCATGTCATTGCTTATTAAAATTCATGATTTATTTTTAAATACTTAGAGATTAAACTACATTAAGGAGCATTCTTTTTTGGCCGCTGAATCTTCATTTGTGCAGAGAAATTAGCATGTAATTCTTTATAAGATGACATATTTTTCAGGAATGAAAATCTTAAAACATGAAATAATATAAAATAATTACAACAAAATGGTTCTTCTCTTTAAAATGTTGGTTTGTTATTAAATTAAGTAGTATTAGGAGTGCTTTTATTGCTGATAGTTGAAAATATTGATAATGTTAACATTATCTTTAATGTTAATAGAATGTGAAAATGTATGTTGAGTTCTCTAAACAAGATCAGAATGGGATAACTAGGTATCTGAGTATTGCGTGCAAGTAGTATCACTCAATCCACTTTGATAGTGTTTTATTTAGCACTCATTTAATATAATTTACTTTCAAATATATAGATGCATTACAAAGTCTTTTATATCATTGACACACATATATATAATTGTGTTACTATATTACTTCAACATACAATTGTCATCATTGGATAAAATATGTAAATGATTCCTAATACACATTTCAACTAGAGCAGATCTCTTTACTTAAATATGAATTAAATCAGTGTAAATATCATGTAGATTTGATTGATAGATATATTTGGTCTTTAATGGCATCTAAAATCCATATCTAGGTTTAAAGTTTATATAATAATTTCTAATCTAAATCAAAAAATATTTAAGATCATTTGTTTATTTTTAAAATTGTTGAAAAAGAGATTAATGATAATATTTGAATAGTTTGTTGTTCCTATGATATTTGAATACCAGAAATGACAGAATTTGCTTAGTATATATATGATTTTGTAATTAACACTATGCTAAAGTTAGGATATATATTTATATTCATTGATCTTTTGCCTTAAATTATTTTCCTAAATCATTCTAGACCATTTTTCTAATTTTTCCCATGTTTCACTCATTTGAATCAATTTTTATCTGAGGAAAGAGTGATTGGAACTTTTATAAACTACTTAGATTTTTATATGATTTCAATATTATTACCTTTTTGAATTTAATCTTTTCTATGTGCCTTTAAGTTTATAAACTAATATGTAAATATATATGTATACAGTTGCACTATTCTTAACTTTATTTAATAATATATTTTTTAGTACGTTCAAGTTAATAAGCTAAATGTGTATGTATATAGTTATATAAATATAGGTGTATATTTTGACTGTAGTCATTATTAACAACTACCTGTAGTGAATAATTCCAGAAGAAGAAAAAAAAAGAAATAGAAAAAAAAAAACCCAAAGAATTAGAAAGAAAAATAATAATTATGTGGCGACAGTACAAAATAATCTATTAGCCACAAACATGTTCATAGGTATTATGTGCTTGCTTTTTTAAGTTTTTCTGCGGATTTTTTTTTTTTTTAAATCTTCAATATCTTGCCTATAATTGTAACTATTACATTCTAAATTATAACTTTCCTATGAAAGAAACCAATTTTGTTTATCACGAAAATGTTACTGAAGTAGCAAATATGTCTGTATGTGTGCGCATTTTAACGATATGAGAATTCATTAATTAAAGATTTAACTCCAAACATGATGATATTAGAATAAGCTGTATTAAGGTAATTGCTGAAATATAATAATAAATTACCTATGGTGATCAAATATTACACTTGGCTATAGCATCATGTTGTCCAAATTATTTCAACTTTGTTCAAATAAATAACATATATACGTCAAGCATTGTTAGCCGAGAGGTCATCGTAGCCGCCTTGCAAGCAAGTAGTTGGTTGCAGACGGTTGTGGGTTCGCCTCCCGGCCGATGCTATGACATATGGGAAAAAAACAACAACACATATACATCAGATTAGTTAAACAGATCAAAAGAAAGAAGGGGAAGGGACTTACTTAAAAGTTCAGGAAAAATAATTCCCTTTTTTGTTTATTACTATTTCCTTTTTTATTCTGTATTTTTATTAGGAGTGCTGATCTTACGTTTCATAAATTAATTTATTTAGAACATTACAATACTTTAGTTAAGCGTTTAATAAATAAAAAAAACATTTTTTTACAATTAAAGAAATTAGCAGAATATCTGAGATTGATATTAAAGTATATTTTAATGCTTGTCTACTACTTAAACATTTTTTTAAAAAAAAAATTCCCAATGTTTTTTTATCTAATGTATGTAATTGTGCATTTACATTTACACATAAAAACATGTATTTTTACTAATAAACGCAATAGTTTAGTGGTGTAATTGAAAAAATAATAGAGAATTAAATAGCCATAAGCAAAAATTACAAATTGGATGGCTGCACACATCTACTTTAAAAAATAAACAAACTAATAAATAAGTGTTTAAGTGTGCATATATACAATATTCAAGGGCAGAAACTATTGATAATAAATAGCTGTGTCTAATGATTAAATAATTAGATTGAATGACATTTAAAATAGATTCCTACTAATTAATTATTCAACTGTGTTATTAGTTTTAGGTAAAGAGATACAAGTTCATCAATTCATGCGCAGTAGAATTTTGTGTAATAAATTAGCAAGGAAGTGTCCATTCACTCAAATATTTTGTTTAATTAATTAGATGTTCTAAAAATATTCAATCATGAAAGTAATAAAAAATATTAATTAAAAGTAATATTATATAATAAAAAAAAAACTAAGTAAATTATCAAAAACGGAATATTCTTTTCATTTATTTCTTAGAGAAAGATGAAAAATTGGAGCAATAATTACTGGACAAGTAAATAAAGGTTAGACATATGGTTGCACAAACACACAAGTCCCTTTGTCACACTTATTATAGAAAAATGACAAATGCCATGTGAGGCTCTTGAAAACTAGAGCTTGAAATAACCTAAGTGGCTGAAGATCATAAAATGCAAAAGAAAAGAAAGTGGAGAAAGGGCATCACATATTACCATGATTGTTAATTTATTTAAACCATAAAAATTAAAATCGTTAAAGAAACATCGTGATCTTATTCCTATATCTTTAATTATATGCTTAATTACATTTCTTAATTTATTGGCAATGAAGTAATACTGTAAATACGTTATTTGCAAAGAAAATTGTATTTTCGAATTCTAAAATATTAATAACTACATAGTTTTCAGAAAATTAGTGTTAATAGATACATTTATGTATGCAATTATATATAAATACCAATACAAAAAAAGTATCTAATTTATACAAATTTATTGCAAGTAATTAGTAAGCAACCAATAACAATATGTAATTAATAATACTGTACATATTTGTAAATTTATATACAATTATAACATATATTCTATATAATTAAACTTCTTTAAGTTTTTGCTAGATGATTTTAGCCATGATATATATGCTGGCGATAAAAAACGATAACTATTAGCATTTTTTTTTAAAAAGCTTATTATTATTTCTCAATTTAATGACGAAAGATAATATTATAGTAAATATAATACTTAAAAAAGTTTATTTAGATAAAAGTACGGCATTACATTATTTTTATAACAGCAAATGAGTCATTATAAAGAGACTTTCAAGAAATAATATTCATTATCAACTCATGAACAAATATATTTTGCTAAACAGCAATAAAATAAAACTCTTATTCTAATTATAATCAATTATTAAAAAAACAAAAACATTATAAAATCTTATTCTCAATAATATTTATTTGTTAACGTAAAAAAAAAAAAGCCAAATCTATGGTTATTTTTATACAATTACTCATGTGCTTTGTGTATACATACATGATGTAGTCTCTAAATATATTAAATTTCTGTATATAATCTTATCTGCTTTTGAAGGTTGATTCATTTCTAATATTTTATTATCTTAAAGATATTTTTGTAAAAGCAAATATTGCTACTAAAGTGTATGAAATGAGACTATATATATATGCATTCAACACACGTTCTAGTTTTTATATAAATAAATATTTATGCATGTATCTGACTTTTCACTTTTATTTATGCATATACACAGGAGTACCCAAAAAAAAAAAAAACGAATTTTATAATAAAAAATTGTTTATTTTTATTTTTAATTGTTATAAATTTAATCTCTTCAAATTACTATCAATTTGATGCAATACACTGGTCTAAACATGTTTTTTATTTTTCAAAGTAGTCCAGAAATACCCGCAAAGTGATGCCTTTTAATACTTCTGTTATTTTCTCCCCACCACTTCTTAGTTTGCAAAAAAAAAAATTGAGACTTTTTTTGTTCGAGATTAAAAAAAAAATTACATGAAGCAAGATTGAGCGAATATGGCTATTCGATAAGCTGGCTCATGCTGAATTTAATTACAAAGTGTTTCATACTCAAGGTTTTGAGAGATGATTCTTTGTGGGGTGGTGCTTGCACTCTTTTCTTTGTCACAAAAGAGGATGTTTACATTTTACCATGTCATATAAATGTTTCAGAACTTGTAAATAAAATGTCTGACCTTTACAAACAAAATTTGAGAGGAAAATGCTATTTGCATCAAAAAATTAAAAAAAATCAGCATTGTTTTGACTTTGGACTTCACTTATGATGCTTTTTAGGGATAAGGTAAATTTAACATTTCTAATAAACCACTCATAAACTTGTGTTTTTATGATATCAACTTTTTTGTAATCTGTTTCAAGCATTACATCTTTTTTCCTTGTCATTTTCTATAAACAGAAACAGAATTTCACATTGTCAAACTTTTCAGCCATTACAAAAAATTGACAAAAATGCAAAATGCACTTTACAAAACAAAGTGTTACATTGCCTCATGATTTCACATGGTGATGTCATTTGGCAGATTGACACAGAAAGGTTTCTGCAAGATATATGCAACAGCATATATTTTGCAACAGATGCACAAACCAGAGAATGATTCCAGTTATTTTGGGTTCTCCACTTATGTATATACATTGCATATATATACCTATAGATAATAAGTTCTACATACTTTTTATAATAAGTATTTGTAAAAGATTTTTGGAATTGTAGAACATGTGGCAATCAAAAGAAATCCTACTTATATACTGTTAGTGATTGCCTGAAAATTTGTGATACAAATAATCAAATGTTTTATTACTCAGAAGTTGGAGACCAGAAGTGATAGAACGAGAATTGCAAATAGATAACTATTGAGCTCCAGTATCTGACACTTTACCACTACACTAAACTACATAGAGCAATATTTGTTACATTGATCAAATATTTTATTGCTTAGCAGTTCATAAAAAGTTTAAGGATCAGAAGTGGGAGAACTGGGTTGGTATCTATGCACCTTGAGCTCCATATTCTACCACTGCACTACATCACACAGGATTTACAATAATAGCATTTTCTTTTAGATATCTATTTTAGACTATTTCTATCATCTAGTTAAAAGTGTTAAAGGTTTTTAGTGGCACTTTTGCCATGATCTGGATGGCCATCATCATACTATTCCCAAAATGGCTCACCAGGTGTCACTTTGTATTCCAGTCCAACATAAAAAGTCCATGGGAGGTTTTCAAGGAACTCATGTCTAAGTTAAAAACTAGAGATCACCTAATGGCCCTGGCTAAATTGTTCTCTGATACCTGGGAGCAGATGGCTCTAGACCAGATATCAAACATTACTACTAAAATTCTGTCCACAAACTATAGAAATGGATGGTAAACCTATTTTGTGCTGCAGTATGTGGGACAACTGCAAATGGTGGCCTAAATGCATCATTGAGGCTGTCAAAGTTGCAGGGATTAGTGGATCCCCAAATTTGCAGATTCGTGTCTGCAAGGGATGAAAACACCCCTGCAATGCAAAGAGTGACGTGATACATCTGACAAACCTTGGTTTTAATAATCTAATAGCCAGGGTGCCATAAATAATCAGGGATAGACTGGTGCAGACAAAATCATAGGACTGAATAGGACCAGGCCCCTTGTGTGGGCAAAACATGCAATAGGACACCCATGAATCCTTAATTTCAAGCAATTTATGTACCATAATTCATGTAGTTTTCAAAATAAATGTATTTTCTTAATAAATAAAAAAAAAGAATCTAAAGTTTATACTGTTCTAAGTACTTGCAATTGTTAATAATATCACACAGGTTAGAATGAATATCAGTGTTTCTTACTAGTCTATATGTTATTACTCACACTCCAAATGAATTTGAAAAAGCATAAAGTGTGAATTTTTCTAAAAACCCTTTAACAATTTCAACTAACTGATGAAAATAATCCAACATATATATAAACAAATTTGAATATCTACATATGCATATATATATTTCATTTAATGTAATAATAATTACTTTTAATCTCTAAAAATTTCATTTACTCTTGTTAGACTATGTTTACATACACCTGAACACATATATAAATTGACTTGATGTACAACTTATTTAAAGTCTGCCATGAATATAGTTATTTTATAAAAAGATTGATAATTCAATAGAAAATTTTACATAATCTATGTAGAGTTATTTCAGTACTTGTGAGTTTTCAAGTAAACTAAGATGGCAGCTTGTATTTTTCATAAATCTACAATTCCAGGGCCACCCAAAAAATGTTTACAAAAAATGCCTCCTATGAAACATCATCATATTTCATATTTACATTTTATATTTTATTGCTGTTATTTAAAAAAAAAGAATCATTGTGATCATTAATGCACACTTTTCAGAAGGATCTCGTATCTTTGGAAATAGTCTACTGCATTACATTCTGTGATAGAAAGATCTCAAATTTTTATCATTATGATAATTTGCCAAAAAAACTGCTGACAAAACAAAACACACTGATTGAACCAAAGTATGACAATGTTAAGAACATCTTATCATTTCCCATGTTAGACTACAAATTTTAAAAAAAAATTGAAATAAAGCTTCTCAATGAAATTTATCATAATTTTTTTTTTTTTTTAAATTTAACAATCAATTTATTAATTTTGTTTTAATTTAACAGGTAACACATCTTCAATAAATTATAAGCCCTTGAAACTGTATATTTATCAAATATATAGGCTGCAATCACTTGAAAATTTACAAGTACCATTATTTCTATACATGTCGCCTGGACTGTATTCATGCTTATATACAGTAGCACTTTGCAATAATAGTAAATTATCGTTTGGATTTTTATTTTAAGTCAATATTGTTATTAAGCAAATCACTGCTTTTTTTCATTCATGAATGCATATAGCTATGAATGACACGAAATATATGGTTATATAATAAATATATAATCACATTATATTTGTAAAACAATAATATGAAACCAAAATAAATATTTTGCTTACTTTCAAACTTTATATTTCTTTACTTATAATGAGTGACAGACAGATATAAATTTAAATATACTTTTATTGCAAGTTAACATTAATTTTAAATAATCTTTGATTGATTTTAAATACAGAAATATTGTATGGAGATAAACTGAATAATGTTTTAAATATAAAAAAATGTAAACCAACACATGTTACACGTCTGTCTTTGCTCACATATATTGTATGCTGCTAAGGAAAGGCCTGAATAATCAATAAATACTAGATAATATTTTTATTGTATATTACATCCAACTGCTATGCTATTTACATCTCAATAGCAGTTTCTGGTTTATAGTTTTTTCAAATGAGGAGTGTGGATCTTATAGTCAAAAAAGAATAAAAATAGCTGAGAATGAGTTGTGCATTTGATCTATAAAATCCATATAGATTATATTTAAGCTTCTCATTGACAAATGTCATAAACTAACAATTAATCTGAAGATTTTTTTGAATAGCACCAAATGTAAATGTAAAAATATAATCTAGTCAGGTTTACAGCAATTGGCTACTGAATAGGATGAAGATAATGTTCTCAAATGTGAATGGTGCTTCTTGATTCTGTTACTCAAATATTGAGAGTGTATTATCAAAAAAACTACCAAAACTGTGAATATACTATTATAGTGAATTTCCATTAAGCAATTATTGTGAAGTGTCACTGTATATGAGTATTTGATTTACATGTATGTATGCTATCGTTTTAATTTTATATGTTTTTATATATTTAATAACAATATTTTTAATCAATATATGTTTACTTCATCATCTCAAGGAGAAAGATTTGATAGGTTATACTATACCCCCATTTATACTATGTCTAAAAATGTAAACAAACTCGGGAAAATGTAAGCTTCAATCATAATGCATGAAACAATCATTATTCAGTCATCGTAATATATTGGTATGAAGTGCAAAAAATTGTACATGCAATGGACTAATTTGATATTAAAGCATGAATTATTAATAATACAGTCTTCCACAAATCAGCAGATTTCAATATGGTTAACCTATGTTGAAGTAAACAATAGTATTGATTATTTAAGCTTTAATATCAAGTTGGTCAATTTATCACTATCAATATAAAATGAAAATTGTTATATTTGCATAAATGATTGGTAGTGCTCATGGCAGCTGATTAAAGAAGTATTTTTGAAATGAATATATACTGTGATGTAAGATTGGTCAGAGTTTTTTTTTTTAATATAATGTAATAACTGAATACTAAATATTTCATTCACTGTAATCAGATCTTATATTTTTCCAAGTTTAAATAGATTAATGATTTTAGAAATATATGTAAACCAAAACCAGCAATAGTATTTTTTATTTAGAATCTTTCTCACTGACCATAAAAATATCATATATTAAAATGAACATTTTGATTAATGAGAAAAGAAATTGTAGACAAAAATTAATTTTTAATTGATTCTTATTTATTTATCATTTATATAAAGTTGTGATTATTTATTAAGTGCATAGGAAGTATGTAAATACTTTAGAGAAAGGCATTAACTATGATTATATGCATCTTGAAAATGTATAATAGTCAAATGATGTTTTTTTTTTTTACTACAGAGGAATCTCTCAAACTTCAACACAAGATAGTGACTTTATAAAAATAAAAATGGCCATCTTATTTTTAATCTAAATTCCTACTTATATAGGCCAATCTGAGAATTTAAGTTAGGTTAAAGATAATATCACTATTCTTATCTTTATAGAATCACTATCTTGTGTTGAGATTTGAGAGGTTCCTCTATAGTCAAAAAAAGATATTGTTTGACTATTATAAACATTCAAGATGCATATGATAAAGGTTAAAGCCTTTTTCTAAAGTATTATCATTTATATGTATTATTATGCATATATGAAAATTTGTATAAGTTATTAATATCAAATGGATATGTAACTGATACAAAAGTAAAAACTTCAATCATGATACAAATAATTCAAATTCCTGACATCTGAGAGTCAACTTTACATAGGAATAACTTTTATACAGTGTCAATAATGCACTTAAATAATTTTTTAGTATAATAGTCTACTGTCAACATCATCATTGGTTAGTTTCTAGGAAGTTTCTCTCACGCTGATAATCTTTTCTTGGACTCTCCATCTTTTGCTCTAATTTTTAAACTCATAGCCATTTCCTCTATTAAAATTATGAATTACATGCATGATGAGTAAGAGTTGTTTGATATTATAGTTGTAGCATGAGGGAATTTAAAACAAGAAGTTAATCTGGTAAAAAGTTTAAATATTTCCAAATACCTGCATTGAAATGATTATTTACTCTTCTACAAAGTGTTACAAGTGGATAAAAACTAGTTCCTACCTTGTGCAAGTATGGTGTAATGAGAACATGTAAGACTATCACCTAGGCTGTGGAAACCCTATCTCTTTTTCTCTTAATCTATAAATCTCTTCATAGACTTTTCATAATTAATTTGCCTCTAAGAACGTATGCAATCCAATTCCTCTTTCTCTGTATGATTTCTTAAAAAAAAACAAAAAAAAAAAAACAACAATATTTTCCCAATTACTTTTTTCAAGACTTCTGCATTACTAATATCATCTTTCTAAGTTTTTTCTTCATTCTTTTTCAAATTCATACCTCTAAAAGTCTTTAATTTTTTTTTTACATTTTCTAATTTTTTAAAGTTTAAACTCCATAGAAAGCTGTATTCTAAACAAAAAAATCATTGGCAAACCTTAGATATAATTTCAATAATTCACGAATTAATCTCATATTTTGATTAAAAATGTATTTAGTTTTTGTAATTGTTATTTTTAACTTACATGTGTGTGTGTGTGTGTGTGTGTGTGTGTGTGTGTGTGTAAGTTTGTATCAATATGGAAGAGCTTATATGGATATATAAGCAGGTGATATATATTTTCACTATCAAATTATTGCTTGTTGTTATATATGTTTTTAATTATTTGTTTATGAGGGATATAACAAACTGATAATATAAATTCAAATTTAAAGCTTAGCTATCAATATATATATATAAAGGGTGATTATGTGATGTTTTAGTGATCAAACATTGGTGGGCGAGAGGTCAGCGACAGCTGCTTTATAGGCAGTTGTTCCGGGTTAGCGGGTTCACTTCCCGGCTGATGCTATGACACATGAGAAAAAATATAGATTTATAAAATAAGCAATAAAAGTAATAATTTTCAAAATGGGTTAAACTCTTTTTCTTCTAATTTTTTTTAAAAATAGTAATGGCCACATTTTTTTAAGCTTAAATACTTTATTTAATACACTTTAAACACAAGGAATATTAATTCCAAAAATATAAAGATAAATTATAGTTAATAGCAATATAACCTAAATGCATTTTCAACACTGAGCACTTTTGTCAAAGGCAATAGACAAAATTTAAAAAAAAAAAGTTACATACATCAAACCTTAACATGGAAGTTAAGAAGCCATCAGTCTAATTGTGTATATTCCAAACAGTATCCCACTGAACACTATTAGTCTTTCTGGTCATTACAAAGTTACCATTAGAAATAAACCAAGCATCTTTAATTTTATGTTCCTATCATTACAAACCATTTTAATTTTACTAAGATTGAAAAAATGACCAAAGAAACACTCATGGTGCAAAATTCTAATGACCTTCAAAGAATCCAATTTAACTTTATTGTAATCATGCAGATGCTTTTAAAGCCTTATATTAATGTTTGCTCTGGATTCATTTTAATAAAAATAAGGGCGCACTTAATCAATTAACCATTTAAACATCAATTTCATAATTTTTTATTATTATAATATGAACCTCCAAAATCAATTATCAGTCTTAAAAGATAATTTTTTATGCAATTTATTATCAAAAGTGCATGAAGTTATTGTGACAAATAGATATATCTTTAAATATATATATATCTTTTTTAAAACCCTTATTTTCATATTTCCATAAAAACAAATTTATAAATTTATATCCTGATGATTTACTTAACATTATATCAATTAACTTTTACAAAATTTAACTTAACAATTTGTTTATTTACTTTTCTGAATATATATGTCCCTGATCCAAAAATACAAATCAATTGCCTTTGTCTTCTTTTAGGTAAGTAACACTTTTCTGGGTCACCACTTTTCTAATACCCTGTATAGAACTATTCCATGAAGAATTATCATTTTCCTGAACCTTTATTTGTAATAAACAAGTGTTTTGTTTAAAAATAATATCTTTGTTTCCTTTAAACTCATAACTCATTTGAAAATTAGCAACTAAATCCATATGTGGGTTATCCTATTTAGATCCAACAAATTTGGTGCCATATTACAGAAAAATAAATAATGAAATTGTTAAATTAAATTTTGTGAAAATATTTAATGGATATAATGTCATATCATTGAGAAATAAATTTATAAATAATGTTACATGGAAATATGAAAATAAAGCTTTTAAAAGAGATAAATATTTAAAGATATATTGAGCTGACACTATAACTCCATGCATTGTTCTTTAAGACTGGTGATTGATTTTGGAGGTTCATATTATGAAGAAATTATGAAATTAGTATCTAAATGGTTGCAGAACAAACTGGATTTTGGAAAAAAGTAAAGTCTTTTTTTTTAATGTTTAGTATTATGAATTCTGCTCAAGTAAGGGATAGCTATAGAATTTTTGAAGCTAGTGAGTGTATAGTTTGGTGGATTATGTTTTTTCTCTGAACATTATAGTTTTGAGGAGCATAAAACAATTTATTATGGATGTTCTTAGTCAAGATATTACATCTTCTTTTAATGGTGAATTCTATAAAATAGAATGATCATAACCAATGAGAATTTCAGTTAGTACTTTGGTATGCAGTCTGGAAGTTGACAATATTGAGGGAAAAAATTGTGCAACCCACATTGAATAATTATGATAATATTGTAATATATGATTTTTTCTACAGTACAGGATTTTTCATACCTGCACTCCAATATATAATATACAGGGGGTTTGAACTCAGACTTTTGCATGACCCTCAATTATCCATGCTATCTCATACTGCTGATACACTTGATCACATGCATGCTGAAAAGATAAACAATCACCAATTTTATGAAAAAGTCTGTATTGTAGAAAAAATTCATATATTAAAATATAGTGCTGTAAGGTCTGCCCACCCCTCATATATGTATGTAAATGTATTATGTCCTGGACATGAGAAGTCAAAGTGACTTTGGTCAACATGGATAGAATGAGAAAGTTGATACTAATGTGGGCTTTGAGCTTTCCAACATCAGATTTTCAATGAAATGGATGGCTGAAAGATTGTGGGGTGTAGTGGATTGAAGCCTATCCATTAAAGTATGAAGATTGGCTATCTTAATGTAAGCTAAGCATTAATTGTATATATGGGTGGAGATGATAATCTGGACCAACTGACAAGTGCTGGTTTAGCATGAAATACGTATATTGGTGATTGTTTATATTTTCGACATGTGTGTGATCAAGTGTATCAGCAGTATGAGATAGCATGGATAGTTGAGGATCGTGTGATAATATTGTGTATATTAGACATTGGAACTGGTAAAAGATATTTTTGATAAATTAAATAAGGATCCAAACTTAAAATGGTCTAATGAATATGAGGTAAGTGGAAATATTAAATATTTAGATTTGCTAATAAGACTTAATAACAATACATTGGATTACACAATGTGAATTAAGCCTTTTAATGTTAGAGGCTATATCAGTCTTAAATCTTGCATATTTCCAGGATATAAATATGCAGGTATCAATATCTTCTTGTATTGAAACCATAATTTGTGTAAATTTGAATCAGATAAAAAAAAAGTTAATATTCATGCGTCTGAGTTAATAGGAGTGGGTTACAATAAATATGCTCTATTTCAACATGTTAAACATTTTAATAATAAAGTTTTATAGAAATCAAATTATAAATTTTAAATCTTGAATGATCATCTTTCCTTATACACATTCTATATCATTCAATATGAAGAAATTGTGTGTTAAATAATGTAATGTATGTTTTGGATCACTTGCTATATTAAATCACTTGATTAAAAATGATAAGGATAGAGTTGATCCTAAGAGACACCCTTATATTGCTTATTTGATTAAATGCTAGGAACATAATTTTCCATATGCTTATTATGATGAAACCAGAGCAAGCATTAATATAAGGCTTAAAAAGCATGTGCATTGTTACCATAAAACTAAATTGGAATTTTTGATGGTCATCAGTATTTTTCAGTATGAGCTTTTCTTTGGTCACATTTTCAATCCTAGTGAAATAAAACTGGTTTGTAATGAAAACAATAGGAAACATAAAATTAAAGATGCTTGGTTCATTTCTAATGGTAACTTTGTAATAAATAGAAAGTCTAATAGTGTTTATTGGAGTACTGTTTGGAATATGCACAATTACACTGATGGCAACTTCTGTGTTGAGGTTTGATATATGTAACTTTTTTTAAACTTTATGTCTACTGCCTTTGACAAAAGTGCTCAGCACTGAAAATACATTTAGGTTATATTGCTATTAACTGTTATTTATCTATATATTTTTGGAATTAATATTACTTGGGTTTACATTTATTTTTATAATGGAGTTTTTTTTTAAAAAAAAAATGTTTTATTAAATGCTTTTATTTAGCTTACAATATATGTTTGTTGATTGTTTACTTGTAAACACTTTTATTATTTAGATTAAAATAAAATTTTAAAATTGAGATTTAATAGATTTAAATTCAATGAATTGTTTCAAATTTGGTACATTAGAAATAAATATTTGGTAGCCTAGTGGTTAGCATAGCTGCCTTCCAAGCAGATGGCCCAGGTTCACTTTCTGATCAATGCTTTGACATATAAAAAAAAAAAACAATTTAGGTAGGTGACTTAGTTTCTTAGATCTGGGTCAGTGATTGGGAAAATTTTGGAATATTTTGATATCACATTTAAAAGTTGTTCTTAGAATTTATTTTAAGTAAGGCATGTGAGAGAGTGGTATTTTTGATTTCACTTAAAAGCTAGAGTAAAAGTCATAATAACAATTTAAAATTGAAATTTAATAGATTTAAATTCAATATATTTTATTGAAATTTGGTACATTTTTTTTCTAAATCACTATGAAAGCAATAGAGCACTATAATATTTTAGGAAGGTGGTTTAGTTTCTTAGCTCTGGACTAGTGGAAGGGGGGATTTTGAATATTTTGTTATCAAATTTAAAACTCGTTTTGAAACTTCATTATGTTTTAAATAATGCATATAATTTTTTTGGCTTAGTTTTGATTTATGTTAGAATAAAATAAAGTTAATTTACAATATGGTTTTGTTATGTTTTTTTTTAAAAAAATATCTTTTCAAATAAGAAAAAATGTCAAGCACTTTTTAACACAAAAGATATTTTCATATTTTAAATTATTTAATGATTTATTATACTCATATTTAATTATGTATGTATATTAAATATAATATATACATAAGGATTATACATATTAACTTATTATAGAAATATCTAGTGATGTATGTAAGCTTTAGGTATCAAAGTGATTTAAAATAAAA
The DNA here is from genome assembly GCA_028023455.1 of Epiperipatus broadwayi. Lineage (NCBI taxonomy): Eukaryota > Metazoa > Onychophora > Udeonychophora > Euonychophora > Peripatidae > Epiperipatus > Epiperipatus broadwayi. The sequence continues at coordinate 1,671,691 of JAQFVV010000049.1, read as the reverse complement.
GTATATGTATTAAGTGATGTTAATTTACAATATAATTTTGAAAAGTAAAAATGTCAAACACTTCTTTATATTTTAAGTCACAATGATTTTCATACACATATATTATTATGTATACATATTAAATATGATATATACATAAGAGGTATATATATTAACTTATTGCAGAAATATCTAACGATATATATGTGTCAAGTTGATTTAAAATACAGTATAGTTTTACAAAAAAATAAAAATAAATGGAGATATATATTAAATGCTTTTATTTACCATGCACTTAAAAGCAAAGAAATAATTGTTTCTTGAACCACAATTGGAATTTGTATGAGGAGTCCAGAAATTAATTAAGTCAAGCTCTATTTTTTTATATCAAGGGATTGATTTAATTAATTTCTGGACTCCTCCCCTATGTTTTTATTTCAAGTTAAATCTAAAAAGCCCAATTACAATTGAAGAAACAATTTTTTATTTTTGTTTTAGTGCATGCTAAATAAAAGCATTTAATATATAAAAAAATTATCTCTAGTTATTTCCTTTTGCAGTGTACAAATTGGAATAGTGAAAATTATATGTTAAATTGAAATCATATTCTTTATACTTCTTTGTTAATAATAACTATAAATTATAATTTTATATGGATTATAGAAGATTTTTTGTCTTATTATGAATAAGTGGTTATCATCTTTAATTTGTTGAATCATCTTTTAATTTAAGATATAAACTTTTAATTTGTTTAGTTTTTTAAACCACACTAAATATAATAAAAAAATTACAGAATTCTATATATATATATTTAATATAAGGACTTAAATTAGACTATTTCAGGAAATGACAGTGCTTATAGTGTCTTACAAATAAACAATGATGGAAGAGATATAAACAATTTGTCGATTGGTATGAAAATTTGATCAGTTTTCATTATTGTTTTACTCTGTAAATATTTATTCACTAATCAATATTGGATTTTTTTTGGCTTTACTATGAATAGACTATCTGAAAGAAAATCTTACATATGCATGACTGAAATCAGAATTTTTTTTTAAGTTTATCTAAACTCAATTTGTAGGGATTTCAGATAGTTGTGCTATGATTAGAGGATGAGGCTCTTATCTTTAATATACTGTTGCACTAAATTATTTTATAAGTATTGTTTGCTAAGATATTGATTTATAGACTTATGATTTTTGTTTGATACTTAGGTATTAGACTTGCTATGACATTTCACATATGTATCAGTCCACCAATAACTTTCAAATCTTGTGATTTTATCAAACAATGTGTACATGGGAACTTCTGATAAACTTAAATTATAAATTTTTAAAAATGGACTCCATGTGCACATTATTTCACAAGGTTTAGAAAGTTATCAGGATACTGATATATATGTGAAATGTCACAGCAGCTTTAGTCAGTAACAGTAATCTCTCAGACTTAAACGTAAACCTAAAAAAGTATAATTTTAACAATATGAAAAATATAAATTTGTACACAAAAACAATAAAAACACATTATTTTATACTAAATAAAAACAGATAGTTGAGAGTTTTTAATATGACATTTTGCCATCACAAACACCCCCTCCTCCCCTCCATGTGAGACAGGTACACAAAACAAGCAAAATTTCTCAAATTTTACTTTAAAATTAAAAAATACTATATGCATATTAACTCATAGTTAACAAAAAAAAAAAAAAAATACTGCATAAGCAAACTAAAAAAATAAAAAAAATTCAAAACATTCTTACCATGTATATATAACAGGAATTGTTATGATGAAACAATCGTGTATCTCTCTGCAGAAGACCTCCAAACATTCCTACTTTATTTTAAGTGCATCCTCCTTGGTAGCGGCCAGCAATTACCAAATTTTAATCACAATACTTACAAATTGAAAATAATACGTATACTAACTATAAAATGGACAGTAAAGCAAAGTGTTTATAGAAAATTACAAAATGGACAGATCAACCCCCCCCCCCCCCATTACTTCTAGTATATAATTTTCAAATCTTATTAAATATGTTTTTATTCTAAATTATTTATGGTCGAATTAAAACTTTCATTTTAAATTATCAAAAACAAAATAAAATAAGACAATCAAAATGTAAATTTTAGTAAAAATTGTTAAGCAAAAAACATTTATAATTCTAAAACAAATTTTTGATAATTGCAGTTCAAATTGTTAAAATTATTAGCAAAAATAAATTATTTAAGAAATATATTTTAAGAATAGACAAATCCTGCATGCAAAAATAATAATAATACAAAAAGTAGATAGTGTTTTAATTTCAAAACAATTCTTTCTAATAGTTACAAATATCAGTTCACATTGTGGAAAACTTTAATTTCATAAATCTTTATTAACATTATAAAATTAGAAACTGATAAATTACAATATATATTATTGAATTAAAATAGTATTAAGATGAGAATCTTAATATAGAATAAAAGAAAATTGTGATTTTTCTGAAGTCTTTGTAATGATTATGGTGGATTGAAAAACCCAGACTTGTGATAAGTGAACCTGTGAATATTTTTTTCATTGATTACAAATTTCAGAAAGGCAATATAAGAAATAGTGCATTTTATTTGATCATAACAAAGTACACAAAAAATCTTCATCAAGTACCAACAAAACATCACATCTTTCTTTACTTATGTTTAACATGCAAAATTCTCTTTTCTTTAGAGACATTTGTTGTAATCTTGAATATTCAATGGACCTTAGATTGTAATACTATTATATCCACATTCTCTTTTCTTCTTTTATTCCAGAGCCATTTATTGAAACTTTTAGTAATTGTTTAATACTAGATAGCAGTACCACTATTATATTCCCAACTGGTTTTTTGCTTTTGCTATCATGATTATCCATTGATTATTAAGGTAACTACAGATGGTTATGGAATAGAGAGAAGTGAATTACTCATAAAATCATCATCATCAAATGTTTTTTATATATCAGATCCTATGCTTTAACTAAATTATCCTTTTCATGAATTACATTTTTTGTTTTTCTTTTTAAAAATTCATAGCTACAACTCTTTTTAATTTATTTCTTTTTTTTTTTTTACATCTTATTATTTTCATAGTCTTTTCCAACATATCATTCAGAATTCTTTTGTATTAAGTATATTTTCCTTTTTTTTCTTTTAATTTTTATTAGTTTATTAAGTAATCTTTTTTAACTGTTCTTTTTAATACATTTACATTTATATCCTTATCTTTTTTATTTTCCTATAAATTCATATCTTTAAAATATCTAATATTTTATTCATTTTTTTTTTGTCCAAGACTCAATATATAAAACTATATTTCAAGCAAAGCATTTAACAAGCCTCTTTCTTGCTATTAAAAACTTATTAAGCCTTGCAAAGAATCATTCTTAATATTTTTTCCACCAATTGTCTTCATTTCTTTATTTTAACATATTTGTCATTATTCCAAACTTATAACAAACCTTTTAAACCTTAATCAATATTTAATCAATTTATCCTTTATCTGCAAGCACTGCCTTATCACTATGATCACATTTGATACAGTATTTTTTTTTCTTCAATGGTATTTTTATCCTTATATAAACAGGACATTGATATATAAAATTGTCTTATACATCTTCATATTTATCTCTTCTATAATTAATCTTAAGTCATTATCTGTCTCATTTTCTAACAATTATATCTTTCAAAGAATATTGCAGTTTTCTTCATCACATTTTATGAATATTAAGAAAACAAATATTAACTTCCTTTCCTTTTTCTCTATATTTCTCTATAATCATCATTACTACTCTAATTATATTTTTTCTGTCTCTGATTTTTTTTAAATAATTATTTTCAAATTAAAATTTCTGTTAGAAATATATGTATTCAAATCTTTTAGCAGCACTTTAACTGCCTAAGAAATTGAACTTAACAAAAATTGCATTACAAACATTAATATTCCCCCCATTCCCTTATAGCCTTTAGAAGTTTCTTTGCAATTTTCTGTTTTTTATCATATCTGAAACTTTTATAGTTATTGTATAATTTTCCTTATTTATTGATAATTTATTATACAAATAATTTATATATTCTTCCTCAGCTATTTGAAAAAAAAATGAAATTTAATTTAAACCTCACATTATTAGCTAGATAGATGTACTATATACTATATCATTTTATTATATAAAAATAAGTAGTAATAGTAATATAAATTAATAATAATAAAGGATTTCTTGGATTGTATCATGAATAAATTTAAGTTGTCATTACTGTATAAAAAGAGTTGCTAGAAAATTATGACCAAAAAAAATGACAACAATAGCAAACTATCACTAATTGTGATCAAATGTTATTACTTAGTAGTCATATTTATTTTTATTTGAATATTTATGTATACTTCTAGGATAATACTATAATTTTCATAATTAACCACATCAATGCAGAATCTAAATGATTATAATGTTAACTTATAATTTTTATAAATATTTTAAAAACTATTTTCCAAAGATATTAGAAAAAAAAAAAGAAATTTGCCTTCATGATGCATTTCCATTTAATCAGGCTGTTTAAGTTGCCCCTGGCATTATTACATATCTGTTAAATATCTTCCAGAAATTGCCCTTGAATGTCTAAATAAATCTACTATAAGATCTAAATATTAATTCACTGTGAATCGAAAGAGTTCGTGAATGTTGATTTCTAAACGAGTTACTGGACTTAATCAGTGAAGTATTTACTAGCTTCATGCTCTCATATTATTAAAAATTTACTTTTTCAGGTTTACTTATTAGTCTGGAGGATTAGTGTTATGGATAGAACTGTTGTGACATTTCATATATATATATATATCAGTCTGCCGATAACTTTCTAACCTTGCAAAAAGTGTACATGGGATTCATTTTTAAATAATTATCATTTAAGTTTGTCAGAAGTTCCCATATACACATTATTTGATGAGATTGCAAAATTTGAAAGTTATCAGTGGATTGATGTGCATGTGGAATGTCACAGCAGGTCTAATATATAACTATTATATCTTAGTTAAAAACAAGCTAATAGAGGGTATTTAAATGTTCTAATTCATGATAATATAATTAATATATGTATAAAATTAACTTTGTAGTGTAGTGAACACTGTATTAACTTGTTTTACTCATGATCTAAATTTCAAACTTTTAAGTAGAATTGGGAGATTTTTTTTAAAAAAAATTGAGATGTTTCAAAGAAGTTCAAGATTTTTTACCCAGATTAATATTGATTAATAAATGGGCATCTAGTTATTCTTAGCTTGATGATAAAGTAAGTTTCAACAAATTCTGATTTATTAGATTAGTAAGTTTGTGCTATTTGAATAAAAAAGACTTGATTGTAATATGACACAATGCTTATCATTACCTTTTTATTTATAACATCTAAATAATAGTGATATTAGCGATTAAGCCAGTGCACATGTGCTTTAAAGATAAATTATAAATGAATACTCTCAATTTTTCCAGACACAAGATATAGTATTTTAAAAAGATTGGAATGAATCCACCCATTCTTTTGACCCAAACATTTATGTATGGGAAAATCTTAAGCATGTAGAAATGAGAGCATGAAGGTGTTAAACAAACACTTTAAATTACATTTGTTATGTTTGAATGAATGACACTTGCAAAATCTTTACAATTTATGACATGTCATTCTTTAGTTGAAATTAAACATATATAATGAGATATTATTTTATATAGCGCTATGTTTTTTATGTAATAGTGATATTAGCGATTAAGCCAATGCACATGCGCTTTAAAGATAAATTATAAATGAATACTCTCAATTTTTCCAGACACAAGATATAGTATTTTAGAAAGTATGGAATGAATCCACCCATTCTTTTGACCCAAAGGTTTATGTATGGGCAAATCTTAAGTGTGTGGAAATGAGAGCATGAAGATGTTAAACGATCACTTTAAATTACATTTGTTATGTTTGAACACCTTCATGCTCTCATTTTCACATACTTAAGATTTGCCCATACATAAATGTTTGGGTCGAATGAATGGGTGGATTCATTCCATTCTTTCTAAAATACTATATCTTGTGTCTGGAAAAATTGAGAGTATTCATTTATAACTTATCTTTAAAGTGCATGTGCATTGGCTTAATCGCTAATATCACTATTACATAAAAACATAGTGCTATATAAAATAATATCTCATTATATATGTTTAATTTCAACTAAAGAATGACGTGTCATAAATTGTAAAGATTTTGCAAGTGTCATTCGTTCAAACATAACAAATGTAATTTAAAATGATTGTTTAACACCTTCACGCTCTCATTTCCACACACTTAAGATTTGCCCATACATAAACGTTTGGGTCGAAAGAATGAGTGGATTCATTCCATTCTTTCTAAAATACTATATCTTGTGTCTGGAAAAATTGAGAGTATTCATTTATAACTTATCTTTAAAGCGCATGTGCATTGGCTTAATCGCTAATATCACTATTACATAAAAAACATAGTGCTATATAAAATAATATCTCATTATATATGCTTAATTTCAACTAAAGAATGACGTGTCATAAATTGTAAAGATTTTGCAAGTGTCATTCGTTCAAACATAACAAATGTAATTTAAAATGATTGTTTAACACCTTCACGCTCTCATTTCCACACACTTAAGATTTGCCCATACATAAACGTTTGGGTCAAAAGAATGAGTGGATTCATTCCATTCTTTCTAAAATACTATATCTTGTGTCTGGAAAAATCGAGAGTATTCATTTATAATTTATCTTTAAAGCGCATGTGCATTGGCTTAATCGCTAATATCACTATTACATAAAAAACATAGCGCTATATAAAATAATATCTCAACATCTAAATATCTCATTCAAAAGCAAGTACAGTATATTATTTTAATCCAAAAACATTTTCTTTTTTGATAACATTTCATTAACTTCGTTAGTGTTGACGTCAAGTGATGCTCTTTCTTATGTAAATCTGATTAACATATATATTTCCTATCATTTATTAAATGCAAAACATTTTTAAAAAAAACTGTATAAAGTTAACACACAACTTTCAATAATTATTGGTCTCAAGCTTTGAAAGTATTTATTGTGACTACCAATCCAATTCAATGCTGTGGGAAAGTTGTGGATTCCAGGACTAACGGTTTTTAGGTTTGAACTCAACCGACATTTTGTGATACGTTACACTCCTCATTTTTATTTTTAACTATTTTTTTAATTTTTAATAAAGTAATATATATCTGAATGGAAATTATTTCATATTAAGATTACCATTTAAATAAATTCCAGGAACTTGCTTTATATATTATGATATCATGCATGTATATATTAATGTTAATACATAGATGTTAACATATATGTTAGAGTATTACATATAATACTATCTATATTTTTTTATTTTTGAACCCTAAATTTTTAATATATATATATATTTCTTAATGTTATACAGAAACTGAAAATATTTTTTTCTGATGGAATGAATTGTATCTGATATTCCCTGAGTGTCTTGTTAATGACTAAACTAACAAAATGGTTTGTTTTTTTAATAGTTTTGTGATTAACAATAATGCATTTACATTTGAATATTTATTAGTCATGACATTTAACAACTTATTACATTAATATTTTTTCTATATTTTATTACATTTGTTTAAAAAGTTGAGTTGGAAAATGAATATAAACTTATTATAATAGATAAAGTTCAATACTAAAGATTATAATGAATTAAATGACACCTACTAACATTACATATTCCATTCAAATAAAACCATAAAAGTGAATAGCAATCACAACAGATAATATCTCATGATGTCAAACTTATGACTCAGGCAGATTGTCCTGAAGAAGAAAAATCACCCAAACATTTACTCAATTATAGTGAGTTTTTTTTTTTTTTTTAGTAGAATGCATTATTAAGTTAAATTTCAAGAAAGAGGTAAAAAAAAGACCTCTTAAAAATGAAAATTTAAATTTTGTAAACTTAAAAACAGGAAGCTAAGAGGGGGGGGGGGGATTCTTAAACAAATTATATTTATGTACAAGTAGTGGCAAAAATATTTGTTTGATTTATTAAGATATACAAAACATATGTAATTGAAGCTTTTCTCCCATAAGTTTTCAAGAGGGAGAACTTTTATTTACATATACGGAAAGCTTTTGATCAGATTAAACAATACTGACTGGAAAGATGAAAATGCAGTTGTTACATTTCGAAAGAAAAAGGAAATGAGGGGACACATAGATTATGCAATACGTAAAGAAAAAAAATGCATTCATAAACTTTTTTATTTAAAAAAAAATTCAAAGACAAAATTAACATGATAGTATTTAAATGATACATAGCAGAATTAGATTATATTTTAAATAAAAAGAATGTATTTTTATTCTTTACTAAGTTCAGTAGATTTAATATAGAAAGGTATAGTGTGATGTTAGTTATGTGTTAATATAAAGCTTGAGTGAGAAGAACTAAATAGAAAATCTGTAATTACAGTGAATTTAAATTAGAACTTGCAATTCATTATTAATAATTCATTAAATAGTTTGTTATTGCAGAAGGCATGCGATATTCTATCGTTGGTAGTGCCAAATTGAACTTTGACTGAGCTACTATTTGGAAGAGAGGGCAACCACTATACTATTATACTAACCTACACAGTTTATTATTATTGAAAGAATTTGATCAGATGTATATTTACACATTTAAATATATAATATTTAAATATAAGTGTAAACGTTTATACTGAAATATAATTTGAAGGAATTTGAACTCAGACTTTCAAGATCTCTACAATTATCTATCCTATCTTATACAATTAATACACATGACCATATACATATGAAAAAGATAAATGATCTCCAATATACATATTTCATGCTGAACCAGCACTCATCAGTTGGTCCAGATCATCACCTCCCACACACATATATAATCGGTGATCATTTTATATTAAGATAGCAAATCTTAAATGTTAATGAATAGCCTCCAATCTTCTCCATCCTCCAACTCTTCAGCTATCTATATCATTAAAAATCTGATGTTGGAACATTCATATCCCTTGTTGATGCCAATATTATTGTTATATCCATGTTGACTTTAAGAAGCTCTGACCCCTTACATATAGGACCTTAATATGTCCCTTCAAATACACAGAAGAGAGATGGCAGTTCAGCATAGACAATATATTACACGATCACTATTTCTTATGCTAGCACTGTATGGAGAGTTTTGGCTGTTCATAGACAATATACTTGTATTTAAATATCACACATTCAGCCTGTATTCTGACATTCCTCTTCTGAGTATTTAAAGGGACATATTAAGGTCCTATATGTGAGGGATCACAATGATTTAAGTCAACATGTGTATGACAATAATATTGGCATCAACAGGGGCTTTGAATGTTCCATCTTTAGATTTTCAATGATATGGATGGACTGAAAAGTTGGAGGGTAGAGAAGATTGAAGCTGGTTCGTTAAATTTTGAAGCTATCTTAAAATAAATTGAGCACTAATTATATGTGTGTGGGAGATGATGATGTGGCCCAACTGATGTGTACTGGTTCAGCATGAAATATGTATATTGGAGATCGTTTATCTTTTTCATATGTATGTGGTCATGTGTATAGGCTGTTTAAGGTGGAGTGGATAGATGTAGTGTGCTTGAAAGTCTGAGTTCAAATCCCATCTAATTATATTTAAATATATATATACTAATTTCTGAAAAATCCATAAAATAATAATTCCATTATTTTCTTACTTTTCTTTTTTTCATATATTTAATTATATGTCTCACCTCTTTAGTAAATAAAAATTACTCAGGAGATTAAACATTTGAACATCAAAGTGATTAATTGCTTGAGCATAATGTTTTTATTTTGTCTTTTAGTAAATTTTATTTTTTTTTAGCAATGAAAAAAAAAATTAAATCACATCTGTAAATCAGTTAACATGAAGTTGCTTGAGAATTTTTTTTTTTTTAAGAAATAGAATTCAATGGGAAAAAGGAAAAGAAAACTAATCAGGAAAATTATTTATTATATTAAAATAAATAGGTAGATTATATGTATAGCCAATAAACTTTAAAAATAAGTACTTCCACCAGTACACAAATGTTTTAAAAACACAAGATTTAACATGATTGGGAGAGTGTTGTTAAATTAATCTTAATCCAGAAAAATTTAGAAAACTCAAGAACTAAAAGATTTGGATTAATATTTCTTCTGTAAACCATAGTTAAAGATAGAAAATAACAACTTTTATTATTAAGTTTTTATTTTCACTCATGATTAAGAGATAATGTACAAGCTGAGATAACTAAAAAACTATATTGATAAATTCATCACACATAATTTTTCGACAGATTTTTTAAAAGTAATTATCCATAGTCAGTCCAATGAAGTATCCAATATTGATTAGTAAATGGGCATCTAGTTATTTTTAATTAAAGGATAAAACAAGGATAAAACAATAAACTCCTCATTATCTGACAATTGGCAATTTTAATAAATAATGCTTTCTCCTTCTCTTCTTCTTTAAGAGAAGATTTTAGAATGGTGTTTATCTTGCAATGAGCTTTTCAAAGAATGCTTATTAGATAGATATTGTTCATACACGTATGGTATAATCTTCACTTTAAGACTTTGACTTGTCTACGTAATAGGATACTATAAAACAGTGATAATAACCATTAATAAAACTTTATCATTGCTTGGTATAATTTCTTCTCATATCTCACATTGCTTTCTTTGTAAATATGTATTCAATACACATATGATCCTGTATGATTTAGTTCAGAGATAGAGTTATGGACTCTGGAACATAAGATCGATGGATTATGACTTTGCTCCATCATCTTTGGTTCGTGAATTTCTTTTGAACTTCTGACCAATAAATTATTCCAATTATTTTCACAACGCATATGTATAAATCATATTTGCATTGAAATAACATTAACCGCATTATAACGATCGACTTGTACGTTTAGTTAATAATTAAATATTATCTGCGATTTTCACACGTATTTACTATTGTTTTAATTCTTTAAATAAAACCTTTTATCCTAAATAGTAAATGCAATAATAATTTACCATTAAGCTGCACTTAAGTTATTAAGAAGTGTTTTCTATTTCATTTTACCTGCGGTGGTCTGATGTAAAAATGTAATTTATCATTGAATTAATTTTTTTCTGAATTTATCCTAGTCAGTATATTTTTTTTATTTATTTCGACTTTCATTATTATTATAACCTATGCTAATTAATTTTAAAAAATCAAATATGCAGATTACATATTCACTGACATGATATATCTGCCTGCTGTTTTCTATTACAATATTTGCATTATTAACTCTGTTTCATAACTATTGTTAATATACAAACTCAGAAGTGTTTAAGTGTGTATTTGATGAAGTGGTAAAATAAAGAACTACCGATTTCTGATTCGATTCGTAACTCAGTGGGGTAAAAAAAAAAGCAAAATTTTAGTTTGCGCAAGAAGTGTTGCGTTCAATTTACGATTAGGATGCTAAAGCACCACATGGCTTTCTGGACAAGTAACTATAAGATTATATGTAATAATTTAATTAAAGAGATTTACAAACAGTTTTTCAAGCTCTCTTTAGCTATCCACTTTATTTTATATAACTGATACACATGACCACATACATATGAAAAAGATAATTGATCTCCAATATATGCCAGCACTCATTAGATGGTCCAAATCATTATCTGCCACAAACATATATAAGCAGTTTATATTAAAATAGCAAATATTCAAACTTTAAAAGATAAGCTTCATTTCTTTCCATCCTCCAACTCTTCAGCCATCCATATTAAGAATCCAATGATGGAATGCTCAAAGTCCTTGTTGATGCCAATATTGTTGTCATACTCATGTTGACTTTAAATCACTCTGATCCCTCATATACAGGACCGTAACATATTTTAATATAAACTGAGCACTGATTATATATATATAAGTGAGAGACAATGATCTGAATTAATTGATGAATAATGAATGAAATATGTATATTGGAGATCATTTATCTTTTTCACTTGGATGTGGTCATGTGTATCAGTTATCGAAGATGGAGTGGATACCTGAAGAGAGCTTGAAAGTCTATGTTCAAATCCTCTCTAATTACATCTAAAATTCAGTATGTGCTTTATACTTGTATTCAAATATGCAATAATTTATATATATTTACTCATTTTCGCAATCATTGCTAATTTATATGCACATAATATTTGTTTAAATGTATATTTGACGTCTCTATTAAAAAACAAAAAACAAAATGCGGCTTTTATGTCTGGATTCATAAATTATTTTTATATAGCTTTATGTGATTTTGTGCAGTGGGTATGGTAGATTTGAAGGCCAAAGTTTACTAAATTTTATTTTTAGTCCATGACAATATCAAAAAAGCTTTGTCAAGAAGACATATTATACTCAATCTACCATTTGATTGCTCAAACTTCACATGAATTTCTGATCAAATAGCTATTTTTATTATATAAATAGTGCACATACATATATTTATCTTAATTTTATTCATCTTTTGACTCTAAGCTAAATTGAGATAACTGTATAGTAGTATACCTCAATTATACTCAATTATCATTGTCTGGTAGCAACATCATATTGTTTGCTTATTTATAAACAAGTCTTAAGTGATGCTAATTAACTATTCAGCAACATTGGTGTTGCTTCTTCTCTTATAATATACATATATAATATTTTAAATATAAGTATATTAGACATACCTGGGATCTAGATATAATGTAAGGGTATTGAACACAGAGACTTTCAAACTCCCTTCAACAATCCACCCTGTCTCTTATAACCGATACACATGACCACACACATGTAGAAAAGATAAATGATATCCCAATATACATATTTCATGCTGAACCAGCACTCATTAGTTGGTCCAGATTATCATCTCCCACACATATATATAATCAGTGCTCAGTTTATATTAAGATAGCAAATCTTCATACTTTAATGGACAGGCTTCAATCTACTCTATCCTTCAACTTTTCAGCCATCCATACCATTGAAAATCTGATGCTGGAAGTATGGAATATGTATATTGGAAATTATTTATCTTTTTCACATGTGTGGTCATGTATATTTGTTGTAAGAGATAGAGTCAATGGCTGAAGTGAGTTTGAAAATCTGTGTTTAAATCCCCTATACTATATATATTGTGTAATCTTTCTAAAATTATCTAAAATTATTTTTATTTTAAATTTTACTTTGAAAAATGTTTCAATATGATAATAATAAATTTGACTATAATTGTGTGATATTTTCTATTTGTCTTAAAAGATCTCTTTTGAAATGAATACTATTTTACTAGTTTGGAGATTATGTGTTGTTAGTTAACATTTTTTGATGATTGCAAATAATATTTCAAGATGGTTTGACTATCTTAAAAATTGCAATTTTGGAAGATCTTCATTCTTGGTAGTCATTTCTTATAGTTGATTAGATTTCTTTATATTTGTGTATGATCCTTGCTGCTCAGTTAATGCATTAATAGCACTAATTTACTCACTATTACAGTTGGAAAGCATTGATTATTCATAAAAGCCAAAAGACAGTGATAGATTGTCATCTAATTATTTGTATTACACTATTCTAATTAGTGACTTAAGTTTTAATAACCTAATATTGGAAGTAAACTCAATATGTGTCTCTCATTATATAGGTAAATAATTAGAATAATAACTACATATTTTAGAAGTCTCAATTATTTATTATAAACACTTTGAACTTTTTAAGAAGATGATAATGCAGATATTAAATAATAAATTAGAAAGATCACATGACACACATATACATATATATCTTTTCTTTTGCAAAAATATCCAAAGACTCTATAGTAAATATATCAAAATACTAACCGTATTGTTAGGCTTATATAGTGTCAGAGTTGATTCATAGTCAGAACTTTAGAACATTGATACTATAAAATCCTTAGTTTAAATAGTATAATAAAAGTAAAAGTATTACTGAATGGATATGGTTCTTACTGCTGTTGTCAATATTTAGAAATTAGTCTGGAATTAAGGTAATTCTATCATCTGATTATCCATTGATTATTCATGTTTCCATAAGTAGCTCCAGCATATAGCAATATGCATTGGATTATTACTATTAATGCTAATGTTAAATGTGTTGATCTGGGTTCAAATATCTTAGAGAATTGTAACTTTCAGGTTATTAGCTTTATTAACATAATAGAAGTAAATTCTGGATTGTTGTAAATTAATGAATGCCAATAGTCTAGAGATCTGTTGTGACTAATTCTGCATACTTTTATAAATTACTGTGGGGCAGAATGATATAAAATGAATTAGTGTTTATAATATAGGTATTAAATGTCAGTTAGAAGTCATATAATATTTTGCTTTGAAATTTATTTTAACATTGGATATAATTAATTGATGTGTATCAGTAAAATAATCAAATAATTTTTTGTCTGAAAGAGCATAAAAAAACCATAAGAAATAGAATTGAACTGTCATTTACTTTTCATTTATCAAGTCTGCTCCTCTGTTACTCAATTAAATTATCAATGGCTATTTTTCTTTTTACACTCTATAAAGCTCTATGATCTCTTCCAATTCCCAACTGCAATGCTTCTCTGTCAGTAATTTCATTTTCTGGTAATGTTGTGTTTAATATTTGTTTTGATAATATTTTCTGATACATTTCCATATTACTCCATTGTATCCTAATTTTAATTATTATTGTGTTCAAGTCATTATTTCTCAAATTTTATTAGTACTTATCTGTACTCTTTGATTTTTTTGAAGATTTTTGACAATAAATTATTTCCATAACCATCAATTTCTTTTTATTCTTTCCTTCATCTATACAATGTTTAATGCCATAATAAACATACATGTTTAACTAAATCTACATATTGTACATGTGTTATATAAAGTAAATAGAAAATTGTGCTCATATTGGAGAATTAATAGATCATTTGGCCATAACCTATAATTTAAAGTTCAAAACTGTGCCAGTTGATTTTCTTTTTCAATAGGTTTAGGATTTTTCTTGCCCATAGTAACCCAGTTAATATCGAACATTGATTAGTAAATGAATATTTAAATATTCTTGGAGACCAAAACAAGAATGAAAAACATTTAAACCCTCACCATCTAATATTGACATATCTGGTGAATATTGCACTCTTTTTGCTGCTTCTCTATGAAAATTGTTGAAGATGTCTGTGCTTTGAATTGGATTAGTCATTAAAAACTATATTTTTATCTAACTAAAGAAAGTACATATTATCAAAATAGTATAGTCATGTTAAACAATATGTACATATATAGATTCATTTACATAGGTGTATTGTATGTATGCAATCATTTTGTATTAAATTTTTGCTTCAGACTGATGAATATATGATCATTTATTAATACAGCCCATTTAACATTCTGAAAAAAACTTTCTTAGGATCTTATGCAGATCTTGGCCATTTCTTACTAAGATGTGTGTATATATATATGCCAGTTTATTTATTCTATTTAAGACATTGAATAATACAGAAAGTTGTATGTATCTTCTCAAGTTCATTTAAGTTTTAATATTTGGTATTTTTGCATTTAAATTACAGATCTTTCTATATAATTTTACACATATTTTCTTTTTAAATATTTTAATCTTAAAACTCTATTCCTTTTAAATTTTTATAATTACTTTATTTATACATATACAGAATAAAGATTTATTACTAAGCAAAATAAAAAAATTAAATGACTGAAAACCTGCTTTGGATATGTTGGTAGAAAAATATAAGGATATGGATTATTGAAATCCTAAATTAGATCCCAAAGATTGTATAATGGACCTATTATGTCCACTATCTCAATAACTATCTCTCCACTTATAAGCTACCAAAAAAGAAAGAAAAGAAAAATAGTAAGCAACAAAAACATAAAAACATTAAAATTCATAAATTAATTTTAAACATATAAGTTTTATGTGAATATATTATTTATTGGTGTTGTAGACATTATTTTCTTGTTTTATAGTTCCTTCTGTATAAAATTAATAACGATAGAAATTTTATCAAGCCAGAAAATTTATGAAGTGATTTCTGTAAATGTAAAATTAAAGTTATTATTTAATTGTAAAACAGAATAATTATATTCTGAAGCCAACCATTTTATTTAAGAAGAACCAAATTATCAATTTCAAGAACTAATAATAAAATATATTCATACCATATTTGCTTGTGCTTCTGATATACATCATTCACAATACAAGAATTTGAATTTGTGAATGAGAAATCTGAACAGAAAGAATGTTTTAGCAGAATAGTAGATGGCTATAACTGAATATAGGATGTGTTGTATAAATTTAAAAATTGATAGTCTTAAAAGTATTGAATTACAGGAGAGACTGTGATAATGTAGATGATATTATACTTCATGTAGAATTTTTAAAAAAAATTGAAGTAGTTGACTTTTTTGACACATTATCAACTTTAAAATCAAGAGCCTGATACTTTATCCAGTTTCTCAATAAGAATAAAAAAATCAAAGTAAAATCTATTATTTTTTGTGGTGGTGTCATCTAATGAACACATATATACCTGTAAATATATATTCTCTCAATTTATTATTCCATTGCCTTTTTTATGACTGGATTATTTTAAAAAATATATTTCTGTAGATTAATTTATATATATAATACAATTTTTAAATTAATACTATCATAGTTATGTGTATACTCTATGTAGATAAACCATATGTGATGTATACTATATGTACATATTGAAAAAGTATTATACACTTACAGAATAATGTAAACACATTATATGTTATTATCTACTAATATATGCTAACAATTAGAAACCTTGGAACCAAATATAGCAATTATGATAATCCTATTATTTAAGATCTGAAAAGAAGCACATATGTGAAATAGGTGAATAAGAAAGTTTTTGGAATAAAGTAGAAATATTGTGAATCGAAACATTTTTCCTAGTACATTCAAGTTGACAAATATAATGTACTAGTCATTTATGTCATTATTATATAAATTTTAGCCTAATTATTATAAATAAAATTATATAATCATTTTTTTAGAATGACAAAGAGACAGATTTGAGCATAATTTCCATTCTTCTTATTTGAATACATGTATAATGTATATATTGAATTTTAGATGTAATTAGAGGGAATTTGAGCACAGACTTTCAAGCTCCCTTTAGCTATCCACCCCATCTTATATAACTCATACACATGACCACCTACATGCGAAAAAGATAAATTTTCTCCAATATGTGTATTTTATGCTAAGCCAGCACTCATCATTTGGTCCAGATCATAATCTGTCACACATATATATAATCAGTGCACTGTTTATATTAATATAGCAAATCTTCAAATTAATATTGAATTTCAAAAATCTTACATGCTTTCACTTCAAATTGTTACATTTTTATTTACAAATGTTAAATGCACTCCACTCACAACTTTGATACCATCCACTTCAGATAAATACAGTAATGATTATTGCCAATCATTCACTAAACTAGAGATTATCTCTAGCACATATATAAACTTTAAACCTCAATTAAAGATTAATATATAATTTTTTTATTTTTTAAATATACAGACACATGGAGTTACTTAATGGACAGTCTTCAATCATCTCCACCCACCAACTCTTTAGCCATTCATATTATTGAAAATAAGACTGTCCATTAAAATTTGAGCATGTGCTATCTTAATATAAACTGAGCACTGACTGTATATATGAATAGATGATGATTTACACCAATTGATGAGTGCAGGTTAAGCAAAAAATATGTATATTGCAGATCATTTATCTATTTTTCATGTATGTGATCATGTATGTGATCATTGTGTCAGTTATATAAGATGGAGTGGATATCTGAAGGGAGGTTGAAATGCTGTGCTCAAATTGCATCTAATGGCATTCTTTTTATTATTTTATTTTTTCAGCTGGGGATTAATTCAAGAACCTTTAATTTTTGTATTTGTCATTCTACTATTAGAACTAAATCATGTAGCATAAGTATGATGTGACATATTTATCAAAATGTTTGTAATGTAATATAAACTTTTCAGATTTTTATAAAATCTATTAACTGTTATTACAAAAGTGATTTAAACAATAGTAAAGATTGAATAATAAGTTTTGCAAAAATGAAGAAATTTGAGTAACAGTCAATTGGATAATATATTATAAATAAAAATACATAAATGATAATGAATGCCTTGCATGATTTGGTTTAATGATAGAATGGCAGACTCTGGAACCTAAAGTTCACAGATCACAATCCAACACAGATCTTTTTGATTCTCAAATTTTTTGTGAACTTCCAAACAATAAATCATTTAATTATTTTTTTATGTAATTTAACTCCAAACTGCTTCCAAATCAAGATAAATGTGCCTATCTTGCTGTTGGTAAAGTTTGGGTAGAGATGTTTGAAGCTGATATTTTTACAGCCATTTTTGACACAGAGTACTTCTTAATAACAGTCATCTAATTGTATAGCTTTCATGCTTTTTCAATTTCAATGTCACTCTAAATGTTTTTTTGTAAGTAGGCCAAATTCATCGCTAATAGATACTTATGTTAGATGTTACTGAAGTGGGCTAACTTAGTTTTCTCTTTTATGCTTGCTGTATTCTTGGTGAAATTGGTGCAAAGGAATAAGGTAAATTAGTAAGAGCAAAATCCAAGTTATTCGTTTTGTTAGAATGTATGCCGGTTTGATTAGAAAATTCACTATTTGTGGCGGATGATTTCCTGTTACATCAATTATTCCAGATCCCGGATGTTTTTGAATGTTTGAGCTTTTGAAGATGTTCTCACAAAAACTTGCATTTAAATATTTAAATGATAAATATTTTTGAAATTTTTGCTTCTTACAAGTAAGTATTATATTAATGCACAAAATTATTAAATGAAAATATAATAAATAATTAAAAAAGTGATTGTATATTATTTATTTATCTTTTGTATGTCTTAGAAACAAACATAAATCTAGAATATAGAATTTTTAAAAAGAATTAAAACCGGAAACATCACTAGTAAATACATCAAAAATGTCAAATGTCTCATTTTATTACGAATATTTTAACTCGGTTTTTTTTTTTGTTCGTCGATTAAAATTAATGTATTTTTTTTTTTTTAAGTTTGTAATGACAGCTTTTTGGTAGAGGCACAGTAAGGATTCTTAATTGAAAATTCTTTTTATTTGTCTATTGTGAATCTAAGAAGCAAATAGTTAACATATTATTCACATATTGAAAACTGTAGGTTTATGTAAAAACGAAATCTTAAAAAAGATAAATTACTTTTTATATATATAAAAAAGTAGAAGAAAGAGCTTCCGATTAAAGTACATAATGTATTTATTTGATTTCAACAATTTGGTTTAAAAAAGTGGTGAGGGAATTGATAAAAGGATTGAAATTATCGTCAAATTATCTGATATTAAATTATTGATTACTTTTATTTAACATTTTATTTTCAATTTTTAAACAAAATAAAATGATGCTAAAAAGCTTCAATTTTAATATTTATCCCAACAAATATCTTAATATATTAATGACTGAATAATAATGAAAAGGGGCGGGGGGTGGGGTGATTATCTTTGTTAATTTCGCCATTTTGTTTATTTACAAATAAGATTATGTAATTAAAGGAGATTTGAACAGACTTTGAAGCACACTTCAATCATTCACTCTATCTTATATAACTGATACACACGATCCACATACATGCCGTGGAAAAAAAAAGTGGTATTTTGTGCAGAACTCGGCAGTTGGTTCGATCATCATCTCCTACACACATATATAATCATCGCTCAGTTTATATTACGATAGAAAATCTACAAACTTTAATGGACAGGTTTTAATCCCCTCCACTCTCCAACTCTTTAGCCATCCATATCATTGAAAATCTGATGGTGGAATGCTCAAAGCCCTTGTTGATGCCAACATACCCATGTTGATCTTAAGTAATTCTGCCCCGTCATATGTAAAATCTTAATATGTCCATTTAAATATACAGAAGAGGGATGGGCAGAATACAGGCTGAATATATAATATATCCTATACTTGTAATCAAATATTAAATAAGATTATGATTGTATCAGACAGTTCTATTCAAATTAACAATGCGCCTTTAAGCAATTAACCGTGTTAATTGAAAGAATGGCAATCAATGTCATAATACCATTGATGATAATTAAGTGATAATGTTAATTTTTATTACTCTACTGGTTATTTAGTTATTCAGTCTGCCTTTAGGAGAACATTGACATTGTTGTAAACTTACATTTTAATGCTATTAGAAGTTTTATATATCATATATGCCAACAGATTTTATGATCTAGTAATTGACATGCTCACAACTGGGGTTCGAATTCATGTGGAATTTAGAAATTTTTGTTTGCAAATGAGGATTTTTAATTAAGCAAAGTATACATTTTTCATGAAGTTGTAGCCATTAAATTATTGATTGCTAAATGCTATTCTTATTCAGAGACTAGAGTAGAAAAACGTTTTATTATCATTAAATACATTAGTGCGCCCATTTTTGTTTAGAGTATTAGAGGTTGTTTTTTTCATCACAATAGATTATATTATGTGCATGCTAAAAAAATAACAACTCAAAATTTTGCATATTTGCAATGTATAATTGATTAAGAACTGGTTGGTTTAAATGCAATTTAATAATTATTACCATGTGTACCCTACTACCCAATGCCTGCAGACATTTGATTGAAATATAGAAGAATAACGATTTTAAGTTTTGTATATATTGTGAATATATATATACTGCATAAATATGATAAAACAAAAGAAAAAATTAAATCTTGTCTGATTGACATATGAAGTTAATTCAATTTTCCAATTATTATTTTTTTAATTCCTCAGTTTTGATAAATTTCTCATATTTTAATATTTTTTTAAAAATTAAGTTGAATTCGCATTTTCGTATTCAAATATATTTTAAAATTAATTCTTGTAATATGAGAAGAAAATTGTGAGTGATGTGTCAAAATGTTAACCTTTCAGTAAAACTTTTTATGTTATTTGGGGTCCCCCCCACTTAATCTTTTTTGACAGTCGTAATCACAGAGAAATGGATGATTAAATAAAAGTACTAATAGTCATAGATTAGTGAGTAAATGAATAGGTGGATTAGTGTGTTTGCAAATAAATAGGTGATATAATGGATTCAAATCATAAGTTATTGATTAAGTAAAGAAATATATAATTAAGTGATAGGATGAATGAATGAATATATTATTAAATATTTGGTTAGACAGACAGATTAATGTTGATTCTAAAGATTTCATTAAATCCATGATACCATTTTAAAATTGAAAAGTTGGAATAAATTACATTACTATGATAAACTATTTCCAACAAATATTACTTAGTCACATGGATTTTAACACAAAGATAGTGATAATCTGAGGAATAGAAGGTTTCTGAATTGAATCTCAACTTGACATTTCTGGTGCTCAAATATCATTGCCTTCTAAGCATTTAAGCACTCAGTTACTTAGTACACTATTATATCATCACTTAACCTGCTTTCAAACAAATAACCTAATGCAATACAGATTTATGAGTAGTTAAATAAAATAAGAAACAGATGAAGTAAGAAATGAATAAATAAATAAAGGAATTGTTTGATAAGAATGTGAAATGATTTGAAAGGTACTATTGAATATCATTTTATGGTATTTAAAAAAAAAGTATTATTTAATGGATAGAATTGCCTCTGAGTGATTAAAAGATTCCTGAATCAACTTCTAATTGAGAAATTGAAAACAGATAGGAAAGGATCTTGTTCTGGTCAATTAAGGTAGAATTGTTGGGCTTTATAACATATATATTTGAATGTCTTTGATCTTACAAACATTCTACCAAAAAAAAAGCCATTTATCTAGAAATTGTTCATAAAAATTTTACTTTATTTTTTTACAACCTCTTGATTATGAAGTTGGAAGAGATTCCACTAATATCTATTGATATAAGATGGGGAAAAGTTAGTGTATATTAAAAGTTAAAATATAGATATGTTTAAGTGAGGCTCTTTAATCTTTTAAGGAGGTTATTTGCATGATATTGCATTTGCTGGAAAATTTGTCCAGTAACAGTTGTTATGGTATTGGATTGATATATGTCTACAGGTTTTGTTGTAATATTGCATAGAACAAAATTCCATGTTTTAGTTTTCATTTTTATTTCTAGATGGCAGAAGTAATTAAAACATAAAAAAGTTTTTAAGTAGAAGTGAAACTTTTGATGAGCATTGTTTACATTACATTCTTAGAGATTCTAATAAAGCTAAAACCATAATTTAAAGTCAGCACCATTATATAAAAATGTCTTTAAGTAAATAACCTTTATTGCAAAGTGCTACTATATACTTATAATCCTACTATTTTGGTAAAATGAAGTTAAAATATTTATTAATTGCTGATATTAAGCATTATGTGAAAGTATGAATTAATTCTGGAATAAAACTTGTCAAGCATTGGTGGTCAAAAGGTCAGCGATGGTTGCTTTACAAGCAATTGTCCCGGGTTAGCGGGTTCGCTTCCTGGCTGATGCTATGACACATGAGAAAAAAATTCTGGAATAAAACTAATTTTCATCAATTTGTGAATAGAATAAAACAAAAAAAAATATGAAAAGGCATACCTTGATATTTAGCCTTGTTTGTGCATTAGATACATTAAAAACAAAGTTTTCTAGATAATAAAAAAAGTCAAAATAATGGCATCACAACTTCAGTAGGGTTCTGCTATTCACAAAGCACAGTGAATGCCAAAAATATTGTAGATTGAATGAAAGAACAAAATTGATATATTTAGTTTATAATCTTCATCTGATTTTATTAACAAAATATTATCCTTTTCATTTAATATTTCTTCATATTTGTGTCAGGATATAATATGCATTTGTAACACATATTTATATAAGTTTATATGAATAGCATACATGCATGTTGGAAATATATATATATGTGCGTGTGTATAGTTATTTTATGTATATATGTTGAAAATGTAAGACATACACACTCATATATAGGCGTGTATACATACCATATATGAACTAAAAAATTTTAAAGTACAAAATTAAAATGTATTTTTTATTAATTTCTAATCTTTTTATTATTATTATTTTGAACTACAATAACTAAAACCACAGATATGAATATTGCAAATACAAAGCAACTGCTGTACTATAAATAATGAAAATCTTTTAAATTTTACTAATCTTCTTTCGAACTCTTGTATATATTTATATGTGTGTGTATAAGAATAATAATATAACACTTTGTAATGTAAGTATTGCAATAAAAATTTTCTTACTATCAATGAAAATATAATTAAAACATTAGTAGGAAATAGTTAAATAGTTTGTTACAATCTGTTTTCAGCCTATTATTAACTCATTTAAACTATTTTTAAAAGTGAATATTATAATTTCAGATCTTCTATAATTGCTTAGTATTTTGGGAAAAAATAAAATTCTGTTTTTGGTGAAAAAAAAAAACAAAATTAAATGTGAAATTATCTTTTCAAATATATGAATGATCAATAATATTGAAATAAGAGAGGAAAAGTATAGATTTATTCGTTCTAGTTGTTATATATATAACAATCTGCGATTGTTAATTTTTTTTGTATTCATAAACATCTGAACTTTCAATATACGAATATCCACAGTCATAAGGATAGACAATTTTATATATAATACTAGTTTATCATTTATGTATATACTATAACAGACAGCGAACAGGAGTTACAAATTTTTTTTTCATGTGTCACAGCATCAGCCGGAAAAGGAATCCGCTAACCCGGGACAACTGCTTGTAAAGCAGCGGTCGCATAAAATATATTTTTAGCAATTAAGCATTAATAAAACAAACTGTATGTAATAAAGCTACATCTACATACAAAGACTAACAGCTGCTCCTTCTACATTTAGCTTGCAAAATGTTCCTCATTCTATGATGCAATAACAATTTTTTAATAATTAAAAATATTAAAATATATTTTATAATTTGACGTTTATTTCCAAGAATTCTTTACCCCCCCCCCCTCTCTTATGTTTAACGTAAAGAGTTAGAGTACTCTTAATTATTAGTACTAATACAAATTTTGCAGGCTATAAAATCAATTCATCAATCATCATTAGATGTCTGTTCTTAAAATAAATTCATAAGAGACTTATACTCTATTTCATGCCTTAGTTTCACTTACAATATTTTAGTTAGTTCACCTTTATAAGTTTTAATATTTTGTACTAACTATTTTTTAATTTCCTTTTAATTACTATTAACTATTTGAAACATGTAATTAATGCTTTTACATAGTATATAGTGCTTATATACATTGTTCGGATATATTATATTTTATTTTAACCCATTCATATAATTGATTCTCATATTTATTTTACTTTATTAATTACTTTCTCTAAACTGTATATGCTACATGTTTGTTCACTCATGTATTACTACTGTCACACACATACACACAAACATATATATATATATATATTTAATCTATTTAACAATAGAAACATTTTACTTTTAGAATATTCTAATTATTTAAATTAATCAATAAATAAATCACTCCTTTCATGAGCTATGAATAAATAGCATTATTATGTCAATAAATATTAATAAAGAAGTGGGCAACCTTCTCCTTAAGTTTTGGTGGTATTTAAATGAATATTCACTGATGTAGTTGGAAATAGAATGTGATATTTATACATAAGAAGATTTTTAATATGGTTTAAATCATTCTGAAATTAGAACTGGATATCATAGGACAAAAATTGCATCTCATTTTTAATGGCCTGTAATGTAACCATTAAATTAGTTTTATAAATGTAAATAACAAATATGCATAGCTCTCTCTCTATATATAAATTAAGGCATTATTTGAAGTTCATTGTATTTATAACTTTTTATTACAAAATTTCTACCATGTTTGAATTTAATTTTTCAAAATTTTAGAAATACAAAATATATATATTAAATTTATTCATATTACTTACTTTTCATGAGAATAATATTTTTTTTTAGTCTGTAGTTTATTTAATATGTAGATATATATGCTAAAACTTTCATTAAAATATCTATAAATAATATAACATTCTGTGCAAATAAATATTGATAAATATATTATAAATAGATATATGTATAAAGAGAAATAATTCGATAGAAATCTACAATAAACTATTTTTTTTGATATGACTTGTAAAAATATGTCTAATCTAAACTATGGTACTTAAATTTTTCATTGTCATGGTAATCAATTATCAAATGCCTTAGAGAAATGTTTTAACACATTTAATTGTGAGAAACACCTATTTTTAAAATCATTTATGCCTGTAAGTAAGTCATTTCAGAACTAAAATATTGGAAATAACTCATAATTGATTCTTTTGTTAAATTTACAGAATATTTTTGTACGTTAATGCTGCTTGTTTTTTTAAAATTTGACAATTGTATTTTTATTTTGTTTTTATATGTAATTTTTATATTGTTATTATGATTCATTTAAGTTCAAAAAAATATTTAATTGTTTAAGAGGTAATAAATTATTGTAATGGAGCCTAAGAATTGTTTTCCATTCAAATTCACATCGTAATAACATCAGCCATCACTAATATTACCGTCGCCTGTAAATTGCTCATAATGCATCAAATAAGTATTATTTAAAAATATTTTGGAGGTAAAAAGCATAGAAATGATTTGAAATTAAAATTTTTAATATTATAAATTCTAAATAATCTTAATTTAGCACAAAGTTGTATTATCGATTTTTAAAAATTGAAAACATTATTAGCATATTTTAATAATTATTAAAGGGATATTTTAATTATAACATAAGACTATAGTTTGTAAAAAAATTATGACTAAAGACAATAAAATGAATAAATGATAAAAATTGCATTAAAATTTGATGTTCACATATTATTTTCTATGTTTGAATGTAATTACTTATTATTATTTGCCATGATCATGAATTTAAAAAAATTAAATATTACGAATAAATCTATGAAGCTTATTTATATCATTTTAACATAATTTATTTATTTTTATGAAATATATGATTCATATTTTAAATTCAAATTATGTGTTTGCTTTAATTTACATTTTGAAAAATATTAGCGATATTCAATTCTGCTTTTCATTTATAACTATCAAAACTGATGGTAATATAAATAAAACACTAGAAAATAATTTTTGTTTTAAACTGTATAATGCTTTAATAATTCAGAATTTATACGTTCATGGTAATGCTATACTGTCTCCAAATAATTGACTTAATGGATTAAACCATCAAGAATATTTTTATATGCTTAACAAAATCCAAAATATATTATTTTTAATAAAATAGAAATTAAAATAAACTCTATAGTTATATCAATGTATCGTGACCTGCCATGCTCAAACTTTTTATGAATACTCCAAGCTTCAAAACATTCAATTATTTATACAGTTTTAAAAATACAAATAAATTAAGAAGTGCACTTACTGCAATATGATATTAATCTTCAAAATATTTATTTAAATATCTTTTACTTTAATTTATTTTAAAATGTGTGTATTTTTTTAATGTTAAAAATTAATAAATTAAATTTAAGTGGGTAAGAATTAATACAGGTAGAATACAGTGATTTTTAAGCAAGTTCTATAATTCCTACTTTAAGTCTAATGATCTGGCAATCAAGAAGATTTTCTTTTATGATAAAAGTTGCTATCCATAGAAGGCAGTATTTTACAGATATTACCATCATTTTAAATCATTTCATTTGAAAATATTTCAAGTGATAGAAAAATAAAAAATATATATACTCATTGAATGTAAATTAATTTGAATTAATCACTGAAATTTTTTTTATTGTAGTTAAAGTGTACTTTGATTTGATATTTTTTTTTTTTTTGATAATTTATATAAATATACAAATAAATAACAAAATCAGTCTTATAAATAGACTGTAGCGCCACCTTTAGTGAAAGATGCTGTATATTAACATAGAGAGAAAAATCAAGGAAAATATCTTGCCCTTTTTTTTTTCATTGTGCTCTCTTCTACAATCAATGAACAATTTTATATCTTTTTAAAAATTTATATATATATATCACAAAAAAAAAATTATTTATTTATTGCATGATTATTATCTTTCAGCCAGCATCTCAGACTTAGTAAATGAAATTTTACTGATATTATTTATTTTGTAAACTTATCATAAAAACAAAATTAAAAATCTCAAAGCAGAATTAAATATATATATATATATATGCTCATATATATATAGTTAAAAGATAAAACAGACTGAGATCTGTGCTCACATTTGGTTTCTGTATTATTCTACATGGGAATAATAAAGGAAAAGATAATATTGACCAAACATGCAGAGGTTAGTTATTGATAAATTACAGTTTTTCTTGTACATCCTTACTCTTTAAATAAAACAACTATTTATTCATTTGTCAACTAGTAATTAAATAGTTGCTATTTTTCTAGAAAGCAGCTATTAGATATGAGTTTACTTGGAAACTAAAAAAAAAAATAGTGTTTTGCCCAGATTTGATCCCCATATTATGAGATTTGAATCTGATCATGAAAGTGTGCTAGCCAATGTATTAATAAGATCTTTATTCTTTGTATCCATGATGTCAAAGTGTTATCTTTTTTTTTCTTTTCAAAAATATATAGACATTGAAAAATTGAATTTTAAGACAGGACATTTAAGATCTTTTGGATTA
Source organism: Epiperipatus broadwayi (assembly GCA_028023455.1). NCBI lineage: Eukaryota > Metazoa > Onychophora > Udeonychophora > Euonychophora > Peripatidae > Epiperipatus > Epiperipatus broadwayi. Next base: position 1,643,871 of record JAQFVV010000049.1, on the reverse strand, counting down.
AGTATTTGAGTGCTAGATGATTCATCTGTATTACTGGTGAGTATTATAATATAACTTTCATAATTTTTTTTAATTATATGTTTTTTATTTTACCAGAAACATTTAAATTATTTCAAACAATCATCATTAGTCAGTTTTTTATTTGAATATTAAATTATCTACAGTGCTAAAAACAAGCAACAAGTCATTCAATGTTCTATGTCATTTAAGGAAGTAATCTGGAATTGAAAATTTTTGGATTAAAACTCCACCTATCGCTTGTGGCTCAGATATTATATGGGTTATCTAGCAATAACTACATGATATTATTTCAAGCTTATTGTATTTAAAAAAACATGCAGGCAATCCTGTTTTTACATAAATCTGGATTGGCATAAACAATTTCAGCATGTATAATATGGTAAAAAAATGATGTATAAGTCAACATAGTTCTCAGATTTTGATTTTCTCATGTTGTTTGAACATTTTTTATGATATATTGTTAAAAAAAATTTTTTTTTCATATTCTGCAGAAAATTTTACACAAGTGACATCTTGAAACATTTCACATATATAAATAGAAGGCTATCTGTATTTGTGCAAATACATTCCTATAATTTTTTAGCCATTCAAAAGTTTACTATTTCTTTGAATACAGAGGCGGATTTGTCAAAAAAATTACATAAGTTTGATTTTCACATAAGATGCATCCTCTGAGATACATATTTAAGTTATTTGATATATTTATAAAGATATTACATGTGAGAAAGAAAAATGTGAATAACACTATGTGTGTGTGCTTAATTTTAAAAAAATCAGATATATTAATCTTTAATGGAGTTTTAAAGTTTGTATCTGTGCTAAAGACAATCTCTAGTTTAGTAAATGATTAGTAATAATCATTACTGTATTTATCTAAAGTCAATAGTGTCAAAGATGTGGAATGAGTTAGTTTGATACTTGTAATTCAAATGTAAATATATATACAAGCTACATTAAATTCTCTATCCAAAGAATGTTTGGAATAATTTAACAGTAGATTTTATTTTCCGGTTATAATATTTGATTATTAAGGCTAGAAGTTTGCTATTGCTTGTATTATCAGTAAACATAATTTATTCCTGCATCTTAAATTTAAAGTTATAGCATAAAATAATGAAACTCTTCATATTATTAATAACTAATAATCAATGCCAACACATTATGAAATATTTTTAAGTTTTATTAGCTTTATCCATATACATTATCTCAACTTCTCCATATCATAACTACCACACTTGCATCTTATGAACAATTTTCTGATGAGAGAGTGCTTGTATTGAAAACTTGATACTTTTTTTATTCTACCACTCTCTCATAATATAGGAACTGTTTTCTATCCACTTTTAGCATCTTGTGAAAGTCTGAATAATTGTTATGCTTTTTTGTTTTTATAATTGCATCACACATATCAATTTCACTGCATCAAAATATCTACCAACACAAAAACTTAGACAATTCTCTCCCACTGTGTTCATTTCATGAATAATCTTTGCTCTTTAGGTGAATTAAAAGTATCAAACATATAAATCTCCATGCTCATCTCAACAGTCCAATACTTGTTTATTAAACCACTCTCATGTGGTCTAGATTGGTTTTTATCCAATTTTAATCCCTTGTGGAAGGTTAACTTGCACATATTTTCAAGCTTGTTTGTATTTATCAGTGAATCTCTTATCCCAAATACATCACACTGTAAGCATCTATCAATGCAAAAGATTAGACTTCCTTTTCTCACTATGCAAGTATTTGATGAACAATTTTATTTTTGTGATGAAATAGAGGTATCATACACTCGAATCTTTATGTCCATGCTGATAACTTAATACTTTTTCATTTGTAAAATGCATATGTAGTGAAAGGAAGATACTCTGAGTTTCTACATCAGTGAATAGTTGCAATATAGAGAAGTTGATGTAAAGAATTCATTGATAAAAACTTGGGAGTGTGAAATTTTTTTTCTCCACAGAAATTTAAAGAAATCTGACTAAAACAAAATATTAAAATTGCAAACTGTTTCAGTTCTAAGTCTACATTTTTAACATTTGATCTGGGTTTGAATTTTGAGCAGTATAACATGGAATTATTCTCATATTCTAATCAGGCTATGGTTTCCTTTTTTTTAGTGTCTGATCCCTACCCAACCTAATAATTCAATGTCATGCAGTCTCATCATTTGGAAATCTAATAAATTATATCTTCTTATTCACTATTTCCTTCTATTGCAAAGAACCATGCATTGATCTATTTAAAAGTTTGTGTGTGCTAATGTATCAATTTGTTTTAAGTACCAGAATTAAAAAAGAACAAACGTTATCTGCCCACTAGTTAAAAATTAGCTAGTAGATTTCACAGTGGATATTTTCTTATCAGATTCCCCATTAATCAAATAAATTGAAGGTAAATGTTATTAAAGAAGTAAAGAGAAATTTTTTAGTCTGTTGGACAATTTTATAAATATATATAAAAATGTATTATTATAAATATTTTTTTAGTTTGATGGAAAATTCTGAATATATATAAATGTACACTACAACCATGATATCCACTATATGACAAATGATAGTTCATTTTTATTGATAAACTTTGATTAGAATCGAATATATATTGTTTATTAAACTGCAATGTGCAGTACTTTTCAACATACACACATATATAACATATATGATTTTTTATGTGTGTAGTTATCAATAGTATTCGGTCCTATGAACAGATTCACAAAGTAGTCACAAAGCAATTTCATCTATTTCTTCACTCCATTCTCTTCATTACCTAGATATTCAATTATATATATATTCATCTCCTATATTATCTAGTGAGGTGAATTTTTTCTGTCCTCTCTTTTTGTTTTCATTTACCATTCCCTCCCAAATGTTTATCATTAAACTATTCTTCCTTATTAATATGTGCCCAATCCAGTTTCTCTTTTTATCTCTAATTTCTGCAATCAATCTTTTTTCATTTACTCTTTCCACATTTTTTCATTTGTCATTTTATTCATTCAACTATTTTTTTCAATCATTCTCCATGAGATCTCAAAGACTTTCAGTATGGTTCTAAATTTTATACTCATTGCCCATATTTCACAACCATACAATAGTACACTCCATACATATCATTTAATTAATCTTTTTATTAATTCTCTCTTCAAAGACTCATAAAATATTTTATCTTTTTAATAAATGCCTCTTTTGTGAATGCTAGCCTTCTTTTAACCTCATCTTTGTTTCTTCCATCCTCATTCAACCAATTATCCAAATATATAAATATATGTAGTGTGCATATATAATAAATTAAAATTATAGTGTAAACAAATTTTTTTTAAATAATAATTTTTTAGTTATTAATAATAAATTGAGGTGATTTATTTACATTTAAAAAAATAAAATAAAGAGAGATGTGCATTGGATCTTTTCTCTATAAATGAGTAAAAAAAAAACTTGTCTAATGCTTTAGCTTAAGAGAATTTGTTTACTTAATAAATCAGTCATATGAGAAATAATCTCAAAATGTTATATTTTGCTGAGTATGTGTTCACTAATTCATTCATCAAAAAAATAAAAACAAAGAAAAAACAACTCACTGCAATATAATTTTCTTCTTTCTTTTCCTATGTATTGATTTCTGCTTTAACATATCATACCAATTACCACTTTCTTAAACACTTTATCAATAGTCTTTATTTATACCAAAACTAACAGTTTTGACTGTCCTGCAGTCATCATCAGAGCTACAATATTCAAATATATAATTATATTATTAATACACTTATACACATATTAATATGCATTATTATATTATATTTTTGTTTATTTTGTATATTTAATTATGTATATGAATATGTGTATAAGTGTATTAATTATATAATTATATATTTGAATATTGTAGCTCTGATGATGACTGCAGAACAGTCAAAACTGTTAGTTTTGATATAAATAGAGAGTATAGTATTTTTTGTTTTTAAATAAAATGAATAGCAAAATGTCTAACTTTCATCTAATTGAATACAGTCTGGACAGTAGTCTATTTTTCTCAACTTTTTTCTCTTATAGAACACAGGCAAAACTCTCCATACAGTAGTGCCACTCAGTGCCATCCAGAGTAATCAATGGATGCCAGAAGGCATAAGAGATGGTGATCATGTGATGTTTAGTGGTCTCTTATAGAAATATAATAGTAGTCTTGCTATTAAGTAAGAAACTACAATATCTCTAATTTAAGTATAAAAGATTCAAACTCAGACTTTCAAGCTACCTACATCTATCCAATCCATCTTATACAACTGATACATGACCACATACTGTGAAACAGATAAATGATCTCCAATATACATATTTTGTGTTGAATCAGCACTCATAAGTTGGTCCAGATCACCATCTTCCATATATATATGTCAACAGATGGCGTTCTACCAAAAACACCATCAAGCGTTTCTTTACATAAACGTCAGAGCATGCATTCACTATCTCTAACTTTAATTCCTCTTTCAGATCATGATTTCAAGCTATTTGAAATCATGATCTGAAAGTGTAATTAAAGTTAGAAATAGTGAATGCATGCTCTGACGTTTATGTAAAGAAACGCTTGACGGTGTTTTTGGTAGAACGCCATCTATTGACATAAATACAAGGTTAGCAAGTTTTTAACTTGTTTTTTGTTTTTCATATATATATACACACACACAATCAGTGCTCAGTTTATATTAAGATAGCAAATCTTCAAACTTTAATAGACAAACTTCAATCTTCTCCACTCTTCAGACATCCATTTAATTGACAATCTGAGGATGAAATACCCAAAACCCTTGTTGATGCCAATATTATTATCATACCCATACTGATCTTTAGTCTTTTAGCATTATTCTTAGAAAACATTTTATTATATGGAATACTGTACATCAAATTTGGAAAGGATAATAAAGGAAGAATAAAATGTATGTTGTTTCAGCATAAACTGAACTTTTTTTTTTAATTAATAAATATGATTGTATGTGGTATTCCAAGGTGGAAAAATGTCTGCTAGCATAATGTAAAATTTATTTACAAATTTTATTTTATAAATGTAATCACATATGCTGCTTAGAGATAGAAAAGTGGTTTTTTGTGTATCATAAAACATATTAAATTTTAGTTTATTTTTGTTTGTTTATTTACATTTTTCTTTTTGAAAGGCATATAACTGAAGTTGTGTATATTGATATAATATCTATCATTCATAGTTTCACTGTATTAATTCAAATAATATAATCTATGAATTTAGAATAATCAAAATAGCTAAGGTTCAAATTTTTATTTTTTTATGTCTGTATTTCTTTCAACTGTCTTTCTTAAAATTATATAATAATTTCATTTTTTTTTCTTATTCTTCTTTCTAGTGCATTTTGTCTATTTTTTGAATTGGGTTAATATTAGATTTTTTTTTTTGTTTACATTTCTTACATTGTTTTACATTCAATATTTCTAATTTTATTTATTCATATTATATATATTTTTTAAAAAATTAAATTTATTTATGGCTTGCTGTAATCTCCCTGTATCTATAGTATTTTGTTTTAGACCTCTATGAATACTAACATTCACAGATAGTAGTGATCTATATTATTATATGTTTCTATCACATGTACAATATAAAGGTGTGTATACATGTTATACATGAATGTCAAAAATATTATAACATATTTTTAGATAAAACCTAATTCTTTAGATGTATGAACTTTGCACATTTCAAGTGTATGTCTTTTATTCCTTCATTGTAAATTTAAAACTGTTCTAAGTTAGAAAAAATAGGCAGCTCATTGCAGTTAGATTTAGTAATCCACAAATATTTATTGATTTTTTTTCACTGTAAAAGATTAGAGATTACCTTTAAAATTTTGTTTGATAATGGTTTTTGAATAACAAGTATTCAAATTAATGATATACTGCTTACAGAGTATATGTCTATGCAAGTGAACTAAAAAAAATATTTTTTTAAATTTATTTTTTATTTATTACTATATGTTTGAATTATGGATAACTGAAACAGAGATATGAAGATCATAGATATAGGAAAACAGCACATCAACTGATTGTATAAAATTGGTTAATCCACAGACTCATAGCTTATTGGAATTTAACACCTTACTCACCAATAACAATGATTGTCTCAAGACCTTCTTTATGAATATCCAGCTAAGGAACTCTTTAAACAATTAGAAAATTAGTACATAAGATGTTGACATTTTGTAAGATTCAAAATTTCTTTTTCAGATTGATCAATGATGCCAGATGTATTTCATTTTTCTTGATGTTATTAGGGTCTCAACAACAAATTCATAACCACTCATAGCTGTTGTGCTCTTCTGAATTAGAAGTGGCATTTAAAAGCTTTTTACTTCTGTGATCATGGTCAAATGTAAATCATTAATAATTAAGGATTGTCTACTCGGTGTACACAGTGACAGAATTAGCCTGGATGGTTGAATGCAGTTGTAAAATGGCAATCTTTGAAACTCAAGGTCCATGGATTGCAACTTCGGCTGCTGTTTCCAGTGCTTGAACTTCTTATATTAAACTATTTGTGTTGCCTAAAGATTTGTGATGGTGACAGTTTAGTTGTAGATTATTTCCATGCTCTAACATTAAACATTGAACGTCTTTAAATTTTTTTTTAACTTCATTTAAATTTTCCAATTACTTTCAACTCTTAGTAATAGTGTATAAGTTAGTATATACACAACATTTTGAGTGTTATTCTTCTTCTTTCTTTTACAGATATTACTGGTCTGATCAGTGGCTATACAAGCCTAGGAATTGAATCTGGACTTTTAGATTCTTGAATATTGAAATTTAAGTTAACACTCTACCCAATGGCTTAGTTGATTAGAGCATTATTTTAAATTTTAATATTCAAGAATCTAAAGGTCCAGATTTGATTTTCATACTAGAACTGCCACTGGTAAGGCCAGCAATCAGAAGAAGAAAGGAAAATGATACCATTTGAAATGTTGTATATATATTAATCTATGTGCTATTTCTAACAGTTGAATGTAATTGGAAAATTTAAATAAAATTTAAATTTTTTTCTAGACATTCAATATTTAATGTTAGGTGACGGAAATAGTCCAGCATACAAGTACAAACTAATAAACCATTTGATTATCTATTTTTAATGACCGAATTGAAGTCAGTAATGAATATAACTCCTGATTGGAATCAGAGATTCTTTATAAAGTTTGGGAATTCTTAGATCTCTAAAACAATTTAAATCTATGCATTCAATAAAATAAATTACATGTTTTGGGATCAACACTTACCTTATGAACTCAGGTTAATCAACATTTAATCTCTAAGCTCATTTACTAATAAATAATTAAATGGATGAAATTGTTGGTATAATATATAATCTTGAAAGAACATGAATTTAAACCTCAGATTATGGAGATAATTGGGAAATGTTCTAATCACTGATTCTTCAAATTAGTTATTTATTATTTATTATATAATAAAAAAATAAAAGCATATGAAAATAAAACATTTTAATATTCATTTTTAAAAATTCATAATTTGAGCTGTTTGTGTGTCATGATTATAGTGAACGTTCTCACATAATTTTTAAAGCCGCAAAGTGAAAATATTGATGGGCTACAGTTGTTGGCAATTTTAAGGTATAAAATAAGTGAAAGACAATATGTCTCTATCCCAAATCTAAATCCTCACCTAACACTTAATGCTGACCAAACAATAGAACAGTTGAAGTAACAGCATATTTATACCAGATATTTGTTGAAAATATAAAGCTATAGATATTATGGATAATGTATGCAAAGTTACCACGCATTCACAAGCTTATATAAGATTACTTTAAAAATATTTAAAAGCCTAGTTGAAATGATTTTGGCAACTTGAGAATTTATAAACACATATATGCTTAATTTTATGTTCACATATGTTCAATAAAAAAAAATGCATTTCACTAAAATATTTTTTATTAAAGAATAAAAAAGTGAAAATGGTTATTTGAAAATAAAATCATGAATTTTGATAATATATGTGGAAATGTGTTCTTGACAAAAGTCTAATGCTTAATAAATTAGTAAATAATTGAGTGGTTTATTGTTCAGAATTTTATAGCAGGTTTAAGCATTAGAAGTAACAGAACTGTGATCCATGGACTTTTGAGATTCAGAATCTGTCTTGTTGTCATAAATATCATTTTTCTTAACATATATAATGAGTGTGCTAATAGCTCTTAACAAGCTTTTCTGAATATTCTTAACATCAGACCGGTTTCTAGCTCTCGCTGTCATCAGTAAGGTGCTAGGATATTCAGACATTAGATTTAAAAATACCAAATCAAGTTCCAGCATTTATTTAATAGTTAACTATTAAGTAGAAAATGTGAAATTTTCAGCCATCCATATTAAGTCATGTGATGTATCACTTTATTTCCTTGCAAATATATATATACTTATGCATGTGTTGTATCAATATAAACTGCAACAAAGAATTTAACTGTTAAAGCAATTTCAAAAGCATGCTTCCAATTACTTCCATGTAATCTTCCTCATTTGAAAATAATTAAAAGCATGCTTTTGCAATTTATTTATTATAGATGATGGAGAGATTATAAAATATTGGATTGTAAAAGAGTGGTAAAAGTCTGATAAGAAATGCATCAAATTGAAATGCAGAATGAAGTTTTTAAAGAAATATCACGATTTCAGTGTAACTCTAATTATTGTGAGATAAAATTAATTAAACATTACAAATTTTAATTGCCAGATTTGAGTATTTTAAAAGGAATTATTAATATAAATTAATTTAAAAAATAAAAGGTATATATATATATCCTATAATGGAATGTAGAAATAATAATAATTTTATAATATTGATTTGAATTTTATTGGCAATAATGGAATATTTATATATTTAATTGTCTTAAAATAATGGTGAGTTAATTAATATATACTCAATCATAAAATGGTTTTTACTTTTTAGCATCTGTGTGTCTGTTAAATATATTTAACTTCATGACTTTTGCAATTAAAATAAAGCTTTTCAGGTAATATGAAAATCTATTATGTATTTATATCTTCTAAGTATTACTATTGAAAAAAAAATCTATTGTAATTGAAATAGTAATCTTTGAATTATTATTTCTTTGCAAATTGAAGAATATCTTTCACCAATACTTTTTAAAAGTTAAAAAAGAATCTTGATGTTGTGTCCTTTGACATTAAAGTCTATATTATTATTATTTTTAAAGATTCATTTTTAGAGAATATAGATATGGTAAAGTAAAATATTCTTCAAATAACTCACTACAGATTAAAGGTCTCTCAAGCCCATCAACACTTTTAAAAAAATAAAAGGCATTGTTTACCTGACTTGCCAAAGGATGTAGATATGAATGTTTTTTTAAAAATCTTTTTTAAACTTTCTAGCTAAGAATATCTGAACATGTTAATCAATACTGAGTAGTAAACTGAATTGATAGTGAAATGTCTGTCTGGAAAGAAAGTCCGAAGTTGATTAAGATCTGAACATTCAAATTCAGCTTGCCTAGCTATGAACTCAAGTCATAGAACATGACAGGTGGCTGTGTCATTGTTATACCATGAGGCCCTTATTTTTAAAAATCGTATTGATAGCAAAATTTCTATAGGGATTCATTTAAGAAGCATCATTAAAAAAAATTAATATCAAAAAACTGAAATGTGGAAATTTCGATTTATTAAGAGTGCTAATAGTTGTTAAATTGATTAACTGTAGACACAACTTTATGTGGAGAAAGTATGGTTAATTGAAGAATTAACTGAATCTTTGTAATTTTGTAATTGATGTGAGGTTTTTTTAAAAAAATAATAACGTTTAAAATATTTAGAGTATTTGATTAGAAATAAATTAATGAAATGGTTTATTGTTTGGGAGTAATTTGATATTTAAACATAGAGAGAAATGGTTGAGCTTAAATCCAAGAATGTTTAACTCATGAGCGGATCACTTTACCATTGTACTGAACAATGCATAGCAATATTTTATTGAACTGCTTGATTATATATATCTAGTAGGGAAACTCACATTTATGATCAACAGATGAATCTTTTCCAATGTAACAATGTAAATAGTTTTAAAAATTTTCTTTCTTGATTGGAGTAATTAAAAGAAAATTATCAACTGGGATAGATAACAGGTAAAACAATGTTTTTATACATAATGTATTTCAGACTAAAGTTTCTTCAATAGATTCAAAACAGTAAGAGAGAAGACAATATTCACTTGAATATTTAATAGCTAGATAGTGAGAGTTTGAGAATTCTCCAACTTTGCTTTATCCTTTAGCTAAAAAATAACTAGATATCCATGTGTTGACATGCATTAGTTAGATTAACTATGGACAAATTATCTAAAAGAAAAACCCTTATTTTCTTAAGTCTGGATTTGAACCTCAGGTCATAAGCATTCAGGCAGATGTGATATCTTTGTAACATGATACCTTGCATGAAAGATGAATAAAATCTTTTAAATCTTATATTAAGAATGATTAGCTAATTGAAATAGTACTATTAAATATGAATGATAACTTTGGATAATATTATAAGTGGACCTGCAGTATTAATGGTTAGAAGTTAATGTTTATTTATAACCTCATGCTGTAATCAATATTGTCTCTAAATTTTAAACTTGTGTGTACAGAAATCTCAATGTGTGTGATGTTAAATGAACTATATTTATAGCCATTGTGAAAAAAAAAGTTGTTGAATAGCAGTAAAGGGATATATTACAGGCTGCTTCATTTTTGTATAGTCTAGAAGCTGAATGATTTAACTAAATCATTTATCTGCACTTGTCATTACAGTGTTTTTTAATTGTTAAATAATGTTTTATTATTATATATATTAAAAAAAATAATTAAATATGTGTCACTTGATTTTCAGTTTTTTTATTTATTACAACAATAATTAAAATCTGGTATAAACTGCAAGATTGAAATAAAAAATTTATCAATATAATATTGAGCTTGGATTTTTTAAAAATACTCCAAAGAAAAGTTATTGTAATTTAATTTTTTATTCAATGTCTTTTCCTGGTATTACTTTTAGATTAGTCTTTAAATCACTTTATACAGTAGAATACTGCTAATCTGAATACATTTTAATTAAATCTTCTATTATCCAAACAAAATTTCAAAAATAATCTTTTACAAAGTTTGTTTGTACATATCTTTGTAAACAAAATTAAAAAAAAACAAAAACATTCGGTATATATCTATAAATTAATAAACCTAATTACAATAAGTTATCTTTTTTCCTATTCTAATCCAATAATTATTTAATTTATAATTTATGCTATAATTGACTACAACTGAATTGCTAACTGGAAAAATTGTTGGTTAAAAAACAATGAGATTTTATTGTTTTGATTTATTGTTTTAATTATTTACATAATTATATATATATATATAGAACCAAGCATATATTAATGTTGTTCAATGTTATGCTGTTGTTAATAAATTAATTTTTTATAGTATGCAGAAAGTATTTACATATGAACAAAAAGATAGATGGTAAAATTAATGTTTATTTACATTTTTAACGGAATTCAGATTTACAGTGAAGTGGCACAAGAACTATTTTTGAAATATATAAAATTCACAAATCCAGGAAATATCTGGAACCAGGGCTCTTTGAATTAAAAAAGGGAGGGAGTACCTAATCTTATCTTATAAAAGAATAATAATAATTTTTCAAAATTATTAAAAATAATACATTTTAATTTGCTGATTAAAAAAAATTACCAGCTACTTATGTTAATTTTCTGTCTTGAGATAGGTTAAGATAACTGGGTAACAGGTACTACATTGATAACATTGGGTCAGAATAATGTTGTTTTCTCTAAATAAATTAAATTTGGTCCTGAAAGTGACTTCTAACAAGAAGAAATGTTGAAAAGAAAATCAATAATTGACACTGAAGACAAAAGAAATATATATATATATGAAAATATTTCTAGTATATATAGCTATTTGAAATAAAAATTGAATCCCCCAACTTCAGCTATGCCTTCTGTGAAATAAAAGTTTAGAGCCCACATCCCAAAAGAATCAATTCTAAAAAATACCTCTTTGAACTATAGACTGCTAATATTAAATATTGAAACATGCACTAATTTAAACAGAGAGCATGAAATTATATAAGCAGTGATATTATTTTACTCTCTCTGTTTGAATTAGTCCATATTTCAATATTTGATATTTGCTGCCTATAGTTCAAAGTAGTACCTTTTTTAATTAACTATTTTGAGGTGCAAGTTCTAAATGTTTATTTCACAGAGGGCGGGCGTAGATTAAATTTTTTTAATGTTTAAGGTGATCTGATATTTATTTCACATAGTGGTATGAACTGGAAATATTTTCACATATATCTGTGTTTGGGAATTTCAAAGATTAAAAATGATAAATGCTTAGTCTGTCTTTGTGTAAGTATAGTAAATATGTTTGCTTAGAAACAGTTTAAAGAAGTTGTTTCTGTAATTTCATACTTTCTGTTTGAGTTAGTCAATATTTCAATAATTAATAGCGGCAACCTATAGTTCAAAGTAGGTACCTTTTTGAATTAGCTGTTTTGAGATGTGGATTCTAAATATTTATTTCACAGAGGGTGTAACTAAAACGTCATTAACATTTGAGGTGATTTCATATTCCATATATATTGTGATATTCAATGTGAACCAGTAATTAAACTTGTTAAGAATTCCTGATGAATAAACTGTTCCTGTTTTTAAGATCAATAGATAAAGATGAAGGAAAATCAATTTTATTATCATTAATGGTAATTTTCCATTGCTTGCCATTCTCTTACTATAATTTATTTTAGTATTTTAAAAATCAATCAAGTATTTACATCATTAAACTTTAATACATTGTACAGGCTTAAACCTGCATTTATATATGTAATATATTCGGGGTTCGAACTCAGACTTTCACACGACCCACCACTCTCAGAGCCATCTCATATTGTGTGTGTGATCAGGTGGGGGTCAGCAATATGAGATGGTTCTGAGAGTGGATCATTAAACTTTGTAATTTTATCAAAAATAATTTAAATTACAAGTAGTTATAAATGTTAATGATAAACTATTAAAAGTGGTAAAAGAAAAAAAAAACATTAAAATTGTTATTTAAAATATTTGTTATTGCTTATTTTGAAATCTATTTAATGACTTAAATGTTTTAAAATTGCTATAATCACAATATTTTTTTACAAAAACTCTTTTGTCTTAATTAGCAAAACTAATTAGATGGTGCTGCTGCATTCAAATCCCGTCTTCAGTGAGGAACAGGATTTGTCCTTAGATATCTAAAAAAATGTTTTACCTTTTTATACTAGCCAGCAATGCCTAAAGAAGAGAGGAGGATAATACCACACAAAACATTGTGTTTATATATTAAATTTATGTGCTATTACTAATAGTTGAATGTATTCAAAAGATTAAATAAAGTTTAGAAATTTTTCTAAAGACATATAACAATTAAGTTTTAGTGATCCAAACAGTTCAACATATAACTCAAATAGGTTTTGCCTTAAATACTATTTAACATATATAAAGATAATAATTTTTATAAAAACTCTTCTGTTGAATCTATTTTGTCGTAATAATTTTCCTCTAATTTCACTACACTTCTAAAATGATTTTTAAAATTTTTATTTATTAATACTTATTCCTAAGAAAAAAAAAAATCTTCAATTTACAAACAATTGTTCCGTTAATCATAAACTTGGGATTTGTCTAATTCCAACAGATTCATTCTATATATTACAGCCTTTTCAATCTCTTTTTTAGTTTCAAATCTTGATCTTTCACTCTCAACTCAGTATTATATTATTAATATTATTTGATGCTGGCAGGACAGTATCACCTTCTGGCAATGATAGAACTGTCATTTTGCCTATGAAATTTTCAAGAGTTGAATAAGAGTAGTTTTATTATAGCTTTTTATCACACAATTTGAAATGATATTTTAGAATTGATACAACTATTATAAACCTCTGTAACATTCTGTTTTATTGTTTCTCAATGCAGATAATAATAATAAAATATTAAGGAAAAAAATTTTAAAAATCAAAATACAATAGAAGAAAAATCAAATTGTCCATATGAAGGATTGTGAGATGAAGGGAAGAGAAGGCCAATATATGTAAGAAGTATAATCAATAAATGAAAAAGTGTTATTGCAGATAAATTTTTAAAATCAATCATCTATGAACTTATATATGTCAAGTAAATATTATACTGCTATATTATGTATAAAATATTATAAGTTTTGAAAAACCATTTTTATAACCTTTATTTTATATTTATGTGAATATCATATACTGATGGTAAAATGGTTAAATGCAATATTAGGGGGTCAAGAGTATTTACGTCTTTAATATTTTGCAATTCAAAAGTTGAGATTATTAAATTTTTTATTCAATTATTTCATATGGCAGTATTTAATTTCATATTGTACAAGAGGTTTCAAAAATCTGTTTATTGATTGAAGCGTCTTGTTATAACACATTAGAAATTGAATTGTTGATAAGAAGTCCATTGATTTTGTAAATAAAAAGATATGAAATGGTTATTTTCATCATCAAAATTGATAAGAATTCTAGGAAATTTCAATTTAGAAATAGTAAAGAAAAAAATGATTTTTTCCCCCTCTCTTTTTTTTTCTTACAAGATTCCACCATTATTGCAAACACAAGTAGTCAATAAATTGAATGGAACAAATTGCCTTCCTCACTTCAAAGCATTTCCACTGTATTCAGTTCATTTAGTCATTATCCATTTATCAATTATTTTATACTATAATTACATTCAAATAATTTTTATTATTTATTTATCATTAATGTCTCTTGATTAGAAGGTCGAGCAATATTCAAATACAGAGAGGCAGGAGATTATTTTTTATGTTCTGTGCACACAACTATATATAGAGTAACTGACCCAAGAGCTAAAGGTTTCTGGATTTAAAACCATTCTGTCACTTCCGCTCTCTAGTTGAGCAATTTACTATTTGATTAATTTATTGTTTTTGTATGTATATATATTTTTTCATTCTATATTAGATCTGAGTCAGACTCGAGCAACTTTTTGCTATATAATATAAGTTTGCAAAAATATGTTAATTGAACACCTTTGAAATCACAATTTTAAAACAAATATTTTTTTCACTTTTTTTGACTAGATATTTATTAAGATAAATAAAGATGATTAAGATGTTTGTTAATAAGAATACCAAACTCTCCATACAGTAGTGCCACTAAGTGCAAGTTTTCATAATCAATGGATGAGTAAGGTTTGTGTATAAAATCCCTATCTAGACCTTCTCATTCAACATACCTAGAGTAGTGAGGAATCTTGGATTTAAGAGCACTGCACATAGATCTTAGGATCTAATGCAACCCTCCAGCAGCCATCTTTTACCGGTTTAGTTAATTATAAAACTAGGAACCCAAGATGAAAACACCATAATGTTTTCAACCCAAGCTCATTCACTTATATAGTCATATAGATCTGAACTCAGTTCAGCATCTATGTATTTTGATGCCTTTGGTTTTACAAAAACCACAGTCATCATTATACTATGGGCAGTATAGGTATAAAACAATCAAAACATCACACACAATTACCATTTCATAAGCTTACACATACTCTTAATAAGAGTACCAAACTCTCCATACAGTAGTGCCACAAAGTAATGCACAAAACTTCCTGCATCCATTGATTATGAAGGCTTGCACTTGATGACACTACTATATGGTGAATTGTTCATACCTGTATTAAATATATTCATATAATTTTGAGTCAGAATTTTGAAAATCTTTAATGATATATACATGACAATGTGTGTTTATTCAGAACATAATTAATTATTAATAAAAGTTAGCAATTTAAAAACTGTAATATTTGCATATAATTAGAATAATAGGGGAGGAATGATGCCATTGCATGATTTTTGTGTGAATTATTTTATCCATTTTGCAGTGGGGTGTGCAAAATTAACTCAGTAATTATGTTTTGGTAGCCTGATTGATGATAGAGGAAGAGAGGGTGCAAATGTTTTGCTTGCTTATAATACCAGATGATAACATTTAATCAACATCAGTAGTAATTTGTCATTTCTTACTACCCTTGTAACTCAATTTATTTTAGAATCTTAATTTTAGAGTTATATCATAAATATTAATGACTTCAAATATTATAGAGTTGCAATAATGTTATAACTATTGTTTCCTTGTACTATGTATTCTTAATTCTCTTGACAATTATCCCAAACATTTTTATTAAAATATAATATATTCTTACTTTTATGATGAAGTATAATTATAAAATAATAATATTTATATGGTGGCACTACTATATGGAATGTTTGCTATTATAATTATGTGATTAATTATATGGAAGATCATATAATATTTGAACACCCAGATAGCAAGATTGGGCATAATAATTTCAGTCAATTGAATTATTTTTTCTTTTCACTTTATTCAAGTGAGAATTGGTCCAAAATCCTTTAGCTTCAACTCTGTTGCTCTGCCATAGTATTAAAACACACAAAACAAAATTACTCCATTAATGTTCAAAAAATTCTTAACTATTGAATGAATAAAACAATAAAAATCTTATTGAATTTTAAATATTTTTATTTGTTTATTAATTATTGTACACTTAAAAATTAAAGTAAGTATATGAGATGTTGTATATTGCTGGTTGTTTATTAATTATTATACACTTAAAAATTAAAGTAAGTATATGACATGTTGTATATTGCTGATCCATAAAATAACTGATTTTTTACTGGTTCATAATGGGTTAATAATGAGAAACAGTGATCTATATCATCCATTATTAAATGTCACACAGTTTTATAGATCAAAAAATGAATGTCTGGTGTTTAATGAAATCTCCCAGCTGTTCTTTTCTAACTAAAGTAACTAATATTCAAAAACATTATCATTGGATGGCACTCTTAAATGTGTTTTTTAATTTGTTCATATTATGCCTTTTCATATTATTATATGTAACACATCTTTTTGAAATTCCAAAAATAGTTAAATGAAACTGTTGAAAATTGTCCTAGCAAAATAATCTGCCTCTAAATCCAGTACGAACGTCATCCAATAAGTCTTTGAAAATAATTATTGCTTGAAAGCAATTTCATTGGAACTTTATTCCATATAAGAAGTTCTGATTTTATAATCAATTTGCATGTTGAAGTTTTACTAATTAATACTGAAATTTTAAAATAGAAGGTGCTATCAAATCCATTGAACCACTTGAGTTGAATGAATCATCAGAAAAGGCTATCTGGCCATTACAACATCAATTTGTAAGAATGTCTGCTTTTTATTCTTTCATTTAATATATTCCCATATGTTGCTGAAATATTTATGTTGTGTGCTAAAATCTTTCTGGTAGAAAGTCTATTTGCTTTAAATTGAATAGTATGCTGTTCTTTACTATTCTTTTTGGTATATTGCTAGATTTTGAAAGTGATAATAGAGTGTTATGATTGATAGAAATAATTTGCCTTCACTTTATGTTTCAAAAGAACTCATGAACCTTGATGCTTTTGAAAAAAAAGGATATATTATTGGATCACAATTGAGATTTTAAAAATGAATATTGTTTTACAAAAACACACATAAAAACTATCTATATTTAAATTCAGCCTGAGTATGCTTGAAAAAAATTTCAAAGGACTTTAGATATTTTTTCAGATAGCCTGTCCACATACAACTCAGTTAATTCTCCAAAATTGTTCACTAAATGGGTATCTACCTATTTTTTGTTAGTAAGTAATATTCAAAAAATTTTATTAGCTGGTAATTGGTTAACCTGATGAAAACTGCTTTTTTCATTATTTCTTTGTGAGAGTTGTTGGAGAGGGTTTTGCCCTGGAATAGGCTGTTTGAAAGTTCTTTCATCTTGCACATACATTCAAACATGAATAAAAAATACCTGCACTAAGAGCAGTAAGTAATACACTTAATTATTTTATTTTAGCATCACTTGTTGTAAACTTGAGCAATCAGTAGATATTAGATATTATGTTCCCAATGCAGATTTTGGAAATAAGCTTAAGGAATCATATGTTGCAATGACTGATAAGAAAAATAAATATAATTAAAAATAAATTTTGTTTTATATATACATTTATTTGATATTTAAATATATACATTTTACAATTTATATTCAGACTTTATGCCATTTTTTGTAAGCAATAAAAATGTTAAAATCAATTCTCAAAATTGCATTCTCCAAGGTAATACGAATATCCATAGAATCTTTATATAAAGAATATACTGGATAATTTACATAAAAAGTAAATTTTGTTATATACTGTAGACAAACGAATATTTTAAACTGTGACATTCGATTTGCGTATCGTAAAAATATACTTTATTGTAACTACGATCACCTATTAAAAAATAATAATAATAGTTAAAAATAAACTTTGTATTTAATTTTATCAATTTGATTTTAAGTAAGATGTTTGTCTTGAGTAAATATGCTGTTTAAGGCATGTCAGTTTTTGTTTACTTAAATTAATATTTGCCTTTTAAAATGCTATAAAAAAAAGAATTTATTTTTTTGACACTATAATTCAAAAAATATAAAAAGCAAAATGTGTTCGTGAGACTATTAAATTGAGAAAGTTATAGTGTGTCGGTTGTCATTAAGTTGTGATCTCGTTAAGAATGTGTGTAATGCCTCATAACATTGTATGCATTAACGTGGACACATATAAATATAAGAAGTTTTTGAAAAAAAAAAAAACAGAAATGAAATTAATACTCACTACTTATGAAAAATAAATTATTTAATGAATTGCATTATCAAATTTTCTAGTAATTGACCCGCCATTTTATTTTAATTACATTTGGTATTAATCGCGCGCTGTTTTTTTTTAAAAGAAATTGTAGTATCTATTTTTTTAAATATTCTTTCTGAACTAACAAATACCATATTTATACTTAGTAATTTTATAAACTCTTTTTTAAATTTTAGTTTAATATTTAAAAGATGTTTTTTGAATTTAAAAATCATATACTGTACGTATATTAAAAGAAAGTCAAAAGTAAAATAATACTGTACTTTGATTTAGTACATATCTGCACTTAGATTTTTTCTAAATAAATCATGACTTCGGCATGGCATTCATAGATCTTTATTAGTTATAATAATTATATAAGAAATATGTATTTCAATTCCACTTTTGTTTTATAACCTTTATATAATAATCCATACCTATTGTTGCTAGCCCAAAATCTTCCACTGTAGGTCAAAACCTCTCCTAATGTTTACATAATTTCTTATCCTTTGCTAGTCTTGAATTTATGATTCCTACAGAATTAATCAGTTCATTGCACCATTCAATAAGAGATACTCATCCTATCTACTTTCATTTTAAGTTCTTCTTTTTCTGAAAGACATCTTTTACTTTTTTCTCCTAATATTTTTGTTACTTATAATATGTTTGGCTTATATTCAATATGTTTTTCTCAACAGCTCTTTGTTATACATGTCATTTATCTGCATGTCTTTTTGTGTGTGTCTATGTCTAGGTATCATACATGAGACAAGGAGAGATGCAACATTAAAAAGTTTCCTTTTAAGACAGAATGGAGAATCACTTCTCAAATACAACAATCAAGATTTCAATCGAAACATCAGCAAAGGAAAACTTTTGATCAAAATAGATTAATGATAAACCCATATTCCAATATGATTTAAAATAGTTTAAAATGTGTTCTAGTAATCATTTACTATGATATTTAATAACTTTTTATTACATCTATGTTTTTGAAAATGATATTGATTCCTATTTGTATTTTTAATATTTTGTTATTGTATTTTTTACGTGCTATTCTTATAAGTGTTTGTAATTATATGTTGGACTATTTCTGTTATCTAATTTTAATAGTTAAATATTTTTTAAAATTAAAAAAAAATCAAATTATTTAAATTTTTCAATACATTCAACTGTTAGGAATAACACTTGTGTTAGAAATATATAACAGTGTTTAGTGTGATATTATTTTATCTCTTTTTTGGATATTGTTTACCTGATCCAAGACAGTGCCTGCATAATAATCAAACCAGTGACTTTCAAATTTGTAGATGTTCAATTTAAGGGAATACTCTACCCAGCTAAGTTATTCTTTCAAAGAGAGTAGTCACTAGAAATTTTACGAACTTATCTCTGAGAGTCCTCATGATTTTCCCATTTTTTATTAAGAACATGTTTAATGAATGGTTTCCAAACATTATGGATTATCCCATTTGTTTGATTCATGAGTTGATTTTCCATTGTTATGTAAAAAGCTTCATTAAATTTTCTTTTTACTTTTTTTAATCTGTCGAATGTTTTAGTCTTGTCTCACTAAAACATATACTCATTCATACATGCATAACTGATACTATACACACATTTTTTTCTTTATAAACATTACTTTGTGCTCTTTTTATAATTTGGCAGTGGAATAGATACTTTCAGGAATGTATGACCTTTCTTATTCATATGATATTTCAAAAATGTATTTTGTCTTTCACCATTTCAAGTTTAGGTTTTATAGAAACTAGAATTCTTCACAGTACAATATGGCTTTGGAAAATGATTTTATCAAATAGCCTATTCAGTCAAAAGCAACAATCAATAGAAATTTTATATACCTATTTATGAGAATCTAAAACAGGCAAAACTCTCTATACATATTGCCACTCAGTGCAAGCCAGAGTAATTAATGGATGCCAGAAAACTTATGCATAAAAGCCAGAAACTAGTTAGGGATATTGGATGAGTAGGCACTAGATTGGGATTTTATGCACAAGCCTTCTGGCATCCATTGATTACTCTGGCTTGCACTGAGTGGCAATACGTATAGAGAGTTTTGCCGGTTTTAATAACAGTTAAGAGCAAGCATAAGAAATGGTGATCATGTGATGTTTATTGGCTATGAGAATCTTCGGATTTTTTTCATTTTTTCTTACAGTAAAGATTAATGAATGCTTACCAAACATTACAAACTATCACACTAGATTGTTTTATAGTGTTATTTTGTATCAAACAGTTTTTAAAGTCATAGTAGATTACAAGGAATCCTAATGTCTACAAAACCTAATTTTGAGATGCTAAAAATAAAAAACTGTATTTATGAAATATCATATAAATCTGGAGGGACATATAATAGTGAAACCAACGTCCACATTGAAAACTAATTTTAAAAAATTCATAGTAGTGATTAGAGAGAAAATAACCAAATATATCTAAAATAGCAGACCATGTATAAATCAAAGAAAATATGTTTGAAATGGAGAAATAGAACAGAGAAGAAAAAGTAAAAAGAATAAAATTTAAAGAAGCTTTTCCCATGGCAATGGCAAATAATCCATAAATTAATCAAATGTGATAATCTGTAATATTTCGAAAACTGTTTGTTAATTTTTCTTTTAAGAAAAAATGGAGAAATTGTTGCCTTTGACAAAATAATATTATTGGTTAGAAGTTCATCTTAAATTCAGTATTCAAGACTTTAAAGATCACCTGTTTTATTCCCATACTAGAATTGACACGTTTAAATCACTGTCTTATATATAGTGATTTATGTGTTATTATTAATACTTAAAAATATTTGAAAAGTTTAAATGAAGTTTGAATTTAAAAAAAAAAAAAAAACATTTAATAATGAATAGAAAACACATAATTACAAACAAAATGTTAGCAGCATAAATCTTTAGACAAGTAGTATTATAAGATTAATTATTTTTTATTTTAAACTTTTGCTGTGATTGGCTGTTTGAGGCTAACTACCTAAGTGATAATATCTATTATATATAGTTATATTTAAATTAAATGTATATTTATTGAAAATTATAAATAGATATTTGTGTATAATTGATTTGAAATATTGCACTTGAATTACATTGTGAAATATCTGTCAAAATTTTTTTTCTTCTTCGGATCAAATCCATCCAACTGTTTAACTTTATTTAATCAGATCAATGTTCATCTCTGGTTTTCACTTTCATTATAATTTCATAATTAGAAGTAAATGTAGCATACTTGGGATAAGCTATAATGCAGATCAATATAAATATAAAATTTATATGCAACATAAATTATATCCTTTCTTCGTAATTTTATATGGATTTAACATGGATAAAATAATCTCAGCCTGATATTAATATTTGAACATTGGAATATAAAGAGCACAACTTTTTCCCAGAATTTTACACTGAACTATTTTAGTTTTTACCTTAGTTACCACATGTTAGATATAATTAAAAGACAAAGCTATAAAATTCTTTATGATAAAAATTGTTTCTTTTATATTAATAAAGAGGAAAGGTATGTTTTTCAATATTGATTTAGTTTGTGCTCATGACTATTTTGAATTCTAAGAACTTACATTTACATAATGGTAAACAAAAAAATATTTTTTTATGTTATATTATTAAAGACAGAAGACTTTGCTTTTTTTATTTATCAAAATAACTTATTTTAATATATTTTCATTATTTCTAAAAGTGTTTTTTAATTATTAAACTAAAAAATAATTTTATTTTGCAGCAAATTTTATTCAGCATGAAGATCACATATATGAAAAATTAATTGTATAGTATAATTTTTTTTTTTTAGTTTTATTAATAGTGTTTGCAAGACAAATAATAATGAAATTAAGTAGCAATCATGTAAGTTGATTACAGAAGTTTTATTGAGATATAAAATATATATTTTTATTTTACAAAGTTGAATTTGCTGCTACAATATTACATTAAATCTTACTAGACATTCAATACATAATATCACCCAAAAACTTTTTAATTATAATCATTCTAGCACATGTGCATGTGTGATGCAACTGTTCCCAAAAGCTATAAAGTGTTAATATAAAATATTAACATTTTATAGCTTTTGGGAACAGTTGTGTCACACACGCACATGTGCTAGAATATATATATTTCCCAAAAGTAAAAAATTATTTGACTTAATTATAATCATGGAACATTTTTATTATTATACCTAGTGACTCAATATTTTTGATAGAAATCACAATCCTATTAAGATATACAAGTTATGCCTTGAATCTTAAAATATCTAAGAATTTTGAAACCAATCATACTTTCTATCTAGCTTTATAATATTTTCTATTAATAAAAAAATATCTTGCTCATAGAAATTGGCTTACACTGATTGTAATGTCCAGAGATTTTCATTGATTACTTAGGTTCTGGCTTCTGGGTTTGAAAATGGGATATTCCTAATTCTATTACTAAAATGATAGTAGCAAAATAAAATTATAAACTATAATTGTTTATAACACATTGCATCATTTTTTCTTTGAATAATCTTATTTACAAAATGCTAATATATTAAAAACATTTTTATAAAGCATATATTATTTGAAACATAATATTTTAATGCTATTTAAAATAATGGATTTCCTATAATTAACAATTTTATTTTGCTCTTTTATTACACTGTGAAGTTGAATTATTATTTAATTTTGAATGGTATGATAAAATATCAAAGTTATTTTGCTGCTAATGAATGATTTTTTTTTCTGTTTCTTAAATTACTGTAATAGATTTCTAACTATAAAATCTTTCTATTGACTCATTGTAAATCGAAAGATTTCACGAGTATTAATGTGTAATAAGAAAATGTGGACTTAATCAGTGAAGTATTGAATAGCTTCATGCTCGCAGATCTAACTGCTTCAGCTTCACTTATTTCAATAGAAAGTAGGTTGAAGTAAAGAAGGGGTTCCCCTCTTTTCTTCCATAGTGTGAGCTTGTAGTTAAACACCTGTAGAGGTCCCTACTATCGCATTTTTACACGCATATTCTCAAAGTGATAGCCTCAGTAAATATTACTTATGTCATTAAAATAAATTATTATTCATTTTTGAATTGCATAATGAATTTAAAATATTTAACACAGTAAATTTTATATGCAAGGGCTTACTTACTTAAGTCAGGTTTAGATATGAAGGAGTCTACATATATCAAGAATCATTGTGAATATACATAAGATTTTTTATATTTCTACTTCATTTTTATATGATATTTTATTTGCTATGGAAGCACTTTTATGAGGACATTTAATAAAAGTAAAATATTTAAAGAAAGTTTAAAATCTTTAAGAGTACCTTGGCACATAAATATTTTTGAAAGTAATTTTAAATTTATTCCTCACCTCCTCTACCCCAAGAATATATAATAGTGAATAATAAATTAATTTATGCTATCTATAAAAGATGGTTTGATCATACAATAAAATATACTCTTTTTAAAAGAGACTTTTTTGAATGCATTTTTAATTGCATTTGTTAAAGAAAATGTATCTATTTATTATGTTGCTATAATCATATATTTCAAAATTATAATAGAAAGTAAGAAATATATATTAAGATATTTATATGTTCAACTAAATGTTCTGGGCATTCACACAGAAAAGGTAGCCTTTATAATTTAAACTTAGCTTTTATTAATTCTTAGCATACTTTTAGTATTAAAATATAATCATAATATTATTACTTTTTTAATGTTTGAAACTTTTAAGTACACTTGGTAAATAGTTTAAAATTTAACAACATTTAAATTTATTTTATTTGATACTCAAAAATATTTAAATCCATTTAAATAGTTCACTTCTTCGATAGGGGGACACTTATGTATTTTCTGTTTATTGAGAACCAGTTAACTATTGCCCAAGCCTCTTTCATCTTTCACTTTCTGTTTTCCCTCTCCATGTATATAATTCCAACTTTAGACAAATCATATTTATAGCCATGTTTTTGCTTGTGGTCTATAAATATTGAGAAATATTCAACACTCTTATGTCCTTTATTGTGTGGGTATTTAAGCTAGGATAATCTCATTGAGAGATTAGCCCTCAATCCCATAATATGCAAACTTATACATAGGATGGTTGCTTTGTATTTTGTAAATGATCTGGGTAATTGATTCTATAGGCAGTTTATCCTTTGAATTGTTAAAGAATTTGTTTAATGACAGGGGAATTCAAAAACTTGCATTATATTTATCTAAGCATATTCTTTTTAATTTTTGAATGACTTTCGGAATATATGGAAGGCTAATCCATTGTTTAATCTCCACAAGTTAAGGTTGTAGGGTTTTTATTTCATTTTATTGTAAAATTTATTAATTGTATTAAGAATTTTGTTATGATTATATTCTTGATATATGCATCTATATTATTTTTCTTGTCAGTTCACATGATCATCATTCTTTATGCTTACATAAGCTGTTTAATTTGCATATAAGAAATCTTTCAGTTTGACATATTTGTGTGACATAGGTGTTAAAGACTTGCAATGTGTCACCCCTTTCATGATTATTGGTTTTAAATACTTTTGAATATCAAATAAAACAAATTTAAATGTTTTTAAATATTAAAATAGTCATTGTATATTAAAAGCTCGGAATACTAAAGAAGTTATAATACTATGATTATGATATTTTTCCTATTGAAAACATCTAAGCATTAATAAAAACCTAAGTTTAAATTCCAAAGACTACCTTTTCAGTGTGAATGCCCAGAACATTTTGTTGAGTATTACAATTATCCAGAAAAGAGAAATGTAAGAGATTTATAAGTAAAATAAAAGTTTTGGAATTTACTATTTTTTTTTATCGATAGTCTTATAAATGCATATGTTTATAAATGTTAAAAATCATTTTTATAAATTATCCAATTAATAATATAGATATATAAAGTTTTAGTATTAATAGAGTCAATATAAGATCGTTTTATCTCATGGATAGTTTTCTAAACTACAATTGTGTCTTCTGATAACATATATTTAAATAAGCCTAGTGCTTAAATTTAGTATATGCAGCAAAGCCACTTTCTCAAAGACTAAGCATGTGGCAAAATGAATTTCATACTAGATTGCTAAATTTCCAGCCAACCAAGATAACAATATGAAGCAAAATACTACACCTAGATTTCACAAGACTATTTTGAAAAAAATTGAAAATCTTAAATCTTTTTCATAAACATAGCTTCAGAAATGATGTTTGGATCAAATAATGCTACAGAATATTTTACACAAATTTAATGAGACCATACCTAGGGAATCTTTCAAATCCTTCAAATATTTTTTTATCAACAGGTTTTTTTATATTTTACCTGTCAATGATATTGTATGTTCATTATATGAATTTCCAAAATAATTATTACCATATAAAGTCTTTAGCACAAATAATATGTGGGATAACTTTTTTTGAATAGTTGATCATTTGAATTACTGATACATTATCTTGGAATTTTATAATGCAGAGCAAAAAGAAAATAAATTCAAAAGATAAATTGCTACACTTGGAAACTTTATATTGGTAATGATACATCATATAGTCAAAATGTAATTATATGAGATCTTTAAAATGCCTAGCTGAACTTCACAATAAGTGATTTAAAAAAAAACTAATGGTACCCTTTGTTAATGTTATTAATTTACAACCAAAGTATTTTAAACTATGCCAATCCCTACAGCTATAAGTTTAGAGTAAGGTTACATAATAAAGTCAATATTCAGAATATACGAACATGAATTAAAAACAAAAAAGCTACATTGTTATTCTCTATTAGAGATATTAAGCCTCAAAAAGTTGTTCATTATTAATTGTATTATCTTATGTGAGATCTCAAATAAAGACTCCAATCTGTTGTGCATTCAATTCTAGAATAATTTGATATGATGACTAACACAATAATTTTCCCACAAGACAAATGATGTTATTGAAAAATTCATTCACTTCTATATTCAAATGTAAATGAAGATAAAGAGTCTCCAATGCTTGGCATTAATCATAGCAACTAATAATATTTAAGTATTTGACTCTTGAGCCAAAACATTTTGATTTTATTCTCAAAATAAATATGTAGTCTTCACCTGCTTTATGTATAAGAGAAACTTTATCAACATGGCAATTGTATGTTAATTTTTCTGAAAGAAAAGGATGACAAACATATATTACTTGAATATAGTAGCATACAAAATATTCAGTCATACATAACAAACATGTCAAAAAAATAATATAATAAGCCATTCTATTGTTAAATTTTTTCCAAAGACCTATTTTGCAACGATAAAAATACCACATATATAAATATTTTATGGTGCACAAAATACGCATTACTATATACTAGAGTTGCTATACATCCTGCTACACCAGGTCATGTCCTAGTTTCTAAAATTATGTATAGGTATTACAAATTGTAATATATTTTTTCTAAAACATCTAACTTATAAAGTTAAGTGATTGTTAATTTTGAACTAATTTTACAATATTTAAATTTATAACTAGTTTTAATTGTATTTTATTATTAAATTTATCAAAATCTTGTATTGAAATTATATATAAGTATACGTTTTTTTTTTTTATTGACATGCACCACATTTTTTTTTCTTTTCTTTCCCATTACAGTCAAAATGTACCTGTCTGTAGTGCTATAATTATTATGTTTCATAAATTACTAATAAATATTATAATTCAAGTTAAAAAAATATTTACTAACGAGTGGATTGAAGCCTGTCCATTATGGTATGAAGATTGGTTATCTTAATATATATCTGAGTACTTATTGCATATATGTGTAGAGATGATAATCTGGGCCAACTGATGATTGCTCTTTTAGCATGAAATAAGTATATTGGTGATTATTTATCTTTTCGATATGTATGTGAGTTCAAGTGTATCTGTGTTATAAGATAGAGTGGAAAGTAGTGGGTCATGTGAAAGTCTGTGCTCATATACCCTATATATTTCATATATTGATACAGGTAAATAATACGCCTGTATTTCAGTTATAACATATTTTTATTAAATTGCTCTTTAAAAAACAACAAATAAATTAAAGATATGTGCCAGAAAAGTCTGAATTTTTGGTTTTTTGAGTAATTTGATTTCTCGATGAAAAATGTAGCAAAATTTAAAAGGTTTTAAACAATATATAAATTACAATTAAAATGTTAACAGAATCAAATGCTGTCAGAACTTAACTTTCTGTAAAATCTAATTTTAATAATTTTTCATTTTCAGAGGGATCTTTGAAATAAAAATTAATTATTTAATTACTTATATATAACCATTAGAAAACAGTCAACGCTTAGATAATCCCAATATAGATAACAATCTACAATCTCAAACTATTGTCAAGGCAACCTCCTTTTAACAAAATATATAAAATTATTAATGTTTAGTTTGTCTTTATATAATAATAGTTGTTTTTTAAAATTTCAAGCTCTTTGTTTGAATTAGTTCGTATTTCAATATTTAAGTTCTAATAGCATATAGTTTCAAAATGGTATCATTTTGAAGCTGCCTATTTTGAAATACAGACTCTAATATATTTATATATTGTTTCACAGAGGGTAGTGCTGGATTTCTTAACCATGTGATTTGATTTAATATTTGGATATATATTATACCAGACAAATCCTAAACTCTGTTCAAGTCTAATGTTAATATAGTCAATGCTAATAATGATGATTATCAGATGCAAATAATGGCAGTTACATACTGATATACCATTATATATATCTGATGAAAACTGATTATAAGCTCTGCTGATGTATCGCTATTTAAGTATATTAATCAAATTAAAATTCATTCATCACAATATTGACCATTAGCGATCATTGTCAGAACGACTCATTATCTTTGACGTGAATAATTTGATTACTCAAAATATGGTCATAATAAAATAATATTGATGAACCTAATTTATCTGAACTAACCATAAAAATTGTATAAGCTAGTGTGAATCAGATTTACTTGTTTTGATGATAAAAATGCTTATGCATCTTCAAATGCCATTTTCTGACAACCCCCCCCCCCCTTTATACGTTGTCAACTTTGATCCTTTGTCTGATTATTTTTTTTAGAACATAACATTTAAAAAATAATCGGTTTATTGCTTGGAAATTTATAAAACGTTAAACTGGGTCATTCTATGACTGTTCCAAACCAGGCAAAGAAGCACAATTGTTAATATATAGATAGCAGTGGATGAAATCATAAGGTTTGCATAAATGTGTTCAAGTTTTATATAATTTATGTTTTTAAATGCAAAAAGAGAAATATTTATGATAATATTTATCTAGTGTAATTTTCACTATACTTCTTTCACACAATGTAGGGACTGGTTTCTATCTGCTTTTAACACCTTGTGGGTGAGTAGTAAAAATTACCCTACAGAAATATTATTCATTATTGGATAATCCCTAGTGTGATGAATCTTATTTAAGATTGTTCTTATTTTGGTGGGGGGCGGGGAGGGTCGGCATTTCACTGTGTACAATATTACTTTGTTCACCAAGTGATTCTTAAAAAGGAATGGAGTGAAATATTATTTACAATTTTTCCTCTGAAGAGATTCTCTTTTAATATTTTATTTAGACTTTTTTTTTTTCTGTTTAACTTTTAAATATTTTCGTTTGTTGATGTTATAAATTTTTTTTTTTATCAAGGATCTTAATTTTTTTTTTTTGTTTTGAATGAGCATTATTTAACTAATTGGGAGAAAAACATTAGTTTAGTTGAGTGCATACAAATCTTAATTTTAAATAATTTTTAAATGAAACTCATCTTTCATTGATTTTCTTTTTTAAAAAAAGAAATAATTCAGCAAATGTATGGTAAGTAACTATTGCATATGTTCACCCACTTACTCAATTTTACCGACGATTTTTAATTCGTTTTGTACTTTAATTTATTGGAATTTTAAAATTCTTTATGAAAAATAATGCATATTTTTATGTTATTATCACATTTCAAGTGTATATGGTTATATAAACTGTTTTGTGCTGGCTACCACAACGATGAGTACCGCAGCAGGCTGCAATGCTAAATTTTTTGGATCGATTCCCTCTTCGTTTGAGAAATATCAAAAAAGTTAAAAATCAGTTAAGTAAAAGTGTCATAGTCAAATGTCACTTAATTTTGCAAAATCTCTTGGCTTCTGTATTAGGGAAAACGTCCAATGCTAGCTATTCGAAGCTTGAGTAAGCAAAAAGTCATTACATGACAGCATTACACAAATATGAGTTATAAACAGGGTTCTATTCTTATAATAACGATAGTTGAATGGTTAAATGTAGATCTCAAAATCTGAAATTGAATTTTATGTGAACTTCTGACCATCAATCTATAAGATCAAAATATTTATTTATAATAAGCAATAATTATTCAAATCCACACTAGATGGTTATGGAGTGGAATAGACAGATTGGATTGCTGTTCCTAATGCAAATGTTGAAAATAAATAAAGTTAATTAATCTCCTGAGCAACTAACCATACAATTAATATTCGGAAATAAAAATGTATTTCCTAAAAGTAATTTTTATGTATGTATAAAACAGTAAAAGTACTACAGGTTTTTATATGTTTGTAAATTTATTTATATCTAATGATGTGAAGCTCATTAAACATAACAATAAAATTATCAGTGATAATGGTCAAAGATGATTGCATAATGATAACATTTATTCTACTGCCTAGTTAGTGAGCTAGAACCTTGGAATACATATATATTTATATGTGAGAACATAATAAAATAGAGGTCATTAACAATTTAGAAAGAATATAGTTATCTTCCAACAATGAACTTAAAGTATGTAAATCTATCTATAAATATGAACATAATAAAATTAACTGAGTAATAAGTTTGAAAGAGTGAAAATAAGACGCTGATTGCCAATGTCAGTTTGAAGTAAGTGAAAGTTAATTATGCATAAGATTGAGACCTTCTGTTCATTGAAAACAGGTTAGATAAAAGCCATAACTTTTGTCTAATAATTATTTTGTGTGAGCATATAAATATAAATTGTATCTGTATAGTAAATAATAAAATAAAACACAAACTCATTCTTTTCACTTTAAGTATTGGAATATGAAAACTGAAATAGATTTCTACTCTTTGTTTACTACTGTTGCTTATCATTCTGAAAACTTTTTTTTAAAAAATTTCAGTTATTTAAGTTATTATATCATTATTATTTTTTAGTATATGTATTTTTTTTGTATAAAGATGTTTCATTTTTGAATATTTTATAACAGTATGATTTTTGCTCAGTTTTGTCTACATATATTACATGATTACATGATGGGAAAATTATTTAATGGATTTAATTTATCATAATATTTACTCTTCATGCATATTATTAGTCCTATTAAATAAGCTATTTTTACTCTAATAAAATTATAAACATGTTCAGATGCAGTGAGCTATTAATTGGATAAATATAAAGTCTGTCTATATTTAATTTACCAATAGACTAGATATTTCAATTTTTGTCTTTCAATCATTTCAAATTCTTAATTTGATGCTTGCTAACATATTTACATTAAGGTAAACTACTTGTTCAAAAGAGAAAAAGTAGATCGAAATTCTTTTTTTTTTTTAACACATTTAAATACTGTCTAGTGTAATCTTTTTTTATCTGTTGATTATATAAGTTCTTGTATATATTGAAGTGTATATTGGTTCATTCATCCTTCTCTAAAAATTCTTTATAAATGTTGCAGCCCATATCAGTAAACCTTTTTTAATCTCATGAATAAAAGTATTAATACACACAGCAGTTTATAGGATCACCAGAAGTTAAGGATTTATTTGATAGGATCTAATAATAATTCTGATCTTTATGTAATATTTATGTGCTGGGATGATGTGGAGAAGAGAAGCTAGAAATTGAAGAATGAATTGAACATGGATAGATCCTCATCCTGCATTGGATTGATAATGGTTGAAAATGATATGCTTTATAAGTGTATTTGTGCATATATTAAATTCACTGATTATGTTCTATGAGCCTATTCATAAATATATATAAAAATAAAACAACCTTAATAAATAATCTATGCCATGGCTCTCCAACAACCATTCATAAATTAATAATAGACTAGACATCATGCATCAGATTTCCATTTGCTAAGTGGGGAGAATGAGCACAGTTTTTCCATTCTTGCTCATCTAACTGTGGGTATCTAGAAACCAGTTTACCAAATAATGTTGGATGAACAGCCAGGCTGACTATGAACTGCCTACCTGAGAGAAAAATCCTAAACTTCTGGAAAAGAATTTTGTTTTACCAGATTTGAACTCAGATCACAGAATGGAAGGTGAATGCCTTATATCTGCACTATGAAGCTCTTTTACTGCCATAAGTGTATTAATTCATAATACAACATGACTGCAAGCTATTATACAGCATGTTATATTTTTGCAGTATATAGAGATTATAAAGAATAATAAATAGTTATAATGTAATATATATTAAATATTTGTTTTAAATATGTAATATGCATTTACATTGCAGGAAGAATAATCACCATTTGCGGACAATTTGTTTTGTGAATATTCTCTGATCTAGGGCAAATTTATACAACTATTTTTTGTATTCTGTACCATAACTTTGAATGAGTGATGTACATCAGAAGTTTGTAAATCAAGACATGTCAGTATATATACACAAATTGAATACATCTATTCATTTGTTGCAGACATTTTTTGTTCAATCATTATGCCATGTGAAACAATGATCAATCGCCCACATGTATTTTAAATTAAATAATTCTCATCAATTGCTTAATGCATTATCACTCTTTTACATTAATATAAGAATCTTTCACAGAGGCAAAACTCTCCATACAGTAGTAATCATGTGATATTTAGTGGTTTAAGAATACTTCACCATATAATAACATCTTAAATGTGATTTACTTAATTTCAAAGCATCATTAATATGTGCAATGGTCTTTTATTCTTGCATGTGCATTAATGAGATTGAGCATGGCTCAATTTATATATGTAAACAAATAGAATGAATCACTCTTCCTCTGACCATGAATTAAAAGGATTCTAACTGTTGAACAAGATCAGGAATATATACATGCTGCATATTACAGAGTAATTCAGTTTTTTTCATATATTATGAAAAATTTTGGCAGCATTAGGATCAGATAAGTGCATCAATTTATTTTATTTACATATCTTTATAGATACTATTAAATAATTACATATATATATATATATATATTAATATAAATTTAGCTTAGTATGCTACAAGTACTTGCATTCGTTTATATGAATATGTGATATTATTTTAAATGTGTATAATGTCTTTTTATGATGTCTCTGCAGATTGAGAATGTCTAATTATTTTTCTTTTATTTTGTGAGATTTTGATGGTTAACTATAAGCTAGTTTCAAATTTAATTTAGTTTCTTATTTATACAAGATCTTGAAATTTTGCTTTCAAAGATATTTTCACTTTTAATTAATTTTGATAAGTACCTGCATGACCAAGATTTGGTTAAATTTTTACTGTCTTATTAACCCGGACTTTGTCATAAATGAAAAAATTTGCAAAATGGGCTAAAGAAGGATAGTCCGTTAATTTTCTTTAAATTTAATACATGTAACTTTTGTATAATACATGTAATGTGAAAACCTGTTATTTGAAACTAAAAACTAATACAAAGAAAATTACATTCTAAAATTTAGTGAAAACATCTCATTTACTTAGATCAGGGGTGGCAAACTATGGCTCATGAGACATCGATGACTTTTTGGATATATATATATGGCTCTTCAGTAATGTCTATGTTTTTCCACAAGGCCTACCCGGTACATACGTTTATAAAAAAAAACACATTTCAGATATGAAATAAAATCATAGGAGATAAAGATAAAACCAGGAGAAATCTGGTACATATAGATCCTCTACTTTGTAATAAAATTGAAAATTAAACGATCATAGTTTCAATTTGTAAAAGATTTTATTAGTATAATCATGATTTTATTTATTTTAACAAATCTAGCAAAACAGCAGGCAATGTTTGAGCACACAGTTGCCCTCTAATGAACAAGGTAATGTTTCCAGTGGCAGAATGTGAATACAAGTAAGCTAGAAGAGGAATGTATAATTATTTTTTGTGTAGTTGTGTAAATGTGGGTATAAAGTATTAAATAAATAATATTTAATTTATAAAGCGCAAACAGTATTTGAAATTAAACTGAGAGACTGCAAACCTCTCGCGCTTATCAGCCAATCAGGTGTTATTAATAGCGATCAAATTGTAAATACAAGACAGAAAATTTAAAAAGAAGAGGGTGTCCACCCTCCTCTTTACTTGTCCTCTTCTTGTTAAATTCTCTGTCTTGTATTTACAATTTGATCGCTATTAATAACACCTGATTGGCTAATAAGCGTGAGAGGTTTGCAGTCTCTCAGTTTAATTTCAAGTATTAAATAAAATACAATATTTAAATCATTTTTCAAAATGACAATGAAGAAGAGACTAAGAAAAATATTAGATGAGCATCGTGTTTTAAAATCGGATGGACTGAATCTTTCACCCTTAACCTGAATTTGGAAGGCCTTTCAAAATTTTTGATTTGACAAGAAACACTAGCACAAAACAAGAAGTCTAATTTGGAGAGACACTTCATGACAAAACATGCCACATTTGCCATAAAATATTCTGTCAGAGACACAAGGAAAAGAGCAATTGAAGAACTTCAAAAAATATTGGAAAAATCAAGTTCTGTATTTGATTATTGGAGACAGTTTGCCAATATCTTTGCTATTGCAAGATTTGTAGTAAGTCAGGTAATCACTAAGAGAGAAAAATCATTCACAGGTGGTGAGTACATAAAATATTTTTCCCCCCATATGTCAAAGCATTGGCTGGGAAGCGAACCTGTGACAACTGTCTGCAAGCAACTGCTTGCTTGCAAGGCAGCTGCACTGACCTCTTGGCTACCAATGCTTGAGATTTAAATAAAATTAAAAACATGCCATTATCTGCCAAAACAATAGCAGATAGGACAGTTAAAATGGCTTTAAATGTGGCAAACCAACAAATTGACAACATTAAATCTTCTGCTGTATCTATTGCAGTGGGTGAGTCTTGTGACATCAAGGACATAGCTCAGATTTTGGTTTATCTATGGTATATATCATTTGAGTGTCTAAGAGAAGAACTTTTAGGATTATTGCATTTCAAGGGCCAAATATGATGAGAGAACATGGCAAAAGCTGCCATTGAATGCATGGAAAAAACATCATACTTGATAAAATTGTGTCAATTGCAACTGATGGTGCAAAAAGTATGATGGGATCAAAAAGGGATTTGTTTCAATTTTGAAAGCAAACATTATCATGACGTAATCACTTTGTGTTGTATATTTCATCAGGAAGCACTTTGTGCACAAACATTTCCAGAAGAAATCAGTAAAGTTATGGACCTGATAATTAAGATTATAAATTTTATTGCAGGAAGAGAACTTAATCATCAACAATTTAAAGTGTTGCTATGTGAAATAAAGAGTGAGTATTCAGATCTCCAATATAACAGTGTTCAATGTTTTTCTTGAAGCAATATGTTAAAAAATTTTGAATAAATGAAAACAAATTATTTTTCGACAATGAGGGCATTCAATATTTAAAATTGACAAAATATCAGTGGTTTCAAAAATTGTATTTTATGGGGGATGTTATATCATAACTGAATCAGCTCACTCGTAAATTATAATATAAGGGAAATACTGATTTTTTTAATGGTAGAATAAATTATTTTGTTTGAAAATAAATTGATTTTTATTTGCTGAAGATTTAGAGAGGGGAACTTTAGTTCATTTCCCAAACTTGTCTCAATATCATGGAGTAAACAATGCTCTCATTAACAAAAATTATTTTAAGACAGCAATTTTGAACATGAGTGAATCTTTTCTTCAAAGGTTTTAGGAATTTAGAAATGATAAAGCAACTCTAGATTTTATTATGAATCCTCTTAATGCCAATGTGAGAGAATTAAAATTTTCACCATTTAATATTGATGCAAATAATTTTGAGGTATAATTGCTGAACTTGACAAGAACAAGATTTATGGAGCTTCAAATTTGTTCATTTTGGACTTGAAATGGATGAACTGGAAAAAGAAAAATGTCTACTTACACAGAACCAGCAGAGTGCTATAAAAAAACCTATGGAAGGCTGATCCTGTAATTTTTACTACTTGGAATAATCTTCCAGATTCATATCATAAATTGAAAAAAATTGCATTTGATATTCTCAGTATCTGGATCTACATACTTATGTGAACAATCATTTTCTAACATGAATTTTATTAAATAACAATTGGGGAACCAAATTATTGATGCCAATTTAGAATCATGCCTCAAATTAAAAACAGTTACCATCCAGACATATAGAAACTTTCTATGGAAATGCAAGCTAATGGTTTACACTGATTAAAACTGATGCTAATAATTTTCCATGTGATTTAATCCACATTTATTAAAGATGTAATTAATATTATAACTTGTTATAGTTATTCTTTAAATTTTCCTTATTTGCAAAAGTATAT
Organism: Epiperipatus broadwayi; assembly: GCA_028023455.1. Taxonomy (NCBI): domain Eukaryota; kingdom Metazoa; phylum Onychophora; class Udeonychophora; order Euonychophora; family Peripatidae; genus Epiperipatus; species Epiperipatus broadwayi. The sequence continues at coordinate 1,607,415 of JAQFVV010000049.1, read as the reverse complement.
TCATGGCTCTCAAATAATTTTTCAATCGTTGCAAGTGTCAGATTTGGCTCTTCCATCTCAAAAGTTTGCAGAAACCTGAGTTAGATTATTGAATAAATATCTTTAAAACAGTAATACATCTTGATCAGATAATGAATGTTTTTTTTAATTACTGCCAAGTCTAGCTAATGAGAGAATCACATCTTTTGTTTTACATTAGGAGCAATAATTCTCTTTGCTATTCTTCTCCAAATTTATTTATTATATGTTTAATGCTAATAGTAATATTACATGATTTTCTCAACTTATGTATAGAGTTCCAAGACAGTTATTATCACTCTATCCTAAAATCACCTACTATAAGATTAAGAAATCAATGGATATCAGATACTATATATGCTATAACAGTAGTCTTCAAGCTTTTCACACCTGTGGACCAGTAAAAATAAGGATAAGGTATCATGAACCGGCAAAAATAAGGATAAGGTTTTGCGGACTGGCAGAAGTCTGTAAATAAATTTTCTTAAAGATGTAAACTGCTTAGCCTTAGATGAGCATAATTGTTATAACTGATCAAAACAGCAATGTTAAATATACAAGATGAAGTTATATATATATGGAGTTTGTATAATAAAAAACTTTTTTTTTTAATTTTGAATTTTTTTTAGAAAAGTAATAAAAAATTTAATCCTGCCCCTCCACGAACATCTGTGATAACTAAAAAAAAAGAACACAAATTAATTTATGTGTGATTGATTAGATTTTGTTTTTGTTTTGTTTCTTTTTTTTTAATTGGATAAAAATGAGATGAAAAAATAAATAAAAATTGTTTATATTAATTAAAAGCTTAAACTCTTATTATTTTGTTATTACAAACTTTTCTGCCAGTCTAGCCCAGACTGGCAGAAAACTTTTGCAGCCCAGTGCTGGTCCACAGACCAAGGGTTGAAGACCACTGTGCTATAATATCCCTATTCTCAGACTAGTTTCTAAGATTTGTTTTTATCAGTGAGGACTTCAAAGATGGAACTAACTAATACAATAATGCATCTTACTAATAGCTCAAAATTAAAAAAATTCCTAAGATTGTTGAATTCAAGTTAACTCTTTTGGATAGCTACATAGATTGTACACCAGATCAGTTTCTACATATTTTAGTGATTCAGATTTAAGCCAATATAATCAATATATGTTAGAGAATAACTCTAAATAAATACCCAGAACATTGTCTGGCTATTGGCCTTCATCTATATAACATTTTGTTTGTTTTATATTGTTTTCACTTTTTTAATTTTTTTCTACAAACAACTTGTATAATAAATGATATTTTTGGCTTATCTTTTTTTTCTTCTCATAATAGGTTGCAATCAGGATGTTTGTATTTTATAATTATGATGATTATGATGATCGTATTTTTAACTGCAGGCAAGGCAATGTTTAGAAAAATTTTAATCTGGGAATTGAGTGAATATATTTTACTTAATGTACACATTTTGAAATCTATTATTATTGCACTTTGTTACTGTATGTGATCAAAATACGTTTTTAATTATATTGTGCTTTTGTAGTTATTAAGGGTGGAAATCTTTACTTTGAATATGTTTATAAATGAAGAACTGTTTGTTTTGCAAGGGTACTGGATAAAAATTAATTAACTACATTAAATGTATATTATATAATCAAAACAATATTGTATACTAATATAATGAATAAACTCTGTACTATACATTTTTAATCATGGGGATCACTCTATTATTTACAGTTGGCATAGCTTTAATGAAATCACTATTTACGATGCCATCAATCTTACAAATGGCCACCATTTAAAACAATTGCAGATTGTTGCAAAAAAGCTTTGAAATTTGTTTGTAGATGGGTGTAGTGATGATGATCACTATAATGAATCCTGTCATAAAGATTTATTATATTCCAGGATAAAGATGTATGTTGTATATTTATATTTGGAAGAATGATTGTTTAGTTGAATCTGTAAGCTGGATTGGAAAATTTAAGCAAGATATTTCATAATATTGAGTGCATAAAAGGGTGATTGAATATTTTTGCTATTTATAATAGGAATGGTACTGAATATAGAGTAAAGTAACAAAGTGAGGAGATATGTTACATGTAAATAGAACTTTTTTCTTTCACTACTAAATAAAAGATCTGTTAGATTTGGTAGAATTAACATCTCCATTATCATTACAATTTAAGGCCATTATAAGCAAAACTTGTTCAGTAATTCACAGCAATAATAAGGTAAAATAATGCTTTTACTTTTGTAATGGAATGGGACTGGGTGTGACTCAAGTGCTGAATTAGCTGATTGAGAAATGAATCATGCTCCACTCATATGATTGGAGTACACACAAAATTTACAAATATAAATGTATACATTTATAATTTTTTATTTAATATATAGGGTATATGAGCACAGACTTTCACATGACCCACCACTCTCCACACTATCTCATAACACTGATACACTTGAACACATATATGTTGAAAAGATAAATAATCAGCAATATACATATTTCATGCTAAACCAGCAATCACCAGTTGGTCCAGATTACCATCTCTACACATATATGCTATAAGTGCTCAGATATATATTAAGATAGCCAATCCTCATACCTTAATGGACAGGCTTCAATCTACTCCACACTCCAACTGTTCAACCATCATCTGATGATGGAATGCTCAAACTATAGCTCATTGAAATCATGGGTAATGAGTATGTGGACTCTGGGATTATTAGATTAAAACTAAAAATTGTTGAAGAATATTAAATTTGAGAATAATCCGAAAAAACATCTTTAACTTTTATTTCGATCTTCTAACATTTTTTTCAGTACGTTTTTTTTTTTTTTTTTTACATAGGTATTTAAATGGAATGCCATGTTTTATCACGAGAGTATAGTATATATCTATTCATATGTCAAATGCGTTGATCGGGAAGTGAACCTGGGCCAACTGCTTGGAAGGCAGCTATGCTAACCACTAAGCCATCAATGCTTGACACGAGAGTGTGGTATTGATATCCAAAATGTGTTTCTTGTAAAATTCCTGGTTTCAAGGCTTTTATGGATTTATGAATTTTCGCCTTCTCAAAAACTCAAACTCTGCTGAAATTTTAAATAATTCTTAATTTTACTATATATATATATATATTGTATACTATGAAATACTTTTTATAAACCGTGTAAATATTTTTTATTAAAAATAATATAATACTTTAAAATATACAATATATTTATTTTTTGTGTTAGCAGAAAATATTGATGTAGCAGTAATTAAAACAATAAATCAAAATAATGCTTGTAATTTTATCTGTATAATAAAAAGTTTTTTAATTATCGTTGTTTGAATTAAATGGTTATTCATCTGAACATACAAATATGTATATATATTAATGATTTTGGTAATACTATAAATTGTAGCAAACAAAAAAATATATTTTGGTAGAATGAGAGGATAATACCTTTCTATAGAGAGGTTGCTTATGTATATACATATACAAAATCTTTTCATATTTCTGGTATATGGTAACCACATGAAGAATTGAATATATTTTTTATTTATTAAATTTTTGAGATATAATCTTAATTTTAAAATTCTAATCTGTCATTTAGAATGAAATTTATCAGATTATGATTAATTTTCTTCATTTTTTTTAAAAAATTGAATGGTATGTCTATGTATATATACATATTTATTTTTATAAAAAGTTATGATTTAAAATTAAATAAGGAAAATAAGCATTTGGAGATATATAAAGAGTTGACAAAAGAAATATTGAATAATCTTTTAAGAAAATTGAATTGTGCAAACTAATTAACTTAGGTTCAAAACCTAGAGATGTTTGAAACTAATTAACTTAGGTTCAAAACCTAGAGTTGTTTGAAGCTTTGAGTTGAGAGCAAATAGCATGATAGGAATAAAAAATGGTCAACCAATAGAAATAATTTAAATGTGATGCCTTCTACCAAAAAAAAAACAGGTTAATGAGTTGACCAGAAATGATTATAGGAATGTGACTGCCCACCCTGTTAATAAGTATTCTTATATATTCGTCATCATATTTAATTTTTGGAGTCAGATTCAGAAAAAATAGATTTAAAAAGAATATATATGTGTTTGTTAAAACTTACTTAAAATTACACAAAAAGTAATGTTCATTTCTTTTAAAACTTTGAACATCTAACTACAATTTGTAATTGATGCCAGTATTCGTTTGTTTATATAAATTATACAATAACAAAAAATTATAACGAAATAGAATATTAATTCATTTTCCCATTGCAGCTAGTATAACTCACTGTCTAGAAGTTACTTAAAAGCTATTTTTGCTTTATTATTAGTATGCATCCTAATGTTGCAGTGATATGATTAGCATTTATAAATGTAGCTCTGCATGTTAAAAGCTATGATAAATTGTGTTATGTTGGTGTTAGAGGCCAATTACCACCAATGATGATCAGACACTGTGATCATAGTACTTTTTTACACAGAAATGTCAAGCTGATATTAGGGGCAGATAAATAAAAATACATGTTTAATTTGTTAGCTATCATGCTTATAAACTAAATTTTAAATCAGTCTGAATTTTTTTAAATAGTTGAGGCATTTCCTAGTAAAGGCAGATTTTTTTTATATGCAATCAATCTTTTTTTAGACATAGCCATTTATTACTAGATGATAGATGGTTGTGTAGCTACATTTAATTGATATATGTAAATTATTCAATGAGTGTTGATATAATGGCTAATCACTCTGTAGGTCATGTAACATACAAGCACTGGAAGTGACAGATTGAATTGCAAACAAAGAAATCATGTGATTAATTAGTCAGGAAGTCATGTAACATTTAACTGCAGGAAGTAATATATTGACTTCTATTTAGCAACTTTATACATTTCAAGTTTGTCAGCTGACCTTGCATTGCAACAGAAGGACCATCTTTTGTTTTTATAGATCAAGAAATAACAGAGTCTTAGTACTCTTTTCATTTATAAATGATACATACCATCGAAGCACTTATTGCTACCTGGGTTCTTATATGCCAACTATATAGAATAAGAATTGTATGCCTGCTATAAATTTGAAAAGTTTTCCAAGATTAATCTACCAGACTGGAATCCAACATCATGAGCATGGCAGGCGTGTACATTAACCACTGTTAGTTGTGGCTGTTTTTATTATCTTCAATACAACCTACTAAAAATCAATTACGTATATAATTTCAGTTTGTAATTAATTAATGGATTTTTTTAAAACTATTCACTATACTGATTTTATTTCATCATGTTTTCATTTGAACTGATAATAAATTACATCTCTTTAACTCTTTTATCGTTTTTCTCTTGATTCATAGTATTGATAAAACAATATATAAAATTTAATGCTTTTTAATTATATAAAAATATGTTCTGAAATGTTTTTAGATTAGCAATGGTAATTTTATCTTCATTTAAAATCATTTGCATACAATTGCTTATAAATATTAATGTTACATATATGTACGTAGTGTATATATAAAGAAAACAATTCAAATTTTAATAATGTAATTTAATATTTCACGATTTGTCTAGAAAACATATGCTTTGCATGTTAAAAATAAAATGTTAATTTGTAAGCAATTGGGGAAGGGGGTGGGGTAATATCAAAAGAAAATGAAATGTTGAAAAAATATTTTTATTTGCTTGTAAATTTATTTTTCTTATTGTATTATTGAATTTTTTTAAATTGGCAATCTACTGAGAATGTCAAATGTTGATAATTTTATTTTATATATAGAAAGAAAGTAAGTTTTATAAAATAAATTATTTTAAACCTATTCTTTAAAAGGTAATAATTTTTTATTGTCACAGTTTTGGTGTTTTTAATAATTTTTCCTAATTTACATTTAATATTTTCCTGAATAACACCCATTATATGTCACTCTATATTAGAGACATATATGTAAGTGTAAAAGAAATTAATGAACTTTAGATGACAGCAAAATTTTAGTTTAGTATCTGGCTCTGGTCTTCATCAAAGTTTTTTATTGATGGATGATTAATTAATGCAATCGAATGACTTTTGACAAAAATCAATAGGAAGAAACTGTTGATATCTTGTGATATAATGTGAAATTGATCTGATGATGAATTGATTTCCAGTTTACTAAATTGATTGGGGAATGTTTCTGGAAAATTTGTTTGACTCTATCATTCTTTATCTATTGAGAATTTATGTTTATATGGATGACTTTAATAGAGAATTACAAAAAAAAAAAAGATTATTGTTTTAAACAATTCGGTGGATGTGACATGTATGTGTAAGCTTTTAATTTAGATTAGAAAAAGAGTGAAGAAAAGACTGGAGAAATTAAAAATATAAATTTGGAACAAGATAGAAACAGCAACTTACAGAGATACTGATACCATGAAAAGGAGTAGAGAAAAAAATATATTTATTGAGGAATTTAAAATGGAAAGAGAAATATTGGCTGGGACACATATTCAGAAATAAAGAAAAAATGACAGATTAAAATGGAATGGCAAATGTGAAAAGAAAAATTTAGAAAAAAAAAAGCTTGTAGATAATTCTAAGCTTTGTAATATTTAAAACTAGATCAAGAAAGGAAGACTGCTTGTTTGGGCCATGTATGAGACTTAGCTATCAGCTAGATACTCATGGTGATAAAGTTATATAAATAAGCTTAAAAATACAATCAAAATGTCTGTATAAAAATAACATTATTGAAAGAAAGAGAGAGAGAAATTGGATTAGTTATATTTTTAGTAAAAAAGTCATAGTTATCATATGAAAGGGTTTTTGTGAGTATTTGAATAGAACAAAAAACTAGAATACTATTTTAGCAGAATACAAGATTTGAAGAATGGATATTATATCTATAGAAGATGACTAAAATTGACTAAAATTCAGATAAGGCAAAGCATAAGAAATAGTACAGAATTTACCTGACTTGGGTGAGAAAAAACAGTGATCACTTTTTCCACTAAGAATAAATAAATTATTTTGAATATGTTGTTAAATTTTGAATTTAATTGTAGAATTAACTTTTTAGAATATCTATAAACTTTCTTTCTCTATGCACATTATGAGACAGTATAGCTGCTTTTTTGAAAGTCTATACTCTTAAATAAGCAAAAAATATTATAAGGAATAAAAATTTTTTTTTCAAAAATTTAAAAATCTTGAATAAAACTGTAGCTGTTTTTATATAATAGTGTAGGGTCTGTAAATAATGTTATGAAATTAACTAGTCTCTAAAGATACATTTAATTAAAACAATTAAATTAGTGTAACTTTTAAAATAATTAAACATCATGACATTTTATGCATAGAATAAATATAAAATAATGTTTTTCTATATAATTTAAACCTCATGACATTTTACACATAGAATAAATACAAGATATTTTCCCACATAATTTAAACATTATGACATTTTATGCATAGAATGAATATAAAATGTTTTCCTACATAATTTAAACATCATAATATTTTATGCATAGAGTAAATATAAAAGTAATGTTTTTCTATACAATTTAAACATTATGATATTTTGCGCATAGAATAAATATAAAATGTTTTCCTACATAATTTAAACATCATGACATTTTATGCATAGAATAAATATAAAATAATGTTTTTCTGCATGATTATGTAATGACAGAATGGCAGATTCCGAAGATCAAAGTTCATGGTTCGCAGTTCTGGTGTTTGAACTTCTTATAAATTTCTAAACAATAAATTACTTGATTCTTTTATTATTTTTAAATATAACCAATTTGAATGAACTTAAAAATTGCTTTCTTTTTTTTTTTTTGACTCGATTATTCTTTCAATTAGCAAATCAGATTACTTTTTATTTTTATTTTAAATAGCTTCTTTTATGAAAATACTCAGGGATATCTACTCTAAAAGTGATTCAACAAATAGGGAGCATTCAGACTGAGTTGTAAATGTGGCCCCAGAAAAAATAAAGAAAAGAAACAGGAGGGAAAAAAAATCCATTAACTAATTAAAATTAATTTTATTTTATAAACTTGACTTTCAGTATCCCATAGATCAGGTTTTTGCTATTTAATCAGTATATAGCAATTTGGATACATATTCTGCATGAAATTTCAGGGTCGCCAAGATGTTGGTACCTTTCCTTTGGTGAAGCCTAAGGTCACTAATCACCAAGTAGCCAAGTGCATCATCTAATAGGACAGTGGGGGTGATTGATCAGTCTACATGTATGATGGCAGTAGATAATGACAACAGGTCATTTCTTATTCTGATTATTAGCATATTTAATTTATTGATTACATGGTATAGATTGTGTACTCATTTTTCTATATATTACTAAGTCTTGTATTTTATTATTCCCATTTACATTTTGTAACATTGTACATTCTTAATAAATTATTGAGATAAAAGGAGGTTGCCTTGACAACAGATTGAGATTGTTGCTTGTTAATGATATTGGGATTGTATACTCATTTTACTACATATAACTAAGTCTTGTATTTTATTATTCCCATTTACACTTTGTAACATTGTACATTCTTAATAAATTATTGAGATAACTGGATTTTTTCATTAAAAATGCCAAATTTGCTGCTTAACACATAGTAATGACAAAAAAAAAAAAACAGATGACTTTGATAAGAATTCTCAGCATTCAAAGTGCATTGAGGTAATATTTAATGTCTCTGATCTAAGAAGCAATATTAATATTGTCTTTAATTTATTATCTTTGTTGTACATATTGATTGTTTTTTTTTAAATAAAAATAGTACTGACGATGAAATGTACTGTAATATTAAATTTTTTTGAGTCGGAGGAGTGCAGGTTATGAAGAGAGCTGATTATATCTTTTATTTCTCTGTAGATTAGTGCAATGTAGCATTCAAGGTTTACAGTTTGTGGGTCCAATTCTATCACTGCTGATACTTCACTTTTATGAGCTCTCTAGTAATAAACCATTTAATTCTTCGATTTTATTTTTAAAAATAATTTTAATTAAATTATTTCTATTATCTATGTACATAGTGAAATGTATTATTCTTTGGTGGTCCTTGATCTTAAGAGATTAATAACCGATATCTTTCTCTTCTATGTAGTATACTTGCTTATGTATGAATTTTAAAGCATTTTTAAAGTTAGATGATGTTTCATTTTATTAACTGCATATATTTTAGTATTACATCTTTCCATTTTGATAACTTCTTATCTAAGATTGCATTCTTATTTTATAAATTGATAGTTTCACTTTAGATTTATTTTTTATATAATTGATGCAGAGATGACTATCGATTGATAAATGAATAGTAGCTCTTCTTAGATAGAGGATAAAAGAAGGACTGAAAACTTCTTAAACATTCACTAGTTAGCTGTTAGAAAGCCTGGTGAATAATGGCTATTTCTTCACTGCTCTTCTATTGCAGGTGTGTTGGAGAGATCTTTAGTTTGCAGTGAGATATTTAATGGACATTTTATTTATATAATAGTTAGCTATAATTATATCAAAATAAATATTAATAAAACAAATCAATTTGGGGAGAACTTTTGAACACATCTGCAACTGAAATGCAGACTGAGAAATACTGAAATAGAATTTCAGTTTTTTTTAAATTTAGTGCTGATGTATGATTATGAAAGTCTTATGGAGTGATAAAATGAGAAATAAGGATATATTTGAAATGAATAAAGAATTGTGGAAAATGTTAACAAAGACAGAGTTAATAAGCATTATGCTTTAAAGTATTTAAAGAATGTCAAATGTTTTCAGAGAGTAAAATGGTGAGAATAATCTCTTAAATATATTGATTAGAAAGGAAGTTGTGAATAATCATCATCATCATCATCATCATCATCAACCATTATCAATCCACTGCAGGATGAAGGTCTCTCCAAGTTTAATCCATCTTCTCCGATCTTTAGCTTCTCTTTTCCACAACACCCCTGCACATTTTCTTATTTCATCCATCCATCTCACATGTGGTCTCTTTCTGGGTCTTTTACAATCTCTTGGAATCCAGTTTAAAATTTCAATTGTCCATCTATTATCATTTCTTCTAGCAATATGTCCAGCCCAACTCCATTTCAATCTTTTAATTTTTTCAATAAGGTCAGTAACACCTGTTTGTTGTCTTACCCATACATTGTGTTTTCGATCTCTTCTTGTTACTCCCAACATATATCTCTCCATACTCCTTTGAGTGGTCTGAAGTCTCTGTATTGCTCTTTTATTAAGTGTCCAAGTCTCAGATCCATAAGTAAGAACTGGTAAAACACATTTGTTAAAAACCATTCTTTTCAAACACATAGGCATATTTCCTTTTAGTATCAAGTTATTTCTACCAAAAGCACTCCAACCAAGTTTAATTCTATGATTAATTTCCTCCATTATGTTTCCATCTGTACTAATAATCTGACCTAGGTATTTGCAACTATTAACTTCTTCTAATTCTTCATAATCAATCTTTATTTTCATATTTTGAGCAAATCGATTAAACATTACTTTAGTCTTTTTAACATTTATCTTTAGTCCTACTTTTCTACTTTCATCTGCTAACTCCTGCAACATTTCCTGCAGCTCTGAAGCATTATTTGCAAAAACAACTACATCATCTGCAAAATCTAAATGACTTAAATACTCTCCATTTACTTTCATTCCTTTAGTTTCCCATTTTAATCCACAAAATACTTCTTGCAGCACTGCTGTAAAAAGTTTTGGAGATATGGAGTCACCTTGCCTTACACCTTTCTCAATGTTGATTTTTCCAGTATCATTATGTAATCTAATTGTTGCTGTTGCATTTTTATAAATATTCTTTAAAATATGACAATATCCTGGATCTATACCTTGATAATCCAATGCTTTAATCACTGAAGAAATGTGTATAGAATCGAATGCCTTTTCATAATCTACAAATCCAAAACATAATGACAACTCATATTCATTTGTCCTTTCTATGACTTCTCTCAATACCTGGATATGATCTATTGTACTAAAACCACTTTTAAATCCAGCTTGTTCTCGTGGTTGGTGGAAATCCAAAGTTCTCTGTAGACGAGTTGTAATTATCTTGGTAAAAATTTTATATAAAACTGATAAAAGGCTGATAGGTCTGTAATTTCTAATATCTTCTTTATCACCTTTTTTAAATATTAATATTATTACTGCATTCTTCCAATCTTCCGGTACATCCTTATCATTTAGACATTTGGTATATAACTTTGCTAAAATTGTTTCTATTTCTTCACCTCCTTCTTTTAATATATCAATTATAATTCGATCATTTCCTGGAGCCTTTCCTTTCTTCATACATTTAATTGCATGTCTCACTTCTTCATTTAAAATTCTGGGCAATTTGGAAGATGTAATAGATATAGGAGATACTTGTTCTTTATTACTATATAATTCTTGATAAAAATCTTCTACCAATTTCATGATGTCATCTCTCTTTTTAGTAATAATTCCATCTTTTTTTCTTATTGCAGATATAAATTTCCTACCAATACCAAAATGTTGTTTAACATTCTTGAAACTTTTATTTTCTTCTACAGCTTTCCTTGCTATTTCACAGTTATACTTTCTTATATCATTTTCAACTCTTTTCCATACCATTTTACAAAATTCGAGATATTCAATTCTTTTTAATACATCATTTTTGTATATCTTCATATTCCTTCTTTTCTTCATAAATTCTCTAGTCTCAGTAGAAATTTTATTAGTCAATTGCTGCTTTTTTCTACCAGCTATCTTTGTTGCAGTTTTTAAATAATGTTAAACCCTAAATAAATCATCAGATGATTAAAATCTTGCATTGTGTCAAACATTATTAGAGTTTAACTGATGCCAATCAACTCTTGATCTGAGGAGATGATACATTGATAACAAGTATATTCAATTACAGATTTATATAAGAATTGAGTAGTCACTGGAAGTTGATAGCTTTGTAATTAGTACATTATACATTAATGACATTTATCTTCATTCAAGATCTTATGCAATTAATGAATAGTTGTTAAAAACCAGGTGAAATAAATTAGGTAAAACTTTTTTAATCTAAAATCTCTGAGGCATTTTTTTGGATTTGTGATTTGTTTTTATTACATTCCAGGAATAGATTTTCTATTGTTTTATTCTAAAATCAAATTCTCCAAAATAAAAACAAAATAGGCAGCTCAATTAGATTTATTAATTTGTAGGTATTAATAAAGTTTTTTCTTTAATTTTGTTAGTAAATAAATATATGTACAAACTAATTACTTTCTTGTAAAAGGTTAAAGATCATTTTTGGTATTTTATATTTTATTTACATAATAGAAGTTTTTGAGTAATAGGTATTTGGAGTAACGATATTCTACTTATATAGCATAGACAAACAAGTATGTAATATTGAAAGATGGATAATGGATTGGAAAATTTGATGAAATGTAAGTATCTAGACATAAAAATCACATATAATAGAACAATAAATGACACTACAAGAAAAAACACATACTGGTTAAAAAACAAACTATTGCAGTGATAAAAATCATTGTAGAATAAGAATATTTTAAATCACTAAGTGAAAAATAATATTACATGTAATAATTATAGAATATGAATATTTCGATAAATAATGAAGTGCAACAGTGAAAAATATTATTACATGTATAGAGTTTTAATAGGTGAAGGAAAAAAATGAAAAAGAACATGAGAATTACAAAAGTAATTTACTGGCAAAGATCTGCCATAAAATTGAGAAGGAAAAAAAGATAAACAATAAAAAAATTTGAAAAGTAATAAATATTAAACATAATATACGAAAATGAAATCAAAATAAAACAATGGGAATGGTATTGATATATACCAAGAATATCTCATATAAGATTATTGAAATGAATATTAAACTAGATGCCACTAGAAGAAGAAAAAAAGGATGCTCCCAAAAAGTTAGCAGTAAGTAATAAATAGGAAAATTAGAAAAGAATTTTGTAGGAAGATTTATGGACTGACAGAGAGGTGTGATTATTGAGAATTGGAAGATGTCATAGAGTGTTAGGGTCTAATAAGAAGGAGAAAAAAAGATCTGTAAATAACTTCTACCTTTAATCAGGAGGGAGAAATCAAATGGGAAATTTGGAAACCAGAGTGAAACTTCTAAGAGCTTTAATTACATTGCCATCTGGTTAACTTCACAACAATTATATTTCTATTGTATATCGCAGGAAAAAAATAATATAAAGGGTTAACCACTTCAGCTTCACCTATTTATATATAAAAGTAGGTTGAAGTAAAGAAGGTTTTCTTCTTTTCTTTCTAGCGTAAGCTTGTGGCTTAGACCTGTAGAGGTCCCTACCTTTGAATTTTTCAGACGCTTATTCCTAAAGGTTACAGCCTTAGTAAATATTATAAAGGGTTAAGTTTGAGATAATGTTTTTGTCTATATGCATATCTTCTAAGTAATAACTTAATATTATAAACAAAACATCATGATTTTTTTCTGTTTACATTCAATAAATGATTTTAAAAGAAGATATTACTAATGTAACCTTATAAATAAGTTAACATTGCTGCAAAACCTTATTACATTTTTAAATTTAATACTATTAGTTTGATAATATGAGATTAAAGGTGACTACTAAATGCATAAGTGTGAATAGACTAAACCATGTGCTGATAATGGATGCCAGAAATTAATTTGGGGATATCAGTTATAGCACTACTTTCCAGTTTGCATTAATTATTCATTCTTATGATAAATGGATCTAGAGTAGAGATATTGTATACCAGAATTAATATTACTGCTATTTATGGTATATGTAAAGATAGTAGAATATTATTATAATAATTGATTGGGTTATTCTATCAAGAATCTGATCTAAGTTTTTTTATGATGTTTTGTAATGCTAGTTCTAAACAAAGTTATATAACACTCTTCTTTCATATTACTAGGAAAAAACTATTGTTTTTATGATAATCAGCATTTTCATGATATATAGTAAACAACCACTGCCTAGTTTTTTTTTCATGGTTAGATAATTGGGCCTTTCAAGAAAACTAATTCTGATTTCCTATCATTAGATATGTTATTGCAGATGCAGTATTCATTATTTTAATTCAAAACAAAGAACCTCCCTGTGTTTTATTTTCTGCCAAGAACCAGAGTAGGAACTTTTGCTCACCCCATACTAATTTTATCTCAGAGTTGACAACCTGTTTTTTTTATATAATACGAAAAGATTTTTGAAAATTTTTATCTGATTAATTTCTCTATAAAATCATTGGCATTATATATAATCCAAATAAACCTTTTTAAAAAAAAAATTGTGATTTGGATTATGTATTGTATCAGTTATTTACCAAACCAAGCTTAACATGACTTACTTAATCTTTGTCAAAATGTTAAAGATTGTGTAATAGAGGCTACAAAAGTAGTTAGATGTAATGTCAGAGTCAATGGTGGACTTTTTTACAAGCATAGAATATGTATACCTCAGATTACGCAGCTCAAATCCAACAAAATTGCATTTCCAAGCTTTAACTCCCAAACAGTGACAGTAATTTAACTGAAAACAGAAAAATTATAATTTAAGATGATTAAAGCATTAATGTGGGTCAAAAAGATGAAAGATTGGGACAGAATAGTTTTTATTTTCATTCTGAAAATATTGTTGTTAATTTGTGAAAACTCTAAATAAACTTCAATTAAGCATTTGTTGACAATAAGAGCCTTATTATGTTTCTATATAAAAAACTGGATAAAAAAAAACAGAAGAGAATTTATTAGCAATGAAATTATAAAAATATTTTTTTTGGAAAAATGTATTATTACTTTAATTATTAATATTGAATTGTGAATGCAGATAAAACGCTATTAATTTGAAATCCATGGGACCAGACTTTCTCAGATGTGTGATTTTTTTAGATTTCAGGAATAATCATTTACGTCCTTAATTAAAACCACAAACTTTGCTAAGATAGAAAAAGCTGGCAGCTTATTTCAATTAAACTTATTAGTTTATGAGTGTTTGTTGAATCATTTTTTCTTTAATTTTGTATGGTACAAAATAATATATTTATTTTAAAATATTTAAGATCATTTTTGAAATTTTGTTTAATATAAATTTTTGAATATATAAATAGTCAAATTAATGGCATTATACTTTTATTTCTAAATATTAAATGAAATATATGAAATTATTTATAATGTATAGTTTAGGGGATGTGCTTTTGTTACAAGAGCATAAAAATATATGACCCTCTCCCTATATTAGCAATAGTATTTTAATGTTTTTTATTATTTCTTACAATTAAAAACATTTATAAAATTAACTATAATGAGTAGAAAATATAATTTATTTGCCAAATTTTCTTTCATAATTTCTATTGTAAATCGTGATAAGATTTCCAATGCTTAAAAGCAAAATTTTATAAGCAAGTTAGTTTGGGTTCAAAACTAAGAATTTTTAAATTTCAGGTCATTAGCTAGTAAAGTATAAAAGAAGTATATGTAGTAAATAGTCAAAATAAGAATCATAGATCACATGACCCTATTCTCTTAAGCTTGTAAGTTATAAACAATGAGGATTGCCAATTCCTTAACAAGCTTTATGATAAATGCTTAGCTAGAGAAAGCATTTAAAATATCTCTGTCAGGACTTCCCCCCTCCAAACCTCTGACCATGGTCGTGCTTTAGCACTCCTCAGAGAGGTGCTAGGGTAGTGTCTGAACCTACCTTATCACCTCTCTGAGGAGTGCCAAAGCATGAAACCACACTACCCTAACACCTCTCTGAGGAGTGCCAAAACACAAAACCATGGTCAGAGGTTGGGGGGGGGGAGTCCTGACAGATATTTTAAATGCTTTCTTCAGCTAAGCATTTATCATAAAGCTTATTGAAGAATTGGCAATCCTTATTGTTTATAAGTATATGTAGTAGTTGCGTGAGTGCAGACAACTTTAATATTTTCATTGATAAAAGCCAATAGTCAGAAATTAGTCTGAGGATTTGATTAACATTGATGTCTAGCATGTATTCATTTTCAATGTTATAGAAGATTATTCAGAAGCAAAAAAATATGAATTATTGCTTCTATGTTTAATTCTCCTGAGATATAGCAATTGAGAAGCATTGTAAATATAAATGGCATCATAATTAAAATAATAGAGATTAGAATAGTTTAATTGGAATTTTCAGTAAAATATTGTTACTTTTTAAATTTTTTTTTTTACTTTATTTTCAAAAACTTAGCTTTGTTTGTAGAAATGTTTTTATGCATATAAAATAAACACACAAATACAAAAGAATATTTGATAAAATTTCTTTTAATTTTCGCAAGTATGATTTACCTTTTGCATGTTCATTATGTACATTTTAGAAAAAAGTATATACATTTTTTTTTTAAACAACATATTTGTGTTGTTTTTTGAAGAAGCCATTTTGTCTTCCATTTTTTTTAAAATACTATCTAATTGTGTATTTATCATTAAATTTATTGGTTTTAAAAACTGTTATTTATTTAAAATAAAAATATTTTGTTTGTCATTGTACGTTTAATAGGCAATTAGAAAAATAATAAAGTTGAAACTTTATTTTAAATAAATAAATAAAAATAAAAAAAATCAAACATGCAAGGCGTATATAAACAATGAATTTATAAACATCATTATATCAAGTTAAGAAATCACATTAAATGCTGTAGTTTTTATTTCATTTTTTATTTTAATTATTTTCTTATTTTTAAATGTTTGTTAAGTTTAATTATAAAATAATTTTTATAAAATTCAGTGGGAATGTTCTGAAATGTATTCAGATTACAAACAAGCTTATGATTTTTCTTTCAAGCAGTCAACCTGTAGACTATCTAACTACCTTATCCTATAGTGATCAGTAAATGGGTATTTAGTTTTTATTAATAGCAGAATAAAAATACCAAGTTAATCAGTGTTTATCAGATGAGTACTTCTGCATTTATGGGGGGAAAAGTATAAAATATAATTGTAATATAATATAGCTTTTATCACTGGATAAGAATGGTGAACACATTCACTTTATGTTAATATATTTTAATGATAAAAGGGATTTCATTCCTCGATATAGCTTTAAGTATTAAAGATCACTACAGTTTGTTGTAGAGTTTATAAAATATTCTAGAATGAGATCAAACATTTATAAAACAGCACTGTTAAAACAGCACTGTTAAAGTTATTATTAGCTTGGTATTTCTTATTTATTGTGTAGACAATTGTTTGTTAGGTCAATTGATATTCGAACATGAAATTAATAAAATAGCACAATGATACTATTAACTCTGTTTAAATGAATGGATTTATATTAAGAATATTATTATATCAGAAGAAATTCTGCAATCTGGTAATTCCTATATTAATAATGTAAAAGGATTTGCATATCACTTATCAAATCCATGAATGAGGTCATTGGAAAAAATATGATTTCTGAGATGAATTTTTGTTGAAGCACTATCTTCAGTTAGTTCTTTTTCAAATATATTTGTTATTGTTTATTTATCATATATTGCCACATTTTTAATTTATTAGTATCACAATTTCTTACAGAGACAAAAATGATTACCATCTTTTATATAAATATATCATTTGCCAAAATGCTTTGCAGGATTTGGTGCAGTGATTTAGTGGCAAACTATAGAACTTAAAGTCCATAAATTGTGGCCTTCTCTATCACTTTCACGGCTTAAAATTATGAATTTTTGAGCAATAAACCATTTCATTATTTTGTATTTTCTTTTAATAAAATGTAACACAAAATTAATCTATAATTAAACAGCTATAATTTTTGCATTAATATGAATGCTTTTTATATGAAACAGTTATAACATTGATTATTTAAATTCATTTTCAGTGCAGATCATATTGTCAAAAAAGGATTGCTTTTGAAAAGGATGATTGCATTGAAAATGCATTAATATTAAGCTGTAGAATTTAATAAACTTCAGATGTTGTTGAAATCTGCAAATGAGATTTATGTGGTAGAATTTATTTAGATTACTACTGATAAAAGCTTTCATTGATAATTTAATTTTTTAACAATTTTCACAGTTAAAAATCATATCAGTTAAAATTTTATTTGTAATTATTGTTCCTAGATATCATTGGCAGTCATTATATCAAAAAATACATTTTTTCTTTTTAGAATAAAATACATTTTTGTGTTGCACAATCTTTTTTTTTTTTTGTAAAATTATTAAATTTTTATTTCTTAATAAGTATATGATATATATATATATATTACAAGCATAAAGCTAAACTAGTCAATATAAAATCAAAACTACCCCAAATCCAAAATTAAACCAGACCAGCATAAAAATAATATTAAAACAACCTAAGGTTTCACTGCTACAAGCAGACTTCTTAAGGGTAAAGAACTACAAAAACTACACAATATATATAATATTAAAAACTACCCACAAATCCATTCACTTCCCATCCACCCTTAATATTAAAAGAACTCTTAAATAAGTTAATTGGTTCAGAATAATAAATTTTCAATAATAAAGACTTTAATTCTTCTTTTGATTTTATTTCTCTCAAAGAAGACAACCTTAGCTTCATCAAAATCAATAGTGTGGCCTGAATCTTTTTCATAGACATACAAAGCAGAACTAAGATATCTATTTTTAACTCTACTTTTATGAACCTTTATTCTTTCATTTGAACTCAAACTACTCTGACCTATGTAAACCTTCTTACAAAATAAACAAGGGATAAATTATACTACACCAGGAATAGTCTTTCTATCAAGAACTTCTTTTGTATTATTTAATAAATTATTCAATGTAACACCCCTTTTCCAAACAATTTTCTTATTTCCAAACAATTTACTATTTCTACACACAATTTTATAAGAAGAAAAGTTCTTTATCAAAAAATAAAATTAAGGTAATTAAAGATTTTCTTTTGTTATTGAAAGATTCTTATGTATTTTACTTATAAAAGTAATTTTTATAAGATTAAGGAAGGGTGGATAATAGGTTATATTATTTCTCCTTTAGTATGTTCAGTTTATATTAGTTATATGGAAGAGTAAATTATTATTAAAAAGATTTGTTTATATATAAAATTATTTGTCAGATATGTTGATGATTGTTTATTTGTAGTTGAGAATGATAAATTGAAGGAATTTGTAAATGAGTTTAATTGTTTTGATCCTTCTATAAAATTTGTGTTAGAAGGAGGGGGGTTAGATTTTGGTAAGTTAAAATTTTTAGATCTCTTGGTGATTAGAAATGTAAAAACTAATTGTTTATTGTGCAGTCATTTAGTTAAAAGTAAAGAATTAAGATCTATAATTAAACCTGATAGCTATCAGTCTGTATCTCATATAGTAGCTGCTTTAAGGAATTATTGTCATAGGAATATTAAATTAAATAATTCTAGTGGGGTAGCTTTGTTTCAGAAATATCAATTTTATAAAGATTACTTGAGTGTTGGATACTCTGATAAATTTGTTAAAAGTATTTTATTTAATAGTAATATTTGTAAGGATGTAAAGGTTAAAGAAAAATATGATTTTATTTCTTTGCCATTTAAATTGTCTTCTTATAAAATTGTGTGTAGAAATAGTAAATTGTTTGGAAATAAGAAAATTGCTTGGAAATGGGGTGTTACATTGAATAATTTATTAAATAATACAAAAGAAGTTTTTGATAGAAAGACTATTCCTGGTGTAGTATATTTTATCCCTTGTTTATTTTGTAAGAAGGTTTATATACATCAGAGTAAGTTGAGTTTAAATGAAAGAATAAAGGTTCATAAAAGTAGAGTTAAAAATAGATATCTTAGTTCTGCTTTGTATGTCCATGAAAAAGATACAGGACCCACTATTGATTTTGATGAAGCTAAGGTTGTCTTCTTTGAGAGAAATGAAATCAAAAGAAGAATTAAAGAGTCTTTATTATTGAAAATTTATTATTCTGAAACAATGAACTTATTTAAGAGTTCTTTTAATATTAAGGGTGGATGGGAAGTGAATGGATTTGTGGGTAGTTTTTAATATTATATATTTTGTGTAGTTTTTGTAGTTCTTTACACTTGAGAAGTCTGCTTGTAGCAGTGAAACCTTAGGTTGTGTTTTAATATTATTTTTATGCTGGTCTGGTTTAATTTTGGATTTGGGGTAGTTTTGATTATATATATATATATTGAATGCATTTGATATTTAGGAGAAAATTAGTTTTGATTATATATATATATATTGAATGCATTTGATATTTAGGAGAAAATTAACCTACCAAATATATATGTGAAGTCAATCAAGAAATGATATTTTTATTAAATTTCATTGGAAAGTTGATTTTTAATGTTTTTATGATTTATTTCATTGTTTTTTTCACATGTTTTTAATAAAATTTATCTTAAACATAAAGATTCCAATATGTTTTTTTTAACTGAAAGCTCATATGAATTCTTTTGTATTGATAATATCATTAATATTTTTTATTTGCAAAGTTAATATTTTATTTTAAGATTAATTTCATCATTTGTGTGTATGCTTTTTGTGAAATTGATTCTAAAACATTAAGATTTGCTGAAGAATAAATTTTTTTTTTCATTAAAAAATACAATTAAAGAAAAAATACAAAAAAATGAGCAAAACCGATTCATGAGTATGTTTCAAAACAATATGGTTAATAAATTAAGGTTTGAATAATCAAGATTGTTGTTATTTCACATAAAAAGCATTTATATTAATGCAAAAATTATTATAAATATATCATTATTTATCAATAATGATTTATTATATGCTAAAGATTGTTATATTATTAGTCAAATATTAGTTTTTAAACATGATTAAAGGTGAATGTATTTATTCTTATAAAATATATACGCATATGATATTATTAATTAAACTTCACTTCCTATATCCAAACATGTATAATATTTAAATATATATAAGAAAATTATTGTTTAACACTTGTTTGATTTTAAATAAAGCTTAAAGTATATAGATTTGATTTAAAAGTAATATAATAATTTCTAGTTGAATAAATAATTTTTAACTCTTCATTAGTTGATATATTTTTAAAACTTCTAATGGTAGATTGAAATAAATTTTTAACTTTTTATTTTATTAAATTTATCTTTATTATATTTTCAAAAATTTTGAATTATTTATTAAAAATATATTATTACAAGTGAAACTTATGTTTAAAACTATTATTTTAACTTTTCAAATATAGAAAAAAAAACCCTGAAATATGTGTTAAAATTTATAAAGAACATTTTTTTTCTTATTGGGCAATTATCATATTGCTCTTAAAAATAATAAACTAACAACATTAGAATTATTTAAACTTAATTTGTGAAGTCTGGATGAATTACTGTTCAACCTACTTAAAGTTAATGAAATTCTATTTTAAATACTATTTACAATGTTTAAAAATGATGAAAATAAACTGGCCACAATCAATATGAAAGAATTTTTTTCAGCCAGTGACTTATCTTCTTCTAAAATTAAATACTTTTGAATAAAATCTGAATCTAATAACATTATTCTATAAATATTTTACAAAAATAATCATAAACTATTGATAAACTGGATTGTTTGAATAGCTAATACAAATGAGTTCAATCTGGTTCAGAACCATTATAAATAAAATATATGCAAACAGTACTGCTCTGATTTAGAACTAAAATGGATTTGAAAAAGCTTGTTATATTTCAAATACTATGTATATTGACACAAATATTTTAATGAGTAAAAAAAAAAATCAAATGTTTTTAAAATTTTTCTCATGCAAAGACCATTTATGAAAAAAAACAACAGTAGATTGATGAATCTGGTGATTATTATGCCATTAATCCAAGACATAAATATTTCATATTGCAAATGAGTTATAGTCTTGATGACCTATATCTTCCATAAGTCTCTGTTCTCAATCAGTATCTTGTTTACCTCCAGTTCTTTTTTCTTCTGCAACAATTCTTCCCAATCCAAGATTAGGCTTGCGTTTCCCATATTGATTTTACAATCCTATATTTTTATTGTACTCATTTTATCTTTCATTTGCTATTATAACAACAATCTCTTATTAGTTATTCATCTCATAAAATCTCTGATTTGTCTCATGTTTTGTTTTCATTTTCAGAAACTTTATTTAAATTTTGTTTTTATAAGTATTTTATATATACTTTTCTTTTTACAACTAATTATTTTTTATTGTACTTTTCCTTAATATTTTCTGCTACTAAAATACCCCATGTTGAATTATATTTTTATTCATAAATTTGCCTTTTATAAGTAAATTAATAATAATAGGTCTTTTTAAAGAATGTTAACATTTGTTTGATTTTATAATTCTTGCCTATTTCTTTTTTTCTTTTCCAATTATTCTCTGCAATAATTTCTTAAACTTATATTAATCTATTCTTAGTTTCTTATCGTCACTCTTTTTTTCATCCATTTTTTAAAATATATCTTGATTACTGTCATTTATAATTACTTTTCTTTTTGTCTTTAGACTGTATATATATTAAAAAATAATTTACTCAAGTAGATACATGTACATGTTCATTAATGAAGCTATCCACATATACTTAGATTATATATATTTATATGAATTCAAATGAAAATAATATTAAAATGTTGGTATTAATTTTTTTTATATTGAATTTGAGTGCATTTGTTGCAATAATTGAGTTATTGATAAAGGGACATCTGATCTCCACAATCTATCAACATATGTTTTTACATAAAAAAAAAAAAAATCTCTTATTTCATTGAAACAATGAATAATTTGTTATTACTTTAGCAATTTTTTTAGTATATAAAATTGATTTAATAGAACAATTTGTAAATATTTCAAGTAGAAAGTAAGTTTATTCAGAATGAGACAATCATTATATGAATCATTATTTATGTTTAGCAATAGCTGCAAAATTCGAAGTTGTTAAATTTACTTTCTGAAGATGTAACTATAACAACTATATATACTCCTGAAACCTATTAATGAGAGTAAAGCAATGTTTTGGAGATCAAATACAGCTGATTTTATAATTGAATCAGGTTAAAAAAATATATGACCTTGCAATAAATTTATTTGGCATGTTATGTCATAATTTATGCTCATTGATTCTAATGACATAGTTTTCACAAAAGTAAGCAATTAAATAATTTGAACATAGAATGTTTTATGACATTTAAGAACTAGAAACGACAGAAATGAGCTACAATTGAAATACTGTGTACTCTTGAGTTTACCAATCTACTACTACTGTAGATCATCCAGGACAAATATATTCAAATGCTCTCCAATTATATCAAATTTGAGAAAAGTGATAGATATGAGCTGTAATCCATGGACCTTCATTTCTCAGGTCTTAAACTATGAAGGGATAAAGATGAAGATTTTTTAAAATTTCATACTTATTCATTTTGGATATCACTATATCTATATTCTATTTTACAAATATTTCATCAATTTTAACCTCTAGATATACACTCTCTATATATATAATACTGAAAGATTACTATAGTGAATAGAGGGATTTGAATTTAGGATTTTCAGTCTCTATTCATCATCTATTCCATCTCAAACAACTGATACACATGACTACACATGCATGAAAAAGATAAATGATCCCAAATATATGCATTTCATGCAGAACCAGCACTTATCAGTTGGGCCAGATTATAATCTGCCACACATATATACAATCAGAGCTCAGCTTATATTAAGGTAACAATTCCTTAAACTTTTGAACAGGTTTCAATCTTCTCACCCCTCCAGTAATTCAACTCTCCATTTCATTGAAAAACCAATGATGGAACACTCAAAGCCCTTCATGGATTTGATATTGTAGTCATACCCATATGGGCATTGCATGTGAGTGGTTATACTGCTGTAGTGTCTACATGGGTATGGCTACAATATAAAATCTTCCAAAGACTTTGAGCATTCCATCATTGGTTTTTCAATGAAATGGATGATTGAATTGATGGAGGAGTGAGAAGACTGAAGCATGTCCATTAAAGTTTAAAGAATTTCTATCTTAATATAAACCAAGCACTGATTATATATGTGTGTGGAAGATTATAATCTGCCCCAACTGATAAATACTAGTTCTGGACAAAATACATATATTGAGGATCTTTTTCACATGTGTGTTGTCATGTGTATCCATTGTTTGAGATGGAGTGGAGAATGGATATATACTAAATTCTAAGTTCAAATCCTTCTATTTATATATATGTGAAGATGTTTAAAACCAAAGAAATTTAAGAAATAGAATGGCTTGGTTTTTATGACTTGTTATATAAACCAAGAAGATAATTGATATGTAGATCCTAACATTATTTACATATTGCAACATATTCACCTCTTCATAAATATTTAAATAATTAACTTTTTTTAAACTGAGTAATGGGGAATTTAACTATTTATAAACTACAGCAATTAAAAATACTGAAAAATCCATTATTAATTTTATTTATTTTTCAAATCAGCAATTTTTATTCATCTTATAAATATATCTCATAAATATTAAATAATTAAATTTTTTAATGCTGAGTAAAGAAGTGTAGCTATTTATAAGCCTGCAGCAACTAAAACTAGTAGAGTGCAGATGCTACTATTGTTTATTTATTGCCGTCTTTGCAGAGTGTAATCCTGCTTTTTACCTGGGTAATTTGTTATATAATTTTCCAGAAACATTAGTTCAATTTTTTTAAAAAATTGAAATGAAATATATAACAATAACAGACAACATTGTATTTTTTTTTCCATTAATAATAAATGATTCATTAAACAGGCAAAACTCTCCACACAGTAGTGCCACCCTGTGCCAACCAGATTAATCAATGGATGTCAGAAGGCTTGTGCATAAAATCCCCACCCAAGGCTCGGCACTGACAAAGGCCACAAGCCAGAAACTAGTCTGGGGATATTGAATGAGTAGGCACTAGATGGGATTTTATGCACAAGCCTTCTGGCATCCATTGATTACTCTGGTTGGCACAGGGTGGCACTACTGTATGGAGACTTTTGCCTGTTTAATAACAGATATGTGCTAGCATAAGAGTGGTGATCATGTGAATAAATGATTCAATTTTTTAAAACTTAGTAGGACTACAACAATCGCAAATGCTATATAGGGAATCCTCAGTTTGATTTTATACTATATTTATATTTAAATAAAAATTTAGTATGAATTATATTCTGGATAACAAATAATTTCATTTAGAACTTTTTGTTACTTTATGAGACATAAAAATAAAACTTTAAACTTATAATATTGTTTTAATATTTTAATTAATATTTGTTTTCTTGGGAACTTAAATGAAATTCATTTTTAATTTATTAATTATTAATTTTTTAATAAATTCTAGATTTTTCCATTTGAATAATACACACCTTTTGTATCTCAAACTGGAATGGCTCTGGTGGATATCATATACCTTTATAATTAAGCAAGCTTAAATTCTACTGCAATTTTTTTTTTTTACAACCAATGCAATAATGTTCATGTTATTGATTCAGGTTGTTAGAATATCAAGATAGCTATTTTTAATTACAGCTGCAATATTGTTAATTTAGCACTCGTTATTTCTTTGCTTGTATGGATTAATGATCTTTCTAAAGAAATTTATCAATTATGTGCTTCTTGATGGCCACTGAAGCTACAGTCTATCTTAAATAATAATGAATTTAAATATCCATTGGATATACATTTACAATAATTTTTTATTTATTAAACACTTTATTATATTATCAAAATATATATATATTTAATCACTTTTATGCATATCTGATTATGACTCTGTAACATTTGATAAAAGATTATTCTCTCTTTTTTTTTTTTTTACTCCATAAGAAAGAACAACTGCAAGTTAGTGAATAAAGTTTTCAGTAGCTATTTTTTCAGAAAATATAAAAATCATAACTAAAAAAACTAACAATAACAAAATAGAATTTGATTACTTATTATGTGTATATTTATTGAACTGTGATTTTTTGTTTTTTATTTTAAAATAAGTGCACCTGATTAAATTTTTTTAAAAATATATATATTTAAGTGGAATTTAAATCATGCTAAACAATTGTGATATCATAAAAATTTGATAGTTTCTCTATTAAATTAAGAAATGTGATTGGTGGAATAGGTGAATGATTTTGAATGCCGTGGTCACTTGTTCTTAAATATACATTTTGAATCTGACATACATAAAAAGATTGAAACGGCAAAAGTACCTTTGTAAAAAGCATTATGCCAAAATCTTTAAATAAGGAAAAAAAAAAGTAATGAAACCATATATGTTATCAATTGCTTTGTATTGTACTAACAAGTAGACCTTTTTATCTACTATTATCATAACATTAGAGGTATTTGACGAGCAGTTGATGAGGAAATCAAGCAATTATCTGGGAGATAATAAAATTGGGTGCTGAAATTATTAAGAGTCTGGAGAAATCCAGATCACAAATTCATGCAGTTAGAATGAGAAAACTGCAAAAACACAACAGTGGGTATGAAACATAATGAAATAATTAGAGAGGATTTGAACACAGACTTTCAAGTTACATTCAACTATTCATTCCAACTTATATAATTGATACACAATCATATATATGTGAAAAAGATAAATTATTTCCAATAAGATGGAGTGGATAGATGAAGGGAGCTTTCAAATCCCCTTTAATTACATCTAAAGTTCAGTATATACATTATACTTGTAGTCAAACATAATAGAATAATGAAAAATGCCTTGAACAGGAAATCAATGGTAAACTCTCATAAGTCAGGCTATATTTCATTTTTGCTAATCACTTGTGTGTGAACATAGATGTTCAGGTTTATAGTGGATTGAAAAGAATAATTGAAGATTGACTTACATGGAAGCTTTGCATCAAAATATTGTATCAGTCTCTGAACTGAATGATTGGTTATTATTATCTTATACTAAAATAATAAAATCTACTAGTTACCATAAACATTTGAAAGGCCTTATCTAATTGACTGAATTAAAAGAGTTTGTTAAAATTTTGATTGAATTGTTAAATAAATCTAAAATAAAGCAATTCTTGAATATCACTTTTGGAATATCAAATGTAAAAAAATTGAAGCATGGCAGATAAAAATCAACACTTTTTTCATTGTTGCAACAATTATAAAATACCATCACATGACCACCATCTCTTATACTAGTCTGGGGATATTGGATGAGTAGGCACTAAATGGAGATTTTATGCACAAGCCTTCTGGCATCCATTGATTACTCTAGCTTGTGTGTGGCATATGTATAGTGAGTTTTGCCTGTTTTAACAACAATTATAAAATACATTATATAAAGAGGAATTTGAACTTAGGATTTTCAGTCTATATTGATTCTCCACTCCATCTTAAATCACCAATACATATATATTTATATATATATACTGAAGATCCTAAATTCAAATCCCTCTACTTACTATAGTAAACAGTCAGTATACTGAATGAATAGGTTAAAATGCATTGATATAAATATGCATTCATTTATTTTTGATTATTGTTTGTATAAAACTATCTATATCTTGACATATTAATTTTTAAAATTAATAACTTGAATACATCTGATAAAGATCTATTCATTAGAAAATAAGATGAAAAAATCTGTAGAACAGACTAAAAGTAGACAGATAAAAAAAATTTAATCGAAAAACAAACAGCAATGTAAAATCAATAATAAATGCATTTTTTCATCATATTTTGTATAAGAAATTATAGAAATAATACCAATATCAAATTAACTTAAATACAGTTAAAAAACCTTAATAAGCAATTTAAAGTTAAAAAATTTAATAATAAAGCCAACAAATTTTTTTTTTATTTAATTAAAAATATATTTAATTCTTATTTAAGTAATCACTTTTTAACCTAACAATAACTATAAAAATATTTCAAAGCCTTGAATCTATCATTATTTTATAACTTTACACCTAAGCATAGAATATATTGGAAAAGTCGTATTTCCAAAATGTTGATAAATAAATCCCTTTGCACTTTTCCCAATGTTTTTTATTAAAATATTTGACATAAAAATTAAATTAAATAAAAATATCATTTTCAACCATTATCGATCTAATACAGGATGAAGGTTGTTACTCCAAATTTAATTCACTTTCTCTAGCCTCCCTTCTTCATATCACTCCGATACACTTCCTTATTTCATCCATTTACTCATTTTACATGTGATCTCTTTCTAGATATTTTACAATTTTTTAGACTCTAGTTTAAAATTTTAACTGTCCATCTACTATCATCTTTTTTTAGCAATATGTCAATCCCAGCATCAATTAAATCTCTTAATTCTTTCAAAGATGTCAGAAACAGTTATTTGTTCCCTCATCCATATATTTTATTTTTGATCCTTCTTATTATTCCTAACATATATTTTTATGTCCCTTGATGGGTAGTCTGAAGGCTCTGTGATATTCTTCTGATAAATGTCTAAGTCTCAGTTCTATAAGTAAGAAGTAGTAAAACACATAGAAATCTTCCTTTTCAAACACGTAGACATATTTTCTTTTAATATTCTTTCTATCAAAATTACTCTACCCAAGTTTAATTCCATGATTACTTTCATATATTATAATTTCATCTGTATTAATAATATATTCAATGTATATGTCATTGGTAACTTTTTCTAATTCATCATTAACAATCTTTAATTTCTTCTTTTGAAAAACATCATTGAACATCACTTTTGTCTTTTTAATTTTATGTTCTTACTTTCATATGATAACTCTTGCAACATTTCCTGAAGCTCTGAAGCATTATTTGTAAAAGCAATTACATCCTCTGAATAATCTAGCTGACTTAAATAATCTCTATAACACTTTTATTCTTTTAACTTTCCATTTTTACTCATTTCAAACTGCTATAAAAAGATTTAGAGATATGGAGTCATCCTGTCACACACCTTTGTTGATATTAATCTTTTTAATATTACTATTAATCTAATCATTGCTATTGCATTTTGATAAATATTCTTCAGAATATGGCAATATTGGGAGTCTATATATTGATTATCTAAGACTTTAATCATTGAAGAAATGCTCATAGAATCAAATGCTTTTTCATAATCTACAAATCTAAAGCATAATAACTGTTCTATAATTTCTCTCAATACTTATGTTATCTACTGTGCTTAAATCAAATTTGTATTTTTGGTTGCTTAAAATCCAAAGTTTGCATAGAAGAGTTGTAATTGTCTTGCAAAAAAAATTGTATAGAACTGATAGAGAACTGATATGTCTGTAATTACTGATATCTTCTTTAACACCTTTTAAAAATATCATTATTATTTCTGCATTATTTCAATCATCGAGTACATCTAAAATTAATATATATATATATATAACCATATGTTGTATATATGCTTCTATATAAAACAGATTAAAAATAATATAATTAAAATTAAAATATTATTCAAATAATGTGGTATGAGTACATATGTATATATACAATATCAAAATAAGTTTATTGTTTATAAACAAAAAGTAATACATTGCATTATTGGTGTAGGGGGTAGAGGAGCAAATTCTGCAATTCAAGATCACGCCCCTGCTCTGTCATTTTAATGATTAAACTTTTTTATGAATAACTGAGTAATAAACTATTTAAGTATATTTATTTATTTTATTATGTAATGCAAGTATATTTTACAGCTCTGAAGATGACGGCAAGATGGTCGAAACTGTCAGATATTTTAATACAAAACATTATGAAAAGTGCCAAAAGAAAATGCCTTTATTTAGAGACTTAAAAATTATCTTTCTTTATGAAATAATATTTTTGCTGCTATTTTTCTGAATAAATATTGTTTTCTTTGTTTTATATTTTATTATCATTACTCTAACATGATCTTTTAAAAAAAAAATCAACTTGCATACTAATTAAATCAAGCTAATATATTAAGATTTACATATGTAAATAAGCATTTATTTTTATAGTGCTATGTTTTATAAATTGTAATACATTAAAAATCAGCCTTTTCAAGCTATTGTGCATGCACTTTTTATGAGTGTTAATAATAAATGAATACTTTCATTCCCAACACAAGATATAGTATTTATGAAAGAATAAAATGAATCCACTTATTCTTTCCAACCCAAATGCTTATATATGGGCAAATCTTAAGTACTGGAAATGGAAGCATGAGGATAAACCACTCACTTTAAATTACTGTTTACAATGTATGAATGAATGACGTTGACGAAATTATCTAGAATTTACTAAATGTCACTCTAAAATGAAACTTAAACATATGTAAATAAGCATTTATTTTTTATAGCACTATGTTTTATAAATTGTAATACATTAAAGATCAGCCTTTTCAAGTTATTGTGCATGCGCTTTTTAAGGGTGTTAATAATAAATGAATACTTTCATTCCCAACACAAGATATAGTATTTATGAAAGAATAAAATGAATCCACTTATTCTTTCCAACCCAAATGCTTATATATGGGCAAATCTTGTATTGGGAATGAAAGTATTCATTTATTATTAACATTCATAAAAAGTGCATGCACAATAGCTTGAAAAGGCCGATCTTTAATGTATTACAATTTATAAAACGGTAAAACAAATAATGTAAAAATTTCAGAAAAGCAGTTACATTTTTCTCTTTTTATTTTATGCTACTATGCATATAGCTAAACTGATTAGCTTTGTATTTTCTTTTCTCATTGGTTACCTGATATTATTCACATATACCAACAAGCAACATATTTTATGTATAGTGATAAGTGTTAGCATATAAAAATACTACTAGAAAACTTGTATTTTATTGATGGAAATTTAAGTATAGAAAATGTAAATAGAGGTTTATTTAAATTGCTATAATTTATATTATGCTAATTAATTAATTTTAGCATAATTTATATTTAGTATCATTTATTTTGGCCATGTAATAAATCAGAACAAACAGTATCTCTTTTTAAACAAAAATTGAAGATTTATATAGGGATCAAAAATTTGATTTTCCCACAAAATTCAGAACAGAGAGTAGTTACTGCACCTATACTTATTTTATATATTGGGCTTCTTTTTGAAGTTTAACTTAACTCATGTCCTATGGCTTTCACTACCATCATTATTTTCAAACATTATTGATTCCATTGTAAATGAAAGTCTCTACAAGTTTATCCAGTTTCTCAGATCTCTAACCTCTTTTCTCCATATCAACTCAGAACACTTTCTTATTTCCCTCCATAACACCTTACACGTGATCTTTCTAGATTTTTTGTAGTCTCTTGGAATCCAGCTCCACTGAAATATCTTAATTCTGTAATGATGTCAGAAACACATGTTTCTTCTTTTAGCCATATATTTTGTTTTTGATCTCTTCTTGTTACTTCTATCATATGTCTCTCCATATTTTATTGAGGAGGCTGAACTCTCTGTATTGTTCTTTTATTAAGTCTCAGATCCATAATCAAGAAGTGAAAAAATATAAGCTTATTTTCTTTTAATATTAGGCTAATTCTATCAAAAGTATTCAATCCAAGTTTAATTCTCTGATTAATTTGATTCATTATGTATCCACCTGTATTAATAATCTGACCAAGGTATTTTTAGATTTTAACTTCTAATTTATCATTATCAATCTTTATTTTCTTCTTTTGAGAAAATTATTTTAATCTTTTAGTAATTATCTTTAATTCTATTTTTTTACTTTCATCTGATAACTCTTGCAACATTTCCTGAAATTCTGAAGTATTATTTACAAAAATAATTACAAATAAATAAATAATACTTCTGTAAATAATATAAATATAATATAAAACAACAATTCGTGTCAATTGTTAATACAGAGCATTAATAAATTTAAAAAAGATATTCAATCTAAGTATTCAAAGAAATTTGAGTTTTTATTATATAAGCAAAAGCATATTGCAAAATAATAATCAAGTAGTTAATTTATCTAAATATGAAGTTCCGGATAACATCAGTGAAATTTTATCATTTGGGCTTAGATATGTATATAGTTCGCGGAAAAATGCAAAGGCTGAAGTAATTGCAGACGTGGAAGCAGCATATGATGGTATTGTTACTAAGGAAAATGTTATTAAAGTTATTTCTCCAAAAATTAATGCATTATCTAATAAATTGAATTATAGTAAACAGCAGGCTTTGAAGGATGTTAAATTATTTTTAAATAATAACCAGCTGATTTGTTCTAAGGAAGATAAATCACATAGATTTGTATTAATGGATAAAGATACATATGAAATTAAACTTAGACAACAAATAGAGAAATTAAATTTTACTAGAATTAAAGATTATAATATAAAGGCTATGAAAGATAAGTTTGTTTCAAAGATTTTAAGAGCACGTGGTAAAATGTTTCTTACTAATAAATAATATAGGGAAGTTTATCCATCTGAAACTTTTATTCCACAAATGTTTGCGAATGTAAAAACACATAAGCTTAAAGCTCCTTTAAGATTAATGATGGATTTTACAAGGGCATATTATCAAAAGCTTGCAAAACTTTTAGTTAAGTGGATTTTAGATTTTGTTGAGTTTGGAAAATATACATTAAAATCATCATTTGATTGTGTTACTATACTTGATAAAACAGTTATAATTAAGGGGTATGAGTTTATTTCATTGGATGTGGTAGAATTATACGGATCAGTGGATAGATCTGTATCTATTACAATTTTGAGAGATAAATTGTGTGCTAAAGAAATGCCACAGGATAAAATATATTTCATTATAGATGTTTTAATTTGGATAAGCAATGATATTGTTGCAGCACATGATAGTAACTTATATAGAATGGAAAAAGGATGGCCAATGGGTTTGGCTGTAAGTGGATTATTAAGTAGCTTGTTTGTAGATAATATAGAACAGCGAATTGTGCATCCCATATTAGTAAGAAATGAGAACACATTATATTGTAGATATGTGGATGATGTTTTGATATATGGGCTACCAGACATTATAAAGCAAATTTTTGATAGTTTGCAGAACCAGGATGGTTTATTTTGGACAATAGAAAGAGAAGACAATTCTAGAATTAAATACCTAGATTTGCAAATATCAAGGGTAGATAATAAATTAATATATAAAATGTTTGTAAAACATATAGATAATAGAGGTTACATTCATCCAACATCTAATGTTCCTTTAGTACACAAATTAGCTGGTTTTAGAGCTTTTTTAACACGTAATCAATGACTGTGTTCAAATGAAATGTTTATGAAAGATAATATAAAATGTTATATGCAAGATTTAATACAAGTGGGTTATTATGAACAATGTCTTAATAGTGACCATATAAATATGAATAATAAATCATGGATGTCATTAGCTTTTATTCCCAATATTAATAAAAATATAATAAAAGTTTTAAGTCAAGATTTTCAATTAGCATGGAGAACTCCACCTAACCTTAATAGATTAATAAATAATTATAAGAAAATTATAAATAAGGAGGATAAAAGCAGTGTTGTATACTCTATTACATGCCCACAAATAAATTGTAGTGCAATATATGTTGGAGAAACCAAAACAAATATTAAATATCGCCTTCAACAACATAAATATACATATAATAGAGCAAGAGAAGATGATAGAGTTTATTCAGCTTTTTATGTTCATCAAAATAATACAGGTCATATATGTAATCCAAAGGATTTTACAATATTAATGCATGAAACAAATGATAAAAAACACAAGATTAAAGAATCATATCTTATACAAAATTCATTTTGTACTATGAATTCGAAATTAACCAGCTTTCCGATTAGTTGTTCCTGGCCAATACAATGAAAAGAAAATAGAATTTTTTACACTGCCTTGATAAGGACTCGTAAGAGTTGAAAGCGCTTGGAAATAGTATCTAATTATTATTTTATTTATTTATATTAAAGATACTCTGTATTAACAATTGACACGAATTGTTATTTTATATTATAAAAATAATTACAATATCTGCGTAATCTAGATGACTTGAAATGTTTTGAGTAGAACAGATAAAAGATTGATAGGTCTATAATTTCTAATATCTTCATTATCATATATATATAAGGAAAAACCTTTATTGCATTACTGGTACAGTCTTCGCCGTTATATATGTATGTATGCATACAATAAATTAAAGAATTAAATATTGTAATTTTTCTATCGTTTATCATTACATATAAACCCTCATGCAAACAAAAAAGGATTAAGTAAATAAACAAACACTATTTTTACACTGGAAAGAATCCTTTTTTTTTTCATTATTATTAAAACGTTAGTTACTGATCATTTTGTTTTGAGTTTTAATTTGAGTGAAGATGAAATATCTTTCTTTTTTTTTTTTGTTTCGGTTCTCACAGCAATTTGCTAACAATTTTTATGGATCAATAACAGTGTTGAGGACACATCAAAGACAGAGAATACAGCACCTCTAAGCAATCGCAGTGAGAATGAGCATCTAAACATTAACTTGAAAATAACTCCCACTACTTCTAACTTGAGGCAGGCTTCTCTCTTCTACTGCTCTTTGAATGAGTAAAAATTGTTGTAAGCTAAAATAATTGAGCTTTTGACTACAGCAAATTAGAATAAATTTATTCAAGCAATTTAAGGAAAGAAGTTTAGCAAAAATTAAATATTTTGCTGACCAAGCAAATATGATTGCAACCTTAGTTGAACATATGATATCAACATGAGTAATGATGTCAAGACAAATGCCTTTAAGAAAAAAATGACTACATAGAAAGATAAAAGCAAAACATATTATTTAATTATAAACATCAAAATAAAACTGTTATTATTAATCTTAAACATCGTAATGAAAGTATGTATATTTTAAATATATTTGCATAAGCGGACTGGAAAGAGAAAACCGAGGTTCTTTTAGTATTTTCTTATGTGCACAAGTATATACATAAAAGTAAAGCTGCTTTTAAATAGACCATAGCAAAAAAATTATTTCACCATCAGCCATTCATAGAAAAGTATAAGACAAGACAAGTCTCGCCAGACTTGCTAATTTCTAGCAGTTGAGAGTTTGCTGATTCTCCATCTTTGTTTAATTCTTTAGGTAAAAGTAGATAGAGATCCATTTTCTATTATTAAACATTGAACTGTATATGTTATAGTCCAGCTATCTGAAGAAAACAAAATCTTAAACCTGTATATGTAAACATGTAGACAAATTGATATATGAACAGGATTTTTATTTCAAGTTAAGAATAAAACAGGCAAAACTCTCCATAACAGTTATAAGCAAGCAAAAGAAATGATCATGTGATGTTTATTAAGTTAAGAATAATTGGAGATCATTTTAATGACTATTATTAAATATTTATCTGTTTTAATTATAAACCAGCCATCTGAAGAAAATAAAAGTATTCAGCCAGAGTGGAATCAGATTTTATTTTTAAGTTTTACCAGGACTGGATTTGAATTGTGTCATTTTGAGATCCTATATATACATATATATGAACATGAATTTTGTTTAAAAGGGAAAGAATACATAACTTTATGTCATATTCTGTTAAATTAAGAAAAAAAATTGAATTGGGAGGCAACGTGATAAAACATACACAGGGAATGAGAGAAAAAGAAGTTTACAAAATATACATGATTGATAATGTAAATCAGTTCATAGGTAACCTTTTTTGAGCAATGGACCTTATGAGATATATATTACTCATCACACATTGGGCAAAAACTTGTTAAGTAAGAGAAACATTACCCTTTTTTTTTTTTTTTTCAATATCTTCTCATTTCGTATAAAGATGGAATAAATATTTTTTTAAATAAATAACCCACTTTAGGATAAAGATCTTTCCATCAGCTTCTCTTACAGAAACATTGAATAAGAAAACAGTATTCATCAGGCTTGATAATTGCCAGGTAATGAGGGTTTGAGAAGTTTTTCATCCTTGTTTTATCCTTAAGCTAAAGATAGATATCTATTTACTGACTAATGTAGAATGGTTAGCTAGGGCGGTTCTGGGCTAGTTACCTTAGATAAAAATCTTAAACCTTTTGAAAAGAAGCCCTACTTTCTTCTGTATATTGTGTATAATTTTATTGTAGATTTTCATTTCAATAAACTGCATTTTTAATAGTTAAATAAAGACACAAAGTTTAAAACTTTTAACGAGAAAAAAAAGTATATTTTCATCAAAAAATAAACAAACAAAATAATAGATATAGATTAAAAATTATGTTTATATATACACATTTATAAACTTACAACTAGATTGAATTTGTTATAAAGTAACTAAAAATGAATAATAATAAAATTTGTTTTCATTTATAACATATAGAAAATACTTCAAATTATTTTTAATATTAAGGGAGCTATAGAGAAAGTTGCAGTCTTTTGCAGCCTTCAGGCTATATGATGCCCATGCCAGATCTAAATGAAGGAATATTATGAGTGTGTGTAAGTTAGAGTACTAGAGAGAACAGGTTTGATAGGAGTGTGGATTTGATATAAAAAAAAAATACAATATGCTATATTAAACTGGATATTAGTTTTATCATTATTAAAATATTGAGATTTAAGCCATTAGCACTGTTAAATGTAGGTAAACTATGAAAGATTTTACAGTTTTTCCCTTTTGTTATATCTCCAAACTTAATAATTGGTAAATACCTTTTGTTGCTTAATAATTGGATGATTCTCTGAGATGGCTATGGGCCAGCTACCTATCTCAAATAAAAATTCTGTGCTCACTTAAAAATTCTCAGCATCAGAAAGAAAAAAAATCAGACTTTACCTAAATTCAAACTTTAATTCATGGGTATAAAAAGCAGCTGTGCTATGAATCTTTTAATAACCATCTATATGTATATCAATTTTGTACAATTTTATTAAATGATACTCTTTATTATTAAATTATAGATGCTATTTTTTTTTTTCCTTCTTCATTTAATGACTTCATAATATTTATTTAAAATGTAAAGGTAGGTTATAATAATATTGCCATTAATTAAAAATAAAATGAGATGAAAATTTGAAATGTTTAAAGTTATAAAATTAAAAAAATGTATATTAAAATGAAGATTAATTAATTTAGAAAAAAAATAATAATAAAAAAATCAAGATAAGAAAAAAAGACAATATATTGATTTTTTTTTTTTTAATAAACATCGAATTCCTAGTTCATGTAACCATATACAAAATATAAATATTTAAGTCTTTCATTTAAGTAACAAAGAATCCCGTATAATTAAAAGAATGAAAATACAATTAACTTTATATTGCAATCCGAACACAGATGTCTATATAATAGATTAACCAAAGAAAACCTGTAAATATGAATTGTATAAATATAATTGATAGGTCTTATAGCAGAGAGGCAGTCCACACACCTGCCATGCTTATGATCTGGGATTCAAATCTAGGCCAAATGAATTTATTTTCAAGAGGCTTAGGATTTTGCTTTAAAGTAGCTCACACCCAGCCAATCCAGATGATCTATGAACTATTAATATTTAGCTAGCCTTAGCTAAATGATAGCAAGCCTGATAAGAATAGTTTTTTCCTCACTGTTTCTTTTCAAAGGTTTTCTAGAGAAGCCTTTGCCCTGCATTGGATTATTTATTTGAGCAGCCTGTTTTAATTTTTTAACCTCATTTTATGCAATTTGGATGAAATGAAATTGAATGGATATGTGACTAAAAGAGATGGTATTAGAAGACTAGTTGAAATCTTTTATAAAGTTTCCAATTGATTGTAAGAGACATAGAAAGAGGATACATGTGAGATATAGATACATGAGATGAGAAAATTTAATGAAGTTATGCTAAGAAGAAGATATTGGAGAAACTGGATTCAACAAATTAAACAAATGATGAGTAATGTATATACACACATCATTTTATATGAAGTAAGGGCTCTTATGATGTACTTCTAAATATATGAGGTTAATAATCATTAGCAAATTATTGTCAATGGTGATTATGATTTTTCTTGGACATAATTAATATATTCACTATTGAGAGAAAGTTTAACATACATATAATAATTGTTAAATATTGCAAGTACATTGGGTAACATATCCTTCCTTTATGTACTATTATTATTAAGCAATCACAAATCTTTGCTGCTTTACACTATTAGTCTATGTTTTTCTGTTCACATATATATTTCTTCAACAATTATGCAGTCCCATGATTTTTAGATACTTCTTTTTACTGTCGTAAAATTGCAGTTTTGAACATCTTATTGGTCTTCTTCCCACAGAAAATGCTTCCATAACCATCATTATAATTCTTTCTTTTACTGATCTGATAACTATCCATTTAATTCTTCTAGATTTAACCTTGACTATAATATCATGTATTTTACACATTTTTGAAGAATCTCTATCTCTCATCAATATGCTTTATTCATTTTCAATGCTCTTTGTATGCATATTATTAACACTGACTGTTTTAGAGAAATTATTTCACTTTTTTATAACTTTTAGAAGAACATAATTTATAATTTTACTTTTGATTTCATTTTAATATGTATTTTCAATATTTACACAAACACATATAGTTTTAGCTTTTAATACAAAAGTAAATAAAACAAAAAGAAGTTGAGTGGAGGTCAAAATTTTGTTACTCATACAGGTAGCAAAGATATGAACATTTACAAATATTACTTATATTTGTTTGAATTACTTGATATGAATAAATTAATTTTAATTTATAATATCTAAAAAATATTTTTAAATATTCTTAAAATCAAGTGTGCTACAAAGAAAGATGTAAAGAACTGCATGCACTCTGCAGTTTGCCCATATTTTGATCTAAAATAAAAATCAGTGATGTTATAAATGTTTATATTATTTATCACTTTAGATGCTTTTGTAGATAGAATGAGACAAAAAATGAGAAAAAGGATTTTTTTTGTTTAGAACTTAATGGTAAGATTATATAAAGAATGGATATTAGAACTACCACCATAGAAATGGACAAAGAAATGTGTCAATGCTTATTATCTGACTTTTGTAATAGTAGTTTGAAGGAGACAATGGATGAAAAGAAGGTTAAATTATGATAGTGCAAAAAAAGAGTTTCAGTTGGAGGGAATATTTACCTTGTCTAATAAATTTTTTAAAAGACATATGAATTTATGAATACAGAAACTTTTAACTTCATCTAAGAAGAAAATATATAATCCTTTTAAAAATGACCTTTTGCATCCATTTCTCAACATTTGCTATTTCACATATTAATTAGAAAAATTGGAAAAATTACACTAATATACATATATTATTTCCAATAGACATCAGACATGTTTTTGTATTGTCCTAAATCTTGCCTAAATCTTACACTTTTATGGCTGGCATTCACTTTGTCATAGCAATTTACATCAGATTAAATATCTTTAGTTTTTTTGTTTTTGAAAAATTAAGAGTTTCATTTAAAATGTTTTCACTTCACATGAAGCCAGTGAGTGATCTTACAGTCAAAAAAATTGTGAAATTTCTTTCTTTAATCTGTTTTTTTTTTTTTTTTTAAATAAGTCTCATAGCATCGGCCGGCCCGCATACCCGCAACCCGGGCAACTGCCTGCAAGGCAGTCGCACTGACTTCTCTACCACCAATGTAAAAAAATGTCATATTTACTTTTTTATGCATTTGTTGAAAAATGCATGGGATTACATATAAAATAACATAAAGTATTAAATGCTACATAAAACTAACACTCCATTAAAACCAATACTGCTGAGAAAATGTAACAATTTCATAAAATAATAAAAAACTTTAACATTTTTAAAGTTAGTAATTTAAATTTTTTTCATAAATTATAAATTTTGATATATTAGTTTTGTAATAAGAGCTTTTTTAATTATTTAAAATTATTCATCAAAAAATTTACAATAAATCAAAAAAATATAGGGGATTTGAACACAGACTTTCAAGCTTCTTTCAGCCATCCACTCTATCTTATACAAGTGATACACATTACCACACACATGTGAAAATGATCTCCAAGATACATATTTCAAGCTGAAACAGCATTTATCAGGTGGTGCAAATCATCATCTCTGCACAGTTTATATTAAGATAACAAATCTTCAAACTTTAATAGGCAGGCTTCAATCTACTTCACTCACCAAACTCTTCAGTCATCCATAGCATTGAAAATCTGATGATGGGAACACCCAAATTCCTTATTCGTGCCAATATTATTGTCATGCCCATCATTCGATCTTTGCCCATTTAAATACACAGAAGAGTTGGAGAATGAAGTAGATGGAAGCCTATCCATTAAAGTTTGAAGCTTTACTATCTTAATATAAACTGAGCACTAATTATATATGTGTGTGGGAAAATATGATTTGGACCAAATGAAAAGTGCTGATTCAGCATATGCATACTAGAGATCATTTATCTCTTTCATATGGGTGTGGTCATGTGTATCGGTTGTATGAGATAGAATGAATAGCTGAAGGGAGCTTGAAAGTCTGTGTCGAACTCCCTTACAATTACTTCTAAAATCCAAGTATATAAACTATACTTGTATTCAAATAAAATGATAATGTAAAGTTACTTACCAATAATTGTAAAAAATCCTAAATAGAAGAGGATTTTTTTTTTTTTTCAAGTATTAGTTTGATAAAAACATTGGTAAATGATTGAATCAAAAACAAATCATTAGTTGAAGTGAGTCAATTTATAAACACATACATACATAAAAATCGTGAGCAAAAAAAACGTTTACATTGTAAATATTATTATATAACCAATTTCTTTCCAAACTAATGATAAATTTATATATTTTTAATAAATTTATATATTTTTTCAATTCATTTCAATATAAAATAAAAATGTAATCACTAGAAATATTAATCTAGCAGTTAATAATATTGCGTAAAAAATTGTGCAACCCGTGTTGAAGATTATAATAACTTTGAATACATTAGGTATACTGATGACGTTTTTATTTGCACATCTTTGGAAGTGATTTCATAAATTTTTGATAATCCAAACCTAAGTAGTCTATTGAAGATGAAGTTAATATAAATATTCAATATTTAGATTTGTTAATAAAGTGAACTAACAACATGTTGAACTGCACAATGCAAATCAAGACTGTCAATCCTAAATCTTGTATATATCCAGATTATAAATATGCAGGTTTCAAGGATTTCTTACACAGAAACCATAAATCGTGTAAATTTTGAATTGGGTAAAAAAGGTAATATGTCTGAATTAATAGAGGTAGGTTACAATAAATATGATATGATCACCATTTCCTATGCTTAACACAAGCTGTTTAAATAGTAGCAAACTCCCCATATGGCAGTGCCACCCAATGTAAACATTAGTAATCAATGGATTCAAGAAGGATAGTGCATAAAATTTCTATTTAGTGCTTGATCATCCAATATCCCCTGATTATTTTTTAACTTGTATTTTCATCAGCGAGATGCCCTGAATCTGAGAGCACTGCACTTAGATCTTATGATCTAATGCAATGCTCGGCCACCTTTTACCTATTTAGTTAACTATAAAGCTATGAAGCCAAGTTAGAAACATAATAATGTTTTTATTCTAAGCTCTTTTGGTTTTATAATAATATAGATCAGTTCATTTTCTACACATTTGGTGTAATTGATTTTTTTAAAAACTGTAGTCACCACAATTCTAT
This sequence comes from Epiperipatus broadwayi, assembly GCA_028023455.1. Taxonomy (NCBI): domain Eukaryota; kingdom Metazoa; phylum Onychophora; class Udeonychophora; order Euonychophora; family Peripatidae; genus Epiperipatus; species Epiperipatus broadwayi. Next base: position 1,565,812 of record JAQFVV010000049.1, on the reverse strand, counting down.
GGGCAGGATTTGCATAAAACAATTGAAATGTGTCATGATTACCATTTCATATGCTTACACCAGCTGTTTAAACAGTAGCAAACTTTCTATACAATAGTGCCACCCAGTGCATGCTTTAGTAATCAGGGGATGCAAGAAGGCTCCTGATGGAAGAAAGCCATAAGCTACAAATTTAATTTGGAAATATTGAATGAGAAGGCACCAGATAGGTCTTTTATGCACAAGCTTTCTTACATCCATTAATTATTAAGACTTGTGCTGGATATCACTACTGTATAATGAGTTTGCTACTGTTCAACTAGCTTGTATAAGTGTAACAAATAGTGATCATATGAGATTTTAGTGGTTTTATATCAATTCTGTCCATAGAATTATGGTGAAAGTGGGTTTTTAATATAACCAACACCAAAATATATAGATTCTGAACTAGATTCAGATCTATATGACTACAAAAGCGAAAGAGCTTGGAGCAAATTCATTATTGGGTTTTCATCTTGATCTCATAGCTTTGTAGTTAACCAAGTAGGTAAAATGTGTTTCTTGAGGGTTGCATTAGATTTTAAGATCTAGGTGCAGTGCTTTCAGATCCAAGGTTTCTCTCTGATGTAAGCCACAAGCTAGAAGCTAGTCTGGGGTTATTGAATTAGTAGGCATTAGATAGGGATTTTATGCATAAATGTTTTTGCATCCATTGATTACTAAGGCTTGTACTGGCTGGCACTACTATATGGAGAGTTTGCTTGGGCGATTTAGTCTGCAAGTTGTGTAAGGAAGGCATAGAAAATATTAGGCATCTGTTAATTGAATGTAAATGCCTACAAGCAGAAAGTGTATAAATAATGTGTAAAAATAATTATAAACAAGGTGATTATGCAGAAAGTAGATTCTTGATTTTTATGCTGGGTTTGGGCCATAGAGTTGACAATGATAATGTTGTGGAAATGGGATGGATAGAGAAGAATATGGAAAAAACTTAGGTTGGGGATAGAAAGGGAAGGTAAAGTGGTTAATAAGTTTTTTGGAGCATAATGGCTGAGAGATTCCTGACTCCAAAAAAGGAGATGTCGCAGTGCATGGCATCACATACTATTTACAATAGATATGCTTTATTTAAACATGTTAAGCATTTTCAATATAAATTAAAATTTAATAATAATCACATTATGAAAAATAAATCTTGAATGATCCTCTCTCATATATCTTCTATGTCTTTAAATGTGAAGAAGTTGTGTGGTAAAGAATATATGTTTTCACTCACCTACTATATTAATTCATTTGATTAAATAGTAAAGATAAAATTTATCCTAAGGAATAGCCTCATATTGTTTATCATAAGTGCCTTTATGTTTACTATGGTGAATCCTGAGCAAGCATTAATGTAAGATTTAGCCATTTATATATCATTATAATAAGACTAAGTTGAATTATTCAATGTCATCAGTATTTTTAGATCATGAACATTTATTTGATCATGTTTTAAATTCTAGCTAGGTAAAAATGTTTGCAGTGAATGCAATGGCAGGAAATATAAAATTAAAGAGGCTTAGTTTATTAATAGTAATAACTTGGTGATGAAAGTCTAATAGTATTGCAAAATTAAAGTGACAATATTATTTTTAATAAGAGTGCACAGCATCAAAATGCATTTAGGTTTATTATTATTAAAACATTACTTTTATTATTCGAAGGTTTTATATTTTACTCAGTGGTTACAAATGCTTCCAATATAAGCTCTGATATCTATATTATTAGTTCTTATATCTAAATCTTCAGCCAATCTGAGATGAGATTCCAAAACAGGTTAACTGGTGTCTGGTAAATCAAATAATTCCCATTTGGCCTTAAATATTTCCATTGGCGCTATTGACTATGTGTATGATTTGGAATGAAAAAAGGGGGAATTCTGGGTTGATCAGAATAGCTGTGAAAGATATTGAACATTTAAAAAAATTCTCTGTTAGTTCTTCTATTTTTTTTATTAGAATTGATGTGTAGTTTAGTCTCTGATAGGCATAGTATATGTGGAGAGTGCTTTTCTATCCAATTCTTGATGGCATAGGCTCATCCAAGGGAATTTAATCTCCTAACATTGATTCCACATATATTCTTCGTAATTACATTAATATTTTTGTGACACAGTTGTTTATGTATATAAACATTAAAAGCATAAAGCTAAATTAGTCAATAAATAATCAAAATTACTCCAAATACAAAACTCAACCAGACTAGCATTGATTGTGTTTTAGATTTTACTTTCATGGCTGGTCTGGTTGAGTTTTGGATCTGGGGTAATTTTGATTATATATATATATACACATAAAATATAAAATTGTATTTATTAAAAATGTGCATACTGCATTTATCACTTTATTTTAAAAACCTCATATATGAATTCTTGTGCTTTTTTTTTTATATATAAAAAAGTTTTTTAAAAAAAAATACAATTTTTATGTAAAAATTTGTAAAAAAAAAAAAAAAAGTCTGTATGTTGTATTACTATATTGAAAATATCATTGGAAAGGAAAATAAATTATCTCCAACATGTAATATCATATTCATACATAGTATTAACTGGTTTTTTTTTTTCTATTCTTTTCCAAAGATGACTTTTTGACTTCATAGGTTCATGAATTATGACAGTCGTATGGATAAATGTTAAATTGAAACTATTTAAATTAGTTATTTTTAAAAAAATCATATTCTGAAGTCTGCCATTTATATTAAGAAGGATTATTTTTTTTATCCATGAAATAATGAAAATAAAATAACATTAAAGCAAAAGGGTATAGTAAGTTTTTTATTTTTTTGGAAGGGAGAATATAAACATTTATATATATATATATTAGTTTTTACATATGTCAATACATTGTGTTCACCACTTATTATTGCATTAACTTATTCACAACTGCATTATTCTGTTGATATTTTTTTAAAAATTATATTTATTGATAATTTCAATGTGCATATATTCTATAATCTTTAAATTAAATTACATTATAGGCATATGTCTATATATGTTAAAAAAGATATTGCATATATAAAGAGAGTACAAGTAAATGATACATATTGTAAACAAAGTATGAGCTATTAATTACTAATTTACACAATTTGCTACAAGACTTAGAACAAAATTTAGTGACTGTAGTGGTTGCACTATGTATTGCTTTTTACATTAATATTATAATAAAAATAAATCTAAATAAATAAACAAATGTTTCTTTGCTTATGAAAATGCATGATATTTAATCCTAGAAGTGACTGACAATTTGAGTTTTGCTTTAGAAACCTTTAGCTCTCCATTGATTCACTCTATTACTTTGTTAAATGAAGTAAGACAAAAAAACTTAGAAATTTACCTGTCCTAGACAGGCCCAGATCCAATAAGTGCAGGGCCCGATTGAATTTTTTCTTGTGGGGCCCTCTATATATTAAATAACTTTTTGTTAATTTTGGTTGTGATGCGGGGCCCCTTCAAGGGTGGGGCCCTATTGGGCCCAATCGCCTTAAATCTGAGCCTGGTCCTAGATTTAAATCCAATTAGGTCTGGTATAAATGTTTTAATAAACACAGACCTAAAGAATTTGTAAATGAAAAAAGTAGACCAGCTTACATTGGCTGTGAAAATATATATGCATATGTCTTTCAATGTCAGTTGAGTTACTTTGTTCACAATTTTTTTGTGGTTTTCTATCAATAAAATGTTATCTTTTTAAAATTTCTTTATTATTTTACATCACTAGAATTTATATGTCCTATGCAGTTAATATAACATTTATTTATTTATTTTTTTAAAAAGAGGCCTCTAAAAACAAATAACCTAAATGGTCAAATATATATATGTTTGTATGTGGCTAATTTATTGTTTTTAATAATAATAAATGCTGTCATTATGAAACATGATTTACTTCACTGTTTGTAAAAGTGGTATATAAATAAAAATTAGTAATAGTGGGTTGGACTTAGGATTATTATTTTCCTCACCCTCACCAATAGCAATAATTATCTATGGCATTTTAATATTTTAACCAATCACAAGAGATTAATAAAATTATTTTGAAATCACTCTTAAATTTTTTGGTGACTACATGAAAATGCCCTCTTATTTATAACCCTATTCCTATTGGAGTTCTAAGTGTATGAGTCATTATCTTTCCACTTTAATGATTTTAAAAATATTAGCGTTGAATAATTTATTTTTTTGCTACTGTATTTATTAATCAATTTTTACAACAGATTATTTGGTGAGAAAAAAATATAATTGAAATATTAAATTTTAATTGAATTATTAAGATGGTTGTTTTATTAAGTTTCTTAGTTAGTGGCAGATTTTATGTACTGTAAAGATTAGGAGTTGGCAAACATCAACACTTGATGTGGCTACAGTTGTCATCAGGAAGTTAAGATATCCCTAGGGAACAAAAAGATTCTTAATTAGGTCAAGGCCTTTGGGAAAGGGTTGGCAAAGAGATTTCTGACATACAGAATTGACAAGTTCTACAAACCTATACTGTACATATAAAAATAAATATATTAAAATAGTAGTAATAATAAAAATTAAGATAACTCTACTACTAAAATTTACACCTTGTTACATAATTTTATGCCACTTAACATTAACATGTTAGACTTTTTTTTTTAGCTTATCGATTTGTTATGTCGTTATATTTAATTGAAAATTTGATTAGTATTGTACATATTTTTAAAAATTAATTTTAAATAAAATATATAATGTTGCTTTTATCAAATATATAATTTTTAATATAACTGTGGGAGTAATAAATAGCACATGGAAGTATTTAATTTTTTTTTTTTTTCTAAAAGAAAACTAAAAAAAAAATATCCCAGGATTCCTCGCTCAAAATTTATAAAAGCCAATAAAATTCAAATTTTCTTCACAACAGTTAACCACTAGATAAATCCCACCAATCATCTATTACTTTTATAAACAAAATAATTTTAAAAGTAAAGGAGGAGTTAGAAAAGCATTACTATGGGGATAACACTCCTAATTTACTACCACTTTAATTTCTACAAACAGGTGTGTGTGTACACATTTGTGAGTTGTACACTTAAGGTGAAATTTTATAATTTATAGTAAAATACAAATTCAACACTTCAATATATTCTCTACAATGATAATTACTATTATAATTTAATAAACAGATATACCAAATAATTAAGAAAGCTTGCAATGGCAAATTTATTGGCAGCAAAATTTAAATATTATTGTACTACCAGAGTCCTCTGTAGGCAAAATATTTTTTCTATATATTAAATCTGCTTTAACTCCGAGAATTTAAACTGTGTAAATGTTAGTGTAAATGTCATATATATGCATAGATAAAGAAATCTATAAAATGGATATCCTTTTTTGTCTGATAATAAGTTTATCTTATGGTAATTGGATTTCTATAATATTAATATATAATCATGGCTACTAACAATTTGTCATTGATTATATTTTCTTATCAGAAAACTGAATACCTGTTAATTACCACCTTCTTGTCATTCAACTTACACCTTGATATGAAGTTTTGTAATTCAGATTAGTATTTATTATAAATATAAGGAGAATGAGATAATATTTTTTATCAATATAATGATAATACATTTATTAAATTATGTGAAACATGATATACAATTATTTTATGGCCTTGTTAAATCTATTTATTATTAGATAACAATACTATCTCGTTAACAACTTGAGATTTATTAGTCTATTTATAGATATATATAATTCAAAATTTTTGGAAGATTTAAAGAAAAATGATGATGAAAAAGAATAGTGAATATTTAATGATAATCAATAAAATTAGAATAAATTTGATTATATAAAAAGAAAATAAATGTAACACTGCAAATGAAATACTACATTTTAAATGTTTATATAAATAGTAATCTTTTTATTTGGATATCTGAATCTAGATGTAGAGATATTGTTTTGTAACAGTAGAGAACTAGTTTATTGTAATCTGGATATAGAGGTCTTGTTTGTGGCTTGGGTGGAGACAGTAAAACCATTTATTTTTTCATCTGACATAGAATTACATGTCTTGCATTGGTGGTCGAGAGGTCAGTGTGACTGCCTTGCATTTGCAGGCAGTTGCCCAGGTTGCGGGTTCGTGTCCCGGCCGATGCTATGACACTTAAAAAAAACAACAACATAAAATTACATGCAAAATAATATTTTGGAGAGTTGAGGGTTGTGCGAAAGTCTGAGTTCGAATCCCTTATATATATATGTGCAGGTGTAAGTCTGTACAGTGTATTAATTTAAAATAACTTTTTGTGATTTTTAATTATATATTTATACAATAATAAAATTTGCCAAATAACACTTCATTTTTATTTTCAACATTAGTTGCTAATTTAAAGACAGATTTCATCTATTGACATTTACACCTGTTTATTTTTTAAACATATAATCTATTTCTATTTATTAGTTAATTTTTATTTCTCTTTCTCATCTTTCACTTATACAATATATCTATCATAAATTCTGTTTCTAAGCTACAATTTCTTCTAATTTTTTTAAAATTAATAATCTTTTTTATGATGACTTTTCAACACATCTATAATCTTATTTATTCAATTTATGTTTTGTTTTATTTTTATATGATATATGATGGCATAGTGGTGAGTTACAATGATCTGCCATGACTGTAATCATACAATAAAGTTCTGAATAGTTGAATTTCACCATTTTTTCAAATCATAAACAGACTTAAATAATCTAGTTAGACATCTAGTAGTGTTAGGTAAATGAATATTTAGTTAATTTTAGCTAGACAACAAATGTTTCAATTTAGTAAAGAATCAACCAAGTGATGGTATTGCTTGGGAGTTCATAAGTTCAAATACCAGAAATAACAGCTGGAGTTATGATCCATGGACTTCAAGCTCCAGAGTTGAACACTCTTCATCTGCAGTAAATCATGCAGGGCAAGATTTCAGTTAATCTGGAATGATTGGATAAGAGTCAGCAAAAATAAAATGTAATATTATAATACTCGTAGCCTTCACTGTTGAAGAAACCCATATTCTTAATTCAGTGTTAATTTTATTATATATATATATATATATTGCACTTTTTGTTCATTTATTTTTATATAGGATTGTTTTGTATAGCTTTCCAAATTTTGAAATGTATCCTAAATGCTATTTGGGATATTAGTAGTTCTAAAATTAAAAATTATTTTTTTTGATATATTATTTATAAACAAGAATGAATATGTGATTGCAGTCTTTTATTATATTTCTCTACTATTTTTAGCATATTCATAACTTTTTTAAATAAGTATTTTTTTAATCCTTTTAATTTGCACTTTGTTATAATTTTAAATAATCTTGTGAGTGGGCTTTCTATGGCTCTTTCCATTTATATTATATTTCACATACATTTAACTCTATTTTTATGATTATTACTTATAAATGTAGTTGTAGTTTTAGTCAGCAGATGGAACTTTTAATACTTGTTGAAAAAAATTGACTTGTATGGTTGGTAAAACTTTTTCATTTGAACTTAGCTTTTTTTTGGGGGGATACAATTTAAATTTAAATGGTTTAAGTTTCTAGAATAATATTTAAAATATTATTTAATATGCAATCATTATTTTTTTAATTAAATAATATCTCAAATTACATATTTGGCTTTTTTCTTTTTAATTTTTGAAAAATTGTGATTTTACATTTAAAAAAATGTCCAAAAATACTTTAAGTTTGATTTAAATTGATATCACTAAATGACTTTTAAAATGCTTTAAAAATATTAATCTTTTTTTTATTTTTATTTTAGAAGATATATAAATATAATAAAAATATATAGTCATTTAAAAATATATACTAATAAATAACATAGAATGCACATATAGAAACAGTAAAAAAATAGTTTGCAAGAGAAATGATCTGCATTAACACAATTCTAACAAAGAATTTATTAGAAATATTGCTATTTTACTGGAAGGATTAAGATAAGTTCGTAATAAAATAAATTATAATGATAATTAGCACATTAGTAAGTAATATGAAGTATTTGAAACTGAACATTTCTGGATCAAAGCTTAATCTATCACTTTGGATTTGAATGTCTCATGACTTCCTGAGAAATAATCTTTTGGTTCCTTTTTTCCATTCTGAACATTTTAATATAGTGGTAAAATGATGAATTTGAGAATTAAAGGCTTTCATGATCAAAACTTATTAATCTATCATTTCTGGTATTTGAATGCAGTATGATCTTTTGAGTAACTAATTATTTAGATATATTTTTTGACTCTAATATTTTGGGATCTAACAATTCAGTCTACTTTTAGGTAGAAAACTAACACACACACATATATATAACCTGAAATTTACCAAAAATATACAGAAATGATAATGAACTGTTAGTTTTTTATATTAATTTATTATATGATGCATATTCTTTATTTCCTGTACAGAAATTATTACTAGGCTGTAATAAAAACAAATAATAATATATATCATTAGTATCATTACCAGTCCAGAATAAATAAGTATAATCATCCTAACTCCAGAAAAATAGAGACCAAATAGACAAACATAAACAAAAAGTTAGAGGTGAATTTTGTGAAAACTATACAAATAATTTTGTAAAACATACATGCATTTAGATTTATCTCACATTCACCTTTTATTTTTTATGAGATGTACTGTGTCTTCTCCTTTTTGGAGTCAGGAATCTCACAGCCACTATGTCCAGAGAAACCTGTTAGTCAGTTTATTTTCCCTTTCCATTACCCACTCTAAGTTTTTCCCATATTCTTCTCTATTATGCTCGAATAATCTTTGTCAACTCCATAGTCTTTATATCTAAATCCTCCTTATCTTTTCCCAAACCCAACATAAAAACCAATAACCCACTTTCTGTATAATTGCTTTGTGTATATTTATTCTTCCACAACATCATTATTTGTACCCTTTCTGCTTGCAGGCATTTACATTCAATTATTTTATGCCTATTATTTTCTATGCCTTCTTCACATAACTTGCAGACTAAATCTTCTATATTTTTCCATTTATGTGTATAGATTGTTGCTAGAGATCCTGTTCAAGCCTTAAACAGTAAACTATTTACCTTGCTATTATCATAAATTAATTCACACCCAATCTTCTGTTTACTTCTATATATATATTTAAATACTTTTTACTCTCAATACTAGTTCTCTATCTCTCCAAATCCTATTTTTTATTAATGCATCTATTCTATTCTCAATAATTCTGCTAATGCAATCATTCCATCTTTTGTATAAGTATGCTGACATAGATTCTTTATCCAAATCTTCTGCATACCATACTACCTTTTTCATCCACCTTGATGCCTGTTCTTTACCTGTAACCCAATTAAATACTGTTTTTGGTTGATGTTTTGAAGCACCACCTACAATTTTTTTTGGAAAAACAATTATCTGGACTTTGTCTAATTGTATCTATCTGTTTTATCTTTAGCCATATCTTTACAATGTAATTGATGTCTTTCATCAAAATTATGCTCAAATTCATTATAAAACATCTTTTCATCCATTTCACATAACTAATCCAATGAAGTTGTGCCTTTGTAGTCATTGATTCAATATTATAACATCCAGAAAACTGAAAAACATAGTTATTAGTTTTATCATTTTCTCATCATATTTTCAAAATATTATGAAGCATCTTTTAATAAAAATTGAAGTTGTGCAATGACTATACAGCACTGTCTTAGGTATTTATCTCAAACCTTGCATTTAGGGACTTTCAGATTTTATAAAAATTAAATGTAATGGCTCAAGCTATCAAGTCATCAAACATATTTTTAAAATTATATTACTCTTATATGGAATTTGAGATAAATATATAAATTCAACATTCCTTTTCTTTTTAAAACTTGTTTTATTCCAAACTATAATTTTTTTTCTCTTCCATACAACATTTCAACTACATTCTGTAGTCATTATCAAATTTCCTTAAAATAATAATAATAATAATAATAATAATAATAATAATAATAATAATAATAATAATAATAATAATAATAATAATAATAATAATAATAATAATAATAATAATAATAATAATAATAATAATAATAATAATAATAATAATAATAATAATAATAATAATAATAATAATAATAATAATAATAATAATAATAATAATAATAATAATAATAATAATAATAATAATAATAATAATAATAATAATAATAATAATAATAATAAAAAAAAAATAAAACAAAATAATAACACAAATAAATAAAATATTAATACATTCCAAATATATAATATTCAAATAAAACCATAATATTATTATAATCTACAAATACAATTATTTACCTCCTTCCCTATCTTTGATTATTTCTTTTAAAATACCTTTATAATTTAATACTCTTCTTATATAAATTTATTATCTATTCTCTAAATCTTTACCTATTAACATTCTTTTTATACCCCTCCCCCCTTTTTTATTTTTATATATTATTTCTATATTATCTTATTTTTTTATCTTTATTTATTAACATTCTATTTGAGATAGAAATCAAATTGGCAAAATTGCAAAAGGCTACAAAAAATATACATTTCTGAGAAATAAGGATTTTGAAAACGGCTGCATTTTTAGTTATATTTTGATATTTTGTTTATTATATACAGTATACTGATACATAATTTTACGTTTATTAGTTATAAATTTTTACATTTTGAAGCTATTTCATACTATCATCAAATTTTATAATCAATGTAACAATAAAATATTAATGTTACACATTTATATGTATAACAAATTTTATTATTATTTTTAAAGTTAAAATTAATAAAAGAACTACCTATAAATTTTTATGGTCCAAAGAAAAAAAAAAGATCTAATTTAACATAACTGCCCTTTGTACATAAACTGTGAAACCTTACTTGATATAGTTAAGACAAAAAAAAAGTTTTATGAAATAATTGTATTTTACTGTAAATGCTGACATAATACAAATATGTCTTTGTTAGCACCTAAGCATCACCTCATTATTACTAACAGTATTGGTGGGAAGGGAGTATTTTATTATTGTATTAGAATAGATACTCCATTATTATAGACCTTTGTCATAGGTCCTGAAAATTCCAGAAGTAGCTATGATTTTTTATTGAATTAATTTCAATTGAATTAATTTCATGGTTATGATGAAGTTTATGTATATATTCATTTTAGGATGTGCGGATTATTTTAAGATATTTTACTTATGACGAATAAAATATGTTGTTTTTGTTTTTTCATTATTCTCAATTCAACTGAAAAATGTTATATTAGTCATAAGTAAAAGTATAAAAATAAAAGAAGGACAACTAACTTGTTTGAGGAAATATGATATCATACACAAATGATAAATTAATAGATATCATTGCTATCATTAAAAATACTGTGAAACTGAAATGTAGGTGAAGAACATGATGCTAGAAGAGATTGCAATACATGGACAATTGAAATTGTAAACTTAATTAATAAACACCCTAAAATAGACCATGTATAAGATAGTGGATGAGATAAAAAAAAAGTTATCTAGGATGATGTGGAGAAGCTATAGATTGTATTCATAAGACATTTGAGCATCTAATCCACAGACTATGAATCTTTAAAAATCCAAAGTTAGACCCTGGATTAAATTCAGAAATATATTCATCCTGCAATAAAACAATATTGTTTGAAAGTGATGATGATTTGTGTTTTTATTGTTATGTTCTAATCTTCATTGGCAGTGACAATTTTTTTTTTAAAGTCTTCAAATCTAAAACTAAGAGATTATTGGTTATTTCAAATCTCTTCAGAAAGTTATACTCATTCACAAATTGTTCTTCTTTTTCACAGTATGCTCATATGGGGTTGACCTAGCATATTATTATAAAAACTGTTTGACTATATAGTGGTAAGCATGGTAAAAACAAAAAATTTGAGATCAGTAAAAACAATCTTGGTCGGATCAGTTATAATGGAATGATAATAGCCAGTGTAGTACTTTGGTTCATCTACTAAAGCTGCTGCCATACAATTCTTTATTTTGGAGTGTTCATGTTCTGAGATTATAGAGGATTATCTTAATCCAAATTGAGTAATATCAAGATATTTATTGTGACTTGTTTGAAGATTTCGATATTTATTTACAAAATTAATTTATTTACTAAGTAATGTAAAATTGCTTTCATGAATAAGAAACTCTAGAACATTAAAAATAATAATTGGAAAATGTGTCACCAACGTGTGTGATTTTACTTATCTGATTTTTTTCATTTATATTTAATAAATATATATTTCCAAAGCTTTTTAATATTTATAAATATATAAACCAATATAAAGATTAAATAATCTCACAAATCATGTCTCTGCTTTTATAAGCACTAATAGCTGTATTCTTATCTTTGACTATTGATTCTTATATTAATAAATTTACTTGTTACTTGACAATCTTTATATTTTATGTTTTAAACTTTAAACACACTTCAGATAATGGGAATAAGTATATATATATATTATTAGTGCAGGTTTATGCAAATTTTAAAGGAAATAACCAATTGTAAGGTTTGTTAAATTTTAGTTGGCCATATTATTTTCTATCATGGAGGGAATATGGTGTTACTTATATATGATTGAATCCAAAAATATTTCTAACATTTAAATGCAGTTAAGTTAATATTAAGATTTGTGACTTTATTATTATAAAAGTTCAGAAAAAAATACTTATTTTGGTAGAAATGTTGGGTAAAAATCGTATTATTGAACACGTGTACACATATATATGTAAATAAAATATTTACCATTTTTAAAAAATACACAAATTATTGTGTAAAATTGCATAAAAATGATTGTGAAAGATATACATTTTTAAATAATTGGAATAAAGTAGTATCCAGTAATAAAATGAGTGTGATTTCTGACGTTTGTGTTTGTCCTCAATTTGAGAAATATTTCTGTAGATATTGATTGAAGCTAATGTAAGCTAATTTTAAATATGATTATATGTGAAGTTACTTTTGTTTTTCAGCCTTCATAATTTCATCATAGAAAAGAATTGTTCACATGTATATGTACTAACAAACTGTGATAACATAATGTATGGGTGCATGTTGCAGTATATGTGGGTGAGTTCATGTAGCAGTCAAAATTAGCAAATAGTTTAATAGTTTTATTGAACAAGTAGAAGCCATTTATCAGTTAATTAAATTTAAATGATAGTGTGTTTTTTTTTATTTTTATATTTATCAATTTTTATTTTAAAATTTTTATTTTAAATATTTTACATATCTTTTAATTTTGTAACAGTTCCCTCTTTAAATGTGAAGTGGAAAATATGAAGTGTCAATTGCTTGAGCACACAAATTCTGCAACAAGTAAAGCATTTATTGCAACAGAGAAATAATGGTAGTCACAAACCCACCTCTGCAATGTACACTCACCTAATAGACATAGTTTATGTGTAGTTTATTTGAGAGAGATGTTATTTTTTGATAGAAATAAATTTGAAACCGATAATATATATCTAAATAAATAATCTCAATTACTTTGCTTTTTATTGTTTTTAAATATTCAATTCTGTTACTTGGGCTGTCTAAAAACGTAAGAGAAAGGCCATTGATTGCATGGGCTTGTGCTAGTGATTACCCATTAGTTTTTTTTATATAATTGTAGGAAAAACGTTACACACACGCACATGCATATATATATATAACCATTAGAAACCAGTCAACACTCAGACAATTCAAATATAGATAATAATCAACAATTTCAAACTATTGTCAAGGCAACCTCCTTTTAACAATGAAGGTGGAATCACCCAGTGCCAACCAGAGTAATCAATGGAAGCCAGAGGCTTGTGCATAAAATCCCCATCTAGTGCCTACTCATCCAATATTACCAGACTAGTTTCTGGCTTGTGGCCTTCGTCAGTGAGGAGTTTTGGATCTGAGAGCACTGTACCTAAGCTTCCATTGATTACTTTGGTTGGCATTGTGTGGCACTACTGTATGGAGAGTTTTGCCTTTGTTAATAACAGATGTGCTAGCATTAGAAATGGTGATCATGTGATGCTTAAAAGTGGAATCTTTAGTATCTATATAAATAGGGATTACACCTTTATTGTTAAAAGGAGGTTGCCTTGACAACAGCTTGAAATTGTTGATTGATATCTATATTGGGATTGTCTAAGTGCTGACTGGTTTCTAATGGTTACTTATAAACTCATTTAGTCTTGAGCATTATTATACTAAATATATATATGTATATATATATAGCGAATATAAGTAAGAAAAAATAACTTTTTATTATACAGTAATTTATATAGTAATTTTATTAATTGATTCCATTTTAAATAATATATATATAAACACTTAATTTTGTGCTAAACATAATTGTTTGTTGAAAATATTTTCAAGAATTTTTTTTTCTTTTATATGAAACTTCATACATTTGTTTTAAAAATAGAGTAGGTATCCAGATAATAGTTGAAGTCATCAAGACATTCTGCTTGGACTAAAAGCTACTGAGCCCAAATCATGAATAAAGAAGAAAGATGTAATAAGAAATTGTTGTGTTTTTTTTTCTATTTTTGCAAGATGGCAATCCCATTCCACAGCTTAATCGGTTTTTGGCCTGCCCTCCTTTGAAAAATTTGATAATCAGTGAACCAACTAAATGCAAAAGAGCATGAAAAGTTCAAGAATTGATGTTTTATTAATATTGTTTTTTTATATATATCTAAAAATGAAGAATTTTTCACGTAGTAAGATAGTTTGCAAACATTGAGTTAAATATTTACATTCTATGTAGATTAAATACTGGATATGAATAACATTATATTTAAATTTTCTTCTCAACTTATTAAGTAAAAGAACACAGAGACAAAACTCCATATAGTAGTGGTACTCATTGCAAGCCAGAATAATCGATAAATGCAAGATTTGTGCATAAAATTCCTATCTAGTGCTACTCATCCAATATCCCCAAACTAGTTTCTAGTTTGTGGCTATACAAAATAATGAGTTTCAATTGAAAATATTATTGTGTTTTCATTTTGGACTCAAAGCTTTATAGTTATCTAATAAGGTAAAAATGGTGGCGTTTGGATGGTTGCATTAGATCCTAAGATATAGGTGCAGTGTTTACAGGTTCAAGGGTCCTCACTGATGAAAGCCACAAGCTAGAAACTAGTCTGGAGATATTGGATGAGAAGGCACTAAATAGAGATTTTATGCACAAACCTTTCTGCATCTGTTGGTTACTCTGGCTTGCACTGAGTGGTGCTACTGTAAGGAGAGTTTTGCCTCTGTGTAAACAGCTTGTGTAAGCATAAAGAATGGTGATAATGTGATGGATGTTTAGTGGTTTCATTGAAAAGAAATCAGTTATTAATTTTTTTTTAAAAAAAATCTGCCTTTATATATATATGAGTTAAACTGGCACTAGTAATATAATAATTTTTTCAATAACATTTCAAATATTACTTTGACTTCAAATCTACACACCCTCAAATTATATGATAGTGCAGGCACAATATTTTGGAGAGTAAGAACAGGTTGCATTAGTCAAGTGTGAATTGCAAGAAATTAGCATAACACACTACAGCCTCATAAACAGTATATTTAACTGTTTGGGGATAGCAACAGCGACATCCAGTGCTCTGTACTGTCGATGATACTAGTACTGTTAAACTATTTAATTCATTAATCAAAAACATTAATTAGAAGTTTTAACAGTATAAAATGTTATTGTTTTATACATATAATTACTATGCAGGGCATACATATCGACTATTGCATTTCCAGAATTCAGGAATATGAAGCCTACTTTTGACTTTTTAAATTATCCTATATGAAATAGCAAAAGTTTCCATATGGATGCACTTTAATGGAAAAGTTGCATCAAGTCAAAATATGCTAATGCATGTACTCACAATATGTAGTGATTTCATTTGGGCACAATGTATAAAACCTAAAAAAATTGCAATTTTAAGCTAAAGGTTCATAAAAAATATATCATCTTATAATGCCAGGACACTATTATATAAGATAAGTAAAAAAGCAAAACCATGTGATCAAAATTATAATATTCTTAACATGTTTTATGAAGTTTAATTTATTCATAGCTGAATGAATAATATATATTAATTCAGAAATGTGTATTATATCCATAAGCAAAAAAAAATGTAATTTTACACTTCAAAATAAATAGAATTAAATAAAATATGTTGATAAATTTTAATTTCTGAATATGATTGAATTAATCAGTCAGTTTATCAAAATACTATCAAAGTGTATTATATTCAAGCAACCTTAAACTGTGTGAGTAATATACATTGATTTGCATTGTGTAATAATATTCAAAGCAAAAAGTTTGTGATTCTACACCAAAAGTTTGAGTCAAAACAAATAGGAATAAAAAAAGTATGTCAGAATTTTACTACCCAAGTGCAGTTATGTCTTTAACTCAATGAAGAATATCATTCTATTATGGAAAAATTGAATTGTAAAAAAAACATGTCAGTTTACTCATTATTGCTAGTCATCTATACATCAAATATAAAAACAAGTCTTATGAAAATCTATGCTAAACACATGTCCTTAAAATGTTAATAGAAAATTAATGTTAGAGAAGCAGTCACTTTTACATTAGACTGCAGTTTCTGAAATAGAGTATGTAGAAATTGCAATTTTTATGGATGTTCTGCAATACATGTAATGCATATTTTTTTGTAATTAATTAATTATTTTTAAAAGCAACATTATGTTTACTTTTAAAACCATCAAAGCATCTTTCACATGCTGTTAATAAGAATACTAAACTATCCATATAATAGTGCCACCAAAAGCAAGATTTCATAATCATTGGATGCAGGAAGGTTTGTGCCTACAATACCTACCTAGTGACTACTCATCCAACATCTTCAGACTAGTTTCTAGCTTGTGTCTTTCACCACTAGTCTGGGGATGTTGGATGAGGAGGCATTAGATAGGGATTTTATGCACAAACCTTCCTGAAGCCATTGATCATGAAAGCTTCCATTTGGTGGAACTACTATATGGAGAGTTTGATACTTTTATTAACAGCATGTATAAGCATATGAAATGATGATCATGTGATGTTTTGGTGATTTTATACATATCCTGCCCATAGGATAAAGTTTTGATTGTGGTTTTTGAAAATTAAAGACACCAAAATGTATAGATGCTGAAGTGAGTTCAGATGTATATGAGTATACAAATGAATGAGCTTGGGTTGGAAACATTATGGTGTTTTCATCTTGGGCTCCTAGCTTTATAATTAACCAAATAGGTAAAAGGTGGCTGCTGGAGGGTTGGATTAGATCCTAAGATCTAGGTACAGTGCTCTCAAATTCAAAGATCCTCACTGATGAAAGACAAAAGCTAGAAACTAGTTTGCGGATATTGGTTGAGTAGGTAGTAGATAGGGATTTTATGCACAAACCTTCCTGCATCCATTGATTATGAAAGTTTCCACTTGGTAGCACTACTGTATGGAGAATTTTGTATTCTTATGTTTACTTTTGTTCAAGTCTTTTATATTAATACTGTAAAATTTAATTTTTCTTTATTTAATAATTTTTTCCAATGACAAATATAAGAATACTTTTTCAGAATTTTTCTTTTAGTAAACTATAACTCGTGAAACAAATTTCTGTCACATAGCAATGCAATTTTTTTTTCTTTTCAAGTTAACATGATTAATGAATTTAAAATTTACTTATTTTATTTTCCAGTTAATTAAAATTTTAAAGTAATATTCAAGTAAGCTATATTTAAAATATGCTAATACATTATATTTGTCATTATATTTTCCTTTTAAACATTTTGCCATTTTACTGTTATAATTATACATGTGTATTGAAACCACTTATTCTGTCCATAAATTCATTAAAACTATAAATATCCAAAAACTAAGAATTTCAAGATAATGGTTTGTAACACTGTGATAAGTTTTTAACTTATAAATGTATGAGCTTTTATTAGTATTTAATATTATATATGCTATTAAAAATCTTATTATATTTGATAATCCAATTTTTAAGAGTCATATGGGTAATAGTTACAATATCTATTTATGGGATTTGAATCTAAGCTGAAATTTTTTCAAGTCTAAAATTAACTTAAGCTTTTTCTTCAGATAGGCAGATAATAAACATTCTAGCTAACCAATGAATAGTTGTTTTTTTTTTCATATGTCAGATATGTTGACCGGGAAACGAACCTGGGCCAGCTGCATGTAAGGCTGCTATGATTGAAATATAAATATCTAGATAATCTTATGTGGTAAGTAAATATCCCAGGTGTATCTAGGTTTGTTTGATGAATGTCAATGTGTTTATTACCAATATTAAAAAAGATGATAGTAACTGGGAGCATCTTCACTATTGGGATGTGGGTATCATATTTCCATGATTTACATTATTTCAGTATAAGCTTTTTTCAGTTAAGTATTGAATACACTACCTTTTTATTGATAATGAATTGTTATGAGAAATTTTTATCCCATGTGAAGATGAAGCAAATATTTTAATAACACAAACTCGTGCCCTTTATATTAAAGAAATATTGATAGCTTTTGTATTCTTGCAATAAATTTCTTAAGTATAGAATGATAAACTATTACATTATTATTAATATTATTTTGATATATATTGTATTTTTGTTCTGCATTTTTATTTAACCAATTATACAATTTAATAAAAAGTTATTTATAAGTTATAATTTTATGAATAAGAGCGTTTAAATATACTCTATTGGCTCAATATGTAACTAAAATAGGCGTTATACATAATAACCAATTTCTGAATTATAAACTTTGACAATTTACTGCTCACAAGACCAAATTAGAAATATGGTCTTCATAAGCTATATCAAGCTTTTAAATAGCATCAAAACATGAATCAAAATGGGTTAAATCTTCTTTATAGTTGGCACATTTTATTGCTTTTATTTAAAAGTGTATAAGGTGAAGTATACAGTATTACGAAATGGAATGCACAAATTATAATGCTTACAATTTAGAATTATGTAATATTTAATGTCTTAATTTTATAGACAGCTAATGGATGATGTTTAAATTCCCTAATTTATAATACTGACATATATATATATATATATGTTTGGGAATTTTGGTGAAATAAAAATCAATGTTCAAATAATTTACTTGAGCAAATCTATTTTTTTATTATAAATTTTAATAAAATAGTTTTTAAACCACTAAACATCACATGATCTCCATTTTTTATGCTTGCACAAGCTGTTTACACAGAGGCTAAACTCTCCATATAGTAGCACCACTCAGTGCAAGCCACAGGAATCAATGGATGAAAGAAGGTTTGTGTATAAAATCCCTATCTAGTGCCTACTCATTCAATATCCCCAGACTAGTTTCTAGCTTGTCAAATCTTTTTGCACTCATTGATTACTCTATCTTGCACTCCTCTATATAAAACAGCTTGTGTAAGCATAAAGAATAGTGATCATGTGATGTTTAGTGGTTTAATACCAATCTTTCCCAGTAGGTTTATGGTGACTGTGGTTATTAAAAAACCAAAAATAGTAAAAAACTGAATTCAGATCTATATGATTATACAAGTGAGCTTGAATTGAAAACATTATTGTCGTTTCATTTTGGGACTCTAAGCTTTATAGTTAGCTGGAGGATTGCATTAGATCCTAAGATCTATATGCAGGGTTCTCAGATCCAAGGCTCCTCACTAATGAAAGCCATAAGCTAGAAACTAATCTGGGGTTATTGGATGAGTAGGCACTAGATAGGAATGTTATACACAAACCTTCTTGCAATCATTGATTACTCTTTGCACTCAATGGCACTACTGATGGAGAGTTTAGCCTCTGTGTAAAATAGTTTTTTGTTAATTAAAAATGTAAATAAGTTTTGACCCAATTCCAAATAATTATTTTATTTCATTATTCAAATAATAACCATGATTCTAATTTTTAAATTGTCATGCTGATACTTTTTTTTTAATTAACAAAATCTTTCAAATTTTATGTCATTCAAATGTTCCATAATTTTTGACAGACCAAAAGATTCTTTTGTTTTGACTTAAAACAAATGCTGATGAGCTTTGCTAAATATCTGAAGTTTTAAAACAAAAACATTGTTAAAAATATAACATGGAATCAAATATCTGACAATTTATAAAGAAAGAAAAAAGTGCAACGTTTAATTTATTTTACATAAGCCTTAGCTTATTTTCACAATATTTGCAAAAAAATTCTGATTAACATGCTCTTATGGAAAATTCACTCTATGTTTTTATCCCATTCTCATGTCATCTATTGTGTAAGCTTGAGTAATCAAATGACACTAAAATAATATAGTAATGCAAACTCTCTATTTCCAGATCAGTTTCAGGCTTTCGCCCCATCAGTGAAGATCAGAATTCAAAGCTGGGGCTAATATACTTTTGTATCTCAAGGCTATCTTTTTTCCCTCTACACTATTGAAACTAATAAGCCGTAATTAAAAAAAAAAACAACTAAGATTTTATTCCATGATAATTCACTTATATAGATCTGACACTAGGTCAGTTTCTATAAATTTTATAGACCTCAGTTCCATAATGAAAGTAAAAGTCCAAAATCAAGTCTTGAAGCGGATATTTTATAGCATTACATCATTTATGTCCATTGATTTATCGAATTTACAGTAGATGGCACTAGAGTAGGGTATTCCTAGAAGCATTTGAGTAAATTTATTAAAAGTCACATGATGATGTTATGGGTAGATAACATGTATATAGTGTATTATTTTTGAATGTTTTATTTAGTAATACCTCTTATAATTAAACCTTTTTGTTTAATTTTATTTTTAGGTCTTTGTTAGGAGTATTGAGTGACCATTAAGCTTGAGTTGAGAAGCTGAACATCTTATTATACTTGAGGGCAAAAATAATTTCAGGTAAGACATTATGTTTTATACAATATATACTTTTACTGTTGAAATGCATTTTATCTGTTGCTGTAATTTATTGTTTAGTTTTGTATGTGTGCGTGTGTGTTTAGTTTTATATAATTGTTTAGTTGTCTCTCTGTAAGTCTTATTGAATGAATATCTGTGTTTCAGATTTGGGTGAAACTTGAAATTTTCATGCACTTGAGAATTTTTAAAACATTTGATTTTTCTATAAAGCATATATTACTTAGACAACCTATTATTGACCAGTAACTCAGTATCTACCTATTATTAGCTAGAGAATAAATCAAAGAAAGCAATAAACTAAATTCCTTTGAAGAGTGACATAGATTAGTCTTTGCTCTACAATGGACAGTTAAGGATTTTAGCTATTGTTTTAATAGTTCACATATATAGGATTATTTTTCTTAATATACATTACTAGGTTAATTTTTTAAGATGTGTTATGCAAATGTTTTTCCGATTATTTATTGTGGCAGAATTGAGCAGATTGATTAATGATGAAAAGAAAGATGTGAGCAAATGTTCCTTATTTGATTTTTTAACTGGAAGAAAATTGAGAAAATACCATTCTTAACGAATTAAGATTAAATTGCTATTCTCTAATATTTTGGAGCTCATAAATAACTTCATTTTAGTCAAGCGTTGGTGGTCGAGTGGTCAGCAATTACAAGCAATTGCCCCGGGTTCGGGGGTTCGCTTCCCGGCCGATGCTTTGACACATGAAAAAAATAAATAACTTCATCTTATAAACCACTCTTCATATGATCCATGCTATGTCTATATGATAAATAGATAAAATTGTGTTTTGTGGATAAAAACAAACATTTGTTCACCAGCAATGCTTTTATGACTAATCGATCCACTAAATATACTGTGATAAAAATATTTGAGATAAATATCTACATTATATATATATTCTAAAAAAATATACTGCTTAATGTGTATAAAAGAGAAAACTATTTTTTCATAGTGTTGAGGGAATATAAAAGTATAAAAGAAAGAAACCATACCAGACTGGTCAGGCAGCTGATGGATAGCGAAAGTTTTAGTATTTTTCTTTCACTTTCCTTTCTATCTAAGACTATGCATTTACCAACTAATAGTTGATTGGAGGGGATTTCAACACCGACTTTCTCACTCTTTTCAACTATATTAACCAAAACACATGACCACAAACATGTAAAAAAGATAAATAATCTCCAATATATGTATTCCGTGCTGAATCAGCACTATTTGAATGATTAGCTTATTTGTTTATGGCCAGCTACATTTAAAAAATCTTAATTTTGCCTACCTTTAAAATTTTTAATTAAATTTGAATCTCAAGTTCTATGCAAGGCAGAATTGATATTACTAACACGTGCGTGCACACACACACGCACACACACACACACACATATATATATATATGCGTGGAGCAGTTGGAATAATAAATTTCTCAGCATTGGTTACATATTAATGCAACGCTCTTTAATATCAAAGTCAATTCACATTACAGATGAAAAATGAATCCAGTTCTGATAATTGTAATGATAAATGCAAAATCAACTAAGATAAGATTGAGCTTTATTAATCCTGCAGAGGTCATAGTAAAAAAAAAATGCAATGGAGATCATATTAATCTGAAAGGTACATTTATTACCAATATATGCTGAAATGTGAAAAAAAATAAAAAATAAAAAAAAAACCTCTGCAAATTTGCCTTTATTACATTTATGTAATAAGAATACAAGATTTGAAATACCAGGCACTCTTATATCTGGAAACTAATTGTAAATATGGGGGATTTAAACTCAGACTTTCAAACCCCTTCTCTATCCACACTATTTCATACTACTGATACACATGACCACACACATACAGAAAAGATAAATAATCACCAATATGCATATTTTATGCTAATCCAGCACTCATCAATTGGTCCAGATTACCTTCTCCCATATATATATAATCAGTGCGCAATTTATATTAAGATAGCAAATCCTTATACTTTAATGGACAGGCTTCAACCCACTCCAACCTCCAACTCTTCAGCCATCCATACCATTGAAAATCTGATGATAGAATTCTCAAATCACATTCTGATGCCAATATTTAAATGGGTACTGTCCCTATATGTGAGGGTCAGGGATCAATATGGACATGACAATAATATTGGCATCAGCATGGGATTTGGGAATTCTATCATCAGATTTTCAATGGTATGGATGGCTGAAGAGTTGGAGGTTGGAGTGGGTTGAAGCCTGTCCATTAAAGTATAAGGATTTGCTATCTTAATATAAACTGAGCACTGATTATATATATGTATGAGAGATGGTAGTCTGGACTAACTGATGAGTGCTGGAGTAGCATGAAATACATATATTGGTGATTATTTATCTTTTCTGCATGTGTGTGGTCATGTGTATCAGTAGAATGAGATAATGTGGATAGTGAAAGGGCTTGAAAGTCTGAGTTCAAATCCCCTATATTTATAATAGGAATACATGATTTTTTAAATTTTATTTTCAGTTGTAATCTAGAAATTATTTTTACCATGGACTTTAAATTTCATGGTGACATGCAGATACAATTTACTATTGAATATCCCACACTCTTCCAAAATATGTGTTCTAAATAAAGTGATATCTTAAACATTATGGCTAAACATTAGTCACATTTTAAATGCACAGCTAATCATAATCTTGAACGTATATACTTGATATATGCAGAACCATCATACTGATAAGAGGTGATTTTGTGCAAGTTAATTCCAATACCCCCCACCCCCACTCCAACCCTTGAAATAAAATTTGTAAATTAAAACAAAATAAGTTCTATAAAATTTTATTTAATAAATCATACAAAAATAGTAGAATATTAAAAAATTATAACTGCTTACATCATGTAAACTTTTATTTTTTTATTTTCATTATAATTCTCCTGTCTTTGGCTGTAATCTTGAAATTTTCTCTTCACATGGCAAATAATGATAATATGATTCTGAAAACTTGCAACTGGATTCACCTTTAGGAATCCGTATTAATTATCTAATTAATATACAATTTTCAACTAATTATTATGTTCATAATTTTTGGTCAAGTGCCTTGATTGATAACATTAGAATTTAATGCAAAATCCGCAGTTTTAGGTTTTTCATTCTCAGAATTACAATTTCCTTTGACTTCTTTTTTTATTTTGAGCTCTAGATAACTTATTTGATATTTTGTCCATGTTATGTTCTCAATTGGAGAGTTCAGAATAAATGAATATAAATTTTTCGCAAGTAAAATAAGAAATATATGCAGGACACAATGATTCAATAATAAGGTAATAATTTAACATTAGTACAATGCAAACAATCAATTATATATACAGTAGAATCAATATACATATTTAGAACTCAAGAAGTAAGTTACAAATCTAGGAAATACTGTATAGTCTTATATAAGTAATTTTTATTTCTGATTTGCCTATCTTTACAATCTATGAGTCTCCATTAGGTTATAAAAATATAAGATTTGGATTGACCTATAAGGATCATTAGTTACAGCTAAGGGATGATTCTCTTTAGTATACAATCTCCAGTGGCTCTACTGCTGCTTCACTCTGAAATCTGGATGATATTGCAGCTCCTTCCCCCCATAATGAAGAGAAAAGACAAGTCTGTTTTCTTTATTCCTTATATATAAGCTTGCCTCCATTATATTTTCTAGGCTACAATAGTTATAAGAAGGCTGCTGTAACTCAAGATTCCAGTAGAGATAAGAGGTCAATTTGAACTGGCATTTCAATTAATTTGTTATAAATAGTTATTGGTTTGTTTCAAACCCATTAGTTACTAAAAAATTTAATTTAGAATCTCTCAGGCATAACTTGTTTGCATTTTCTATTAAAAAAGTTTATATTGTATATACTATACATTATTACATATACAAACCACATTTTAACTTTTCATACTTATATTGTTTACTCGATAAATTTTGAGAAGCCCATGGCACACATTTGCACTTTATTTTAATGTTAATTTATGCTTAAAAAAATAAAATACCTGGTTTGTTCCACTAAATAACAAATGTTAAAGCACTTTCCCAGTAGTGTGACCATTTAGAAGAGCTTTCAAATGACATTATATAAATATTTTGGCACATATTAAATTTATGTTGTCCCCTCCCCCCACCCCATTATTTCTGTTTTTTTTTAATTTGAACTTCCCAAAATCAAAAACAATAATTTTTAAATATACTTGGATAATATTATGAATTGATATAAGTTTTCCATTGGTAACAAATTCTAGGGTAGTTCAAATTGAAGGAAAAGCAGATTAGTGAAAAAATAATATTATTTTTAAAAAAACATAATATTGGTACTAAAAAAAAATTTGCATTTAAAACTATAGAGACTGACCTATACCAATGTTCTTTACCAAAAAACAAATGATAGTATTTATAAAATATAATTAATAAATGCATTAGCTATTATGCAACTGTGGTATAATATATTACAGAATTACTATAATTATTATGGAGCAATATTTTTTTAAATAAGGTTATTTTTAAAGATGTCATTAATAGTAATGGGTCATGTTTTACATAAATTAGCATATTTAAATAAAGGTGATTCAGAAATATAAATGACAACATAGTGCCGGTCTGTTTTATTTAGTGCAATGGTAGAATATATATTATTTAATGCATTTCAAGCAATTATCAGAAAATTAAGTAAAAAGATAATCTTCTCATATTTAACTAGAAAATATTTACAATCAGAACAAGTTTCTAACAATGGAGTGACTCAAAAATCTAAACATTTTCATTTACATATAAATTTTATTAATTATCACAGCAAGTTGGTCTCCCATTTATTCAGTTTAATACAATGATACAGTAAATAGTATCTACTGTAATATATTTTGAACAATTGTCATAAAACTAAGCAAAAAAAAAAATAATCCCCTTATATTTAAATAAAAAATATTTACAATCAGGGTGTGTTTCTAACAATGGAATGGTACACAAAAATAAACATTTACACACAAATTTTGTTAATTATCATAATGACATGGCATCTCCATTAAAAAAGTATTTTATGATCAGAAGAACCTGAACACTCACACACAGCAGCCTTGAAAATATGTAACAATATTTAAGAAACTTCTCAGAACAGCCACTGCCTCCTTATATTTAAAATTGATTTATATTTAAATTCACAAAGTAGAATTCATTTCTACATATTTTAATTATCTTGTAAAATGTCAAATACTGTATATAATGATAAAATTTTACAGTGCACAAAAAGTATGTAACACTCAAAGTGATAAGTCTCTCACCATTGGATATATTAATGGAATACCTGTTGTTGTATTAATATAGCCAGTATTTGAAGATTTATCAATCTGATTATTATATATTTTTCAGTAATGTTAAATTTTATTTTTATAAATATGTATGTACAAATTCATAAATGTATTTATATTATTTGCCAATACAAATCACATATGGTATATATGTAAATCATGCAAGAGGAAAACGATGTTTAGACATGGGCTATTTTTTGCTTGTATAAAGAGATTTATTACTGATATTAATAAGTAAAAATCAATCTGTTTCTTTTTTAATAGCTGAAAGTATTTAATTTTTATTAATATTTTAAGTATCATATGATTTAATCATGAATAATTTTTATATAGCAATGATTCTCTGCTTGCATTCCAATATATTTTTATGTCAGCTTGAATAATCAATAGACATTAAGGAATAATATTATAAAACACATATTCATTTTAGTTTTTGGCTATTGATCTTCTTTAGTAAAGTTGTTTAGAAGATTTGTATCTTTATATTTAGAAATTACTTTTAATTTTTTTGTACTATCAAGCTAATATCTTCAAATTCATGGACATCTTAATATGAAGCTCAAACTAATTTGATTATATAATTGCCAAAAAACTATATATTTTAGTGATTTCAATTTTATGCTAACTTTAGGCACTTTTCACTTTTTGATTAGAGTAAATAGAATGAATTCTGCTCTTTAAAAACATTTATAATTTCTAAATCATGTTGAAATTACAATTAACTTTTGTTTTTATTTGGGGAAAAAAATTATTGCCAAAGATAATATTTTTTTAAAAATTTTTTGATTAAATTATATTTTATTTATATGTTTTTAATTTTATATAATATGATTAACCTTTTATAAATGAGGGTCAAATTTCATAATGGAAGTGTTTAACATAAAATATGACTTTACTTAAAGTCATTGTTAGTATATACTTTACAGGAAATTCTTCAATCTAAAATATTGACTACTATGAAAAATATTTATATTCTCTTACAAAAGAAATGTTATTTTGATGTTCTGCACAGTTTAATACAAAAGAAGAATGTTATATATGAAAATGAAAAAATTCAATTTGTCTCTTCTAATGCTCAAACATTACATAACCTCTTGAGTGACTAACTATTAAATTATTTTTTGGCTCTATGTGATTTGTACATACTAGGGGGGGTGAACTTGAATGCTAAAAGTTTCTGTATCTAATCATTTATTATATTTCAATATTTTAAATAGAAAATTAATATCCATACAAGGAACCAAATAGATAAATAGAGTTCCTACTTTTTTTTCATCTGGGGGCCATTGAAGAGTTTGTTTTTAATTGATGAAATGCAACTTTGCTTCTTATTTTTTAAATCACTCAAGAAAAAAAAATTAGTTACCTTAATTGCATTATATCAGTGATTTATAATTTGGGGCTAAGTATATCACTAGGAATAAAAATCAGATTTATGAGAAAAATTTGAATAATGGCAGAAAAAGTTGCATACGTTAATTAATTAGCATAATGTAGTTTTTTAATGTAATCTGTGATGTATTTATTGTATCTTTTGAGTTTTAATAATATACCTGTATATACATCATTCATTAACCTTGTTGTTTGATAGCATGATTTAGTACAGTGACAAAGTATTTAACTCTGAAGTTCAAATGGTAAGAATTCTGTTAGTTTTGGTCCTCAAACTTCTTATAAATTCTTGAGCAATAAACTATTCAATTATTATTTTTAATTCCATTGCTTTTTAATTCATCATTATTTACAGGTCCATGTTTGAGATAACAATATTTATATTAATTATTAAAAATGTGCTAATATATAAGGGCAATTTAAAGAAGTGGCCTATCAGGAGCTATGCAAATGAAAAACAATTGAAAACCATTGCCATTTTATCTTTTTGTACTATTAAAAATCTCTTTTTATTCCAACCTTATTCTAGGAAAGAATCAAAATGAATGTTTTAAGTTTTTTTATGTATTAATAAAAATCTTTCTCTATTTTTCTGAAAAGTATAAATAAACCAGAAATATATATATTATTATTATTATTATTATTATTATTTGTTTAATCCTGTGAACAGTTTTTTTTTTTTCATTTTAGTTTTTTTTTTTTATTTTCCAATAAAATTTTATTTAGTTTCATATTTTGTATTGCATATTTTTTAAATTTAAGTTCTATTTTATTAAAGTATAATCTTTTTATTTTCTGCTAATCAATGTTTATTTTTCCACAATTTTCAGTTTATATCCGAACTATATATAGTACATAAGTTTTTATTTAATTACTAAAGCTTTTTCACTTAAGCAAATTTTTATTAAACAAAAATAAAATATAGATACAGTTGAAGAAGATATATCTTATTTAGCTCTGTGCAACACTAGTAAAGTAATGAATACAAAAGGCAAAATTTCATGATTAAAACTAAAACTATCATCACATGATCTTCTGAGAGACTAATCATTCATTTATTTTGCACTGTAGAATTTAGCACAGGAATTAAAAACCAGATATACAAATTAAAGATTCTTGAAGATCAACCATTCATTTCCATATGATATAAGCAAGATGTACTCTCTGCTGTCATTCTATCTTTAGAAAGCATGAGTAATCATTGATTACCAGATGGTAGTGCTTTCAAATCTCCATTCCAAGATTGTTTTCTAGATTTTGTCTTTATCAATGAAGATTTGGGATTCAAACTTGGAAGTATTGCAGTCATGCATTGGTCATTTTGCCATTATCAGTAAAGATAAAGATGTGGTATTCAAATTTGGAACTGTTGCAATCATGCACTTGGCAATCACCTTTAACTCTACTATCAAGCTAAAAGCTTAAAAGTTTAAAAATTCTATAAAGTTTTGAACCTAAGACAATATTCTTGTGTAGAAATATGATCTGATCTCCATCCAGCAATTATATACACCTGGTCTCTTTTTATGCAGATTTTTTAAATGCGATTTTGAAGTTATGCAATTCATATTTCTTCTTAATATCTTTTTATGCAGTTTTTTTTATGCGATAAAAAAGTTCATATTTACTTAAAATCGGGATTTCCCCATTTTATATACATGCATTAAATTTTACGTACTTTAAATGCCTGTTAGAAAAAGGTTTGGCAATGAATTTAGATACCATAGAAGAATTTAGAAAAAGATAATGAAATAGAAGTGGAACCTGTTCATTTCATAGCAAAAATAATTTGAGAAAGTCATCAACTTTCTAATCAATTGGTAAATCATTTTCTTGTTAATGACACAAATTATGAACGAGCTCTTAAATTCCAACGAGAACTAAATAGTTGGATGTTTGGATATCTGAGTTTCATAAATGATCAGTAAAATCATTATCTCAAAGTTTAATCACCAAATACATTGTCACCAGAAAACTATTAACCACAGCACATTTCTGTTGTTTGTGTTTTCTCTTGTGATGAATCTGATTTCTTATCAGTTCACAAACAAACCTGCATATTGTCAAATAGCAATAATGATTAAAATATATATATAAAAAAATGTAAAATAAATTACACATAAAAACATATTGCTTTGAATAAAATTAAATAGTTAATAAAAAAATTAAAAAAACTTTGTCTTGTATCAATTTTTTTCAAATATTTGAAATTTTTTATTACTCATACTTTATTTCCTTATTTTTTTTTTTAATGCAAATTTTAAAGTAATTTTATCTTGTTGCTTTGGCTTTATACGATTTTTGAAAATTACGGAACATCCCAAAATTTTCAAGGTAAGTGGTCTATTTTTGTGCATTCTTTTTATGCGTGTTTTCTGCAGAATCTATTGCATAAAAAGAGACCTAGGTATATTACAATAATCTCTATTCATTTTAACTATCGCACCATATGATGTAAATAAGAACATCTGGCTCTCCTCCTTTTTATTATTATTTCCAGTTAACTTCTAATTGAACATCACATGATCTCCTGAATAACTACTGACAATTCAATTTTTTTTTTGTTTTAGCTCACTTGTGTTTTTTCTTTGGGGTCTGTGATTAACAATCAAATATTCAGCCCTACGCTTGTAGTTAATTATATTTTTCAAAATCAACTATTGTTAAATGAAACCAAAATTATGAGCCAAGCTGGATAACTTTAGCAAACTGCATATCTGATATATATTAGAAGTCCTACATTTTTTATCTAATCTAAGTCAGTAAACCTGGTTAATGAGATGAAGGCAATCGTGTTAACTCTCTGTTGTAAATTTATTGCCATTTCACATTAAGATTTAAACAATAATCGAATGGGTTGTCTCTTAAGATGTCATGTGACATTCGAGTTGTGAAAGTGATATAGACTTGCTGTTATGATCCATTAACCTTTCATTTATCAGCAATCATTTCATATGTTTATTATAAATTTATTGCAATTGCATTTTGTGGTTCAAAAAATAATTGAATGGTTTATTGCTCAGAAAGACATATGATGTTCGAGTACCGGAAATGATGCTCTGCCATAGGCTATATTATGGTTTACATAGATATATTCCAGGTTTTAAATATAGTTTTTTTTTTCAGTTTGATAGAAAATTTGATTTGAATATTGAATTAATATATAAATATAATACAATCAGATGAAATCTATTGTCTTATTTTTTTTTTTCAGTTTAAAATCTTTATTTGCGTTTTATTATTTAATCAAACATTTGATCATTATTGGAATGACAGAGTGCGATCGTTACAAGATTAGGTGAAAATCTTATTCACATTTTTCTTTTGGAAAAAAAAAAACGAATTTAATTCAATTATTATTTTAAAATGGAGTGTTCCCCAGAGTATAATTCAAATTTGTATTGACTTTTAGAAAATGAATCATAGTTGTTTTCTTTTTAAAACAGAAAGAAAGTGATGGATTCAAAGCTTTTTTTTTCTCCCTCTTTTTTCCATCAGGCTTTTCTTTTAAGTTTATTTACATGAAGAGGAAGTTGAGATTGTCAGAGAGTGAACAAAAATGGGAAGTGTATTTGAAGGACTTCTGATTTCCTGTTTGCTAAGATTTTGGTTGATATACTCTGCAAATAGTAACAGCAATTGTTAAGAAAGCTTCCTAGCAGAATCTTATCTTTAAAAAAAAAAAAAAGACAAGTGTGATGTAACATTTGCTTAGTTTAAAACATTGGAAATTGTTTAGAAATATTTAACTTTTTAAAAATAATCAAGTCAGGTAATAGTTTGAGTGACTTCCTGTAATTGGATTTGCTAAGCAGGAAAATAAATATCCATTGGCTAAAACTTGAAGTTGTTAAAGTAAATGGGGAACTTTTAATAATTAATATTATTTAACACTTAACTGCTCTTTTTTCCTCATATATATATGCAGTATTTATAGCAAATTCACGGTATATATATACAGTGTATATACGCGTCTTCAAATTTAAAATCCCCTACAAGATAAAGATATCTTCAGTAGCCTCACATTAATAAATGATGAAAAAGGAATTACTCACGAGGCTAGCTAATTGGCAAATATTGATGGATAGAACCATTTTTCATTCTTGTTTTTGTTTTTGCAATATCTGTGTGTATGCTAAATCTTTCCATTCTTCCAAATCTCTCTCTCTATATATATATAAGCAATGTATACAGCAAATTTACAGTATATATATATATTATATTACTTAGAAATAAAATCGAAAAGGATTATATAAGAACAAATATTGCATGTCTCTTTCAGTATAACATATATGTATATAATTGTGATATTCTCTAAAGCGTTACATTATTTTTTCTGCTAGCAAATACAATTATAGGAAGTCGTTTTAACTGTTACTTGATTTATCCATGAAAATGACAATAAAATGTTGCCGAAAGTTATATATATATTAATTAATGTAATATATTATTATATAATTTATTTATTCATATACAAAAAAAAACAACGTAATAGTTTATATTTGTTTTTAGTTTATAATAATAATTATGAAAACATTCGTTAATATAAATGTAAAAAACTTCAATCCAACACTTGCAGAATTTCTTATTTTGGTACTTATGTATTAATCCGAAGGTGATGATAAACGCAGGCACAAACACATGTGTAAATAAAAGACCGAATTAAAAGCATTTACAATCTTGTAAAAACGAAAACAATTTTTAAAGTGAATATTAGATAGTATCCCGATCAGGAGAAAGTCGTTAGCCAAAATGTTGGTTTATTATCTAATATTCATTTTAAAAAAATGTTTGAGTTTTTAGAAGATTGTAAATGTGCTTAATTCGGTCTTTATTTGCACATTTGTTTGGGCGGCGGCGTTGTAATACAAATGCATAAATTTCTCTATGTACAAAATGTTGTTTTCTCTTACTACCTATCGTCAGACTAATACGTATGTGAAATTTTACCTTCGGCCTAATACATAAGTACCTTTATTTTATACTTCTTAAAGAATATCAGTATATGCCTACTCGAAATTTATTATAGTAATACTATACGATAAAGCCCTTTTTATCATATTCACGTATAGGCATTATTCATTCATTATATCTAATAACTGATGGGTATGTGAGGATTAAAATGTTTTTTTCGACTTTGTTTTTACTTATATAGTATTAATACACTGTACAGGCTTACACACACCTGCACATATATAATGTAATATAAGGGATTTGAACTCAGACTTTCACACAACCCTCAACTCTCCATGCCATTTCATATTGCTGACCCACCTGATTATTTATCTTTTCAACATGTGTATGATCAGGTGGGACAGCAATATGAGATGGCATGGAGAGTTGAGGGTTATGTGAAAGTCTGAGTCAAATCCCTTATATTACATAGTATTAATACATTGTACAGGCTTAAACCTGCATTTATATATGTAATATATTCGGGATTCGAACGTGTGTGATCGGATGGGTCAGCAATATGAGATGGCACTGAGAGTAGTGGGTCATGTAAAAGTCTGAGTTCGAATTACATAGTATTGTAAATATATATTCTCTCCTTTTTTTATACACACATATGCAGCATTTGTAGAAATCTATACTATATATATATGCAGTATAAATGTCTTTTTTAGCTCACTGCAGATGAAAAAACTTTCCAACAATTTCTCTTAAAGAAATAAGAAGCAAAAAGCATTACACACTAGTCTTAACAACTGCAGACTAATGAAAGTTATAATATTTTCTTATCTGTTTTTACTCTACAATATTATGTTGTATGCTGTGTCTTCTTAGTTTTCTTGCTCTATTAAAAACCAGTGGAATAAGTCACTATATATATATAACAATGACTGAATGTATAATACTCCGGTGATGATGGAACTAGAGATTAAGATGAGGCCAATGATCAACCAATTCAGTCCTCACATTTGTGCAGCCATTCATAAGTGAAATTTATTATGATAATATTGAAGTGATGAACCGATGAGAATAGAGCCAATTGATGATCATCATCCAAAGTATAAATAACAATATTAATTTTAATAATTATAAAAAAAGGCAAAGAGCAGAACAAATGGTGCAATTAGATAGAGTATCACAAGTGAATGGCAAATATATGTTTGGTATATGCTTTAATTGCTCTATATATTTATGACATTATTAATTAGATAATACTTTAAACAAGGATACTAGCTATTTTTATTAGATCTTTAAGAGAATATCTAATACTTTTTGATTAAATTAAGAAAGGACAGTATTACCAAGACCTCACCTAACTATTTATTTCATTTCATACACATGACCCAAGCTAACTTGAATAGAACACATGACTCAAGTGTGACATTATAATTAACAGAAATCCATAAAAATAATCTAATTAACAGAAATCCATAAAATAATCAGAAAATACATGCTATAATAAAGAAATTAATACTAATTCATAAAATATAACTATTTTAAATGGGAGTATAAGAAATCATTTAAATTTAGGTTAGATTTATAATTCTAATAAAAATGAAGGCAAGATCAATTAACGTATAGATCATTATAGTTTTAAAAGTTCATAGAGCATACTTAAATAAAAATTGTAATGCCTTTATGATACATCGATAGTGTATCCAAATCTCACTTTCATACAATAAATTATATAACAGCTTTAAAAAAAAAAAAGATCAAATCTACAAGATGTTTTAAATATTCTTTCCTCTGTTATCTTTATTCTTTTATTTTGATAAAATAATTATGAGCAAAATATTTTTTTTAATGATTTTATTTGTAATGTATACTTAAAATTCTTTTATTTATATATATTTCATACAAAAACTCAAAAAAGGTCCTAAAATGATGGTTAACAAATTTACATTGTTTAAAAATAAATTAATGATAAATCTGTGTGTATACATATATCTGTCTTTAAGATGTATATATATATACTTGACATATAAAGGTATGTAAGAAGAAAATAGTAAAATTATTCTATTTCAACATTAGACTATTAAATTCAAATAAACTTATAGATATGCACATTTACCTGGATAATATGAAAAATATAATTTATGAAAATCAGTGTAAATGTGAGAGTTTATTTATATAGCCATGGATTTTCTTTGATGCTTCATTTTAACTTGGCTTATTTATGTGAACATTAATATAATATTTTTTCAGTGCAACTAATTTACACCTCATGACATTGGTTAAGGAAGTTTCCAATGTAGAAATGTTAACCTTCAATAAAAGCATATTGATAGTGGATAGTTATTTTCCAAAGGCATATACAGGTGTCCAAATTGTTTAATATCAGTATAACAATCCATTCAAAATGTAAGCTTGTTTAGCTGCTTTGCTCTTTATAGTTTGGTGTTTAGTGAAAATAAATTTGGTGTTAACTTTCATATTAATTCTGAAACAATATTTAAAAATTATGAAAAAACAATATTGTAACTGAAAATTTTAAATATATTCTGCCTTTTGTAAGTTCTCTTGAAAAATCCATTTTACTATGCTAGAATAAAATGTTTTTCTATTAAAAAAAAATTCATAGAACTATTTATACATTTTTTCATTTTAATTAAACTAAAATGTTTTTTTCAAAAGGACATTTAATAAAATATTTTAAAACAATTTGCTTTTCTTTTTTAAGTTAAAATTATTTAAGTATATTATTTAAAGAAATAACTAATGCAAATTAAAATATATAATTTTCATTTGTGATTTTTTTTTTTTGATTTTAACAAAATCTTGATTTATAATTTTTTTGATTTCAATTAGAAACTGAAGTTTTAAAACACATGACCTAAATGCCATAATATATATATATATATATATGGCTGCAGAAAGGAGTTTGCTATTAACTGAAAGGAGACCCTTTGATTCCTCTTGGAGGCCTTAAAGGAACCGAGCAGGGCAAATTCCTAATGTCCACTCCATACGTTCTTGTCATTGCAGCTGTTATTACTATATGTTTATTCATATAGTATACGAACATGGATGGGCTGCTCACCAACACGCATTAGCCAGCATGGTGAGTTTATTGGCTTTTTACCTCTGAGTTTAAGATCAAGAAACACCATGGTCTTTCTTCTCAGTGCCTGATAAGGCAGAATGAATGTTTGTGTAAATGATAAAGATTTTTCCCAATTATACAATTATGACAGACAAAAATAAAGCATGGCCCTTAATCCCAGGAGGCTGTAAAGTCACCAACCAAGGCCTTGGTTGGTGGCCAAAGGCGGAGGGTGCTAAGAATATCCTGGAGGCGGACCCAGGCTGCCATTTGATGATGACTTTTTATTTAGGTACTTACAACTGCAGATCACTTTCAAGTGAAGGAAGATTGCAAGAATTAGAAGAAGAACTCTCTTATATTAAATGGGATATTATTGGACTTTGTGAAGTTAGAAGAAAAGGTGAAGAGACAATTGATTTAAAAAGTGGACATATGCTCTATTATAAAGGCACAAATATTGGAAATACAAGTGGAGTAGGATTCATTATAAATAAAAAGTGGAAGAACAATATTGTGGAGATTGATGGTGTATCAGACAGAGTGGCAAGATTAGTTATACAACTTAATAGCAGATATCAAATGCAGATAATTCAGGTTTATGCCCCAACAAGTTCTCAAAGTGATGAAGTAGTAGAAGATTTTTATATGGATGTACAAAAGGCTTTTGATCAGAGTAACCTATATTTTAAAATTGTTATGGGAGATTTTAATGCTAGAATTGGTAAACAAATGAAAGATGAAAGTGTTGTAGGTAATTTTGGTTATGGTAATAGAAATGAGAGAGGACATAGACTTGTGGAGTTTGCAGAGAAGGAAAAACTTTATATTATGAATTCTTTTTTTGAGAAAAATGTTAGAAGGAAATGGACATGGAAGCATCCAAATGAAGGTACAGCAGAATTGGATTATATTTTGACTAACAGGAAATACATATTTCAAGATTGTAATGTTCTTAATAAATTTAACACAGGAAGTGATCATCGATTAGTAAGGGATAAGATACATGTTAATGTAAAACTAGAGAGACAAAAATTATTAAGAAAAACTATATTTACAGTTGATATTCCTAATCTTCAGAAACATTCTAATGAATTTAAATTAGAACTTACAAATTGGTTTCAAGTATTAGTAGATTTTGAACATGATTCAGATTTGAATGAAATTAATATGAAAGTAACTGATACACTTTTAAAAACTGCAACAAAGATAGCTGGTAGAAAAAAGCAGCAATTGACTAATAAAATTTCTACTGAGACTAGAGAACTTATGAAAAAAAGAAGGAATATGAAGATATGCAAGAATGCTGCATTAAAAAGAATTGAATATCTCGAATTTTGTAAAATGGTGCGGAAAAGAGTTGAAAATGATATAAGAAAGTATAACTGTGAACTAGCAAGAAAAGCTGTAGAAGAAAATAAAAGTCTTAAGAATGTAAAACAACATTTTGGTATTGGTAGGAAATTTATATCTGCAATAAGGAAAAAAGATGGAATTATTACTAAAAAGAGGGATGACATTATGAAATTGGTAGAAGATTTTTATCAAGAATTATATAGTAATAAAGAACAAGTACCTCCTATATCTATTACATCTTCCGAATTGCCCAGAATTTTAAATGAAGAAGTGAGAAATGCAATTAAATGTATGAAAAAAGGAAAGGCTCCAGGTAATGATGGAATTATAATTGATATATTAAAAGAAGCAGGTGAAGAAACAGAAAAAATATTAGCAAAGTTATATACCAAATGTCTAAATGATAAAGATGTACCGGATGATTGGAAGAATGCAGTAATAATATTAATATTTAAAAAAGGTGATAAAGAAGATATTAGAAATTACAGACCTATCAGCCTTTTATCAGTTTTATATAAAATTTTTACCAAGATAATTACAACTCGTCTACAGAGAACCTTGGATTTTCACCAACCAAGAGAACAAGCTGGATTTAAAAGTGGTTTTAGTACAGTAGATCATATTCAAGTATTGAGAGAAGTTATAGAAAGGACAAATGAATATGAGTTGTCATTATGTTTTGGATTTGTAGATTATGAAAAGGCATTTGATTCTATAAACATTTCTTCAGTGATTAAAGCATTGGATCATCAAGGTATAGATCCAGGATATTGTCATATTTTAAAGAATATTTATAAAAATGCAACAGCAACAATTAGATTACATAATGATACTGGGAAAGTCAACATTGAGAAAGGTGTAAGACAAGGTGACTCCATATCTCCAAAACTTTTTACAGCAGTGCTGCAAGAAGTATTTTGTGGATTAAAATGGGAAACTAAAGGAGTGAAAGTAAATGGAGATTATTTAAGTCATTTAGATTTCGCAGATGATGTAGTTGTTTTTGCAAATAATGCTTCCGAGCTGCAGGAAATGTTGCAGGAGTTATCAGATGAAAGTAGGAAAGTAGGACTAAAGATAAATGTTAAAAAGACTAAAGTAATGTTTAATCGATTTGCTCAAAATATGAAAATAAAGATTGATTATGATGAATTAGAAGAAGTTAAGAGTTACAAATACCTTGGTCAGATTATTAATACAGATGGAAACATAATAGAGGAAATTAATCATAGAATTAAACTTGGTTGGAGTGCTTTTGGTAGAAATAACTTGATATTAAAAGGAAATATGCCTATGTGTTTGAAAAGAAAGGTTTTTAACAAATGTGTTTTACCAGTTCTTACTTATGGATCTGAGACTTGGACACTTAATAGAAGATCAATACAGAGACTTCAGACCACTCAAAGAAGTATGGAGAGATGTATGTTGGGAGTAACAAGAAGAGATCGAAAACACAATGTATGGGTAAGAGAACAAACAGGTGTTACTGACCTCATTGAAAAAATTAAAAGATTGAAGTGGAGTTGAGCTGGACATATTGCTAGAAGAGATGATAATAGATGGACAATTGGAATTTTAAACTGGATTCCAAGAGATTGTAAAAGACCCAGAAGGAGACCACATGTAAGATGGATGGATGAAATAAGAAAATGTGTAGGGGTGATGTGGAGAAGAGAAGCTAAAGATCGGAGAAGATGGATTAAATTTGGAGAGACCTTCATCCTGCAGTGGATTGATAATGGTTGATAATGATGATGATGATGATATATATATATATATATGTATAGTCAGCAAAAATTATAGCAAGCATATATATTATGTTGGTGTACCAATGTCATATTGTACATAATTTAAATGCCAGCAAAATTAAACTTTCTTAATAACATGCAAGCATTTCAATCTAAAAACACAAGAAAGAGTAAAATAAAGATTATACAATGATTTAAGGATGGAAAGTCAATAAAGTAACTGAATTATTTTGTAAATCATTTTCAGCACTTAAGTAAAAAGAATAAATCTTTTCAGTTAGTAGAATTATTTATAAAATATTGTAATAATATAAAACCTGTTATATATAACTGTTTTAAATAAGGAAAGAGTTTTAAAATATTATAAAAATAAAAATATGCTGCAATATGGTAACTTTCAGAACTTAAATAAACTTTTCTGTCAATTTACCAAAAAATGTATTTCAAATTTAATTAAAACTTAAATAATGTTTAAGATAATGAGAAAACAAGTAATTAAAAGAGTGTTTATTAAAAACAACATGGGATTTTGTACAATGATATTTTAAATAATTATGCATGATTACATTCTGGAGGAAAAGTATGAGAAATTGAAATAGAAAAGACAATGGGGTATTCAAGTAATTGGCATTTGCATATTGAATCTACTCTAATCATATTCATGAGAGAAGTTAGTGACAAGCAATGTTCTAGTTCACAATTTAGAAGACAGTTGCAGCAAACCTAGAAAAACTTTATGGCTTACTATAAATGTGAAGATATTCATTTACTAGTATTATGAAATAATCACATTGTATAGCAAAAAGCTCCCAATATACTACTTACTGCTGACAAATTTGAAGGTGCATTTTTTAAACCTCCTATGTAATTTATGTCTCCAGATCCCTGAAATTTGATGGGTTTCCTCTAATGTTGTTGTTAACCTGCGCAAAAGAAGTAGCTTGTAGAATCTTTATGTGGGAATTTTAAAAGTATATGATTTTGAATCTGAAAAAAAAAAATATAACCATAAAATTATATATAAAGAAAACAAATGAAGAAAAAGCAGAAATGAAATCATCAACTAGAAAGATATAAAATCAAGAATAATATCAAATGAAGTAATTATTCCATGAAGTTAAGCTTATGTAAAGTTATATAGTTGCTACTATCCAAACTCTTTATACTTTTTAATAAAGTTTTGAGAATTTATTGCTATTAATCTTAATTAGAGTGCATTTAATTATATTACATCTTAGTAATATTAATTCATTTTCATATAAATATTCAAATGAAATTTGTGTGTTTAAACATCTGTATTAAATTAAATGATAACAATCAATCTTTAAGTCATCAACAATTTCAACCTGTAACCAAGGCAACCTCCTTTAACAATAAAAGTGGTATCTCCTTTATTGTTAAAGAAGGTTGCCTTGACTACAGGTTGAGATTGTTGATAACTTAAGGTTTGACTGTTATCATCTACATTTAGCAACTTATTAAAGCTTTGAGTAATTGGATTTATTGTCTCTGTATTAATTTAGTATGGAAGACTGAACTCTCACTTTGATAGATAGTAAAAGATAATTTTTTTTATTAGGAACAGTCTCTTTCACACATTTTTTCTTTTATGTTTTTCTCCTACCTAGAAGTTAATGATTTATGTGTTGATATATGTCAACAGGGATTTAATAATTATTATATTAGTCATGCCATTAAACTAGAAATGCTAGTTGTATTAACAGTAATTATATTCTGACTTAATATTTCCATTAATGTTCACATATTACCTTTATGTGTTGGTATATCATAGTCAAAACTCATGTTTTAGTGAGCTTGAAAACTATAGAAAATAATGAGTTTATGCTGGTGTTGTGTGTATAGTGGATTAGCCTGTTATATTATGTCAATATTTAGTATGGTGACTTAATCGTTACTAGAAATTCAAGCCATCATTCTTATATTACTATTTGATCTGATTATTAAATAAATGGTACTGTATATTTATTTAGTACAAAAATATGAACCATTAAAAAAAGAAAGATATCATCATCATTGACTAACCAAAATAATTGCTTGATGAGTGCCTGTGGATACTAATATATTTGACAACATGAAATGATTTAGTCACCCTATTTGTTAAGCATCAAGATAGAAAAATATTATAGCATGAGATGTTAATCTTTGATGGTTGTTTGATATTTCATATCATTCATTAATAAAATTCCATACAGCATCTCAAATTTA
Source organism: Epiperipatus broadwayi (assembly GCA_028023455.1). Classification (NCBI taxonomy): domain Eukaryota; kingdom Metazoa; phylum Onychophora; class Udeonychophora; order Euonychophora; family Peripatidae; genus Epiperipatus; species Epiperipatus broadwayi. The sequence goes on along the minus strand of JAQFVV010000049.1, from coordinate 1,524,804 downwards.
GTCATACCATAGAATAAGGAAGTTTCTTATATTATTAAAATGTATTAGTGGTTTTATTTATATCCTCAAAGGTCTAAGATGATATATGAGGTTCTTGTGTTGACAAGTTAAATAAAATAAATAAATATGAAAAGTGATACCCTGAGCTTGTTTTTATTGTACTCTATTTAAATATATCTTTTTATTTGTATATTAATGACCATTCATAAAAAAGGACAATCTTGCAATATACATTGTTATGAAACTCAGAGTATGATGTCTTGGTTACATAATTTCTGAGATACAATTAGACCACCATATCCATGATATTTTGTTCCAAAGCTATTTATAGATGATCTAAATTCATAAATAATATTGAATGCTATATATCAGGGTACTCAAATAATCAATCATATTCTACTATTCAATCATGATGTGCTTTTTGATACATTTTTTTGTCTCTCAATCATAATGTAATAAAAGTAATGCATATAAAATGCTATCTTGATTAGTTTTAAATAGTTGGTAAAAGACTATATTCAGATTAAATGTTATTAAATTTAAAATTTTTGAATTGATGAACATCTTGATTAATATTTATGATTCTTCATTCTTCTATATTCCTATTTTAAAAAATTGTTAAATTATATCAAAAACCTCATTAATAATTATGTTTTTTTAATTTTGTTTTGATTTCATTATAAATGTTCACATTTTAATATGTTTAAAAAATACTGAAAGAGATTTTAATATTGTATATTTCCTTATTATATGAATATATGATGAGATAATTCTACTAAAAAGTAATTCATAAAATGGTTGAGTACTTAACTATATAATATACACGTAAATATACACATACACATTGTAAAGACATTTTAACATATATTTTTACAATATATATAAGTACCTTAAAACATTTTAATTAAAAAATTATATATCCTATTATGACAACAAGAAAGATAATTAACAAAAAAATAAAATACTATTCAATACAGCATAATTTTAACACACACGCATATATATATTATCTTTATTAATGATACAAATATTTAAGAAAATATAGTGTATATTCATTAAAACACGAACAAAAAATAATTAACAAAAGAATAAAAGTACGCCAATAGATCTAATAAAAACTGGATTAAATTTTCAAAGAAAATAGCTAGAAGTATTCAAGTTAACTTTTTAATTTTGTGTTTGTGTATGAGAACATTCCTGGTCATAAGATTCTTCTTTTATATATATATTCTTCATTGTATTTTTTAATAAAAACAAAACATCTCTATTAAATATTTGATCAATTTCATTAAAAAACATGTTTTAAAAATGAACATAATTTGAAAAATAAAATACCAACTTTACAAATAAAAAAAGAATAATAAACAGAAATATAGATAAATATTTAAGGAAAAGATTTGATTTCAACTTCTAGATTATAAAAATATATCTTTGATAAAGCATAGATTCGAATAATAAAAATATTCTTTGAAATATTAAAAATAAAAAATAAGAAAAAAAGTTATTGATAGTGGGCATTTTCTAATGGTCATTAGCAAGGTTTTAGCTAACTCATTTTCCAATAAAAAGTAAATATATTAAAATAAAATATAAATAACATATACTTATTAAGGAACTGATATTTAATAATTTTATAATAAAAGAAATAAATGGGTAAACATTGTATAGAGATTTATTTTTCTGTCATTGCAGAATCAACAAAAGCTTATGTTGTACAAGTATGCAAATATACTTTCTTTTTATTAGAGATTGGATGTAGTCTTTTATTTCTATTTTCTTGGATCACCAATAGTTGCTGATATCAGAATATTTTTTTGGAATCAAAAACTGTAATCTTTTAAATGGGTTGTAAATAGTAAAGATATAAGACTTTTTAAATGAAAGATTTAACATCAATTAATCTCAATAACTTTTGCCCTTGAGGTCAATTAAACCTAATTACTGCCATTGGAATGTTTATTTGAAATTCAAGTTAACCTAATTATCCATTGATGTGAATTATTTAATCTTTTGGCCAATTTTCCCCCTGGTGAATTTTTTGCAAGTATTATACGTTAAAATGCATGCAAAATGGTATATTTTATTGTAATAAATTTTCACTGAAAAATTCTGAAGTGGAAGGTGGGAAATTCAAAATTCCTGCTCTTACAATAGACATAAGTCCCATTCTGACATGTTCAGCTATTGTCTGTTGCCAAGGCTATAAAATGTTTGGCATTTTATGACATTGTCATTTCCAATGACCCAAAAAATGTATTTATTTGCAAATTTATTAAAATTTTAGATAATTTTTTAAAAATAATTTACACTATATTTATTAGATATCAAGAAATATAAATTGCAAATTCTATAGTATAACAGCCATAAAGTTAAACATGTTGATTGGTCTTATGATTTTGCCATCATACATTTAAAATATTATGAAGCAGCTTTAAATGATTTTTAATGCCTTCTTGTTATATTAATTAGGGGATATAAATTTAATTTTTATACAATAAATTTACTAATTCAGCTGCAGTAGTTATTTCCCTCTGATGAAGTATCTTTTAATTTATTAAAATAGTAACAGTATATTGAAGTCTTTGCTACATCCCAACATCTTATCCTCATTTCTACTTAAAAAGACTACCATGATATTTAAATTGCCTCATATTCTCCATCTTATTATAATTGAATTACAGTGTTTTTTTATTAATTATTTTATTGATATTTTAATGTGTATAAGTTTTGTGATTTTAGTATAAATTGTATCATTGATACATATTGTATATACATGTTAAAAACATCTATGCTTTATAAATGTGTATTATTAAAATATAATAATGATCTAAACCTAATTATTACTTGACATGGACCAAATGATTTGGATGTAGGGTTTAATAATACAGCAATCCTTTACTTAAAATAAACCTGACTTATGTAAATTTTGACAACAAAAATGTCTTTTAGCATATATAAGGTATGAAATTGTTTTAAAAAAATATCTTGTACAAGTCAAAACAGTGCTCAGTTTTTGATTACCTCATGTTGTATAAAATATCGTAGAGCTTATTTTTATTTGTAAAGAAAAATTCTACTTTCATCACTGTCACTAATAGCAAACATGATCTTCCTGAAAAAAAAAAACCCCTGACTTATGGAAAATTCAATGAAATAAAAGTGCACAAAATAAATCTTTTGCATAAGTAGAGAGCTATGAGTGTTTTCCTGAAGATTTGTGATGACAGCGTATAATTGGACTTGTTCCATCATCCATTATTAAATACTGAATGTCTTTAGAAAAAAATAACTTTATTTAAATTTTCCAGTTATGTTCAACTTTAGTAATAACACACAGGTTAGTATATACAGAGTGCTTCAAGTGGTATTTCTTCAGATATTGCTGGACTTACAGTGACAGTACTAGCATGGGAATTGAACCTGAACCTTTAGATTATTGAATATTAAATTTTAAGGTAATGCCAGAAGTTTGTTCAGAAACCAGTGATTTGAAAAAAGAAAAGATCTATATAGAACAAATTCTCATGAAGAATAGTTATCCATTTGCTGTCATTAAGAAAACCTTAAATAGACAACAAAAATAATGATCAAAGGAAAAAACAATTATTGGTACTGTAGTATATCCATACATACCATGAATAGCAGATAAATTAAAGAAAATCCATGATCAATATAACATCAGAATGGTTTTCAAGAGCTATACCATACTGCAAGGAATTTTAAAGTCTACATAGCCTAACTTGAAATGCTGAAAAACAAAAATTGCATATATGAAATATTATGTGAATGTGGAAGGATTCTATATTGGTGAGACCAATCACTCCATCGAAAAGTAATTGCAAGAGCACAAACTGATGATTAGAAAAGAAAAAACATTGTTACCAATGAGCACATGTTTGTTTGGGAAAATACAAAAACATTGGATAGAGAGAAAAAGGTACAAATAAGAAATTTCAAAGAAGCTTCTCACACAACACTGGCAAATAACCACATAAATCAATGTTGTGTGAATATGCATAATGTTATGAATATGCGTAATGTCTAGTAGCCAATAATTAACTTTGTTCTTAAGGAAAAAGTGAAGAAATCAAGAAGAACCTCATAGATAAGTATATGAAATTTCTACTGATTATTGCCTTTGGCAAATAGCTTAGTTAGTCAGAGCTTTATTTTAAAATTCAGTATTCAAGAATATAAAGGTCCAGCTTCAATTTCCATGCTAGTATTGTCATTGGTCAGGCTAGAAATATTTGAAGAAGAGAGGAGAATAATACCACTTGAAATATTATGCAGGTACTAACCTGTGTGTTGTTATTAACAGTTGAATGCAATTGGGAATTTTAAAGAAAGTTATTTTTTCTCAGACATTCAATATTTATTATTAGATGATGGCAATAGTCCAACATATAAATACAATTAGTGGACTATGAGTACATATATGTAGTGTAATTGACCAGCATGTTCCTGACCTGGTCTTGAGTTCTAGTAATGGAATTTGGAAGTCTTTTTAGATAGGTGAGAATTGCTAGACTAGTTTAGGATTTTTTTGTTTCAAGTAACAGACCCTTAGCCATCCAACCATTTATTTATCAGCAAACAGATTGCTTTTTTTTAATTACAGAATAAAACAATGTAGGGGGGGGGGATAAAATCACATCAATTGGCAATTGATAAACTTGGTATATTCCTTCATTGTTTCTTTGTTATGGATTATTGTTTATGTGCCATTTCATTTTTATCACGTTATCATAAATTCTTCTTATCATGATTTTTATCATTTCTAAAGTTGGTTAAGACAAGTGTTTTTTTTTTTTTTTTTGGAGGGAGGCTATGTATTATTGGAGCACCAGAAGTAAAGGTTGAACTTCAATCAAGGAGTTGTTAGCTCCTGAATCTATTACTGGATTAAATTTTACACATATTAATGAATGTGTGTAAATGTGTAGAGCTTCTTTTTTTGCTTAAAAAAATCCATTCCAAGCAATTTTTAGAAATTATAATCAGGTTTTAGAAAATAGATGTTTATTATTAACATATTACTTTCCACTCTTTTTATACAGATTGTTATAAAATCTAGTTTTTGAGCTTTATTATAAAATAGTAATGAGTTAGTTATCAATACCATCGATTTTTATACCTATCTTAGCAATTTTATCTTGTAAAAATTCATACACCTTATTTCTTTAATGACTTTTTTTATAGACTATTATTTTTCTGTGCAATTCTATCAACTACAAACTGAAGATGAAAGATTTTTTTTAAAAAACGTATATATATATTTCGTAATATTTTTTAATGATCTATCCTATGAAAGATATCATTTGATATTCATTCATCTTATACATTTTTAGATGTTAAAAGGAAAGTTGAATTGATAAAAATTTAAAATACAAAATATAAATTGTATTTTAAATTTATTTATATATTAGTGAAATGCTGTAACACATTGGTTGAGAGGAAGGCAAGCTGCCAAAAACTTTTATCAATAATAAAATTAATTGAATGATTTACTGCTCTGGAGATCATAAGATGTTCAAACACCAGAAGTGATAAAGTGAAGCTACAATCTATAAACTTGACCTCCAGTGGCATCTCTATATATTGCACTAAATCAGACAGGATGTTATAAATTATGATAAAAAAATCATATACTAACAGCTATATATATATTAATAATAACTACACATTAAAAGCCTTTTTGACCCACAGATTTGTGCCCTTTTCAAATGTTAAGCATCTATTTTAATGTTAATCAATTATTGCAGATAGAACACTATTATAATGGGAATAAAATCACAAAAATAACCAAATAAAACATCAGTAAAATAGAATATAGATTCAATGTAATTTCAAAGGATTGACAGTGTAACATAGCAATATACAGAGTAAATAATACATACACTATACATCATATATACTATCTTAAATAATTTGCACCTTCTTTTAATGGACCAACTAAATTTATTGAAGTTTTATAAATATTTATGCAATTATTTAAGTTATGCTTAATATAAAATATTTTAATATATTTGTCATCTTTTTGGACCTTTAATGTAATTTGAATGTTCAATATTTTTTGTAGCATCTGTTTTGTGTCCATATATTAAGTAATAAATGTATAAAACATATTTATCTTCTTGCTTATGAATTGCATTGTTATGTTTTTTGGTTCTTACCTCTGTTTTCCTGCATGATCATAGTAAATCTTACTGTAACAGTCACAATTAATTTATATATTCTTGTTTTGTATTTTATATTGTTTCCTAGTTTATAATTACCTATTAATTTATTCAAACTTTTACTATGTGACCATTCAATATTTATATGTTTATTAATATAATATTTGTTTTTATTAATGTATTATAAGTTTTGGGGTAATATGAAAGATTGATCATTTCTTATTTGAACTATTGTTATTATCATCATTATAATCATTTTGCAAAGAAATGTTATCATCTACTATAGATTTTTTAGAATTAAAAAGTACAATTTTAATACTTTTAGGTTATATCCATAATCTTTGCGTAATTTATTAAATTGTTTCATTTGTAAATTAGCTACATTTTTATCTATATTAAATTTATTTCCATATTTAAAATGGTTAATATCTGCCATCTTTTGTACCCATGCTTGTTGTGAATCTATAGAGATAATTTTTCTTAATTTGTCTTCTTTAATACAATGTTTTAATGTAATTTTGTTATCATTATTTATATGAATTTCAATATATAAATATTTAATTTTATCTTCAAATTATACTTTTGTAAATTTACTATTATATTATTCATAGCTTTTTTATTATCAATAATTAAAATATCATCAACATATCTAGAATAATATATTATTTTTTGACTAATTATTCTTTTATTAATTATAAAAATTTCTAATTCATTTATAAAGATTGATGATATTAAGCTACTAATTGAACAACTCATGACACATCCTTTGTATATACTGCAAAATTTATGGTTATATTTAAAATATAAATTATGAACTAATGCTAAACCTATTTTTATAATGTTTATATCACTTAAGCCTTGAAATACTTGGATACATTTTTTCAATATCCATTATAAAAAACAGTTTCTAGTCAATTTTATTTGTAGAAAATTCTACATTATTAAAATACCTAATATTTATTTATTTAATTATTTACAAAATTTCTGTAAAATAAAATCACCAAAATTAAATAACAATCTTAATGGATTATTGTCTTTATGGGTTTTAACTTTTGTAAACAAATATGGATTTTTATAAGAGAAGGATACAATAATTTTATACTGATTTATATTTATACTTTTATAATCTTTTGTTTTATTAAACAATTTTATATATTTGGTTTTTATTATAGTAGGAGGTTCTTTTAGCAATTTATTATATTCTTCTTAAACATATGTAAATATTGTTATTTATATAGTGCAATGCTTTTTATAAATTATAATAACAACGTAGCTTAAACCATGGCACATGCGCTTTACAGATGGAACGATATTTATAATGAATATTCTCCCTTCCAAATACAATATAAAGTCTGTGTTTGGAAAGGAGAGTATTCATTCCATCTGTAAAGCACATATGCTGTGGTTTAAGCTATGTTGTTATTATATCCTTCTTCTTTATTTTATATTTTATTTGATCTATCTATCCTTGATAATACATAATAACAAATCTATTGCCTTTATATTCTTTACAAATAGTAATATTTTCAATATTACAGATATCCTTAATATTGTTAATAAGAAATACTTCTATATTTATAGTCTATTACTAATTTTTTTTTTCATACAAATGTTTATTTAGTAAACAATTTATTTCTTTTTATCGTCTACCGAGATATTTACTAATTCAATATCAATAATGATCTTATTAATGTCATCATCAATCATCGATATGAATGATGATTTATTATTTAGCAAAACATTTTGTTCTTTAGAAAATTTAAATAATGTTATATTTATCAAATTATCCTGTAGTTCATCATTATAGCTTATGTATTTAAAAATTGTTGATCATTAAAATTAAAATTTTAATTTTTGATCCAATATTTACTTAACATCCATGACCATTTTTATGGAACCGCTACAAAAAATATTAAGCCTTTAAATTGCATTAAAGATCCAAAAAGAAGACAAATATATGAAACATTTTATATTAAGCATAACTTAAATAAATGTATGAATATGTATGAATATTTATAAAGCTTCAATAAATTTAGTTAACAACTGGTGAATTAAAAATGATTGGAAAATTATATAAAGTAATATATATGAAGTTGTATAGTGTATGTATTATTTATTCTGCATATTGTTATATTGCATAGTCAATTTGTTGAACTTATACTGAATCTCTATATGAAAATTTCTTATTCCATTTTATTGTTGTTATTTTACTTCCATTATAGAACACTAGATTTCTATCTGCAATAGTTGATTAACGTTAAAATAGATGCTTAACATTTGAAAAGGATACAAAACTATATGCTGATTATGGCTTTTTATATGTAATTATTATTAATATATTTAAAATTCCCCGAATAAAAAAAGCACAAATTTCAGCATCACACTGGAATAATATAGCTATGAGTCATTTCAAATATTTTATACATTCCAGTTAGTGGTATGCATTGTTTCTATTTCTTATAATTAATGTACATATATATATAGCTGTTGTATATAATTTTTTTACTTTTATTATTATTTATATGAAGGAACTTTTTATGTGTAATTATTATATATATATAGCTGTTGTATATAATTTTTTTAAATTTTATTATAATTTATATTAAAGATCAACATAATGGACTTCATTAATGTCCATTTTTGATGGTAAGCTTTTACCTATATTTATGTCAACATTATTATAATTGTTTAGAACAATGACAGATAATGGATTTAAGAATGAAACATTACTGGATCAAACTCAGCCTGCCACTGTCCCATTATTTATCAAGTACTTAACTATTTGACAATATATCTTGTGCAGTTTAGCAAAATGATAGAATGACAGACTCTAGAGCTAAGTTCCTACATTAAAACTCAAATGGTTATTTAAGATACTCAAATGTTTTGTGAACCTCTAAGCATTTAATTATTTGATTATTTAATTTTTTGATTATCGTGATTTCCATTTGTTCATTTTTGGCACTTGAATGATCTAATACCTCTCAAGCAACTCACTATTTAATTATTTATCATCGAAATGTGTGAAAAATTTTGTTATAACTTTATATAAATCTTTCAGAATGTAGAAAGGCTACACATGTAAATATCTTTGTAATGTATTATACCTTATAATTAATATTAAAATTGACAGGTGAACATCAGTGTGATAGGCAGAACATTCATCCAAAAATCTTTGGCTTTCATATTCATCATATTACTGTTCCATTAAACCATATGTTTATTTACAAAAGTAAAAAAAAGAATACATTAAGAGTACAAAGATATAGATAACAATTTGACATAAAATAATGTATATAAGATTTGTAAGAAAGTAATTAATCAGAAGAGAAATTACAAGGAAGTTGAGATATATTAAATATGACTCGATTGAGAAGAAGAGTAAATTGAAGAATTTCAAAGTCATTATCCTTTAGTTAAGAATTTTAAGCATGTTTACTTTTACATTTTCAGAGTATTAAGATAAACTGTAGAAAATCTAGAACACTATTAAAGAGAATGATGATTTGTTGTATGGGCAGTTATTAGATATAGACAAGCTTTTTTTTTTTTTTTCCATTATAATGACCATAATTAGAACATTCAATCTTGGAATGAAATTTTATCATTTTATAAATGGATTTAGTAAAAATGCTTATTCTATCACAGCAATACTACTCTAAAATTATTTAAGCTCTTGAACCATGGGGGAAGAAAATATTAAATTATAATATGGTACAATCTTCATCTAATTTTTTAGGTGAAAAACCAAGGAATATCTCTGCAGCCATAGAAAATGAAGAAATACTAAAATTATCATCACCATCATCATCATCATCATCATTATTATTATTATCTTTATCATCATTATTATCATCATTATTATTATTATCATCATCATTATTATTATCATCATCATCATCATTTATGATGAGCAAAGGAATTAAAATATTTTTTTATTTCAAATATGAAACACAATCATCATTAAATAATATGTAAATGTTCTCCCTCAATTTATTATTAAAAACTATATTATTATTTTAATTTTTTTTAATACTATGATCTTAATGTATACATGCATACAATTTGCATAAAAATATCTGTGTTATATATAAATGATGTTAAAAAATACTGTACATTTACAGTTCCATAAACAATATGTATTTAAATTGGAGATATTATATGCAATTATGTGAGGGATTTTGGAACAAAATATAACAGATATTGCAGTTCCACTGTATATTTAAATGTTTTTTTTAATGATAATAATTCCATCAACAAAATTAGATATTTTGTTTATAATATTAGATAGAACTGATATTTAAAAAAATTAAATTGATAGTTACTTGAGAAGTCATATGAACATTTGAACACTAGGAGTGAGCTTTTTGATTTAACGTTGATTGCATCATAATCTAGCACTATACTAAATTATTTAAAGCATTGACATAATTAAATCAAGTTGAATAAATGATTAATATCTATTAATATTGATTTACATTTATTAACTCTAATTTTTAATTATGGACTGATGTAGAGACGAAAAATCATGTGACATTATTATACAGGAGTACATTAAGAAGTTTGAGCACCAAAAATGACATACTTCGGCATAATTTTTAGATCGTATACACCAGTGCCACACTGCCTCTGCAATCATACAGTGCAATATGGAAAATAAAAAGCTGTAAATTAAAAAACTGGATTAACTTGGAGAGACATTAATAATACAATTCATATATTAGGCTATTTCTATCATCTAATATTAAGTAGTAAATATCTTTAGAAAAACTTAACTTTAGGTTAAATTTTCCACTTACATTCAACTGTCAATAATAACACACTGGTAAGTATATGCACAACATTTTGAAAGGTAGTATTCTCCTCTCTTCTTCGGATATTGCTGGACTGACCAATGGCAATAGTAGCATGAGAATCTAACCTGGACTCTTTGATTCTAGAATATTGAATTTTATAGTAACACTCTAACTAATTGAGGCATTCTGCCAAAAGCCCAGTTAATTGGATTATTACCTTAAATTTCAATATTCAAAAATCTAGGGGTCCAGGTTCGATTCTTATGCTAGTACTGGCACTGGTCAAGCAAGCAACATCTGAAGAAGTGAGGGAAATAATATATCTCAAAACACTGTGTACATTCTAACTGGTGTACTATAACTAATACTTGAATGTAATTGCAATATATAAGTAAAGTTAAATTTTTCTAAAGATATTCAATACTTAATATAAGATGATGGAAATAGTTCAATATATAAATACTACTAAAATACCATCATTACAAACCTTTAGGAAAACACTAATCAAGCAATGTTTTGGCATTGGTTGAAAGTAATGGTGAAATATATTAGATATATAATTATATTAAACACTTTCTACCTCTTCGCAATTTCTGAAAATTCTTCTATATATAGTAATAGTTTTTATATTTTTATCATTCCATGAAATTTTATCAAAGTAAAAAGTGAGCGAAAAAACAAAAAGATGTTTCTCGATTTCATCTTTCCCCACTCAATTCTATTCTTAAAATTTTTAAAATAATGTAAACAAATAATTGATGTTATTTGCTATTTATCTGTAACTTTTTGACTTAAATAAGTTAGTAAACTGAAAATAAAATGTTATTTATTATAAAATTATCAAAAATGATAGGCAAAAAAATGCTATAATGAATTTAGACTTCATAAAATTTGCAGTATATGTAAATCATATTTGATGTTTCTATGATTTAGATTTAATATTCAACATTTTAAAAAAGGCTGTTTGAGAGTTAGTAGGGAATAGGATTAACACTTGAAAATCCTGGTTGGTTGGTAATTTATCAGTGCATGCCATTTTCTGAACAAATTTGAAATTTTCTCAATGTCTCAAATCATGCAGTTTATGCATAGAAAAATAATTTGATTGGCTTTATTAATATCTATTAAAAAAATAATCAAATGGTCAGTTGCTTGAGAGTCATGTGATATTCTAGCATCAAAAGTAACGTTTCCCGGCCGACGCTTTGACACGTAAAAAAAAAAAGTAACAAGTTGAACTTCGATCCAAAAATAATTAGTTTTTTTTACGTCTCATTCTATCTCTTCCCAAAACTATAAAGTGCAAAATATTCAAACGGTTATTTGTTCAGGTAGTCACGTGACATTTGAGCAACAAATATGACGCATTAAGCATTGACTCAGAAACTTTCACCATCCATTACTTTATTACTACGCTAAAACACACAAGTTATGATAATCCAGTTTATTATATTAAGAATAATCAAATCATTTTTGATTGATATTAAATATAAATATAAAGCGATATTAATGAAATATATATATATATTGATTTTTACTGTTAAATTTTCTTGCTTAGAAAAAACATTAAAACAATGTAATTTTATTCACCACCCCCCCTCCATACTCCCCGTTTAATATCAAATGCTATTTTTAAAGCTTGATAATACAGTACTTAATTTATAATTTATTTGTAATCACATGATCATTTTCAATTCAATTAGTTAATCTTTTGTAAAACAAATTCAAAACCTTAATGTTTTTTGAATTTCAATTTCTTGGCTTGAATAAAGAAATTATAAAGTTTCTAGATGCAAAAGTGCATTAATTCCAACTTCATATCTTAAGGCCTAGCCAATGAATACAATAAATATATATTTTTCTGGGGTTGTGATCGAGGAGCACTTCATTGATTTCACAAGGTAACATTAGATGGCACTGAGGAGAGTGTAGAGAACTGTTCTTGGAAATATATATTAAATATAATCTGGGAAAGTCATGTGTTGTTTTGTTGTTATTAATATTGTTTGATAAATAGAAAATTAGCTATTATTTGTTGGAAAATTAGGTCTCAAAAGAATACAAATTGGTCATATGAAATTAGATATGTTATTCATTAAAAAAAGTTGAATTTAATATAATATAGTTTTCACCCCTGATGTCCAGATTGCTGAAGTTGGTAATTTACTTTAACTTTTTTAAATTATTTTGTTTGATTTGTTTATAAAAATATAATGTTTGTTTTTTAAATTAGTTTTATTTTCTATGACTTCTCATTAGGCATCACTTAGTAATGTAAACAGAATTCAATGACTAGTTTGTAGCTTATTAGCCTTCATCAGATCTAGTCCAGGGAGAGAAAAAGTACTGTTCACTAATGTTGATTAATTTTAAAATAACATTTTATCAAATTTTCTTTTAATCCATAATATGTAGTGTAATTAGAGAGGATTTGAACATAGATCTTTCAAGCTTTCTTCAGCTGTCCACTTCATCAAATATAAACAATACCCATGACCACACACATGTGAAAAAGTTAAATGGATTTCCAATATACATATTTTGTGCTGAACCAGCACTCATCAGCTTGTCAGGATCATCATCTCCCCCCCCTCCACACACATATATATACAGTCAGTTCTCACTTTATATTTATATAGCAAATCTTCAAACTTTAATGGATAAACTTCTTTATTCTCCAACTCTTCAACCAGCCATATTATTGAAAATCTGATGATGGTATGCTCAGAGTCATTACTCATGCCAATATTATTGTTATATCTATGTTTGTTGCCTTTAAGTCATTCTGACCTTTCATATGTAGGACTGGAGTGGATAGCTGAAGGAAGTTTGAAAATCTATGTTCAAATCCTCTCTAATTACATCTAAAGACCAGTATATACATTATATGTGTAGTCAAATATTTAGTATAAAATAAAAAAATTTTAATTGCCAAAAGAAATGTCTCATAATTCCCTGAGTTCTTTCCCCCCTTATTAAATAACTGTTTGCAATATTTGTACAATGAGATAAGCTAAAATGAATAGTTCTATAATGAACAATGTTACAGTATATATTTTTTGTAATAAAATCAAATTCATTAGTATAGAACAAATTCAGACAAACACTATTGACTGAAATGTCATGAGAATCCATAAAAATTTCTGAGGTTTCCCTCTTTGCTTAGAGTGTTATATATTATTTTTGTTTCCTTTGTAAAATTTCTTTATTATTTTTAATTCAGTTATTTACTTGTTTTTTTTTTTTGTCGGTGAATGTATTTTTTAATGACATTCAGTGATATATATAATGTCAACCCTGAGCCAGCAAAAGAGTGAAAAAGCTAATTAATTAGCATAGACATTAAGAAAGATTGGTTTTACTTTTTGCATGTGAAAACATTTGTATTATGGAAAAATAAATTATAATTTTTATCAAAGAAAGATTATTTATACTTTTCAAATTTTTGTGTGCAATGTATGTAATATAATCAAAATTTCTAATTTACAACATATACTTTAAATGCTTGAAAAAAGTAAATAAGAAAAAAAAAAATTGGTGTACTTAAACTGTATGTGATAAATTAGAAGTTTTAGTATGTATAAAATTTTACATATGAAAAAAAGGAAGGATGAAAACAGATTAATAGTACTATATGATTATATTTAATAAAAATAGATATATTAAATTTTAAGAAAGTTAAATTTATATCTGAGCTAGGAATAGTATGATAATTTATAGCCTAATAAATAATTAATAATAATCATTAATATATCTAAAGTTGATGGTGATAAAAATATAAGTGGAGAAACATTGTCCCATATGCATTCAATTGTAGAATTTGCATAAATATTAAATAAATTGACTTTTTAAAATTATTTCTACATTTTTTCGATTTTATATTTTTTTGTATATCGTTGTGATGAATGGTAATTTTCCTCTTGTTAAAATCCAGAATAGTTTACCCCAGAATACTTATATTTCAATTTATACTAGAATAAGTGAATGCTGTAATAAACAAGATATTAGTACTACATATCTACATGAGATTAAGTAAATAAACAGCACAGCTCTGTTGTGAATTATGGCATAGGAAAATGCAACAATGTTATGAGGATTAAAAATAACTAGTTCATTCCTATTTAAATTATGCTAATATTTTTTTACTTGTTTGTTTTATATTTGTATCAATAATAGAATTTTAAGCAAGCCATAAGATTAAAATAGTAAATATAGTTTTATGCTTTTAGATAATGTTTTGTTTATATTTTGAAAATTATTCTGAAAGAAAAATTTCTAAATATATTTAAAAATAACTTACTTATTATTTTCTAAATTTGTAGTTAAGTATTTTTTTAATAAAATAGTAAATCTCTTTTAAAAATTAATCAATTTTACATATATTGTAATTAAAAATAAAAATATACTTTTGGAAAATATGATTTTTGTATGTTTGTAAAAAGCTGGCTTCTAGAAATGTATAAAGCAATTTTTTTTATATTTTTGATCATTATTGCCTGTAATTTATATATCTCAAACAAATTATTTTGCATCAATTATAAATAAAAATATTGTTAAAAATATAGTTATTAATATTTTCGAGTTAATTAAAATAAAATGTTAGAAATGGATTAGTCAGGAACTCCCAGTACCTGAGAATTGAATGCAGATAGGTTTTTACATACGTAACCCAGCATGTTATATCTGAGCTTGCATAAATAAATCTGACATAAAATTTTGAAAAAAATTGAAAAATGTGATGTGCAAAACAAAGCTATTAATGCTTGTTTGTTCAATGCAGAATAAACATCTTTTGTGGTATACTGTAATGCTTACTTTTATTTGTTAAAAATATTTTATCAAAATATTTTATAGTTAATGGTCAACATGCATCTGAAGAGAAAACTGGCTTACATAAAATTTAATTCACACAAAAAATTTATGGATCAGATCACTTTTATAATTTGAAAATCATTAGTATTAAAACTAATCTTTCTAACTATATTTTTACTGATATGGAAATGTTCTTAAAGAATGGTTTGAATGTTTACGAGAATTTTATTTTTAAAAAAGAGTGATTTTTATTTTAAAGATATTTAACTTAAATTATAAAAGTATGCTTGAAATTATCAATATCTTTTTGTATAATTGTGTTGGATAGAGTATAATAGTACCAAATTTTGAAGATTATTTTTTCATTTAAATAATCTTTATTAGTAGTTTCCAATTTCAGTATAAACCAAGATATTTAGAGATGTATAAAAAAAATTGAATTATGGCAGGTAAAAAAAACCATAGATCAACAAAGTAAGAAACAAGTCAAAAGTTATTACCAATTCAAACTATTGATTTTACTTTTTAAAATCCCCCAGTTTCTAGATATAAACATAATTGTGTTATTATTATTCTCAATATCAGACAATTATTTTTCAAATTTGAAAAATCAAATTTTTTTTTTATAATGCATGATGTTAATACTGTTATTTATATAAACTATCAATAAAAAAGAATGGTTTAATTGAGCACATGCTAGGTCCTGATTTAGTTTGCACTCATGGCCATTTTGAAATCTAAAAACCATAGCTGAAACATTCAAACTAATAAATAACAAATATTGAATAAAAGTACTTTAAATTCATATTTTAGATATTATAAGCTAGTGAAAATTAATATGATTTATTTTATTAGGGATTTAAAAAAAAATTACCATCATAAAATATTTGAAATACGATGGCGCAAAGGGGAAAAGATGGTTTGGCCGATCCTAAGAATCGTCCAAAAGTTGCAAAAGTCTGATCAAACCAAGCTTATAATTTCCAAATATTAAAAGATTATACTATATGCCCATATAAAATAAAGCATATTATTTTTACTAGTTTATAATTTGTAAAATATGAATTTAAAGTATTTTTATTCAATATTTATGTCATTTATCGGTTGGATGTGTCAGCAGTGATTTTGATTGGTCTTTAGATTTCAAAAATGGCCATGAGCACTAACTAAATCGGCACTGGGAGCTATTACATTTTCCCAATATCTTTTACTAATTTCTTATAGAAATAAATATTTTAAAAAAAGATGTGAAATTAATTGAATATTATGATGAGAGTGACAAAGCAGATTTTCAATCATTATTTTTTTAAAAAAAAAAAAACTTGTTCTCTTGCTTTATTATTTTAGAAAATGGCAAGGAATTCTTCCCTAATGTTATGAATTCACCACCAGAGAACACATACTCAGAGACATATCTTTCACAGGTTCAGATTTCACATTTCTCTGTTTCACTAACATTTGAATGCTTTCACACTATCACATTGGTATATATTAAAACAGACACTTGAATCAGTCCTCTGAGTAATGAGTGAGTTCTTATGGTCCTTCGTTTTATTCCCTATTTTGTCATCATTTTATGTTTTAAATTAATTATTTCGTTGCTTTTTAATCCCATTATTGCGTTACTTCTTTACAGCTACAACATAATAAAAATTGAATTGTTTTTCTGTTATGAATACGGTTTATAAAATTGGACTGCTAAAAGGTTTGCAAGTTGAAAAAAGTTGGTAACTACTGATCTAAATTTATTAATTTCTAATAGGTCACCAACATGTATACTTTGGTTCATGTTAAACCGGCCATTTTGTTGATAAAATCATGTTCAAGATTGAAAATTGATGAGTTGAATACAAATTTCTTTATTAATTAGCAACCAAGCTTTAGACATCAGTCCAGGAATCTTTACATCTTAAGTTCTGCTTAAACTATTTTGTGCTATTCAATTGTTTTTCTAAAGCTTGCACACTCATATATATAAACACACACACGTGCATTTTTTTCTTGTAAGAGGTGACAGTTTTTGAAGTCAATACAGTCTTGTCATTTCTGGAATTCCAAACATAATCTGCTTTGTTTTAAATTAATTTTCTCTTAGGTGCAAAGGCTCTACAGATGTTAGATCTTTTTCTTGATAAATAACTTGTCATTTTTAGAAATCTTTGTTGTTTTTATCTCTGACACAAATTTTTCATTTAAAGTTTTATCTCTCCTAAATTTTTACTACCACTTGACAATCTGTTGCTCCTAGCAGTGAGAAAAATGGACAGGTTCATGTTTAAGTGAATCAAATGGGAGATTCTAACTTAGAATTATTTTTTAAATTGTTCAATATTTTAAATATTGGTTTAATTTTTTTTTTCTAATTTTTTGTTTGTTTGTTTATCAACATAGTTTTTTCAATTACATCGTTTTTGTTTTAAGATTTTATGCAGAAAGTTTTACTTATAAGAAAAGAAATTAGTGATTGCTAGTCATTTGTAATTAAATAAATCATAAAAAGTGCTTTTATCTTTACTCTGGCTAATTAATTCAATAATATAAATATGTCTTGCTTTGGTGGTTGAGGTCAACGCGACTGCCTTGCACTAGCAAGCAGTTGCCCGGGTTGCGGGTTCGCGTCCCGGCCGATGCTATGACACTTAAAAAAATAATAATAATAATATAAATATCAAATTTTGCAATTAACAAAATGTAGCAACTTTGAAATGATAAACTTGACGCTATTAACTAAATTAATGTATCGTTATCTAGTATAAAAGTAATTAACATTGCAAACAAATGTCAATCTCCTTTCATCTATTCTTCAAGATCTTGTTTTCCTCATAGATTTTTTTAATATATAAAGATCGTTGCATTGATATTGCTAGAAGAATATTGTTCTAGTTATTAGGATTATATATATTATCGTTTATTTCCATAATATAATTTACTTTACAAATCTTATTTTTATTCTATGAACTAATTATATACTCACATATACAGTTTGTATATAAATCAGCGTGTATTGTACCAAGAGGGTCAAATTTACATAATAAAATTAAAATGATGATGTTCTAATTAAATATTCTTTCTCTTATTATTAGTTCATCATATGAGCGTGTTTTTTTATTTACTGAAAAATGATTTAAATTGTTTATAGATAAAAGCATCAATATTATTTAAAAGTATCTGCTTGTTGTTGATTTTAAAAAAAGTAAACAAAAACAACAACTATCTAATATAAATAAACTAAAGTTACTACGACATCAAAAATATTTAAAACATCAACTCATCATCTTAAAATTAGTAAATATTTTTTATAAATAGAGTTAAAAGTTGCTTGTCATTTAATATGTAAATGATAAAGTTGTTTAATATTAATATATATATATATGAATATTATTAATAAATTAATTATACATTGAATATGTTACATAACTTCTAATAATAAATAAATTAATGAATTTTAATTATCTTTCAAATTAAAAATTATTGTCTTTTTTTTTTTTCATATGTCATAGCATCGGCCGGGACGCGAACCCACAACCGTCTGCAACCAACTACTTGTTTGCATGGCGGCTGCGATATTGTCCTTTTTTTAGCCTCTAAATTTCATAAAAGATCAAATGTATCTCCCAATTTTTTGTAGATTAGCATGAAAGTTTCTTTTTTAACCACTCATCCGTTTCTTTACCAACTCACAATCCTATATTTCTAGAAATACAAATGTTCATTAATTGCACTCTAAAACTAATGGTATGGTTTGGTTGAAATAGATATTAGAAACTGTGGGTTTTCTGTGTTTTTAGAAATTAATCAGTATTAAAGAATTGTAATCATAGTTTTAATTGCTTATAATTAAAATTATTATTTTTTAACTTATTAACAAACAAATATTTATATATTGACTTCAACCATAACAATTGCTAACCTTTTATATTAACTTTTATGTAGAAAATAATAAACATAACTAAGTCAACGTTACAATGTGCAATTAATTTTTCATATACGAAGTCTTCAGTTTGAATACAGTTTGTAGAAAATTTAAATTATATTTTTGCATATAATTATTTAAAATATTTTACAATAACAAAAGTATTTTAAATATTTTAAAAATATTAAAATTATATTGAAAAAAAAATCACTTATATCTGTGCTTTTACTAACTTCATTTATCTATTTTTATTATATGAGTTTTCAATTTTTTAAAAAAAATATATTAATAATTATAAAAATAAAATATATATTTTATATTTATTATTAAAATAATAAAAAAATGAAAATAAATTTGAATCTCTAGAAATAAATTTTTTTTTTTTCATTTACACTAACATAACAAAAAATTTTCTGCTGAATTATGTAAAAAGTATTTGCATTTTAGAGCTGTGATGTGATGTAATGCACTGTGACTTCTCCTTATATGGAATCAGGAATCTCTCGGTAACCATGCTCAGAGAAACCTGTTAGCCACTTTGACTTCCTTTTCCATTTCCCACCCTAAGCTTTTTCATATTCTTTTCTATCCTGTTCAATCCCACTTCCACAACATAATCTTTGTCAACTCCATGTCCTTTATATATAAATCCCCATGTCTTTTTCCAAATCCAGCATAAAAACCCAAGAACCCACTTTCTGTATAATTACTATGTTTATATTTATTCTTCCACAGCTTCATTATATTTGTACCCTTTCTGCTTTCAGGCATTTACTTTCATTAACAGATGCCTAATATTTTCTATGCCTTCCTTACACAACTTGCAGACTAAATCACCCATATTTGTCCATTTATGTGTATATTCTCTTGTTGCTAAAGATCCCGTTCGAACCTTAAACAGTAAACTACTTTCCTTGCTATTATCATAAATTAACTCACACCCAATATTTTGTTTACTTCTATAAATATTTAATCTCTTTTTACTCTCCATACTAGTTCTCCATCTCTCCAACTCCCTATTCTTTATTAATGCATATATTCTTCTATCCCATTCCTTAACACTATAACCCTCAACAATTCTCCTAATACAATCGTCCCACCTTTTGTATAAATATACTGACATAAAATCTTTATCCAAATCTTCTGCATATCACATTATCTTTCTCACCCATCTTGTTGCCTGCTCTTTATTCATAACTCAATTAAATATTTTTTGGCTATTCTTTTATTATCCATAAACTGCAATCTATCACACATTTTCATTTTGCTTTTTGCATATCTCATATAAAAACTTGACCATCCCATTTCTCCTTAAATTGCCTCCTTTGCCATCCAGACTTCTGCATCTAATGCATGTCTTCCTACTTCTCTTTGTATTTTTTCTAAGTAATCTAATACCATTTTACTAACACATAATGCATCATTACCATATGTTAATCCTGCTACTGCCACTCCCTTCCATACAATTTTAGCTACATCATATTTATTATATGAGAGCACTGTTAATTTCTTTATCAATCACTTTCTTTTCTTTGCTTCATTTATCAATCTTTTCTCCCATTCATCCAAGTAATTTCTCTGATTACTTAAAATGATTACAAAATAGTTATATCTATTCACCACACTTAACTTTATATCCCTCAATAAAAACTCTTTGTCTTATCTCTTCCCAGTATTAATTATCATTACTTTTGATTTTTCTTCACTAAATTTAATCCCCATCTCTTTACCCACCGTTGTGCATGTCCTCAGCATAACTTTCATGTCTTTCCTTTCTCTGCACACAAAAAAATATTCCTAAATAAAAGATCCAACAATGTATATATTCCTTTGGCACATATTAATGATATCTCTATTCTCCTTCCTAATCTTTCTCTTCCTCTCTCCATTTCTCTTATATACAACAAAAATAAAATAGGTGACATAGGGCATCCTTGCCTTAGACCCACTCCATTTTTAACTTTAACTGATTTTATATTCCCTAATTGATACGTATAGTAATTATTTTCATATAAATTTCTTAATAATATCCACTAAATCTCCATCCATTCCCAAATTTACTAAACTTGTCCATAATCTATTTTTATTTACTCTATCATATGCCTTCCCTATATCTATAAAAACCTGTATTCCTATTCATATCCATAAATGATGTAACTACAAGTAAACTATTTCCTATATGCCTATCTGATCGAAAATCTTCTTGTATTTCTCCCACTATATTACTTTCTTCCATCCATTTTTCAATTCTTACAGCCACTATATATGAGAAAACTGTATATAACACTGATATTATCACTATCGGTCTATAATTGTTTTACTTTCTATGATCCTTACCTTCCCTTTAAATAGTAGCCTTACTCTTGTATTATTCCAACTAACCAGAAAATCTCTCTTCTGCACCATATTATTAAAACATGATAACAATTTTACTTTTGCCTTATACCCTAAATTTATTACTATTCCTGCTGCCCATCGTTCTAAACCTCTTGCCTTTCCACCTTTCAATTTTTTACCTCCCTCATTCAGTTAATTTTCTGTAAATTGTATATTCCCATTACTATGTGCTCTCATGTTTGCTATCACTCTCCCCTTCACATCTAGCATCTTTTCTATATCCATTACATAATTTAAGATTATCTCTAATTTCTTTCTAGAGCTACACTGTATTCCCTCATCATCTAGTAATACTATTTCTCTCTCCTCTACATTCTTTCTTTTAATGTATTTCCAAAACTTTTTACTCCCATCTCATCTATTTTTATTAATATCTTCCAATAGTTTACTATTCAATTTCATTCTCTCTCTATAATTATCTATTTTCACCAACTTCTTTTTTTTAAAATACTTTTCCCATTTAGCAGTAACACCTTTTCCATTTTCTTTGTTCTTAATAGTACACTTATATTCTCTTCATGCTTTCTCTCTCTCTTTTACACTTTTACTAACTCTCACTTTCCTATTACTTTTATTCTTCTGAATATTCTCATTTAAAACCCTATTTGCCATTTTTCCTATTTCATCACACCAGTCCTTATATACTCATCCCCAACCAACTCTTCCATGGTTTCTTCAACTTTTATTTTATACTCTTCTAACTTATTCTTATCATTCACTCTTCATCCACATCTTTCACTATCCTTTCTAATTTTATCACTATTTTTCATCACATTACTAACCATTTCTATTATAAAGAAGTTATGATCACTATTACATAATCCCTCTTCATTATCAAACACCTTAATTTTCTGTACTTTATTCATTTCCTCTTTCTTTACTAATACATAATCTATTATGTGGAATATATTATTTCTAGACCATGTGTATTGTCCCTCATAAATATTTGATAAATTTTCAATGCTCAAATTTACTCTCTGACAAAATCTCTTCAAAAGCTGTCCATTCTTATTACCCACATCATCAATTTCTTCAGTATCCCCTATAACCATTATTCTCTTCCCTTTTTCTTTGAAACTTTGTATTCCACTCCACTATAATTTGACTATCTCCAGTGGCTATATACACTATAGCTACCATCCATTCTTGTCTTCCTAACCTTATCTCAAACCACAAATGTTTTTGACATTTAATAGTATTTAAATATTTTTTTGACATAACTCCTATACCACCACCCCTTTCTTTTTTTTTTTTTTCTATTTACACCCTGCCATACCATGCATGTCTTTCAGAATAGCTTCTTCTCTTAGATGTGTTTTCACTACTGCTAATACCTCAAGCTCTTTATTTTTAATTGCTTTGTTTAATTCCAGACACTTTTCTGGTCATATCCAATTTTAATAATTTCTTCTTTTCTAACAACTTTTTTTATAAATTCTTTCACTCTTTCCTCTCCATTACATCTATAAACAATTTGCTTAGCATTAATTTTACAGACCCATTCCCTCTCCACATGTACATTTATATCTAAATCAGCTACCCTTTGATGATATACTTACATTTTATTCATTCTTCTTCTTTCTGATAACACTGCCACATACCCCCCCTCTTGTAAGTTTCCCAAACTATATTCTTTATAAATCAAATTCCCTAAAACTTCAGTTTTTTGTTTTTCTAAGTGCAAACCATCTTTACTATATAACTCCTTCTTTTCAATAAAAAAATCCCACACTTCCACAAACATGACATTATTTCTGTTACACAATTGTTTCAATCTCTCATTCATAGAACATTCCCTATCTAACATATACCTTTTGTCAAATCTTGGTAATAATCCAACTATTCCTATTCTTCCTTTAATCTTACTCAAATTCCTAATCAATTCTATGTACTCATCCATTACTCTCTTTGATGGTTCTGACAAATTATTAGTCCCTATCATAACATACATATCTCTACTTTCTTGCTTACTTTATTTTATCTGTAACATCCCTAATTCTAGCTCCAGGCAAACATTCTTACATACCTGTTTCTATCTTCTCTTGCAATTATATCTCCACATTCTCTAATTAATGAATCTCCTATCAATACTGTTTCAGTCTATTTTCTCTGCTTCATCCATAACATTCTCTATCACCTTCTGGGCTTTTTTATCTACTTCTTCCTTGTCATTACTATGCAATAATCCCTTCATCTGCTCACCCTTCATCCCTAACGATTTTAATTTTGCTTCTACATCCTTTACCTCTTCCTCAATTTTACTTATTCTTTGGCTAACCATCTCCATTTCACTACTAATTTTTCCACCCATATCTCTTGTCCTTCCACTACAGCCATCCTCTATCCTATCTTCCTCAATTACATTTTGCTCCATTTCTCATGACTTTCTTCTTAAACTATTTATACTTAGAAATCACTTTTTTTATATCATTAATGACATTTACACACTGTCTACTTACCCATAACCCTGTTACATTCTTCCTAGTCTTATTTAGACATTTTAAGTGATAAACCTCATCACATACTGTACCTTCTACCAAAACATGCCTAATTTCTTTTTGACCATTATATATGCATTGTAGAATACAAATGCAATCCATATTCCTTATTTTCCAAGTCACCTACTCTATATTTGACTTTATACTTCCTCTCATACTCTTCAAACCTCTTTGCATGAGAGGATAAAAACTTTACTTTCTTTCAATGATGATCAATCGATAACCATGAGTTTTCCAACCATAGTCCTCCAAAACGTTATATTTTTCCTCAAATAAATCACTCCCTTTCTTAAATTCAAAAAAACTTTTTTAATTGCAAACTTATTAAAAAACAACAACTAATCTTCCATACAACTTAGTTATAAAATTTCCTTACATTAACACACATTCAACAAAATATTTTTTAACTTCTATATTTAAAATGGTGAATAAACACATTTTAAATGTTAACAATTCCCGATCTTTCTAAATCTAATTATATCTATTTCTCATAATCACAATTTTCTTTCACTTTTATACAATAAGTAAACTATCTTTGTATCAATGATCTCAGATGATTAATTGCATAAAAAAGTAAAAAGTTCTACTTAGCCAGCATGGAGTAAAAAATGTCAGCTTAGGATTCATGATCATATCTGCTACCTAGAAATAAAAAGGAAAACTAAATTATAGATTTATTGCCATTATACAACTTTGCAATACAATAACATAGAGGAAACTGGAATAATATGGATATATAGCTTTCTATTTTATTGCAGACTGTACAAAACACAATGATAGTCCAAAAGTTACATGATAAAATTTTCAAATATATAATGTTTTTGCTACATTAAGAAATCAATGACTTTAGAAGAAAATTTTTTTTTAGATTACTCCATGTGAAGCACCACTTTAAATATATAATCATTTTAAAAAAACTAATTGCTAAATAAAAACTACTAAAAAGTATTAAGAATTTTATTTTTGTTTGTTTAAAATTTATACCATATTTTATTCAGTAAAAAGCTTAATAAGTAATTTTAAAATTAATGAATTTATATTATGTTGTTTTAATTGGATTTCATTTAAAGCATTCCACACAAAAAAATATAAAAGTTGAAAATTGTTAGTTATTCAATTCCAGGATATGTCTCATTGTTGTAAAATTAGTCAGCAAAGTATATAACAATGAAATCTTTTATATATGCATAAAATTTAAATATATTTATTAAAATTGAATGAAAAAAGTTATATTTATATTATATGCCTCATTTTCCAGAACTTCTAAAGTTTATTTTGCATTGTGAGAGTAAATGTTTTACTTTTTTATTACCAGATGAACTCTCATATTATGAATGAATAATTTGACAACAAAATGATTTGGGCCTTTTAAATTATGCTAAGATAAATTCTATGATAATGGTTTAATAGGAATTTTAATGACACTTGTCACTAGGTGTAATTTTTATTTTGGTGTAAATAATTTGAAAAATATGTTTGTAATATGATTATATAAAATCAAACCATGAACTCAACACTTGTCAGTATGTGATTTATACCTCATTAGTAATGGAAGCTTGTTTTCTGATCAGGATATTGATCCTGATCTAATCCATCAATATTAGCATGGAACAATCTTTGCACTTTAACTAAAAGTAGGTAAATATTCATAATGAATGTCTAGCTAAATTAATTATGCATACTTCCTGAAAAATCTCCTAAGTTTGTTTAAGAAGTTTTTATTATTGAAAAGATTTGAGATATAAAAATTAATTACACAAATCATCTGCTATCATACCTTTTAATTATTATGTATTCAAATGAAAAAGCCAGGATTATTTTTATATGATGAAAGTGAGTTTAAAATTGAATTTAACAAATCTTTTAGTAAACATACAGGAGTTGGTATGTAAAAATAAGTTGTGAGAAGCAGCTATTCAGATATTGTATAGATTGAATTAGATTATTGGGAGAAATCAAATTTTTTGAATGAACCTGAAATAACTCTTAAACTTGTTTGTGTGATCACTGAAAATAATTACAATTTCTCCCTAGGTTTGGGAGATGAAAAGTAAAAGATGCCATAAATCTCTTTAATGATTATATATTCAAAAGATATTGATTAGTTGCTATTGTAAATGAAAAGTATTCAATAAAACTGACAATGTTGATTATGTATGAAGACAATTATGAGATATAATTGACAGAACAATTATATAGATTAAATTTTATTATCGGTTGTAATTCCAACATTGCATCAGAGTATTATAAATATTCCAATGTTTATGGCTTAAAGATTTATTATTTCAAGAGATATATTAATAATGAATCTAGTTTTTTTACATTAAAAAAAATTGCAACTCCTACTTGGGTTTGGGATACGAAAGATGAATGCATTAACTATAATTTTATGAATTTTTAATCATTATATATTATGTCCTATATGGTTGAAGTACTAGATTATGGAAAATAAAGTCCTAGAATCAATTATAGTTTTGATACTTCTGTCATTCAAACTTGTTATGAGCACCAAGCAATAAAGTTATTCGATTCTTTGTTATTATATATTCAAAAAATAATCACTCTGATTACTCTTTTGTGATATACATATAACGCACACAAGTAAAAGTTTTTGTTTTAGAATTAAGTCATTCAAATGTAAAATTAAATAGCTCTTTCTGTAATACTGCTTTCATATTTCAGTTCCCAATGGAAGAAAATACTAAGCTTATTTATTAAATTATAATCGTGCTTTTGATAGAATAAGATTAAATTAAGAAATGCTAAAAGCAATAATAAATAAAAGAATAGGAAATAAAACTACCTATTTCTTTTGTTAATATACTAAATTTTTCTCAACTGGTTTTAATTACTTATTTACATTTTGAAAATAATATTCAATTAGGAAACATTTTAGTTTTTGATATGTAGTTAATTATTTTTCTTAAACTAATAATAAATGTATAAATAATCATATAGTTACTTGCTTGAGACTGGAGATTGAATAAATGAATGTTCAGGTTGTGCAGTACACAAAGGTCTTATTAGTTAAAGAGGATAAAGAAATTGAGGTTTAAATAATAATATTAAAAGTAATTAATAAAATGTATATATATATAAAATATAAGTTTATAAAATAATAACCTGTAATAATTATTGATGTCATAAGTGTGTAAAGAAGATATTTTGGGGTTGCAACAAACATACTATAAATTATTATTTTATAATAATGCTTTAAATTAATACGCTGTACAGGATTACACATACCTGCACATATATAATGTAATATATAAGGGATTCGAACTCAGACTTTCACACGACCCTCAGCTCACTATGCCATCTCATATTGCTGACCCACCCGATCACACACAGGTTGAAAAGATAAATAATCACTAATATACATATTTCATGCTAAACCAGCAATCATCAGTTAGTTCAGATTACTATCTCCACACATATATACACTCAGTGCTCAGCTTTATATTAAGATAGCCAATCTTCATACTTTAATGGACAGGCTTCAAACTATTCCAACCCGCAACTCTTCAGCCATACATTTCATTGAAAATCTGATGATGGAATGTTCAAAGCCCAATAGTTACATTAATTTATATTATTTATAGAATTTTACTATTAGGCACATAGATTTGTAGGGAAAAATATATAGTTTTTTACCAGCAACAGTTGTAAATTTTTTGAGAACAGGAATTCCATAAAGATCTCTTTTGTATATAATTTATGTTATTATGTATATGATGCTTAATGCATATTTTATAGTACTTATTGGACTGTATTTAGTTAAAATAGGTTTTTTTTTTTAATAGATCAAATTTTAATATAATTGTTATAAATTTAAAAATATATAACACTACAATTCTTTTCCTTGTAATAATAATGGCAAATGCATTGGCAAGAGGTCACTGGGAATTTTTTCATGATTATTATTCATACCTAGTCCATGTAAGCATTGATTCTTTCCAAATATTTTTATTTTTTATGGCTCAAGAAATATTTTATAATTTATTAATAATTTTTATAGAAAGTGAACAAATAGAAGAATTAGATTTAAGTAATATAATTAAAAAGTTAACTAGTTTAAAGATCATGAAAATTACAGTATTTTTTTTTATAAAAATATGGTAGAAATATTTTTATAATCATAAGATTTTAAAAATATTTTTTTTTGTAACTATTCATATATGCAATTATTATAATTTAATTTACAAGTGTCAAACATGTTGCATTCATAACTTTGACACTATCCATTTCAGTTAAATACATTAATGATTATTAGTAATCATTTATCAGACTGGAGATTATTATATCCTTGTAGCAAAAAGTTGTTATATATATGTATGTTGGTTTTGTTCTTTATATAACAGAAACTATTATAATTTGGGATCCAAGGGTAAATTTACAGTTAGATTTCGGAAAGAGTACCAAAAAGTTTCTTACAAGGATGCCTTACTAATATTAAGAGTGATGTTAAAGGACACTGTTAGCAAACTAATAATTTACCAGTTCATTCAGATAAATGGGGTTTTAAAAAATACTTACATTACTTAGATGGGCATCATTCTAAAATCTTTAGCTGTGAATTTGCCATTCTACCAGGCTAATTTATAAAGACTATAAATAAAAGGGGAAAAAACATTAGTCATTTATTTTTATATTTTTATCTACTTATAATCTCACATTTATGTTTTTTCAATGATTATAGGTGTAGTACCTGAGCAATTTAGTTTAGTGATGGACTTAAAAGCTTTCTGTATCAATTCCAGTTAAAGTAAAAAGTCTCAATTTGATCAGTTCGATAAAACTCTGAACTATACTCATTACTTTCTTGTTCAAGTATCACATGATCTAAGAAATGTATCATAGCACTTATAATTACATTAATCCTTTTTGATTGAAATAACCTAATATGACAATGTGGTAACATTTTATCATCATCAATAATGATTTATTTGCCATTGCTTGCAACACTTTTAGTATATTTTATTTTACTTTTAATCTATGGAAATATATTATTAGTATGCATAATTGAAACTTTATCTGCACATTTGTTATTTATGTTATAACTTTTTTTTAGATCATTTGTTTTATTTTATTTATTTTTTTACTCATAGTTTAGATGAATTGTGATAGATATTATTAGTATAGAATCTAGAGAAAATAAGCTAAAGTAGATCATGTTTGCCTGAAGGTTTGGAATGATGGCATTTTGGTTGTACTTGGAGGTTAGATTATTTCCATCATCTAATATTAAATATTGAATGTTTTTAGAAAATTTTTCAAACTTTATATAATTTTTTCAATTACATTCAAATCTACACAGGTTATATACACAATGTTTCGAACAGTATTATTCTCCTCTCTTCTTCAGATATTACTAGCCTGACCAGAGACAGTACTAGAATGTGAATTGAATCTGGACCTTTAGTTTATTGAATATTTAAAATTTAATATTCAAAAATCTAAAGATTCAGGTCGAATTTCCTTGTTAGGACTATCACTGGTCAGATCAGCAACACTTGAAGAATAGATTAGACTAATACTATTCAAAATGAAGGGTGTATACTACTAATGTGTTGTTACTAATTGTTGAATGTAATTGAAAATTTAAAATAAAGTTTCAAATTTTTTCTGAAGACATTCAATATTTACTATTAGATGGCAGAAATAGACCAACATATAACTAAAATAGATCATGATACTTAATTTATTATATATATTTGCATAAACATTTGTATTATGTCTATTATTATCATTCTATTTTTCATATAGTATTGTACTAGAAACTGTTTTATTGTTATCTGTAATTCATTTATGTAGTTCATTTATGTCACTTCTCACCCAGACAGAATAAAGGCTTCTCCAATACTATAATATTGCAAGATGCAATGATAAAAAAACTTTTGTGTTTAATCATACTATAGGATAATGCTGAGATAGTCATTCTAGCATGTATTTTTCAAACTTAGGACATTATTGCTTTAGTTTTGGCATGTTGAATTTCTAATTTAAAAAATAAAAAGTAAGCTAGATTTTGTAAAATAATATCATAATCAGAAAATTTTTTAAAATAATATCCATAAAAAATTTATAACAAAAAATTCAAATTCAGTGAGATGAACTAAAAATAAAAAACAAAATGTTCCATGTTCATTCTGCAAGTAGAATTTTCCCATTTGCCTAATTTTGAGGATGAATCCTGAGCAAATTCTTAATTGTTTTTAAGTTTTATTTCATAATTATTCAATCTTTGTAAAACAAGCATTATTATTTTTTTTCTTACAAAAATTATTTTCTTCAATGAACTTAATAAAAACCTAACGAAAATCATATCTGAGCGATTCAAATTTGAAAAATGTTCATCTTAATTCTGAGCATTAAAAATCTGATGAATGAAAAACAAAGTTAAAAATCTCATTAACATAAGCAATATTTAAAATTAAATTTTAACAGTTTTTTTGTAATTATTTTCAATTGGATGAATGGTTGAAGAGTTGGAGTGTGGAGTATATTGAAGCCTGTCCATTAAAGTATGAGGTTTATCTGTCTTAATATATATCTGAGCACTTATAGCATATATGTGTAGAGATGGTAATCTGGACCAACTGATGATTGCTGGTGTAGCATGAAATACATATATTGGTGATTATTTATCTTTTCAACATATGTGTTCAAGTGTATCAGTGTTATGAGATAGTGTGGAGAGTGGTGGGACATGTGAAAGTCTGTGCTCATATACCCTATATATAGTACATTATTATATTGTGGGAAAATGTATCTTTAGCATAATGTGATTTTATGCAAAAATTGTATAGGAACACAAAACTTGTATGACATATCTGGCAAGGGTGCATGAGCTATAAAATATTTGTCACCCCTGAGTTATGTATGCATATCACATATTTTATTTTTTGTATCTAACTTTCCTGAAAATGTGCATAACATATGTTTTTCTGCCATTTGTAGATTATACTTTAACATGTGACATTCTATATTTTAATTTTAGTTTTTGTTTCTAGATAGTGGCTAAAGTCAGAAGGTAGTAGGATAAAAAAAATCTGATATTTGTGTGTTAGGAAATATATTTCACTAGTTTTTGTACACAAACATTTATATATAGTCGTTTTAAGGTATATTTTATTTTTATAAATATGTTATACTTTTTGTAATATTGCAAAAAATATGATCGGATATTTCATAGCAATAATGTTAAAAATATTTATCTTTTTTTTTTTTTCTAAAAAAAAGTATATCTCATAAAAATATTTTTAATAAAAATATTCTGAAAAATATACTAATAAATATTCTAACAGAAGGTCACATGTACACAAAATAAATTGTTCAAACAATAAGTTAAATATATGAATGAAAGCTAATTAAAACATAGTGCAACAATTTTATTTACATACTGACATATATACATGAGTCTCTGGTTCAGCACAAAATACAATGAAATACATATACTGGAGATCATTTATTTTTTTCATATGTATGTAGTTATGTGTATCAGTCATATAAGATGGATTATATAGCTGTGGGAATTTGAAAGTCTGAGTTCAAGTCTCGTATATATATTTACATTTATAAAATTATGAAATGTTATAAATTCAATGTATGACTATGCCTTTCCATATATAAAAAGTTTTTAAATATAAATTTTCATAAAGATCATTCTGTATCTATTACTTTAACAACCACATATTTGGTATAACAATCTTTAAAAATAATTTCAGTTTAAGACAGACTGCTATTTTGTAAGACTATTAACATCTTAGGATTTTGATGTTTTTAAAACAATGTCATTTTCAGAGAATAAAATAACTAGTTTTGCCTAAGAAAAGAAATATTATCTCTACAACATTTATTATGCAATTAAAAATAAATTTAGATGATGCATAATAATAAATTACAATTATGATAAATAGAAAATATAGTTTGCTTAAATAATTTTTATTTGGTATCCTCATACAACAATCTCCAATAAAATTTCTAACATATTAAAGTCATAGATAGTTTTCATAGTGAGAATATAAACAATTTCTACAAAAGGAAAAAAAATCATTTCATTCAGCATATAACTAAAAAAATAAAATTTTACTATAAACAGAGTTAAAATACATAAACATGTACACTGCCTTAAAAAAAACATTTTTCATTTAATACTTTAATGCCAAAAGTAATTTTAATTTCCTTTAGACAAAAATGCCTGTCATAGAAAATATAAATAATAGTGCCAAAAACAATAGATTTAATCATTTACATCATTAATACTATTATAGTCAACTATATATTACATTTATTAATCTAATTTTTATTTAATTAAGGTTGCATTTTTATAAAAAGAACAATCGATTCTTAATATATATATATATATATTGTTTAACAGTTATGCAATAACAACCACAATAAAGTTTTATTTCAAATGCAATTCATCCATTCTTATTTAGCAAAACCTTTTACTGTACATATATGCACACATAATGTTATATTTCAATTGTTCTGCAGTCTTTAGAGCCACTGTTTAAAACATTAAAGTGACAGTGGCTTTGAAAAAGACTGCAAGACAGTCAAAAACATAAGATAGTGTATGCATATATGTACAATAAAAGGTTTTGCTAAAAAGTGTTCAAAGTAGAGTGGCTGAAATGTATTTTTATATAAGTTGTTACAACAAAATAAAAGAAGTGGCAAATTTGGTAATATTTCTGAACATGATGATAGCTTATTTTTTTATATAATAATAATCTGAAAATAATAAATTTTTACAACAGCTATATAAATATCAATTTTTTTATATACACCTGGGTCTCGTTTTACGCGATAGATAGGTTCCTCAGAAAACACGTGCAAACAAAATCGCGCAAAAATAGATGTAACTTACATTGAAAAAGGGGGGATGCGGTCTGTGATTTTTCAAAATTCACGTAAAAGCAAAGCACCAACGTAAAATTACTTTAAAATTCGCGCGCAAAAAAAATAAGGAAATAAAATATGACTAATAAAAAATTTCAAATTTGAAAAAAATTGATACAAGACAAACTTTTTTTAAATATAATATTTAATTTTATTCAAAATAATATATTTTTATGCATAATTTACATTTTTTTATACACGTTTTAATTATTATCGATATTTGCCGAAAACACAAGTTCATTTGCAAACTGAGGAAATACAACTAGCGCTAACTTCACACTCATGTTGAGTCAATGGATTTCTTGGTGACAACATAATTAGTAATTAATCTTTGAGATGATGATTTTATTAATTGTTTATGAACTTAGACTTACGATAATAAAAAGACATTTATTCACCACTGCTGGGAAAAATTTAATTAAAACTAACAACTAAAAATTAAATTCTTATTTTTGTCTTTAATTTTCAATTCCGTTTAAAAATCAAATTTCGTTTCACTGCTATTACTCACCTTTTAAAAATAAACTTGTGGACACTAAATGATTAATAATTGATTACGATCTTTTTTAAAAAGCAAAAACAGAATGTGATTTAAAATGCAAAATTAACACGCACAATGTTTGAACAAATTTACATTATAATCTTGTAAAATTTAATGTGTGTATACATAAAATGTGAAAATCATGATTTTAATTTCATTATTGCATAAAATCTTACTATTATAAAGCACTGAAAATATTGAAATTACTAAAATGAAAGTCAAATTCCAATAATGTGCTATTACTTTCAATATAATGTAAGTGCGTGAAATTTATTATTTAAAGTAATAGTGCATTATTGGAGTTCGACTTCCGGTGAATTTCAAAATCGCGTAACTTCAAAACCGTGTTAAATAAGTCCGCATAAAAACAGACCCAGGTGTACATAAAAAGCCTTTTTCAGCACCTGATTTGGTGCCCTTTTCAAATGTTAATAATCTATTATGTTAATGAACTATTACAGACATAAAACCATCTAGTGTTCAATAATGAAATTAAAACAACCAATACCAATATAAATCATTAAAATAAATAAATGAATGGAAAATTATATAAATTGACATATATATATAATTGTAAAAAAAAATGTATGTAATTTATTTTAGTTATTATATTGTTATGATATAGTCAATTATTTTGTAATTACTGGATTTATATGTAGGTTTTGATTTGTTTTAATGATTTATATTGGTATTGGTTGTTTTAATTTCATTATTGAACACTAGATGTTTTTATGTCTGTAGTAGTTTGTAAAATGGATGGAAGGGAATAATATAGTGGAGAAAATGCAAGGAGGTTTTAGATTAGATAGGCGTATAGAAGATAGTTTATTTGTAATCACACAACTTATGGATATGAGTTTTATAGATATAGAGAAGGCATATGATAGAGTAAATAGAAATAATCTTATGGATAAGTTTAGCAAATTTGGGAATGGATGAAGCTTTAATAGATATTATTAAAAAATTATATGAAAATAATTATTATATATATCAATTAGGGAACATAAAATCAGTTAAAGTTAAAAATGGGATGGGGCTAAGGCAAGGATGCCCTATGACACCTATGTTGTTTGTGTTGTATTTGAGTGAAATGGAAAGAGCAATAGAAAGATTAAAAAGAGGGATAGAGATACTGTTAATAGATAGTAAGGAGTATATATTTTGTCAGGTCTTTTTTTTGCGGATATATTTTTGTGTGCAGAAAAAAAGAGAAGATATGGAAGTTATGCTGAGGATATGTGCAAGGGTGGGTAAAGAGATGGAGATTAAATTTAGTTAAGAAAAATCAGATATAATGATGGTTAATACTGGAGAAAGAGAAGATGTAGAATTTTTATTGGGAGATATTAAGTTAAGTGTGGTAAATAGATATAGTTATCTGGGAATTATTTTAAGTAATCAGAAAAATTATTTGGATGAATGGGAGAAAAAATTGATAAATGAAGCAAAGAAAAGAAAGGGATTGATAAAGAAATCAACAGTGTTATCATATAATAAATATGATGTAGCTAGAATTATATGGAAAGGAGTTGCAGTAGCAGGGTTAACATATGGTAATGATGCATTATATGTTAATAAAGAGATATTAAATTATTTAGAAAAAGTTCAAAGGGAAGTAGGAAGACGTATTGGATGCAGAAGTTATGGATAGCCAGGGAGGCAATTCAAGGAGAAATGGGATGGTCAAGTTTTCATATGAGAGATGCAAAAAATAAAATGAAAATATTTGGTAGATTGCAGTTTATGGATAATAAAAGAATGGCCAGAATAGTATTTAATTGGGTTATGAGTAAAGGGCAGGTGACAAGATGGGTGAGAAAGGTAATGCGGTATGCAAAAGATTTGGATAAAGAATTTATATCAGTATATTTGTACAAAAGATGGGATGATTGTGTTAAGAGGATTGTTGAGTGTTATAGTAGTAAGGAATGAGATAAAAGAATACCTTTATTAATAAAGAATAGGGAGTTAGAGAGATGGAGGAATAGTATGGAGAGTAAAAAGAGTTTAAATATATATATATATATAGCAATAAACAGAATATTAGATGTGAGTTAGTATATGATGATAGTAATGAAAGTAGTTTATTGTTTAAGGCTCAAATGGGATCTTTAGCTACAAGAGAATATACCTGTAAATGGAAAAATATGGTGATTTATTTTGTAAATTATGTAAGGAAGGAATAGAAAATATTAGGCATTTGTTAATTGAATGTAAATGCTTGAAAATAGAAAGGGTACTTATAATGAAGTTATGGAAGAATACATATGAAAAAAGTGATTATACAGAAAGTGAATTATTGATTTTTATGTTGGGTTTGGGAAAAGATAAGGGGGATTTAGATATAAAAGTTATAGAGTTGACAAAGATTATGTTGTGGAAATGGGATGGAGCAGAATATGGGAAAATTTAGAGTGGGGAATGGAAAATAAAGTGGCTAACAGGTTTATCTGGGCATAATTGCTGAGATATTCTTGATTTCATTTAAGGAGTAGCCATAATATATCACATCACATAACATAATAGATTATCAACATTTGAAAAAGGCACCAAATCAGGTACTGAAAAAGGCTTTTTATGTATATAGTAAAAAAAATTTGATATTTATATAACTGTTGTAAAAATTTATTATTTTCTGATTATTATTTTATGGAAGAACAGCATAAAAGATATTTATTCTTTTCCAATTTGATTTTATATATATACAGTACTTTATTTAATAGTTATCTTAAATTTATACAATATCAGCCCCATTTGAATTGGAGATTCAAAATGGCAGTATAAAATTATAGTAAATCACTAAAATGTTCTTACTATATTTATATTTACACACAGGTTAGTTTTTTTTTTTTTAAAAAAATTAATAATATACTTAATTAAATGTTTATTAATTAATTATCTTCTCTCTCTTTTTTTTTTTCAATTTTAAACTTTGTTTTGACAATGAATGATTTAAATTTAAATTTTTTTGTCATTCAAAAGCATCATTATAAGTTCATTATAAGTACTTTTTTTACTATGAGATTTTTGATTTATGAGGTATTTTGGGAAATTATTCTCATTGGGAAAGTATAATATTATTCTCACATTGTACTAGCAAAATTGCATTTTTATTTGTACTATTGTTGTTTTGATGCCAAAACTCATTGAGTGTATATTGTAATTTTAATTTTAAAATATTATAAATATCATTATGTTGAGGGAGGGACAAACAGCAGTAAACTACTATTAAAAGTCATTACATAATTATTGTTTTAACATACCCTGTCACCCAGTAATTGCATCCTACTTTTGAGCAGAGAATTTAATATCCATTATAGAATATTCATTCTATGATATAAATATTATTCTGGAATTATCTATTTTATGACTGAAACAATTAATAGATATTAAATGGTCATGCTATAATCTAGTTTCTGACTAGCAGCTTTTGTTCCAAAGTTTTGAATTATTACACTTTTGTATCTAGTAACTATTCTTAACTCTTAATAATTATCATTCATTAAAATGAACATAATATAATTCATTAGTAGTTTAAATTAATTTTACTGGAAAAAAAAGGGGAAGTATCATTTGAAGTTGAAAAATAATTCAACTTAATAATTTATTAATTAACAAATTATTAATTTTCAGAGAATCTATTACTGTAAATGCTGTTAAAAAATTTATCAGTTCTTAAAATGTTTTTTAATGGCAATTCTCTGTAAATTAGATCACTACAATATAAGTTATATACTTTTAGACATATATAAAATGAATTATGCTAAATTTTGGACTATATATTGATTATATAAGTCAAGAACTGCTTATATTTTAAATCAATGTGATAATAACCTTTCATAATTACATTTTGTTATAAACTAGGTTCTCCTGTATATGTTTGATTGTTTGAAATTTACAATTCTTAAACTACTATTGCTATTTATTAGTTTAAGTAATCAGCACCTACTGCATTAAAGATTGACTATTATCATTGTTTCTAATTTAAAAAAAGAATATTGCAACATCACATGACAACATTCAGCAAATCACAATGTATATTTTTAACTTTTCACATGACTAGATTCATCAAATCAGAATGTATTTATTTTTTACAGGTTGTCATAAAATAAAGGTAAATTTGTCTTTAATATTACAATTATTACAATATTTTTTAAAATGTTTTTATTTTGTTTAAAGTTACTTTGAAATTTTTGAGAATAATGTTATGTTTGTGTCTGTAAACAGCAATTAAGGTGACTGACATATTTGTCAGTTTAAAACTTTTTGCCAAATAGAATTTACTGCACATGCCAATTATAAAAACAACTAATTTTAGTTAGTTTTGTCTATGTTAGCTCTGTTCTTTTAAATATTTGCTCATAATTTAGTTTTATTTATAAATGAAATTATTTTGAAAAAAAATTAGAGAACAACTGTTATATACTATGTATGTTTATATTAGTTCATTATCCTTCTACTTTAAATACATATGAATGTACAGTATATACATGTAAGCAATAGTCCATGTATAATATATACAATATATTTGTAATTAATGACAATGAAACGGACTTTATATATTAAGATTATCTATGAATAAGTAAGTAATAAGTAGTGCCTAAATAAGAATATCTTTTGTCTTTTAATAGGATAAGATATATCATCAATTGTTTTTGATATAAACAGTTTTTTATCTTTTTCTCTTGCTTTTTTTCTCATTTTTTTCCACTTCATATTTTTCTCACTTATTATACTTAATCACTTAAATTCATATAGAACCCACTTGTCATAAACCTCTTATTCCATTCATTATTTTCTTAGGACTAACTGTGACAATGCAAAATACATTTGTATTCTTTAGTTAGATGCACAGTGCTTCTGGTTCCTATCTCTTATTTTATATATATTTTCTATATGAAATCATTGCAAAACTCTAAAGTTTTTTTTTTCTTTTCATATTCATCTTTTTCACCATCTTTGATTTCGAGTTTCATTTGGTATTGTAGCAAAGGAAAGTAAAAGTTATCTTTAGTTTATTATGAAAGCAACAAAATTAGAATAATAATTAATAAAAAAAATTAATATGTTTGCATAAACTTTTACATGGTAAAGTGTGGAGTTTCACATTTTTTGTATGAAAAGGAATTAAGAACTTGTCTTTTAGTTTTTATGTTGTATATGTAATAGACTAAACCTCTGCCATTATTGTAACTAATGTAAATACCTGC
This sequence comes from Epiperipatus broadwayi, assembly GCA_028023455.1. Classification (NCBI taxonomy): domain Eukaryota; kingdom Metazoa; phylum Onychophora; class Udeonychophora; order Euonychophora; family Peripatidae; genus Epiperipatus; species Epiperipatus broadwayi. Next base: position 1,485,551 of record JAQFVV010000049.1, on the reverse strand, counting down.
AATGCTGAATAAAGTATAAAATTAATTTAAAAACCAGTTCATGACCTTGATTATATATATAATTAATAAGCAAGTCATTGCATAAATATTTAAATGGCAAATAAGTTTGTATATGTTTCATCTCTCTGTCATTTGCATAGTAGCAGTTTTCTTTAGTAAATGTACAAACATTTAAACATTATCAGTTTAATTGTAACTTAGTAGACAGTTCTGTTTTTTATTCAACAACAATTTCAAGAGCATTGGTTTAGGCAGTAAACACAAGATAGTAGTTATAACTTCATTTCAATATGATCTCATATTTATTGATTTTCATTCAATGTGAAGGAACATTGCAGTCATAGTTTGTTACAAATATATTATCTGAGACTTCTATCATTGCTTTTGTTGAATAATTGAACAGTGCTTATTTAATTGGTTGTGACTGAAGTTAAAAGTTATCTTTGTCACATGAAGGAAATTATATGTTGGTTTAACCTGAGAGCCTGTTAGGTACATAAACTAAGTAATATTTACTAAGGCAATAAACCTAAAGCTTGTGCGGTTGAAAAAAATCCGACGGTAGGGACCTCTACAGGTCTTAACCACAAGCTTACGCATTGGAAAAAAAAGAGGGAAATAAATAAAGGGATTTGTACTTAGGAAGCATTTATCACATGCACATGCAACATGTATAGATTTTTGTAAATTTATATACATGTAGAAGAAAAACCTGATGATATAGTGAGTGAGCATATTTATATATAATGGCTATGACTTGGGTTCAAATTTAAGCCAGAGAAAACTTGGAAATTTTTTAGGTTTCAAGCAAAGCTCAACCAGTTAGATGCCATAGCTAACTCAGCTAACTACTCAGTATTGGTCAGCTAAAAGACAAAACAAAAACAGAAAAAAATCAAAATTCTCACCACACAACTGTTTGGAAATCTTCTAGTTCATAGTTCTCTAAGAGAGGGGGTTACTAGGAGGCCTTTGCTCAGTATTGAGCTATCTTAAAGGCTGTTTTACCAATCTTTTACATGTATATATACAACATACAATTAATTAAGGTCACTTTTTTTTCTTTTTTTTTTTGTTGTTTTGTTTCAACTATTATATAATCTACTGATAAAAGTGTTAAAAGCAGAAGAAAAAAATCTCTCAAACATTATAATGATTTATTACATATAAGTGCAAACAAAACAAAGTAATTGAATCAGAGGTGGCTTTAAAACTGTTCTAACAGAGAAACTAAGTGTTTAAAAGTACACAAAATACCAATTTGAAATGAATTACAAGCAGTATTATAAAACGTCTTCTCATTTGATTACCGTAAAATGGCCACAACATGACCATTTATTTTAAAATATGATCAACTTATGAAAATTCCGATCCTTTTGCAAGATACATTTTATTAACAAAAAAAAGAAGATTCCAATAAAAGCAAAGACGGATTTCATTGTTTAAGCTAGGCAGTGTCTTATAATCTTTTTAGCATAATATCCAAATAATTTGTTACTTTTAAGCAATTGATTAACATGAAAAAACAAAAAATGAAATAGGAATTAATACTTATGGTTATTCTTTAATTAAATTATATTCACTTGCTAAATTACTCACATTATACAAAAATATAGGTTCGCATTATGTTTTACCTATTATTTAATAAATAAACAATATATAAAGGATAAACAGACTGCAAATTATCAACTGCAGGAGAAAGATATATTAGCCCCTCATAGAGAACAAATGGAGGAAAATAATACTCCTCAAATGCTTAGGATTTAAATGAATTTTTTTTTCTTTGCTTACCTAGTATGGATTGAAATCAAGTCATAGGTTCAGCATGTAGATGAGCTCTACAATGTTATACACACATATAAAGTTTTCTTTTGAGTGCTAATTAAAATATCAAAGCAATTTTCAATAGTAATAACTCTTAATTCTTACCAGTGACTATTTGTGTTATAGCATCTGGTATTTAGAGAAATCTTTCATTAATGAACAACAAAGCCCCTTATGTTATGTCATACTGTCATGTAAATGCTTTTGCTAGTTTATCAACCTGAGAATATGAATCATTTTAACTATCATAAGTAGATAGAATGGCAGATTTGGTTGATGAGGTGCAATATGAACTTTTAATGTGCAGCTGTTGCATTTAAGTTAAAAAATAATATGTTTCATCATTACTACTACAACTGATGTTTTTTTCCAATTTATTGCATGGAAATGAAACATAAAGTCTCTATTAAGATAGTAGAAAAATTTAATGTAAGAATGCTTTTTAAGACAGGCAAAACAGTTATGAGCAAGCATAAGAAATAGTGATCATGTGATGTTTATTGATTTAATGCTTTTTAAGATTCTAAAAGTATAATAATAAGATCTTAATAACAATCAGTATGTTCTTCACCATGAGAATGTGATACCCTAAATTATGTTATTGCAAGGACACCATTTTATATGTTTAGATATGTGAAGTGAATGAACGGCAACAAATTTCCATGTGTGGTCTGAATAAATATCATCTAAAAGTAAAAAAACAAAGTAAAATATTATATTATTTAGCAAAAACAATGACCTGTAAAAGATGAAAAGACATTGGCAGTTGTGTTTTGTTATATATTAATTAAAAATTGTATACTATTAATGTATAAAAATAATAAATGAAGTTGCATGAGTGAATGTGGATAAATTTAGTCAATGATAAAAGACATTAAAAATTCACTCCAGGAAAAAATGGTATGCATAATAATTAAAATTATGCAAAATTGAAAATAATATAAACATGCTAATTTGTGAACATATAACAAACAAAGGAATTCTGCAAATTAAATAAAGAAAAATAAATGTGACAATCTAAATGTGTGTGAGTAGATTTGTACATAAAATGCAGTGTGCATAATATCTTGCTTGCAGGACAGCAGTATATTATCCCAAAGAATTCATATAATGTAGAATTAACTATCAAACAAAATGCAGCGCTGTAGTTCAACACTATAAGGAACTGTGTGTGCATGAAGTATAAATGAGATACAAATTAATGCAATTGTAGACAAAATGCAATAAAATTTCCTAATTGTACATGCAAGTTAATTTACAGCAAAACAATCAGCAAGACACTTGTTGACATAATAACATTTATTAATATTATATATTCAGAGTAATAAACTTTTTGTTAAGTTTGAGTGTTTATTTATTTTCCAAAAAATTATTAATGATGTAAAGTTGGCTTAGATAGATAATGATCGTGTACAAATCTATAATTATATATGTGAAGAGTTGAATATATTGAAAAGCTGAGTTTTCAAAAAGTTATGCTTGCTGCATAACAAGATACAAGGCATTTCATGATGTTAAGTAAATAATGTAAATGGTCAATATTTGATATATGTGAATATATTTGTGGCTCATGGGTTGATTTGTGTAGTATTTTGTTTTGTATAAACAAATAAATTCTCATGTTTAAAATCATTTATTTAATTCAATACTATATTATAGTAACATGATTCTTCATAATATTTGTAAATTCATTGAAATATAAGATAAGCCCGAGGCAAAGGCTGCGATGAACTCTTCCTTTATTAGTATAAGGTTCTATGCCATCAGATATTCTTATCATTACACATGAACAGCATTACAGCATTATGCATTCACAGCTATTTCCAAATTACCAAGTATATTAAATTATTAGTCACTGTTTTTATGATGTCATATGTGATTTAAATATTGGCACTACTGTGACTCATGATTCTTCCACAATGTATTGCAAACAAAGAGCAATTTACCTTGAGGTGTACTTATATTTTATTCATTGTTATGAATTGCAGAAATTCTAATTAACACCCTTTGTAATTGCTGTTTAATTACAACTTTTTGTCATTGATTGTCACAACCAATAATAAATCAATGACTTTTAATTTTTGTCCTGTTCAATACGATTATTTACTTCATTTAAACACAGTAAGTTTAGATGATTTTATTTAAGCTTATGTGAGCTTACTACATGTAGTCATTTAAAAATTCGACTCTCTATTTTTTTAAAATTTTCTGGAGATAAAGAGTGATCACTATTGATTATATTACGAGTCTACTAACAGTTATTCACTTTACACGCGCATCCCTATGAAAAAATGTTTTTATAATATGAGATTCTACATTATCATATCCAATAAATTGAAGGCATCCTAATAAACTAAAAATATCTCGAATGTTTATGGCTTGCTATGGATTTTATTATATAGTGATGGTCTAAGTTAAAAACACAGTACTAATTCTAGTTGTTATAATAAATATATTATATATAAACTTCTTAATGTATTTTTTTATCGTATAATGTTCTTATATACTTGTGTTTGTATGTTTATATATATATATAGTTTATATTAGGTATAAGTGAATATATTTAGTTATATTTTTTATTAGGTTAAATTGGTCAATCGTGTTTTTTTTTTTTTTTTGAATAATATAGCTTGAGGCAAAATGACCAACCTTTAAACGATTATCCTGTAGCACACCTGCTGATACAAACGGTAATTCTGTTTAAAAACTGTTTTTATGGTGATAATGTAACAGTTATGATCTCATGAAAGCTATGAAATTAATGGTTTTATTATAGCTTTATTGTTGAGATATTTATTGCTCATATAATGAAGTATCAATAAGCAGGGTCAGTTACTGTTTTCAAATGGGTATTTTTTGAATAAATTTTATTAGTAACATTGACAATAAAATTACAAAGTGAAAATAAGATTAAATCCATATTTGTATGTGTTGTAAATTCTTTGCTCAAAGACTGAATGTCTTGTATAAGGAATAGGGGATGCTGTGACCAAACTATTGCTGAGGACAACTTGATATTTTTTTCTCATCTACTTAAACTGATTTATTCGAAAATCATAGATTTAAAACTGTGCATAAATTTTTATAAGTTTTGATATTCAGAACAATATTGTAAAATAATGGTCTTTATATATATAATAATCACCTTTCATGATGTAATGAACAATACATTCATTTGTCCTCTCTATAGACTGGAATTCTTATCCATTCTAGGTGAACTTTGGAAGTTTTTTCTATTACAAGCATGCTTAGAATTTTTTTCAGGTAATCAGCCCATACCAGTCCAGTTAGGCATTCATTTATTGGTTGATAAATCAGTATCTGTCTAATATTAGTGACTAATGATTCTAGATTAATATGGGTTATTTACATGGGAGAAAATTTCACTGACTATGAAAGTGTATGAGTCTATATGTTTCATTCAGTGGATTATGATAAAGGAGAGTGAAAGATTGGAAGTGGGAAATCTTTTGAACCATTGTCATATTTTTTCCTATTCATTATAAATAAGCTGTCTAGTTACGTTTCCAAACTTGTTGTTTCAATGTTGCAATAAATTCTACTTTGTATATACAACATATTAATCTTGGTCTGGATTGTATCACTTTTAAAATATAAATTATACACATACATTGCACCTTTTTAAAACTTCAAAAACATTTTATAGTGGGATTCTTTCTCCAATATTATGTATTGTTTCATTCCTTTTTTTGTTTTTGCTTTCATTGTTCTGATTTTCTCTTCACTTAACATTGTGATCTAGATGTATCAAATAAGTGCCAGTTGTAGAGAAAAAAGGGATAAATGTGAAGAGTCTTGAATGTCCAGAAATAAAATTAGTACTCAAAGGAATGCATAATTTTTATTAGTAGATATGAAAACACAAATGATGTTACTTATCTACAGTCATGTAATAAATGATTTATGGCATTCTTTGAGTTGAATAAAAATTTAGAATTTTAAAAAAAAAAATGGTAATAGAAAGAGTCATAAGTCCTATCCTTTACAAGAGCAAATTATTACCAATTTTTGAGGTATGAATATGATAATTTTTAAGAAACAACTAATTGTTAAAATAAGAGTCATAGATTAATTCATAGATCACATGACCCTATCTTTTAAGCTTGTAAGTTATAAACAGTGAGGATTGCCAATTCCTCTACACGCTTTATGATAAATGCTTAGCCAGAGCCAGCACTTAAAATATCTCTGTCAGGAACTCCTCCCCAAACCCCTGACCATGGTTTCGTGCTTTGGCACTCCTCAGAGAGGTGTCAGGGTAGGTTCAGACACTAGATCTAAAAATACCAACCCAAAGCTAAGCACTTAGCTAAAAGTTATCTATTGAGTGGAAAATCTGAAATTTTCAGACATCTACATGTCTTCAAATCCAGCTATCCAACTCAAATAGCTATATGGGGCTGATAGATCTTCAGCCATATCATATATTAGTAGTCATAGCAATATAAAATTGCACAAGACTTTTGGCAGAGACTATAAATAGTCAAAATAAGAGTCATAGATCAATTCATAGATCACATGACCCTATCTCTTAAGCTTGTAAGTTATAAACAGTGAGGATTGCCAATTCCTCTACAAGCTTTATGATAAATGCTTAGCCAGAGCCAGCACTTAAAATATCTCTGTCAGAAACCCCTCCCCAAACCCCTGACCATGGTTTCATGCTTATGCAATTTTATATTGCTATGACTACTAATATATGGTATGGCTGAATATCTATCAGCCCCATATAGCTATTTGAGTTGAATAGCTGGGTTTGAAGACATGTAGATGTCTGAAAATTTCAGATTTTCCACTCAATAGATAACTTTTAGCTAAGTGCTTAGCTTTGGGTTGGTATTTTTAGATCTAGTGTCTGAACCTACCCTGACACCTCTGTGAGGAGTGCCAAAGCACGAAACCATGGTCAGGGGTTTGGGGAGGTGTTACTGACAGAGATATTTTAAGCTCTGGCTAAGCATTTATTATAAATCTTGTAGAGGAATTGGCAATCCTCACTGTTTATAACTAATTGTTAACTTCTTACATTTTCTTTTCCATTGTTAATTATTTTGTAGAATTGATTACTATGCTTTCATTTTTGGTTTTATTTTCTATTTTTTAAAAATAGATAATTAAAATATCATATAACTTGTAATATCTTTTTTAAAATGTATATATAATGTTAGAAAATTTGGACTATGTGAAAATTTGAAATAATAAATACTTAAAAAAAAAAAAATCAATAAAAAAATATCTCTAGTATAAATAAATGTTAAGATAATGTTTTGCATAATACATCACAATAATTTTCCTTTTCTTAAAAGTATTTATTTTTTAAATTTATTCTAGTCTTCTTACATTGGTGGTCGAGGGGTCAGCGCGACTGCTTTGCACTTGCAGGCAGTTGCCCGGATTAATGGATTCGCATCCCGGCCGATGCTATGACACTTTAAAAAAAAAAATACTACTAGTCACATGATATTTTGCTTATCTAATGAGCTTTTATTTTGCTCATAAGATGGATATATCTCATACACACACACACCCCTTTTTTTTTAGAAAAAATGAAAGGAGTAAAATATTGTATGACTGTATATATGATGAAAATGATAAGGATGAAATAAGTTACTTTTTAATCATTTGAGGTGAACTATTACGCTATAATATTTATATAAGACAACTAAGTGAGGATTTTGTAGAGTATTCAAGGTTACTTGTCATAATTACTCATTTATAAGAAGGGGGACTCTTTAAACTATGATGATAATAAAAACAAAAATAGACCATATACTCAAAATTATAGAAATATATAACTAGTAGTGAAGATTGCATATTTTAATCATATTTCTTATTATGATTATGTATACTGTAATTTAAAACTGCCTTAAATCTAAAATGTTTTTACCAGATCATTCATGAGTTTTTTTAGTGACCTCTGAGCGTCAGAAAAATTCCCTCATTACCACAGCACAACTGCTTAATCACTCACCAAGATACTATCAGATATTATACTGGAAATAGTTCATTTCTTCCTTTTCATTACTTATCTTTAAATACATTTGTTAGCATGTGTATATTTCTTTCAAATAATAGTAATGCTATATTTGTTATATGGATGTGGCAAGAACATGTTTTAGCCTTTGAACTTTCAAAAAACTATCAAGTAGATTAAGAATTTGACCATGTTATAAAGTTAGACCCTGACTATGAACATGCTAAAAAAAATTGTGAGTTTCCATGAATTCAAAGGCAAACAATTTCATCAAATCAGGACTTATCAGATGATACCATATTAGCTTGGAATCTTTTTTTATTTTTCTAACTAAATATGTATTTTGGACATCATTTATTTATCAATAATTGTTTAAGTTGGTGGACTGGTTATATTTTGTCTCCTAAAAAAATTGAAATACAGGAAATCCTTCACTATATTAAAAAAAAAGTCCACATTTGAACTTTTGAGAAATAAGTGTTCTGGTCTTGGGCCATTAATCAATGACAAAAAAAACTGCCTCATATATCTTCATGAACACATTATTGTATTCATTAGAAATAAAACCAGGCCTGTCAGGCAATTACAAATAACTTTTTATTACAAATGTGTGAATACCTTAAATTTATCATCATAAATACTTTGCTTTTTTAAATACTCATTTTTAGTTGTTATCTATTTAAATAGAAAAGCTTGCATATCTGTATTCATAATGTTAAAATCAGCTTTATGATGCATTTTGGATATCAGGTATTGCAATAGTTTATCCTTAAAAAAATTACCAAAAATTCTGAATGATAAACAGTTGAATTTTGACCAAGTATTTATATATTTGATCTTCTTGACGCAAGGATTTTTTGTTACCTTATGTATTCATGTTGAATGTAAGTTTTTAAATTATGTTATGATAAGATAAGGGAAAGTTATCTTTACTAAACATAAAATGCTTAATAAATGATGTCTTAGTCTTCACTCTTAGATTCAGTCAGGGTGAGTACAAAGAATGAGTTATAGATCTTATCTTTTATCAGTCAGAAATTGGGTAAATAATGATTCTTAGTTTAAAGGTGGGGGAAGGAACAAAATGGGGGAATGCTAAAGCCATAATAATCTGGCACATGGAAATACTTATGAGTAATACTTTTTCATTTACATTTCTTTTAGGTGATTGTGGAATAGGATATATTTTTGCTTTTTATTTTATTAAGGAGTAAACAATAATATTTTAATAGTTAATTTAACATTGTTATTATATAATTTGTTTATTCGTATTCTTATTTATTGTTTGTGTTATATATATATATATGTAATATTTTTATCATCATTATTATTTTTATTCATTTGTTCAGATTATTATAAGAAGATTTCATTGATTTTCTTTAATCATTTACCTTTTCTCATTATACCAACATATATGTACACATATTTTTTGAAGATGATATTCAGGAGATCACAGGATGTTTTAATATCAATAGTAATAAAACTGAATAACAATTCACATTCAGTTCTTGAGTCCATTATTTATTATTGCATTAGTCACATATGGTGAAATAATTAGTGAATTAACACCTGGGAGATCAAATGACATTCAAAATCAGAAGTGATGGAGCTGAACTGAGATTAATGGATCTTTAGTATTCATATCCAATATTGCATTAAACCACATAAGGCAATAAAATGCTTAAAACATTGGGAAAAAAATAACTTCAAGGTTAAAATAATTCAACAATAATAATCAAAACAAAAATAGCATAAGCTGAAAAAGAAAGACTGGTGATTAATTTTAGCATATAATCTCTGCAATGGAATGATTATTCATTCTTTTACAAGGTATTAAAAGTAAATAGAAACTAATATTTCTTCTAATGTATTTTTTACTAGACCATTCTCACACAAGGTAAAGATTGATTTCTATCCACTTTTAATATCTTGTTGAGGAGAGTAATCATAAATATATAACCAAAGACACGTGGAAAAAATGTATGGGTTAGTGAGTGCAGTAAGTTTGACACTTATCGATTAAATTATAATGATTCCCTATCTATATATACTGAAAATTTATAAAGATATATGTGAGAGATTATGATCTGAGCCAACTGATGAGCACTGATTCAGCATGAAATATGCATCTTGGGAGTCATAAATTTTTTTCACATGTCTTTTATCATTTGTTTATGAATCCATCTCTACACAAGATGTTAAAATTGAATAGAAACCAGTCCGTATTTTACATGAGAGTAGTAAAGTGAAAATTATATTACAGAAATATTAGTCATTAAATAGATAATCTCTAGTCTAATGAATGACTAATAAAAATTATTAATATATTTCCATCAAGTGATCTTGTTCGAGGGCAATAAGTTTGACACTTATCAAATAAACTGTAGTAATTTGCTATCTATATATATATTAAATAAATGATAATATCTGGTAAAATGAAAATACTCACAGAAAAGATAGTTTTTTAATAATATTTAGCTTTATTACTGTCTACCATGCTTTCACTATATTTTTTATCAGAAATTATGTTGGCTCAGAAAATAAGAAAAATCGTACAATTAAATAATGATAAAGATATATGTGAGAGATTATGATCTGGGCCAATTGATGAATAGTGAGTGGTTCAGCACATATATCTTTTTCACATGTCTTTGGTCATATGTTTATGATTACATCCTTCCACAAGGTCCCTACCTTGAATGAGAATGATGTAGTAAAAATTATACTACAGAAATATTATTCATTAAATGGATGATCTCTAGTCTAATGAATGACTAATAAAAATTATTGATAAACATAAATTAATCTTTACCTTGTATGAGACTGGTATAATGGTAAATTATTGAGATATCAGCAGTGGTGTGGAGATTTAGGTGTTTGATAGATCTAGCTTACCTGAAAATGAAGTTATTCATAAAGGACATGGCTAATGAGAGAAAGTGGTCTCAGTTTAGTTGTGATATTGTGAAGTTATGATAAGGAACTGCAATAATAAAAAAAAACAAATTTGAAAATATAAATATATCAACTTTCGTATTTAAAAAAACTTAAAAATATATAATACATTTATATGTTATCAGATATACAGTTATGACTCACATTTATGAGAATATTTTTATTTCGTTATTCAAAATTTAAAATAATTTGAAAATTGAACTTTAGATTAACCACAATCGTTATCATAAAGAAAATGTTTAACTATTTATTTTAGTTCGTGAAAATTATACTAAATTTTTTACGAAAAAAAAAAAATTAATATTATTGTTTTTAGCTTCTTTTTTTAAATAATTGGTGACTCATTTCCTGATATTTAAACTAAGAACAACAAAACTATAAATTATTGTCACGAGTTCTGAACAATAATGTTCAGTTATCATTACCCAAGTTCTTTTTTCTATCTCTTGATTTTAATGACTTTTTCCAAGAGACTTTTTAATGTTTAAATGGGCTTTCTAATAGATTATTTAACATACAGTGATAGCTATTTATTAAATCCTATTGCATAGTTATGATTTTTTAAAATTACATATTTTTTTTGACATTTAAATTAATGTCGTGATTAGCTAGCCCAACTGTAAGTGTGGTTATCTATAAAGCAAAATATTCCTGCATTGATTCTCGATTCAGAGAAGGAGAGGCGGAGGGGAAGGGGTACTTATGTTCTATTTCAGTGGTTCCCAACCGCTGATACGCGTACCCTACTCGACAAGTAAAATAATAACAACAAAATATATTACGTGTAACATGTAATTATTTTTTTAAAAAATATTTTTATCTTAAAAAAAATATCACAAAATATAATTGGTTAATTTTTTATATCAACCTTTTTTTTTTAAAAGTTAAAAGTAAAACAAAGTAAAAGTTTGATGAAAAATAGTAATATTTCGTATTTTTACTAGCCCGCGCTTTTTCCTATATGGTATTATGTACAATTATAAAATCTGTTTGTAGCGGTTATTTGTAGAGCTATATCCAGCGCGAATGTATTTAATATAATTGTAAGTTGTTCTTTGTTTTGTGAATTTTATAGTGACTTTTATTAATTCCGTGAAATGCAGTATAATATATTTTAAAATACTATACATTTAACAATTGACATAGCTTCAAGTCTATTTATTTGTTTTATTATTAATTTAATTGCATTTAAAATAGGAAAATAAAATAGAAAAATTAACGGCCTTAATATGAAGAGATTTTTAGAGCAAGCTGGATATAGTTATTCCATATCAAAAGAAAATAAATCATCAGAAAGATGAATCATTGTCATCAAAACAAAGATAATTGGATTAGGCAGTATGATCCTGACTATATAAAGTATGGATTCTCTATGAAATCTGGCACAGAAACTGAACTTATGCCACAGTGTTTTATATGTTTTGAATGTTTATTAAATGGATGTTGAAGCCTTCTCTTTTGAATTCATAACCAATAAACAGTTATGTCTTCTGTCACCAGTGTTAAGATCATTTGTATACCAGCAACATATTTAGCAAGTTTGCATATACCAGGTGCGATAAAACACACACAATTGGAGAAACTTTATTGCTATCAGTAACTAAAGATATTGTGAAATCTGTATTGGAGAAAAAAAGCATCCAAGGAAATTGATAGTGTCATTAGCAAACAACACAGTAAAAAAGGTGAATAGATGATATGGCATCAAATATTGAAAATATTTTAATCAAGAGATTAAGAGAATACCAGTTTTATTCTTTGCAAGTAGACAAATGCACTGATATCTCTAAATTAGTGCAATTACTTGTATATGTAAGATTTGATTTCCTCAATAAAATTCAAGAAGTATTATTTTGCAAGTTGTTATCTGCACAAACAACATCAGACAAAATATTCAAAATAATCAATGGTTATTTTATTAACAGCAATATAAGTTGGTACAAGTGTGTTGGAATTTGCACAGATATTCTTGCACCATGATTGGACAGTTATCAGGTGTAGTAATGAAAATTAAAGAAGTAGTACCAGAGTGTAAATCTACACACTATATAATTCATTGGGAAGTTTTAGCTACAAAATATATCTCTGTGAATTCAAGATCTGTTCTTATTGAAGCCGTAAAAATAGTTAACTTGATAAAATCAAAGGCACTTAATTCCCTTTTATTTATAATTTTATGTAGTAAGATGAGGAGTGAACATAAAATGTTATTACTTCATATTGAAGTTCAGTGGCTCTCACAAGGCAAACCCTCAGCTGACTTTTTTAGTTATGCTCCTAAGTGAATATTTTTCTTATAAATTCAGGAGATTCAATAAAAGATCATTTTATTGCTTATTGACGAGGAATGGCTATTTAGACTAGCATACATATCGGATATTTTCTCATAGATGTTCTGTTTGATCTTAGTGATAAAATAACATTTAAAAATAAATTACCATTTCTTAAAAAATAAATTGAGAAAAGGAATTTCAGTGTGTTTTCCACCCTATATACTGAAACGGAAACCTCCCAATCTCTTTCCGTTTCACCATCAACCTAATGACCTACTCGTCTGAACTAGTTTCAAACCTATCTTAAATGTAAAAATGTTGTATATAAGTCGAGTGGGAAAACTTTGCTATCATGGCTGCTTAAATGGCATCATCCATTTACATATGAAAGTACGTTATAATTAGACAGGTTTGATAAAATTATAGCGGAGAAATGCTCATAAATTATTATAAAATGTTTTATTAATTTTCAGTCAATTCTTAATTATATTCTATATTCGTATGTGGATGGATAAGTTAAACATTGGAATGATATATATATTTAAGTTTAAATAAAAAGATATAATGTGAAACATTTTTCTTTAAAAGATATTTAACGTTTTTTTGATTTAATGTTTTACATATATAATTGAAACTAAAGTATTTTCTTTAAATTTGCTTTTTTTTTTAACAAATAATTTTGTAAAAACAAATATGTTAAAAGTTATTTATTTCAGTAAAATAAAAATCATCCGTTTGTAATTAAAAATGAGAATTTTGTGTAAACAAGAAATCAATTAGTGACTGCAACCCGGGTAAAAAGTGAAATCTAGCTTACTGATTGATTTTTGTTTGCAACAAAAGACTTTATCATTAAATCAGAATACTGTTCCTTCTGCTAAGCTTTAACATTCTATAACACCTAGAAAGGAATTTAATTAGTGAAATCTGAATCAAATTATATAATTTATATATTTTAATAATTTTTTAAGTAAATTAAATATAACACCTCGGAGACATTATCTGTAGTAAAAATTGGATTATATTATTTTGTTTAATTAAAAGTCAATTGGTCCCGAGGCAAATGAAATTCCAAAAAGGTGTTAAAGCTTAGTCAAAATATATAAATAGGCCCTATTTTAAGTGGGAAGTGATACTCCATCTTGCTTTTGAAGAGCTATTACTATCCAAGTTATAAATTGTTTAATTTTACCATGTCCGGCTAAAGTCAGGCAAAATTTTGCTGCCATTCCTGTGATGGAGCGCCGAAGTTCAATCCATCCAATGCCGAAGCAACAACCAACAAGCTAAAAAGGACTTGCTTTCATTCCAACACCATTTTAAAATTGTCTCCCAACTAAATTGAAGATGCTACAAGCCACCAAAGAACTCACCTTCATTCCAGTTTGAATATCTCCAGTCCACCTACAGGAGAACTGTCGTAATATTACTAAAATAGCAGAGCTCTGTGTGAATTTCAAAAACAATCATTATTTCTTCAAAACCAGGTTAGCTAACTATATAACCATATTATTGCAACTTCTTTCCAAATTGTTTTCTAAAATCTATAAAATGAAATACTTTTGCTAAGTTCTTTATTAATATATTATTGCAACTTCTTTCCAAATTGTTTTCTAAATAATATTTAAATTCTCTAAAATGAAATACTTTTACTAATTTCTTTAGTAATTCAATATTGTAAACTCTTTCTAAATAGTATTTGAAATCTATAAATGAAATGCTTTTGCTAAATTTCTTTGTTAATTAATATTTTACTATATAAATTAATCACTGCAGTATATTTACCTTTCTGTTGCTTATTTTAATAATTATTAATTATGCCTATGTTTCGAAATGGTGTGCATTTAATTATAGAATATGTTTTTAAAGATATAATTTAAAATCCTCGTATTATTATTTTATTATAGCGTCATTTAGCGCGCTGTTCCGAAACCCAAATTTATAAATAATGGTGACCCTTTTTGCTCGTTATTATTTTGTTATTTAGTAAATTAATCAATATAAATATAAAGTGTGGCTTTTCAACCTTTAATTATTATGTTACTAAAGATTAAGCTAGCCTGGAGTGCAATCATAAGTATATTTTTTAGTAAAGTATTCGTAAGTCCCTTATTAAATATACTCCCCTCCCCTGTTTAAAAGTTTAGTAGTTATAGATAACTAAAGAGATTGAACGGGCAAAGTAAAGTTTGTATATATATATTCCCGTCAGTAGCGTATCGTATTTCTCATGCTACAGAAGAGTTGGCTCTTTTGATCAAGCTGATGAACTGGTGTTCATTTAATATATGATATTTAATTTATAATATCCTTCAGCTTGGCGGATGTGAAACTTATTAATATTTTCTCATTGTGCTGTTTTATATATATAAGATGGAGCCACGGTAAGTCCAGCCCATTTTCCTCTTTTGTGGGTAGTGCAGTAGCTAATACTGAGCTAAGGGCCAGATTAGCATGTAAGTTCCCTGCTTCTTATGAACCAAATAAAGGTTCCCTTTTTGCAGCATGATGACCGATTATATGGGTAAACCATTGTTTGTCACAAAAACCCTAAAACTTCTTCCATCCGCAGAGCAATTTTAATATTGTATTTTTACTTGTGCCTAGCATATTAGTAAAATTATTATAGCCAACTCTTTCCTCCCTAATATGCAATCTTCAGCAATGAACCAAAGCATTCTTGAAAACCCGTTCGATCTTAAGCTATCTGGCATGCTTTACAAGCCCATATTTAATATATAAATTTATTATAATTAGACGTATTATTAAGCTTCACTCCAGATTTGGTTTGATTTCATGTAAAATAGCCACTCGAACTGATTATAAAAGGACATAACTAATAAGTTGATGTAGTGATTAGTTGTATAGCGTGATATTTGTTTCCATTAAATAATGACCACAAATCTATTTGCCAACATATCAATTATTGTCAAATGGCCTGGAGAAATGTTACTTTATAAATAAAATGCCTGTATGCATTTTGCCAACAATAAGATTATGTCAAAATACATCTCAAATTGTCAATAAACATTTTTAATTCATTATCTATTAGTTTCTGTCTCATTATTAAATCAATCCAATTCACTAATTGCCCATAGCTTTTCATTAGTAAAGCCCCTATTTAAATTAATATATTAGATTTTATCTTTGGAATGTCTCTAGTATTTAAGTTGTTTATATATATGTTCAAGTCTATGATTCATTGTTTTCTCTGATTTGCTAGTGGGCCGGATTAAGAATTAATTCTCATGTGCCATCATTGTTATGTTGTCCATTAGGTGTTTGACCTGGGGCTTGGAGAGTGGGTTCGAATCCAGGCTGGTCCCTGACCAAAATCTCGGGCTCGACTGGGTTTGAAGTACATTTTGTGAGTTCCAGCTCATGTTAGATGGATAAGCATATTTTGACCGGCACATAAGGTTTTTGTTTCCTGTGTTTGGCGCCCAATGTGGGGCTTAAGATGTAAACACCTACATACTCTGAGTTATGGACTTTTGTGTGTATATAGCAAAAAAATTATTAAATTTTGTGTCTTTCCTGTTCACTAGTGATTGGCACCTGAGGATGATTGATCAAGTTATAAGTCATCCTCTTATAAATTTGTCATTAGGGAGCAGAGAAAAGAAATTTAGATTAAAAGAAAAGGGGGGGGGTCTCATTTTATCAAAGTATTTTTATGAATTGGAGTGGTTTAGAATGAGTAAGAAATATATATACAAAAAAAAAATAAGGTCAAATTAACCAAAAGTTAAAAAGTTTGAAATTGGTGCAGACGGGTAAACGGAAGTAGGTCATAAGCATGAATTATTTAAATACATATATATATATAAACAACTGGAAGAAGAGACCGGGGGGGGGGGGTGAGTTAAGTTTTATTAAGTCATTTTTAATATTAAAAATTATGTGTTATACTTTAGATATATAAACGAAAAAAAAAAAAGATTTTTTTTTTAAAATTTTCGTAAATTTTTTTTCTCTAGCTTTAATAAAAAAAGAGAAGGAATTTTTTTTAATAAAAAAGTTTTGTATATTTTATTAAATAAATAAAATAAAAAGTAGGGAGATGAAAATTTTTTTTTAATTCATTATATGTTAGACGGGCATCAAGATGAAGGTGTAGGCTTATAAATATATTAGTGAGTTAGGCATAGAATTGGGATGGATGTGAATGAGTTGTTCTTGAACGGGGAGAGCAGCAAACAGCCATATTAAAAGTATAAAAGTTTTAAAAATCAAATATTTATTAGGTGCAATAATAATAATTTTGAAAGGATTGTACAAGATAACAAAAAAAACTGTAGCTATGCCAGAGAATTTAGTTACAGAAATGTTGGAACAGATACCGATGGAGAAGATTAAGCAGAAGGCTGCAATTTTAACTGGTTGCTGAGACAGCTTAGACAGGATGCAGAGGAAAGGGATCAGAAAAGGGATCAGAAAATGGAGGAAAGGGATCAGAAAATTAAGCAAAGATTTGAGACCCTAGTCAAAGAACTTAGACAAGAGATGACAGAGAGAGATATACACTTCGAGGAAAAGTTGAGCCAAGGTTTACAGGGATTATCAATCAGCTGCCAGCAGAAATCTGAAGAAATTAGGGGAGAATTTAAAGAAATGTTACATAAAAACCAGGAAGAAAATAGCAAGGAATTTGTTGTGATTAAAGAAGAAGTTAAGGCTTTAGTTGAACAAGTAGAATGTCAAGAAAAGAGTTTGAAAGAAAGGGTCTTTAAAGTGGGGACAGAATTTAACAGCAAATTCCAAGAGTGTGAAGAAGCCCAAAGGGAGATCAGAGAGGAAATATATGAAATAAAAGAAAACCTGCTACAAAGAAGTCAAGTAGCCGACAAAGAAGAAAACATTATCACAGCATGTATTCCAGAATTGAGAGATGTAGCAGAAATAAAAGAAGA
Organism: Epiperipatus broadwayi; assembly: GCA_028023455.1. Taxonomy (NCBI): domain Eukaryota; kingdom Metazoa; phylum Onychophora; class Udeonychophora; order Euonychophora; family Peripatidae; genus Epiperipatus; species Epiperipatus broadwayi. The sequence goes on along the minus strand of JAQFVV010000049.1, from coordinate 1,467,591 downwards.
GAGAGAGAAAAGGAAAGTAAGGAAAGCAACTTTGCTAGTGATTACAAAGATAAAAGACTTAATAGACATGAGATAGTGCAAGTTATTGGCCAGACTGAAGATGATACTGAAAATAATTTAAGAGAGAAAAAAGCACTTACTAAAGAAAATGAAAAGGAAAGGAATGCAAAATTTACACAAGCAATGATAAATGCGAATGATATAAATAATAGAAAGCATCTAGATACCCCATGCCAAGAAACTCATATAGAAAATACTAGTAAATTATCTGTAGCAGACCAAGAACCCAAGTTGGAAGAAAAGGATCTCGAGCTGCATAATGAGATACGAAGTTTGACAATGCACCCTAAGTGATCTCCTGTGGGGTTGCAAGACAAAAATGAAAGCTATGAATGGATAACCTATGATAATGAAGGTGAATGGACAACTGATGATGATGATGATGATGGTCTGTTGGGATGTTGTTTCAACCCTGGCATGGAGTTACTCTCTAAGCAACCCCCTGATCCTATTTAAATTGTTAGTTTTTTTTTGTGAGTGACTTGATCTTTTTATATATATTATACACTTTATATTTTATCTACATACACTTTATATATTATACACTTTATATTTTATCCATATATTTTATCTGTATACCCTTTTATATTACACGCATTATATCTTATATATATAAAAACATATCCATTATTTTGACCAAGATGTATACTCGTTTGGGTATATAACTGTTTAAGTTTAAAATATTAACTAATAACTGATAATTTCATTATGTGTATTGATAATTGTCAGAAGCATTAAATGTATTATATAGTGTAATCTAGTATGATGTATTATCATAAGTTAGCATAGGATTAGGCCGTGAGTTATATTTTGAAAGAAGCCAGAATTTAGCTTCGTATTTACAATACTTTTTTAGAAGAAAACAATTTATCAATAACAGACTGCATCATTACAGAATCATTTAAAATCTCTGTATGATTGTTTTCAAAAATATAAGATTTTACTGTTCAAAGTTGTATTCGCAATCCCTTTGCATTAGAGAGGAGGTTCCAGATAATGTAATTGTGAAAAAGTCTTTTACAGATTTTATTAGTGAAGGTGGATTGAAATTGAAATTTCAGAGTATCGGCATGTTTTCATTTCGGCTGTCTACCTGGGTAGAATATCTGGAACTCTTTCAACAAGCATTGAAAATTTTAATACCATTCAGTTACCACATATTTTTGTGAAAGTGGATTTTCTGCTATGATTGTGATAAAAACAAATATAGAAAATTGCTCAATATTGAATCATATCTTTGCCCTAAACTGAACAAAATTGATCCAGATGTTTTTAATCATGTTAAAAATAAACAAGTGCAAACCTTACATTAATTAAAATAATTTGTTGTTAGCCAAAGAAGATTAACCAATTCACCTTTTATGATATTTATGTTCAAAAATATTTTTTCATTTTCTATATTTTTATATTGTATAATTTTTATTTTCTGATATATAAGTTCACATTTTTTTTCTTTCACTTTTTATATTTTTACATTATATAAATTATATTTAAAGTATACCTCTTACTAAATGTGTTGTAATCTTTTATGTTTTACATTTATATATATATACTTTTTTTGTAAAATGCTATGAGATCTAAATAAAAAAAAACCCAAATACATAATCTGTATTAAATTCTATTACATGCCATCATATACAAATTTGAAAAATATTTAACTACTGGTATGCAGGAAATGTTGCAGGAGTTATCAGATGAAAGTAGGAAAGTAGGACTAAAGGTAAATGTTAAAAAGATTAAAGTGATGTTTAATGGATTTTCTCAAAATATGAAAATAAAGATTGATTATGATGAGTTAGAATACAGATGGAAACATAATGAAGCAGTCATTGGTTTCTCTATACAAGCCATCAAAATCTTTAAAGTTCAAAGCGTATTATCACTTCCATGTTATAAGTAAAAAAAAAAAAAATGGAAATAAAGAGTATTAATTTAATTTATCAGAATTTATTACTTTTATTTCATTTAACTTATTATTTTTTTTTTAAATTTAACAAATGATACATTTGAAAAGAGAAATTGTAGTTCCGTGGAACTATACATTTATCAGTAATACAGGCGACATCTTGCTTGTCCATAAAACAGAAAAGTACCAAGATTTTATTTGTTGTTACTGTTTGAGAAGAAACTCAAATGTTCGTGCATGATTGTAATATCATTGGTATGATTAAAACTTGCAATGTATAATTTATAATCTATTGATTTTTGCAAGATTAATAAATATATATTTAAACAAATTAATCATTTAAATTTAGACAAAATTTTTAATATTAATATCAACAAAGATTTAAAAAAAAAAAACTAAATCAAAAGGCAAACAAAGCATCAAAATCCCTTTAAAAAAAACAAAAAAAACATCAAGTATGTTACAATGCAAACAAACATTTTTCTCTATTTGCAGGAATAATACCAAAAAAAAAAAAAAAAAAAAGAAATTTTAAAATTGTCAAGCATTGATGGTCGAGAGGTCAGCACAACTGCCTTATAAGCAGTTGTTTCGGGTTAACGGGTTCACTTCCCAGCTGATGCTATGACACATGAAAAAAAAATAGTGAGAAATAAAGAGATGAAACTTGTTTTTTTTTAATTAGATGATAATAACAGACGTAATTTATTTTTTTAGTTTTGTGAAATAATTATGATGAACTCGACCTCAGAAACAAATCTGTAAATAAATAAACACTGAATTAAAACATTTACAATCTTTTAAAAAGAAAAATAAATTAGTTCATAGTATTTAGTGAAATTATTTAGAATTATAATAAAAAGTTTACTAACAACTTAAGACAATCTAAGAATGACTTTGAAAATGTAAGATGATTTTTTAAAGCCTTCTAGACAATAACATTTGTTTCTTCATTTCAATTATCAATACATCATAGCAGGCCTAATCCCAAAGTACTGTTTTTTTAACTTGTGTTTTTTTTAAATCGTGCAAAAAAACTTAGTGGAAAAAGAGAATTAGGTGTAATTTATTTTTATATTTATATTATGTATCAACTTAATGAAAATAAATATAAAATTAAAATAATAGCTACAGAAATACACACTATTAGTTGCTTTTTTCCTGGTATTATAATGCAATTAATGTCCACCAAATTTTTACAACTGGTATTTAAACTTTAGTGCTTTTTATTACTTCTGTCATCTATGGACAGCAGTAAAAACTAAAATATAGAATCACTAGCATTAAAACAGAATCGTTTAATGTAAAATTGTGCTAAACTTTTTTAATTTTGCTTAATCTAATGACATAATATAATTTTATTTAATGATTTTTGCTGAGAGCATTGTTATATGATGTTATATTACAATCATAGAAAATTTATTTATTTTAATATTTTCATTTATAGTGCAAACAATATTGTTGCTGTGACTGAATGTCGCTAGAAAACTTACAGTTGCTATATAAGCAAATAATTTTGTGAATTTAGATATCTCTTTTAAATCTTCATTATCATCATTAATTTTTATTAGGATAAGAATAAAGAAGAGAATAGTAAGTTTCTTTATATATATATATAAAGATAACTATTTATATACATTCACTTATGTACACACTAAAATTTAAGTAAGGTTGAATTTGTTTATGTATAATATGCATGTACTCTTTTTCAGTTCATTATACATGTATTTTATATTTTTAATTATTTTTGTTAATATCTTAGTGTTAATTTTAAAATTAAATTGTATCTTAGCTTATATATATATTGAAATCATCTGTCTTAAATAAATTTGTTAAAATCATACATAAAGGTTTCTAATGTTGTAAATTTTATACTCATGTGAATGCTTTAAATCTAATGATATATTACAATATTTACTTTTTCTTGTAAAATCATTAATTTAGAAATGCTATGGAGCAAATAATGCTATTCTTAAATATTAAAAAAGAAAAAGAAAAATAAATAGAAAAAAGCAATGGAAAATAAAAAATAAGAGAAAAACAACATTAGACACTCTTTGCATAAATTCATCATAAGTTTTCATTACAATGTAAGAAGCTTTAAGAAAAAGATGAAAAAGATTACACTTAACCATGAAAACATCTGATTATTGATGAGATTAAATTGCCAATCCTTATATTAGTTAGTTAAAATTCATCAATTGGCTTTTGAATATTTAAATAAAATTATTTTGTAGAAAACAATGTATTGTTTTTTTAATTAAAAAAGTAATTAAATTGGAAATTCAATATTATAAAATCTTTTGGAATACTAATTTGTAAATATTTCAAATGATAAACAATGCAATTATATTATTTACATTCTTAGGAATCATTAAGATGTACTTTAAATAAAAATAGATTATTTTAAAAAGAGAAATAAAATTAATTTAACTTGTTGCCAATCAAATATTTCTTAATATCAACTGAAATTCTTCTAATGAAAACGAAATTAATTTCAGTCTAGCTTTTTATAATTAAGCTTTTAAAAACATTAATTAAATAAAAAGTTCTAATCATTTAATTAATGTTTTTTTTTTATTTATTATTTTAGTCTAATAATTTTTTAAAAATAATGATTTAATATCATTGGCATTATTTATGTTGAGAATGACTAGATATGTATAATAATAACACTACGGCGCATCTCTCTCATAAGTTAATTCATGCTTTTAAGAATAGTTCTCTTCATTCTTTGAAAGTGTGAGTAATCATTGAGTATTAGATATGCTATAATAGCTCCATTCCAAAACTGTTTTCTGATTTTTCCCTTTATCAGAAACAATAAGATTCAAAGCTGGATCTATTCTTTTATACTATTAAAGTTGAATTTATGTATAATGAGTTATTTATTTATATAGTGCTATGTTTTAATCTGTAACAATCATAAGGAATTACCCACTACACATGCTGTAAATTAATAAAGACTTTTAAAAAATGCTCTCCTTTCCAAACACGAGAGTATTTCTTAAAAGTGTTTATTAATTTATAACACAAGTGTAGTGGGTGATCCTTAATGATTGTTTCTATTAAAGCCAGTAATCCCAAATTAAAAAAAAATAAAAAATTTTGAACCGAAGACCATTTACCTGTATGGTTGTATTTTATATATGTTTTTAGAGATCCCAGTTTTATATCAACTGTTACTTCTACCGTTTGCTTAGGAATGCTAAAATCAACAGTAATTTCTCATTATTTACTGATACACTTACTCATATGTTTTCAAGAATAATTCTTTTCATCTTATTCTAGAATATCTATTGTAAGGCTTAATAGTCAGTGAAAATCAGATGGTATAGTGCTATGATATCCCAATACCTTACCAAAAAAATAGAAGGGGTTACTGTTGACATAGAACAGAGATTTCTAAAATATGTAGAAACTGACTCAGTGTCAGAATTACATGTCTATGATAGCGAATTTGCTTAAGGTCAAAACCATAGGTTTTTTTTTTAATTCAGGCAATAAACTTGTATAGTTTGTTTAATAAAAGATCATTGCATAAATATAAATGCATTAGATTGATATAAGCAAAAACCATTCTGGGAATGGAAATATCATAGTACTATCCTAGCTAGTGTCAATTGATTACTCAAGCTTACCAGACAGCTCAGACATTTGAGTGAAGTGTACTGCTCTTGAATTTATAAGCATGATTCTGGATTAATCATGATATATAATTTAAATGTTTGACATACTTTATTGACTTAGTTTAACACACACATTGTTGACTTGAGTTTTATTCAGCATCTCTCTTAAGACAATCAGTAAAAAAGAAATCATTACTCACCAGTCTAGTGGATTTCTGGATAATAAAGATTTTAAATATTTTGTTTTTGATTTTTATCTTCTAATTAAGTAATTGGATAATTTATTGATCATTAATTGGATTGTTATATAATTTGGCTGAAAATTAGCTATCAGAAAAAATCTTAGATAAGCTTAAAAATCGTAAGATATTAAAAAAAAAGCACCATTTATTATCCATTTTTGAACTCTAAATTGTGAACTTGGAAACCTGACATATTAAGCATTACTCCATGAGATCCTATAGATTAAGTCTAAGTGTATGTATATATTAAAAAGTAGAATGCTTTTAACATTTCATAATTGAAATGTTATATTACTAAACATCACGATCACTATTTCTACGTGCAGTGATCTCAGATTCATGGATCCTCACTAATGAAAGCCACAAGCTAGAAACTAGTCTGGGGATATTGAATGAGTAGGCACTAGATAGGAATTTTATGAACAAGCCTTTTGGCATCCATTGATTACTCTGGCTTGCACTGAATGACACTACTATGTGAAAAGTTTTGCTTCTATGTAATCATTGATATCTGTTGGTCCTCTTATGGATGCATTTTGCTTTCAATCTCTTCTTGTTTCAATATAATTTCATTCTATGATATAAAGTTTCTATATTATATTTCTGTTAAGTATCTAAATCTCAGCTAAAAGTGGTAAAAATATTAAAAAACTATATTTTCAAGCAAATAAAAGTATGTTTCTTTTTAATATTATTTCTAATAGAACACTCCATCCAAATTTAATTTGATTCACTGTGCTTACATTTGTATTAATAATCTGACCAAGGTATTTCTATTTATAATTAATTTTACCAATCTTTATTTATGAAAAACCATTAAACAATAATTTAATCTTTTTGGATTTTGTCTTTAATTTTATTTTCTGGCTTTTATCTGAAAATTCTCACGATATTTCTTGATCTCTAAAAATGTAAATCTTTTTATATTGACCCCAAAAGTATTATTTGTAAAACTTTTGGTAAAAGTTTTGCAGATATGGAACTATCATATTCTTAATCTTCTCAGTGTTATGCCATAATTTACTTACCACTATTGCATTTTGATAAATATTCTTCAGAATTTGACTTTAAAGAAAAAGAAAATAAGTATTTTAACTAAAAAATTGAGTAGGAGCCAATCATCAATTCTTATAACCTTTAATAACTTTTGTTTACCTATGTACTTTTGGTAACTCTTTTCCACATGTTATAGCCTTCATATTAGAAAATATTTGTATTTAATATAATCACTGTTATTTCAAATTTATATGTTGTAACTGCAATTCTAGCCTACTAATGAGATTAAAAAGCAATGAGATACCAGACATTATACAGATGTACATTTAAAACTCATAAAACACAATGAATTCAAGTAAACATGGCACAAATTGTACTAAAAAACTAAGTAAAAAAAAATCATTTAATCCAAAAGACAAAATTAATTTTGGTAATCTTGAATTTGTTTGATTTTTTTAAATCTTTATAAAATTGAAATTATTAGCTATAATATACATAAAATTGTTTTAACTTTAGTTATTTATAGTTTTATTTTTTAAACTTTTGTATACAACTTTTCTATAGTTAATTTTCCAGCCATAGTCTAAGCATTCTCATTATTTTTTTTAACATTAAGAATATTATATATTTTTAAATATATTTACACCATGCTTAACTATATTCTAGAAGGTAACAATACAAATACAATATTTTTATTTTCTTTTTTTGATGTTAAGTTAAATATTCATTGCAAAGTAATGATTTATTAAATTAAGTAAGATAAGTCAACCATATTTTTTTCTATCACTTAATATATATTTATAATATAATTTTAGTTATATGCAAAGTTATAAAGCAAAAGTAAATCTGCATTCTATTGTCATCTGCAATAAGTTTGGGCAGCCAGTGATTATTTTATAGTAACACGTTTAACCATCTCCACTAAAGACTTGTTTCTGACTTATATCTTTATCAATGAGACTTGGAATTCAAAGCTTTATGAAATGCATCTATTCATGCTAAAAGTTTGAATTCAAATCATTTTAAAGTTTTATATACAAGAAACTTGCTTGAATAGTTTAACAATAGGACAATAATTATATATTTTAGTAGCTTCATTTTTTTTATCTGTTGCTATCTTTTTTTTTTATAGTTAGGAATTTTAATAATAACAATTTATTTCTGTAAGCTAAGGAATCAAATTATTTATTATTATTGTATATTGAATGTATTTGTTTTATTGTGAATAATAAAATTGATTGATATGGATCTCCCAGACAAATTTCTAAGTATACCCCTGTAGTAAATAAAACTGATTTGAATGATGTGCTGAAAATGCATGATTCATCATGTTATTCAGATTACCAAATAGTGAGAATAATACATAAACCACTGCAACACGAAACTATTCATTATTACACCCACATATACACATGTGTGTTTATATAAGTGTTCCCACATCTATATTTGTTCTCAAATATTCTGTAGATACCTGAAATCACAAATAATAGCAAACCTGATATAATGTGTTTGACGTATATACACATTTCCCATGTAATTTAATTTAAATGATGTTCATATTTAGATATTAACAAAAATAATTAACAAAAAAATAGAGTAAAGCAGTTATAAGAAACAGTATAGTAATAAAAAGAAAGAGAGAGAGAATCACATAATTGTCTAACTTCTGTGATGAATGCGCAAAAGGTAAAAAAATAGTTTTCCAAGAAATGATTTATGACAATCTTCTGTTTTTAAAATTGGTTATAAACTGTATTATTAAAACAATGGATAATTAGCTCTGGGATATTAGAAACTACTATTATATTTATATATAATATTAAAAGACAAAGAGAGTAGGATTTAAATCTGAAAAACTTTGACATTTTTAAAAATAGTTTTGTACTTCTAAATAAGCTTCCCCCCTTTTTTTTTAAGTAGCTGGCTCATAATCAATCTATGTATCTATCCAGTTGTTAGTTGGTAAATACTTATCAATCTATTCTTAACTGAAAGTAAAGCTAAGAAAAAAAAAACTTTAATTACTTTCAGAAAACAACAGTTGCTTAAAAATTGCAGGGTTTATGATAAAAGGAAACTAAGTGCAGAATAGCCTTATAAATATTGCTGCACATTAAAAACAAAGACTAATGATATAGACACAACAATAAATAATATGTGTGTAAGTAAATAAACAATATTTGGTTAAATAAACAAGAATATTCATAAAAATGTAAATAAATCAAATGTTTAAAAGATCAATATGCATATCAGTTTAATGTTCAATAACACTTAACAAAAGGAGAAAATAAAGACTGATAGTAATGAACTAGAAGAAATTAGCATATACAAATATTTTAGTCTGTTTATTAATACAAATTAAACATAATGATTGAAATTACTCATAGAATTAAACTTGAATGGAATGCTTTTGATAGACAATTTGGTATTCAAAGGAAATATGCATATATGTTTGAAAAGAAAAATATTTAATAGATATGTTTACCAGTTTTTACTTATTGGATCTGGTGCTTGGATGCTTAACAGAAGAGCTTTATAAAAGCAAACTATATAACAAAATATGGGCAGATATATGGTGTGAGTTATAAGGAGGAATCAAAAGTGAAATATGTGAATTAGTGAATAATCAAGTATTGTTAACATGATTAAAAGAAATAAGACAATGAAATGGAACTAAACTGGAAATAAATAATAATAAAAAATGGACAATTGATATCTTAAACTAAATGTGAAGAGATTTTAAAATACCTAGAAAAACACCAATAGAATGCATGAATGAGAGAAGGGAAATTGGTTGAAGTGATGTGGAAAGGTTATTCATAACTGAGAATAACTGGATTAAACATGGAGAAATTCTGCAGTATATTGATAATGATTGAAAATGATAGTAGAATCCAATATAACCCTAACAGATACAAATACTGAATTGATTAAGTTTAAACTTATTCTTCTAACATATAGTTACTGCAATATCAACCTCTACAAGTGTTGCCATTATCTTTTATTACTTAGGCCATGAAAACATAAGTATTTGATATAATGAAAGATTATTATAATTTTATACAATTCTGAAGACATTCTTAGAGCAAAGAAACAATTTTTTGTTATGTTTCAGCAATTGAACATGCAATAACAAATATCTTATCATGCTGCTAGAAAATCTTGGCAATTATATTGACAAAAGCAGTGCTGTTTTTTTTTTTAAAGCCAAAAAATCAGTATCAAAGAAAGACAGCAGATTTTATCTTAGTTTTTTTTTTTTCAAGAAATAAGAATTAACATTTTTAATAAAAGGTTTTTTTAATTGTATATTTCTAAATAAATATGTATAATATAATATTTATATTGAAATATTGCTGACATTTGAGAATAAAAATATAGGTATCACAATTTAATGTGGCTGTGATTCCAGCTAACAATGTTAACACTATTTCTATAGGATTTTTATCTTTCTCAATTTTTAGAAATTCGCTCATCTTACTCTTTCACCGAATGCACTAATCATGATTGAAGGCTCCTGATTACCAAACTTTCTATTAGTATACCTTGAGTAAATTTGAAAACCATTTTTTCTTAAATGTAATATTACTAATAATTTTTTATAATCTTATTTAATTTTTTCCTTTTTTTAAAATGTTGACGCAATATATTTAAATTCATTTTTGGATGAGAATTAATATTTTAAAAACAATTTAATAAAATATCATGCCACTTTTATTAGTTTTATACTATCTTTTTTCTATATATTTATGAAAATAAACAGTGATAGTATATAGTTGATGCACATATTTTTACTGCTATAACATAAATCTTTATCTTATACAATTAAAAATGCCCGATTCCAATAATTTATAATGTCCACCACCATCCCCAAACAAACAATAAATAGTTAAATCGATGTTGCTATCTAATACAATTTAACATTCATAATTTCTTATTTGTTCATTACAGTTAATAGTAACTTCATCATAATATTTATATTCGGACATAAATAATGAGGGAAACTTCAAAATAAATAAAATTTGATTTTCTGGTGATTAAAAAAACAAAAAAATCATACGCATATCTATAAGTGTAAATATTTGTAAAAAAAAAAAGATCTTAATAAAAGTTATTTTAAATAAATATAATATTAAGAACTAAAACCATGATTAAGTAGTTAAAAAATTGTTTATAATAATAATATCCATTTCCAGATAGTAAAAAAAAAATATAAATAAATATAATTTTATATTATTAAGTTTTTTTTCTGGATGAGGAAAAAAATCTCATTAAAAATATTTCTAAATAAGTCTTTTTGTTAGCAAGTTTAAAGGTCTGTAATTTGACATTTAAATTTAATATTAACGATGTATTGTCATCTTAAAAATACATAAATTAATTAAAATAAAAAATCTCTTTTGACTACTATAATATTTATATCTAGTTACTAGAAGCAGGTGCATGCTTTATTAGCAAAAGGAAAAAAAAGAAGACAAATTCTTCTTTCGCTTGATATTTAATATGTATTTTCATTAAACTATATTAAGCTTGTGTTTATTAATTAAAAAATTATACGGAAAAATATTATCTTTTTTTCAAAAATTTAAAATATATTTTTCATTTGATTTTAAATACAGTATTTATTTTTATTGTCCTGAGATCTTTAAATATAACAAGCACATTTTTCTGTTGGTTTATCGAGTAGTTTTGCCAAGAGCTATCCCGCGCGCTATGCAACAATTGTAGATAGCTCTAGCAATGGCTTTATATTAGCACACTGTGTAAATCAAGAAAGGCTGCTTAGCTTTTTAAAGTATTTTAATTAAAAATGAGATCGTTACTTTAAAACATTTTCAAGGTATGTATGCTCCTTTATATTTTTAAAGTAAAATTTTTTTATCTAAGAATATTTATGATTATTTTAAGATCGTAATATGGAAATAGTAAGCATCGTACATTTTTGTTTAGGAAATTACATTATGTAAAAATTAAATTATATTTAAGGTATTAATAAACTATTTAATAAAATAAAATGATTATCTATTTGTATTTTGCCCCCCCCCCCCCCCCACCTCAAACGTGTTTTACAATAACAGTTATAGTTTAACTCGAAAGCTTTTCGAGTGTATTGACACTAGTTGTCATTAATACAGTTGAGTATTTTTTGGATTCGTCGTACATTAAGTATTTATATTTTACTCATAATTAGTTTGCTTAAAAATATTAATTCTTCATTGATAAGTGATTTTTTTTAAACAAATGAATATGAAATTTAAATATCCGATTGTACTCTTTCCGAGCGTAATATATTTTAAATATTAAATATTTGTCAAGCAAATTGTCTATTTTTATTTTAAGTAATAACTTGCTACTAAACCGTTTCATATAGATATTATTATTAAATTTTATTATTTTTTTTGAAATAATAAAAAAAAATCTGTATATTTTTTAATTGTAATAATAGTCGCTAGTCGGCCACCCGAATGATTCTACCATTTCATTGGGAGATATAAAAGTCTTGCTTTTTTAAAATATGGGGATTTGGCACTGTAACATAAATTATTTTTAAATATTTTTTTAATCCATCTGTATTTACATATTGCGCATTTTAATTTTATTTATAAATATTTTTTAATGTTTTGTAGTACATTTTTAGTTCAATAAATTATTGACAAACTTTTACTTAGGTACATACAATGCACTCTATCTATGAAAATAGTAATTTGAATATATTAATTTTACTTTCTTTCTCTGGATAATTATTCAGGAATCTTAAATTTTTGAGTTCGCCATTATCCTCGAATTAGAACGCGTTAGATTGCAATTTGGATTTCTTAATTTCAATATCCTATGTGTTTCAATTACTGGTACTTGTAACTTATTGCGGTTAAATGCTTTTTTATTGATATTATGAACTTCTGGAGCCTGCTTCTCGCTGATATTTTTTGAAACAATTCCACGTTTCAAATGTTCCCCGAATTAAATAATTTGTTCTGGTATTTGTAAACATTTATTATATGGTATAAAATTTTAATTTAAAACGTAACAAATAATTAAAAAACAAACAAAAACAAGTCACTTTATTTTGAAAAACCTTAATAGGGCAAAAAAGCATTATGGTGTTATAAAGTTAGATAAATAATTTTTACCAAAGTTAAAAAAATAAATTATTTTTTATTTAAAAAAAAGTAAAAACAATGTATCCGTTTTTTTTTTTTTTTTTACAATTGCAAATCAATTATTAGTTTTGTTTTGTTTTGCTTATTTCATTGTTTAGTATCTTTTTTTTTTTAAATAAAAAAATAAAGCTTTATTGCAACTATTTATTTATCGTTAGCAATGAGGACTGCTATTCTACTTTCAGAAGGAAAAAAACAAAGTTGGAAAAAAAAGACCAAGGAAGTTAGAAAACAACAATAACAACAAAAAATGTTGAACTCAAATTAAAGAGTTATAGTTGCACAATCACACAATCCTCCCCTGATAATTATGCGAAGAAATGACCATAGCATGAGTGCAACTCTGTACTAACTAACCTAATGAGTTAAAAGAAAATGAGAGAATGTAATTATGTTAATGATTAATGTAGTTATAAATGTTAGCAAATAATTAATGTGTTAATTAAGTTAAGAAGATAATTTTTTATTTTGCATATAGTTGCAGTAAAATAATAATTGACTACTATTATTGTAATTATTTAAATAGCTGCTTTTTTTTTTCTGAAATAAAGTGAGAAATGTATAGTAAAATCCTACATGAAATTTATTCCATTTATTATTCCATCAGATTAAAGCTTATGATGTATAACTAAATATTAAGATGCTGAGAAATATATTGTATTAAAAGTGTAGTGAGCAAGAACAACTTCCACTGATGTTTGATCAAATGTTATTACTTACCATAACATGCAATATTCTCATCTTCTACTTTATCATTGAGCAGAGAAAAGACAACAGTCTCGTCATAGTTGATATCTCTTCTGCCTGGGATATGATGCAGTTGATTTAAAGTTTCACTTTCCAAACAGACTTAAGATTTTTCCTCTAAACCAGCAAACAAACAGTCTTTCAGCTGTTGTTCAGTAAACTGATGTCTTGCTATTCTTACTTAAAGAGTAAAATAAGGGTGGAAAAACATTAGGCATATTCTACTCATCCAACAGTTGGCAGGACTGATTATCAATATCTCTTCCTTCACTTTTTTTTTTTAAACTAGTGAGCTGAAGATGTTAGAGAAGTCTTTATCTAGCAATGGGCTATTCTAACAACTTCTTACACATAAAAATAAAATAAATTGTTTATTGTGCATTTAGTTAACTAGTTTATGCATTATTCTAAAGACTTCTACTTACACATAAAAATAAATTGTTTATTATTAGTTTATGCATTTTTGAGAAGAAAAAAAAAATCTAAAACATAATTTATAAATTATAATAATATTTAATGTCTCAATGAAAATTATAACACTATATTTAAAAATAAATTAATTTTTTTTTTTGATTTATAAGAAAACAAAAGCAAAATATTGAAGTTTTATTTCTTATTTCAAACTAAAATATAAAATATTTTGCTCCATTGTAATTCTTAATAGACATATCAGAGTTTTATCCATTTCCTAATTCTTTTAGAGATTTCTTCCTTGATCTTTTTAATAGATTTGTAAGTAGAATTCCTTTTCCTTTCACTCAAATTACAATTTTCATTTACATTTCTTAGATGTCATTTTGTTTTTAATTCATTATCCTAGAAATTGCACTGCCTATTTTTTAAATCAAAATCAAAATAAGTGATCAAGTTCATGCAATTGGAGATAATTTTGCTCTTTGCAACTGGAGATAATTTTGCTGTTCGCAACTGGAGATAATTTTGCTCTTCACAACTGGAGATAATTTTGCTCTTTGCCTACCCCACTGTAAAATCAAGACAGATAGAGTGCTATTAGAATCTGTGGTCCACTTTTCAGATGAAGCTATATTTCAATGTTGAAGCTATATTCCAATGACCAAACAAAAGATTAATTGGTTAAGTTTCATATTTTGTATAAAAATAATAACGCTAGATGAAAAAATAAAACATAAAAGTAATATATTCAATATTTTGCACAATTAATAAAAACATGAAAACATATTTAGAGAGCAAATCAATACTAATTGAATTTATTAATAAACTTTAACAAATACAGCACTAAAAAAGAAATCCATGTAATGCATGTTAAATGTAAAAAGTCTGTAAGAAATGAAGTGTAGGCATGAAGGCAAAAAAAAAATCCATAACCACAAAAATAAATAATATTTTAGTAATGAAGCCAAATACAAATGAAATTCCAAAAAGCTGCCCATTAATGGCAAGATATTTAAAACCACAAAAAGTAAATGTTTTAGCAATGAGGCAAAACGCAAGTCCTCAGTAAATTTAAAAAAAAATAAAAATTTACAATAATAACTATATTAAATAAAATTATGAAAGTAAATAATATTTAAAACATGCGCATCATAAAATGTACACAGATGAAAATATATGCAAATTAAAATCTTGGTTGCACTGTAACTTCACACTTAATTATTTTTACATTATACCACTGGATGACAGCATCAAAACTTGTGACAGTCAGTATTTGATCATCTGTTGACATACTTCGCCATATTTTCATTTAAGTATTAATTTTCTTCACTTCTTTATTTCTGTTAAAATGTTAATGAAGAATTTTTATTACTAAATAATATGCAATGAAGAGACAGCATTAGTGTTTGTGTGCTAACAACAATCCTCGGGACAGCTATGCTAATATGGAGTGTTTTAGCTGATGCAGTTATATTATGAAGGAAAAATTAGAGAGAATTTACTGCAATTTTACTAGAGTAATTGTTCATTAAAACATTTTTCATTACAATTCTTTTTGGAATTTAATTTTTTTTTGGATTTACTTTTGGTCTCATTGGTAAAGTATTATTTTTAAGGCTGTAGTAAATGCAATTGTTGTTGTAAATAGATTTCTTTTGGAAATTTAATATCTTAGGGATTTCCTTTTTGCCCTCTTACCTGCATTTCATTTCTCATCGATTTCCTACATTCTTATTGCTAATAATGACTTTTTAATGAAATATGTGGATTTTTTTTTTATACTGCTATGCTTGTTGAAACATTACATACATTATTTTCACATTTTTATTTATTACGCAAAATACAAAACAATTAATTATTCTATAATAGTTTAGATGCTAAATATTTTGTGTTTTTATTTATTGTGTGTTATATATATTATTTTCATGTTATACTTTTTATGTTTTTATTTTTTAAACAAAATATGAAATTTACCAATGAGTTTTTTTGTCACTGGCATGTGAACTATCTGATAGATCGCAAATTCTAATAGCATTTCATATTGTTAATTATGTAGTTGTGTTGATTTTCTTTGTCATTGATAAATAAACTAATTGATTTTTATATACTGATTTTTTCAATATTTTATTGTTGTGAAATTATGTGTTTAGCATTTCAAATTTTTTATAAAATTATTTAGTTAATTTAATATTTATATAAAAACAATAAAAAATATAATAACAAATTAAGTATTATATACAGTATTTCAATCCACAAAGTAGTTTTGGTAACCTTTCTCAACTGCCACTAAATTCAATGGCAGTTGAGGAGGGTTAAGGAATTAACTGAAAGTATATCACGGATTGAAAGACTGTATATAATAGTTAATTACCATTATATTTATTACAATAGTTTTTAATTAAGTGATATTTTATTTGTAATATAGATATATATGTATGTTTATGGACCTGGTTTTTTTTTTTTTTCTGTTGAAATATTAATTAAGTAGTTGATGATTAGTACATTTTTATATTTTGTTTCTGTATAGTTTTTTTTTAAATAATTGACTAGGCATTATTATACTATAATTTATTTATTGTTTTACTGTTATTTAATGTGATTATAATATATTTTCAATATAACCATTTGTTATGATATCAACAAACTTTGCTTCAAATTAAGAAAAAAAGACAACATTATTGAAACTTAAAATATTTCTATCATTTAACTGGAGATCATGTGAATTTGTTTAGTGAATAAACAATTTATTTTGCAATAAATGTAATATATCCAGAGTAGATGGGATTTTTTTTCTATCTGTAGTTAAGAATTAAAGGTATTTATTTATTTTAAAAATCCCTTATGACTCACTCTTTGTGATTTTTTTTTTTAAAAAACAAAAACAAAACATCAACTTAAAATACATAGGTTTCAATAAAATAAGTACTTTTGCGTTACAGTATTTTCTTTTATTTGAGGAAAAAAAAAAAATTATAGCAATTTATATGCATATCTTTAGAAATAATAAAAAATAGTTTTAAAAATAATAGTTTTAAAAGTATTATAGATAATAATAAAAAGAAAAATTGATGAATATTCTTAATTTTCTGTTAAAAAAAATTCTGAATAAAGTAATGGTATGATTGCATGCTTATGGTTTTAAATTAAACATAAAAACAATTTAAGTTTAAATGTACTATATATATAATGTCTTAAATAAAAAAACAAAAATTTCTTGCCTTTTTAGTTTTTTTTTTCATTTTAGATTCACTAATAATATTATTAGTGTTATTGCCTTTTCTCCTGTATTTGTCTTTGCTATCACACTTTGCAATATAGGACTCGGTTGACTAAAATTATAACAACTTACTATAGTAATAGCAGGGTATTCCGAGATATCTCCTACACACCTGTGATACAATATCTTTACAAGGTATAGTGAAAGTACAGATGGAAGTTTAATGAAGTAAAGAACTCATAAAGTTTACTATAAATATAGTACAATAAATTATCAAGTGGAGGGGGGAGGGATCAGGCAATGGCAAACTACCATTCTTAATTATTTTTAAGATTTTATTGTCTAGTTAGCTTCCCCTATTTTGAGACAAAATTTTGAATATATAATCATAAGTAAGAATACACATTACTTACTTGCTTTCTTCAAAATTTATTCATTCTTTTAAGTCACCAGTCTAATTTTAATACTACTAGAATTTAATCATAAAGTTTAATTATATTTAAGCATCTGTCATAATCATTTAATATATGTATATGTAAATTCAGTAATAGAACATGTATATCATTAAAAAAGTATATTGTATTAAGAATTTTTTATGTGTGACAGGTTGAGTTTGATCTTTAGTCCATCTCTGCACCAGATTTAAATGTCTTAAATAAACAATGAACTTTAGTCCTAAATTCAGAGCCATAGAAAGACATTCATCATTTATTGGTATCTGTCATTGACAAATTATGCTTTAGATATAAAATATATCCCTATGTATATTTTTTAAAAATTTGAATTAAAATTTTTATTTTAGTATTAATAATCATATCCTCTCTCTTTTAATTCTTAGAATTAAAAAATAGGCAACTTTCTTTTATCTTCCTCTCCCTCTTTTTTCCCAACTTTAGAAAGAATTTTTTATAAAAAGATTTTTTTTTTGTTTTGCAACTTTATATTAAAAGTTTTAACTGTTTAAAAAGAGATTTTAGTTTTGTTTTTAATTTTGTTTTTAATTTTCAATTAAATTTAAGTTGCAAAAGAAAGATATACAACCTTCTATTAATTTTTAGAGATAATTGAAGAAAATAAAATTTGTCTTAAGCAAATTAATACCAATTTAGTTTTTTTTTTTAACTTTTTATAATAATACAATTATTAAAAAAAAAAAAATCTGATGATTATAAATAATTATAATGTAGTCATTATCTTAAAGCTTTATATATATAATATTTTAATCAAAAACACCCCAAATCCAAAACTAAACCAGATTAGGCTTTTACTGTTTATATAATGTATAAATACACACACACACATTTTTTCAAGTAATAAGTTTTGAGTGCCCTGAATTATAATATCTTAGTTATACTTGAAACTAACACTTAAGATATTTATTTATGTACTGTACTTTAGCAAATAATTATTAAATTGCACTTATCTATAATTTTAAATAGGCTCATTTTTACATGTCTATCATTTATTTTCTGTAATTCTTTTAAAAATGATGAATCAAGAATTTAATGTTTATATAAAGTTTCTCTTGTTGTTTAGATGTGATAAACTTTAAATAGAGAAATTATCCAATATTATTTAGATAAGCATCTTAGCAGAAAGCAATAAATTAAACAAATGTAGAATCAGGATAATTGAGCCACATTTATTTTTAAACAAAGATATTATTTCTAGATAAGAGAATTTGTACAATATTCCTAAACATTTGCTAAAAGAACACAATTATTCTAAACATTGTTTTTTTTTAGTCAAGGATGAAGGTCATGATGAAAACTGCAAACTTTTATTTACCTCTTAAGAAAATAAGACATTAATGCAGTAGTTTATAATCAGAGTGCTGGGCACACATTGCTGGTGCAGTAACATTTCAGAAATATCATGAATATAGTGATGAACAGAATTGTAACACTTTTAAGGAAAAAAATTGATATATATATATTAGACAAATATTCTTATATTGCAAAAAAAAAAAAAAGCTTAAGTCATATTGAATTCTTATGTCTGAGGGTGATAAAAAATACTGACACAAATAAATTATAAATAAAGACCAAATTAAACACATTTATAATCTTTTAAAAATTGAAATAGTTTTTTAAAGTATCAGATAATATTAGGATTAGGAGAAAATAGTCAAAATGTTGATTTATTATCTCATATTTATTTAAAAAAATTGTTTTCTTTTTAGAACATTGTAAATGTGATTAATTTGATCTTTATTTACACATTTGTTTGTGCAGTTATAAGTACAAAATGTTGTTTTCTTATATTATCTATCTTCGGATTAATGCATATGCGAAATCTCACTGTCAGACTAATATATTTATGTACCTCATATTGTGACTGCCTTCTAATTGAAGGGAGATTAAATTCAAGTGCAAGAGAAATCTGTGCATCAGGCTCATTTATAACATTAGAAATTTGTGTATAATTTTACTGTAATTATTATTTATCAGTTTTGTTATTAAATATACGTATGTAATTTACAGCAGCAGCTCTCGTTACAGTAGTATTACCCAGTGAAAGCCATAATAATCAACGGATGCTAGAAGATTTGTGCATCAAAATTTCTATCTAGTGCCTACTCATCCTATAGCCTCAGACTAGATTCTAGCTTGTGGTCTGGTACAATGTTCTGAGATCTAAGGCTTACTGATGAAGGCCACAAGCTAGAATCTAGTCTGGAGAGATGAGTACAGTAGATAGGATTTTGATGCACAAACCTTCTGGTTTGCACTCCTGTGTGGAGAGGCTTGCTATTGTTTTGTGTAAACATAAGAAATGGTGATCTTGTAATGCTTTAGTGACTTCATATGTAAATTGTAAATTATCTTATTGAATTATAAAAAAACGATTGTCTAAAGATTTGTAGTGAGGGCATTTTACTTGTAGTTATATGTTGAACTGTTTCCATCATAGAATTGAATTGTTAATTTTTTTAAAGAAAAATTTGATTTTTTTATCTTTCTAAATATGTTTGACATATAAAACATCTGAATGTATTTGGGACAGTATAAATGTTAGATTTTTTCTAAAAATATTTACCAATTCAATTAGATGATGGAAATAGTCCAATATAAACTCATGTTCTACATGGTTTAATGCAGTGGTAGATTGGTGGATTTACTTTAACTCTGTCATTTCCAGACCGAATGCTTTATGATTTCATGAACAACAAAGTTTTTGATTATTTTTTAAATGAACTATTTATTACTTACTATGAATTATTTATAACTACATAAAACAATGAATTGTGAATATAGATAAAAGTGTATAAAGAAATAGAGAAGCCGCTGCTTTAATCAAGAACACGCATTATTTATGAACAAATTTCACAAATACCAAAATAAAAATTAATTTTGAATTTGAATTAAATCACTATCAGAGTCCATTTGTAATATTAAAAGTCCCCCCCCCCCCCAAAGTTTTCTTTATTGGCAAGATACTAAGAATGACAATAGTTTTACTATAAAGTCAGTAGGGTTTGTGTTTTATAACAGATGAGGCAGATTTTGTGCAAAAGGTACTTTTATAAACTCATTATAAATGGGTGTTAAGAAAACGTAACAAATTTAAATTTAAAATTTATATTGCGCTAAGCATGCTTTTGGCAGATCACTGCCAGAATTATAGCGCTGACTTATTTTGTTGTTAAAAAGTTACGTCTTTAAATAAATGTATTTCATTATGTAAATGAGACATTACATATTCCATTTGTTGACAGTGGAACTTATGATTCTTTTTTATTAATTGTATATGGATCTTTTGCAATGGCACATGCTTTCTTGTATTTTTTTAAAATCTTTTTTAGTGCAAACTGTCTTCACATTAGTTGGACTAATAAATACATGTTCTGGGCAATCCTTATTGATCTATTAGCCCATGATTCATGTAATAGACAGTTTTACATGAGGAAAAATCCTGCATATAATTTTATAAACCACTTAGGAAGCATGCTCTGGTGGTATTCTATCTTTTACATTGTTCAAAAATTTATTTGACGATGGAGAAGATCTAAAGCTAATGTTATATGTGTTAGTGCATGTGTTTCTTAATTTATTTGTTATTCTAGGAATATATGGAAGGTTTATCCATAGTTTTAGGTTTATTTATGTTATCATAGAATTTGCCAATGATTCTTTTTGATTATATCCTAGATTTGTAAGGTTGTGAATGTAAGCCTCTGTATTATTTTTTCGATTGGATTTATACTTGCATAAGTTCATATTTCAGTATAAGAAACTTTTCAAATCTGCTAATTTGTGTTTCTTAAGGATTCTTGATTTTGTGTGAAAAACTCATCTTATTTCAATGAGCTTTATTTTCATTTTCTAATCAAGATTTTCATTGTTTTTGTCATTATATAAATCAAGAAAATTAATTCTGTGTTTATTATCTTCTGCTTCTATTGTCCATTGTAAAGATGATGTATGTTCAAGTTCTTGATATATATTATTGATATGTGTTTCTGATGTGCATTTAAACACATCATTCACATATCTCTTATAAATTTCATTAGATAAAGGAGTCAAGTGTTTTGGGATAATAGTATCCCCAAATTTTAGAGTAAAACTGTACATTATGCCACTTAGTGATAGCCCTATAAGCCAACTGATCAAAAAAAAAAAATAATGTAAAAGCTTATGTCCACAACTTTGCAAATCTGGGTTGTAATCGAAAAATGTTAATAAGAAACATCGGCAAATTCTACAATAACCTAAAA
Source organism: Epiperipatus broadwayi (assembly GCA_028023455.1). Taxonomy (NCBI): domain Eukaryota; kingdom Metazoa; phylum Onychophora; class Udeonychophora; order Euonychophora; family Peripatidae; genus Epiperipatus; species Epiperipatus broadwayi. The sequence continues at coordinate 1,445,502 of JAQFVV010000049.1, read as the reverse complement.
ACCATGGATAAGCTTCTATACATTGCTAGGATAGCAAATAAACTAAGAAACATATGTGCTAACACATACTTTAGCGTTAGATCCCTTCTGTCATTAAATAAATTGCTGGATAATGCAAAAAATAGAATACCACCAGAATTCTCCTCCCCCCAAGTGATTTAAAAAGTTATGTGCAGTGCCCCCTTATGCAAAGCTGTATATTATGGTAATTTTTGAACATTATTATAGGTCAACAAGGATCAGCCAGCACATATATTTATACAACAGGGCAAAACAAAATAATGAACATAATTTAATATTTCTTGAACATGATTCTATAATAAGTCATGCTGTTAATCAATTAATGTGAAGACAGTTTGCACCGAAAGAGTTGATAAAAATAAAAAATACAAGGAAACATGGGCAATTGCAAAAGATCCACATGGAATTAATAAAAAGGAATCATGTGTTCCATTGTCAAAAAAATGGAATATTTAAATGTCTTATTTACATAATGAAGTACATTTATTTAAGAATGCAACTTTTTAACTATCAAATAAGACAGCACTACGATTCTGGCAGTGTTCTACTGAAAGCATGCCTAGCGCAATATAAAATTAAATTTAAATTATATAACCTTTTTTTAACACTTGTTTATAACAAGCTTATAAATATTACAATAAGTAAAGAAAAGCAAAGTAAATACCATTTAGAATTACAAAATGTGTTTGTAATATTATGTATTGCACAGAAGTTGATATGAAATTTTTTTTATTAATAATAAACGGTGATAAACTGAGTATGAGTGTAGGTTGTTTTTTTGCTAACTTAATTCAACTCATATAAACTGGACTTAAGTAAACAATTTCAACATATATAAAATGCAAATATTTGAAAAATTTGATTTTTCAAGTCAATATGACACTCGTATATTGGTGAGTCATATACTTAGGAAACATTTTTTTGTTATATATTTTTGATGCACTGCTAACTAGCTGCTATGTTTTACTCTCACAAATTTGTTTTCGTTCACATGTAACAAGTTTTTTCATCTTTTTACCTGAATCGAAACCAATTTTTAAGAAAATAAGAGTAAGGATATGAAGTTACCACCATTCAATGCTTAAACAACTGGCCATGAAGGTAATAGAAGTTATTATTGTTTAATGTACATACTATTTTTCATGCTCTTTTTATATCTGCTAGATTGCATAGCTTGATAGGAAAGATTAAATGGTTGTGCATATTTTTATATTATCTATGATTATAATTCTGGCTTTGTGATATTCATTTTTTTATAAGTGTTAATATGCACAGATATTGGTTTACTTATTTATCCATTTACACGCACTGGTTGAAATAATTGAAACAAAATATATTGTTTTTTAAAGCTATACACATATATTTATTTGTTTATTGAGTTATTTTTTTATTTTAAATAAATCCTAGAATTTGTTTATATTGCATAAAAATGGCTTTCTCACTATTAGATACAATATAAAAATAAAGCCACAGAAACATGAGACTTGTTAAAAATTATTGCCATCAATTCTGATATTTCGTGCACCCCCTACATATTTTGTTGGCTGGGATAAGTCACAATTACTAGCTTAATTTAAATATATACATGTTTCATCAAGCCATATTTGAATTCCAATATTAGATTTATATAAGTAATTGAGTCAATAATTGAGTCAATAATATATACTGAGAGAGCTTTTTTTTTTTTTTTTTTACTAAATATTAAAATGAAGATTGACCTATGGGCTATAAAAATAAAGTGATCTCCAAATACTGCATTAATTTGTTTTCATAACTGGAAATGAATATTAAACTTTTGATGTTATTAAAATATTCTATTACTATTAATCATAACACCCATATCATCACATTTGTCTTCAAACAAAACTTTACTATTATATATGCTGAAGGTAGACAAAATAACAGAAACATCTTGTTACCTTTACTAATAGGTTAAAAATGCTACTTTTACCCTATGTTAAATGGAATTAAGGTAAAAATGTAAAACAGCTTTTAAATAGCCTTCTCCAGAACAAAATTTTTTTTCAACAGCGTTACATAGAAAAATAGTCAAGGAAAAGATTTTACCAGATTTGCATATTTCTGGGTGATATAGATTTGAGCAGGTTTTAATCTTTTTACTAGAGTTCACCAATTATTATTGGATGGTTAATTAAGTGGCTGTGTGAGGCTACTTGGAACTAAGCTTTTCCAACAGAATTAGAATTTTTTTTATTAGGTAGCTAATCTATACTCAGTTCAGCTAATCATTCAATTGTTATTTAGTAAGAGCATAAACAAGGATGAAATGTCAATGAAACTTTCATCACTTGGAAATTGGAATTGTGGAGCAATTAAATTGTCCAGAGAATTCTTAAAATGTCAATGACATTAACCTTTCACTCATTGCACACAAATTGGCTGCCTGAAAAATAACTGTAGTAATTTTTTGTGACTTGAATTTTTTTATAGATAAGTAATTCTTAACTATGTACACTATTATTTACAGTTATGTGATATTGGTTATTATCCTCATTGTAGGGTGTCTCGCAATTTAGTTGATTTTTCATTTCTTCCAGATACAAAGTGGAATAGCTTCCTGTTTCATTTTATTCACAATAATGCAGATCCAAAGTTATTCATTTGATAAGGTTTTCTTCTGTTAAATGGTTTATTTTTATGACAAGAATTTAAATGTTAATTTTTTTGTTCATATATGGCATATTTAATCAGGACATGGGAACAGCTCTGTATTCATACTTTACCCAATGCAGAAAGAGATTTTCACATTATGTTTTTTAAGATGTAAGGTAAATTTTTCATTTCAGTTTGAAAGCTTACTTTTTTAAAATTTCTTTGTATATTTTCATTTATTTTAATATGTTGAGATAGGGAAAATTTTCTACATTGATGTTAATACAGACTGAGATGTAAATATTATTTTAATTATTTGAAAGGTAATTTAATTTGCTACAAACACTGTTTAAACTGAAAACTATATATGAAAAATTAAGAAAATATTTTAAGCTTTGACTAAATCTTCTCTGATAAAACAATTTATTATATAGTAATTCCTATAAATATTTCTGTTAGCAATGTATAGATAGTGTAAGGGCTGTAGTAAAAGTATACTAAATTAAGTTTTTATTAATAATATATGTTTTTCCAGTAAAACATTTTTCTTATTATCTATCTATTTACCAATTATTTGAGAATATTTAATATTAATGTAAAATTACATAATATCAATTATAAAACTACTTTTGGTACCATATTGTGAATGTTTTTCCACGAGCCATAATAAACATCAATTAAAAACAGTTGTGTACTTCATGGGACTTGCTCCACATGCTTTAATTTTTCTGTTAAAACCGATGTCACATGAAATCTAATAGCATTCTGTAGAAAAAGAAATTTGTAAAAACTGCTGTCACATTCCAATTATAACTTTTGTTTTTTTTTTTGTAATAAGAGCAACCATCCATTTGAACAACCCACACCAATGTGGAACATTTACAAACAGCCAATAACAGATTCAAGTAAATATTTGTATATCTGCAAGAGCTTCTTTAAAGTATCTGACTTTCCTATGTTACCTTGTGCTTAAGCATCGTTTTTGCTGTAGAAAATTTTTAATTGAGAATGAAAGATGTTAACAGCACATTCAGCTCATGTGTGTTAAAATTATCTATGGCTCTGTTATATTTTTTGATAAGTAATAATGAGTATGTGATATTAACACATACAATTCCTTTTATAACAATTACTTACAGTTTTAATGAATATTTTCAAGATTTTGCATATCATCCAGTTTGCTGAATATTCTTTTCTATGTAAGGAATTTCTCATTCATTACATCATTCATTCATCTCAAATTTTCTCACCTTTGTGCTTAACTAATTGTAGACTAGATAATAAGTATTCACAGGATTATAAGTGCCTAAATTCACATAAAAAAATGTACATGAGAGACAATATATATATTAAAAAATAATTACTTAGTAATTTTCTTTTTATTATATACAACATTTACAAAAGAAATTAATACATTTTCTTGTTGTTAAAAGCAATTTCTTTTCGTTTTTACAAACAAAAAAAAATTTTTTTAAACATTTTAAAAATATATTTATTGTATACTGTATTCAAATTAATAATAGTAAAACATTAAAACTCACATGATGAAACCTATGTAAAAAAGCTGTAAAAATTTTGTAAGTATCAATGCCTAGTTTGCTATTTTTTTGCTGATAAAAAGAGATCCTTTCTCTCTTGATGATTGAATTTCTTATTATGTAAAGATCTACAGGTAATAAAAGCTGACTCATTTTATTAGCAAAATGATAATGAATTCGATTACTAATGAGATTTTTACATGCTTTTTTTGAATTTTTATGTATTATATACATTTATACTTTTATTTTTTTGTGGAAGATTAAATGCAATTAACTTAGTTAAAATTTATGCAAATTTTTTTATTTTATATATAACCTTCAGTTTGAATAGTGTTTTGTAGCAAAATTAAATTATGCTTTATTTTGTAATTATTTAAAGCATTTTAAAAACTAATTAAAATAATGAGTTTTTTTAATATGTAAAAATAATTAAAATTACATTGAGAAATAAGCCTTCTCTAATGTTAAAAGTAAAAAAAACTAATTTTTGGATTTCATATGGAAGTTTTTGATTTCCTAAGTAAATTTTCATTGCTTCAAAAAACATTATCAATTATAAAAATAAAATATGTTTTATATTTAAAAAAAAAATGAAAATATATTTTAAATGAAAAAATTAACTTGGAAAATAAATAAAAAGTTACCCTTTGTCTTTATTAAAATGACATTAAAAGTTCCCACTGCATTATACATCTGCCGCCCAAGAATAAAAATTAACTCATAATCACAGATTTATTACTGTTAAAAATAAATCCTTATAACAGCACAAAATTTTACTGTCAAGTGTCTGATGCAAAGCAATATCACTCTGATATTTGATTATTTTAAACCAAAATATGGCAGGAAGGACTCCTCCACTATAGGAATGAAGAAAACCTAATGTGGTTTAAAAATAATGTTTAAGAATATTATAGGTATATGCTGTATACATGTTAATAAAAATTAATAGATAGTTTTATTTGAACTAAAGTTCCAATTAAATGTAAATGTTTTAAAAATTTTGCACATAGTCATAATGATTTTATTTATGCTATTTTTTTAGGACCTTGTGTGTCTAATTTGTTCATGTTTTGAATTACTATCTGGATTTGTTACCAAATCTTGTTTGTAAAAACTATTTTTTATTTTAAAATTATTGAACTATATTTTATGAATTAATAGTGCAAATATAGGAAAACTATTTACATCAAACACATTTACTGAAGTAAATATTTTTTGAGAAATTTTTGCATTTTATTCCCACATATATAAAATAATGCAAATATCTGTCTATTTTTACAATCCAGGAAGTAATAAATGATTTTCAATAGTTTTTTTCCGTATACAGCATATTTCTCAATATTAAATTTTCTCAAGTCAAAATTTTATCATTTTCCTCACAATATGGAGGAAATTTAGTATTCGTTGTACATGAACTATATTTCCGCATACATATAGACATATTTGCATTTAAAAAAAAGATTCAAATAATTAGTTAAATTTGATTTGAGAAAAGACAGTAAAAATCAATCTTCATAAAATCAATGTCCTTCAAATGGAGCCCATCTCTGCATGGATAAAATTTGTGGAAATCCTGCAAGATGCCATCCACAAATACACCTGGAATTCCCAAGGGCTGCTCAAGTTGCTGGCTTCAATGGACAAAATTGCAGAGCAACTTGAATGATCAGGAGAGTGGGATGTTAGACATTAGCACCATCATCCAACTGAAACTTCAATACCATGATGCTCAAAAGGCATTGGCTGAGTACATCTTGGTCAAACGCACCCAGAGGTACATGGGAATCAGCATTGCTGGACCAGAAGTTACTCACAGGAAGCAAACTACCCCCTCATCCATCATGGTTGGCAACAAATCCTACATAGGTCAGGAATTGCTCCTTTATTTGAGAAACCATTATTATGCACATGCTTCTTAAAGCTGACATCTCTCCTTTCACTATGCTATCAACCTCGAATGTCATGCTGCACTACTTAACAAAATGAAAAGCTTCTCTTACTGCATCAACCCCTGTCCTCATGCTATCCCCAGTTTCCTCCTTCACTTAAGTCAGTTCACCATCCCCATCACTCTCAACATAATGAAAAGCTTCTCTTACTGCATCAACCCCTGTCCTCATGCTATCCCCAGGTTCCTCCTTCACTTAAGTCAGTTCACCATCCCCATCACTCTCAACATGATCAACAAGCTGGCCTCAGGTGTTTACATCATCAAGGATGTCTATCTGGTAACATTGGTTCTTTCCTTAAGAAAGATCGGCCGCCTACTGAGCTTAAGAGTCTTAGGCCCAATTTGATGACCCTCTGCTTATAAAACTTATTGAGTCTACCATCAAAGAGTCACTAGAACAATTCATACTCCCTGTCCTTTCTGCCTCACAGTTTGTTTGTAATGGATACTCCACTCTTGGGGCTGCCACACTCTTTAAGATGACCACCGAGCATGTTAGGCAGTCTCAAAGTGGCAGGCTTATCACTGTCCAGCTAGACATCTGGGTAACCTTTGACTCTGTCAGGGTTGATCTGCTCCTTGGCATCCTCAGGGACATTAACATTCCAGAGGCCCTCCTGTCCATCCTTCAGAATCTCCTGTCCAACAGAAAAATCCTAGTTACTCTTGATGGGAAAGTTGCCCCAGCTTCTCTCCTAACATATCCATCCCTCAGGGCTCTGCTAAGCACTTTGTTGTTCACTGCATTTCTGAATCCCCTCTTGCTCAGGCTGGAACATGACCTCCCTGGCATCTTCATTCCTGAGCTGGGAGAAAGCATCCAATCCCTTGCTTACATAGATAATGTGGTCATCTTCCTTTCCTCGGTTGATCCGTCCTCAAGCTTCAACAGATCCTCACCTGGTACACCAAAAAATACAGGCTGGAATTTAGCAGTGACAAATTAGCGGCTTGGCAACTATCTTCTGGTAAACAAATTCCTTTCACTTTCAACATGAAGCAACACAACTTTTTCAGATTCCCCCTCATGTTGTCTTCTAAGGACATGAAGGTATGGGTCCAAACTGCATTGTATCAAAACATATCATCCATCCTCAGCACTATCACAGGCATCTACCTCTCCCTTTATTGGAAAGTCACCTCAATCTTCTAGTGTTACCCAAAAATAGCATATTACCTCCTTATCGTTCTAACTACACATTCCTTCATATCCAAAATTAATGCTCTTTACACCCATTTTTTTCTGGGTTAGAAAGGTGGGGGCCACCAGCCTAAAAAAGCTTGGTTTTCCTAAAAAACCTCAATGGGCTGGGCCTGCACTCCACCGACACTATTCTGATCCAGAGATCTCACAACATTATCCTAATGCTCCTAAGTCAATTTCCTGCTGACCATGTGCGTATCATCACTCTCACTGACCCTCCGCTCAATGGCAGGCCCAGTTTATGGACCTCATTCAATGCCAACATCCTACAGAAAGCTGGCTTTGCTATACTATCCATTGGTGGCAAATTAAAGTACTGGGAGGTTTTCAATTGGACCACAGATTTCTCCATTGTCTCCCCTACATTCCTCAAACTTACAAATGTTCAATTAATCTGCAAATTCAAAAAGTGGTCCCTCGAGGCAAAATTCATCAATTTCCTCCTCAAAATCAACCTTCACTTCCTTCCCACCAATCAATTTTTGGTCAACCATAGGGGTTTCAACAAGATCTCTTCCCTATGCCAGCTCTGTAAAACTGACAATGAATCCTCCAGCATTTCATAAAATGTCCCTTTCTGCTTGGAGTGAGATGTGTCATCCACTCATACCTTTCCTCACACAGGAACACCCTCTTCAACATCCAAGGGGTTTTGCAACTATCAGACTATCAGTTTTCCTCATCTTTGCACTCTGGCTGCTCCGATGTGCTATTATTTTTGACCAGAGAGTACATTCAGTAAATCAAAAACTATTGGACCTAACTCACTCTCTCAAAACCATAAATACCCACCTCCGCTCCTCACAGACACTTTGGCAATCCTCCAACTACCACCCTCTCAGCCTCTCTCACAGGACTCAACTATTTAAATGTTTGCGACCTGTGTGGTTGCTCGCTCAATGAAGAAATGCATCTCAGACTTGCAACCAAAGACTTTTCTTGGCCTGGACTACATACCCTTTCCACTTCCCATTCCCTTTTCATATGCATTCTTCCCCTCTCACCATGTTGCTTCTGAATTTTCATTTTACCATATAATCACTTCTTTGTAAACCTTTTTCTAACTGTATTTTATCTGTTTTTTTGATGAATAAACTTTCATCACTGAGAAAAACAAAAATCAATCTTTATTATTCATAGTTGCTAAAAGTTGCATACAAGACAGTTTTCATGGAAATATTCTAGAATGATCATATTTTTGAACTGAAGCTAAAGTTTGCACAGGAAAAAAAAAAATAAATGAAAGATTTATAGTTTAAAATTATGGTTCTAACAAACTTTTGTTTAATGTTTTGCTATTTATAAAATATTTTTATAGTTCATAAATATAAAACATCTTTATACCCTGTGCAGTTTAGTGCAATTATTAGAGTATCTGATTTGGGATTAAGAGGTCACAGGATCGATTCTGGCACTTGCAGTTCTAGTGCTCAAATTTCTTATGAACTCCCAAACAATAAAGCCATTAGTATTTTTTTTATTATACTTTACATTAATCATTTTTTTAAAAGTGTTTTTTTTTAAGTATTATTTATTTAAAATTCAATATAAATTCATCATGTATACTCTTCTTGTTTAATACTTTAAAATACATGAACATAGTATGCTGAGCTGAGTATGACTACCAGTTAATTGAAAGCATGCCCAGCATATTATGTTGTTATATTTTAAAGTATTAAACAATCTTTTCTGATGTGTTGTATGTATTATTTATATTGAATTTATTGGAATTATATTTATTTAAAAGAAAATAATGCATAAAAATTAGATTATAGTTATATTATTATTTTTTTTCTTCTCATGTGTCACAGCATCAGCCGGGAAGCGAACCTGCTAACCGGGACAACTGCTTGTAAAGCGACTGTCACTGACCTCTTGACCACCAATGCTTGACAGTTATATTATTTTTAATACAATTTTGATTGAATTGCCCAAGAACAATTATATTGTTATTTATGTAGAACTATCACTATATCAGAGAAGTTGTCATTAATTTTAAAGTTTTAGTCAGTTATATAAAAATTTCATTTTTAAATAAGTAATCTGTTTTGCAACTTTTGCTTCTCTCTGTTTAAGCTTAACATTTTGATGCACATTTTTGTATAAGACTAAAGTATATTTATATTTTCTAGTATAGAAAGGAATAGTGCACATTCTAACATATATAAAATGAAAAATCTAAAAATTTTCAGCATATGAAATATAAACTAAAAATTCTAAAATATGTATGAAACATCTATAATAAAAATATTAAAAGTTTTTGTGAAATATGTATAATCATATCTAAATCCTAACATTTTGAAATTTTTCAATATACTTTCAACCTACAACATAGACATGTTCAGTGTACAAAATAGACATCATACATTTGAAAGCAAATATTTCATTATATGAAATAAAAAAAGTTCAAAAGATAGATATCACATATATATTATAAAATTAAAGGCGTAATATATATGAATGTGTAGTAATATTAACACTAAATTCTTCAAATCGTTCAATATTAGAAATGTAAAATATTGTATTATACTGAAATATTTGAATACATTATATAAAATACTTTATAAAATAATAAATAAGGTACTTTGGTATTATTCCTGCTATGATGTTACTCCGATGATGTATTACTCTTTTAAGTTTGCGATATGTTTAAAATAACACCTCCAAGGAATGTGGGGACAAACTTGATAAAATTTGTTTGTAGATCCCATGGAGGCGCTATTTCAAACATATTGCAAACTTAGAATAATATGTCACCAGCAGTAATACGTCCTAGCATGTTTAATATGAAAAGGCAAATCTAAAAAAATAATGGAGTCATATATTCATTATGGAAAAAGGAAAAAAAAGATATTACAATATTAAACAAAATAGGCACTTGTGAATTGTGCTTTTTTAATATGACACTACATATTGTCAAAGCTATCCTTTCCCTTACTGGCATACTACAGCACTTTGTGCCTTAATTTTTCATGTCAAATCTAAAAAAAAAAAAAAAACATTTACTTTCCAATGATGAAGAGATAGATATATGCATTAAAAAAGGAGAAATATGAAAAAGAATCCTGAAACATTTTTTAAATGTTGAGTTGTAACAAAGTTTTAGATTTATTTTATTTTTTTTTTAACTTAAAGAAAAAAAATATATGGCAAACTGTAAGATAAAGTTGTATCTTTATCAAAAATTAGTGAACTGTCAGTTTAATCATATATTTTAATTATCATTTTTAACACACACAAATATAAGAACTTTTAACTGTTAATATGTATAAAGTTTAGGGGACCCCCCCCCTCAAATATAACAACTTTTACCACTATTTTGAAATAAAAACAAAAATTACCTCTATGTGAGATACATTTGCTGTAAGTTTAATGTTTTGTTATATTTAAATATTTAAAATATATATAAAATTTTAGCAAAAAAAAAAAACAAATGTATAAAGTAAACATATTTTTAAATATATAATCGTATTACTTACAGATGATGCAAAAGATATATTATATAGTGGAGGGACAAAATCATTATGGCGGAGAGAACAATTTAATATCTTCTAAAATGGAAAGGAAAAGGTGAGTATTTGACATGGATTGGTCATGTTAGGATTCTTGGCTGCCATGACATCATAAACTGAAATTTTGAATAAATATTACCAGACAAAAACATCACCAGAGTAATACATCATAGCAGGAATAATACCAAAGTACTATAAATAAATATAAATTACAGAAAAATTTATTTTACAGATTTATTGAGCTATGTAGTTGGATAAAAGAATAAACAAATGCATGTCTTTTTTTTTAATGAAAATTCAATAGAAAAAAAAAAGGATGGGGGAACTTAATGTAATATTAATAGTGGGAACTTTTTTTTATTTACTGCAAATTGTAGTATATTAAAAAATATTAGAATTAAGTATTAAAATATATATGAATTAACGGGTATCTCTAAAAAACAATTCTCATTCTAGTAGCAGAAGTTGAGTAACAAATTGGAAGTGATTATTATGCTAAAAATACTGGAATATACACGATAATAGGATTAAGTTATAAGAATTATAAATTTATTTATTTAAGCATGTTGTTTAAAATTATATTTCAAAAACTTTATTGTATTGAAAACTTTTATATATAATATATATTATTTAGATTATCATATTTTTAATAGTATGTAAAATAATAGCTGTTCTGCAATTTACTTTGATTATCTGAATAATAAAGTTTGCTGCCAGTAAATGAAAGAAAGACATTATCCCCTCTTTTTTCATTTTGAATTTTTTACATGCTTTCTATAAATTTTGTGTGGATTTATGTTTCCCAGGTAGTGAATTGTTTGCATGTAAGTGTTTTATATAGACTTTTATTAAAATTATTTTTTAAAAAAAGCATTTATTGTTTTTTTTTTCCAATATGCTAATTAAAAAAATAAACAACTTAAAAAAAAAACAATAATTAAGTTCATGTTTTGTCTATAACATAATTATAATTTCTGTAGATATAATTTACTTCACTTCTGAACCAAAAGACAAAAACTGCAATAACTTATTTTTTTTTTTAATGGCAAAGTAGAATGTTTTAACTATAATTATTATTATAAAAGATAATGGACTCTGAGCCTATAGGAATATCACACTTCCAGCTTCAATGAAGAAATCACATTATAACACAACCTATGTTGATGTTATCAGAGCAGTATAGATATATTTAAGTTCTTATCTTTTAATAATAATAGCTCATATTTATTTACTGATTGGCTATAATCTTGATTGGTTTATGACCTGAAAAATTTCTACAGCATGGAGTCCAATTTTTCAGCCATTATATCATGAACATCTTCAGTAATAATTATGACAAATTATTAATATTTAAAATAAAAATAAACTTGTTTTGCATTAAAATATTAAAACTTAAGATTTTATTAATTAAAAATGATAAGTTTTACAAAGTTATTAAACATCATATGATTACTATTTCTTATGCTTGCTTGTAACTTATTAAAACAGGCAAAACTCTCCATACAGTATTGCCACTCAGTGCAAGTCAGAGTAATCAATGGATGCCAGAAGGCTTGTACATAAAATCCCCATCTAGTACCTACTCATCCAATATCCCCAGACTAGTTTCTGGCTTGTGGCCTTCATCAGTGGGGAGCCTTAAATCTGAGAGCACTGCACTTAGATCTTAGGATCTAAGACAATCCTCCAGCAGCTACCTTTTATCTTTACTTAACTACAAAATTATGTGTCTTAAATTGAAAACACAATAATATTTTCAATCCAAGCTCATTAGCTTATATAGTCATATAGGTCTGAACTCATTTTAGTACCTATACATTTTGATGTCTGTTTCTTTAATAACCATAGTCACTACTATCCTATTAGGCAGGATCTAGGTGCAGTGCTCTCAGATTCAAGGCTCCTCATTGAAGAAGCCAGAAACTAGTCTGGAGATATTGGATGAATAGGCACTAGATGGTGATTTTATACACAAGCCTTCTGGCATCCATTGATTACTCTGGCTTGCATTGAGTGGCAATACTGTATGGAGAGTTTTGCCTGTTTTAAAGTTATTAAAGTTGCAGGTCTTAAATAAACTGTAGCATATTCTGATTCACAACCACTAGAGTGATACACATATAGAAATGTTAGCAAATATAATTTGATATAATTATTCCATTTTGACAGTAAGTACAATATTTTAAAATCAAAGTGAAGTATTTTTTAAATAACATTGCAAAATTGTTTGTTTTCTTTTTTTTTTAAATTGAGTGTTTATTTATAAACAAGAATATAAAGAATGAATCTTTCGTTAATTTAATCTGAATAATGAAAAAATTAAATATAGTTAATTTTCAAGAAATAGTTAGAAAAATTAGCATTTGAGCTTTTAATTTAGCATAAAAGAAAATAAATTGTTGATGCAATGTGATGAAGTTTTTTTAATTTAAATAAGTAGAAATTTCTGCGCTGAGAAACTGTTAGATAAGTTAAACAATTCCTCCCTTTGAAAACATTATATATCATACTAAATCATGTTCAAAAAAAAGCTGAATTCAGTGCCATCTAGAGTTCATTAATTTTTTTAGCATTTATATATTTTAATTATGCCTCATTGTTTAATTTAAACATTTGTCAGATTATCAACATTGCTAATTTATGATTAGATCCATCCAAATTTACAAACATTTTGGATTGCATGCTTAACATTAGTGCTTGAATGTTTAAATCAAGTCTCTATTAATAGTATAGGAATAAAAAGTAATCAATAAATAGTAATAGTTCAAATCTTATTATAATCTTATAAAAAATGCATATGGCTTTATTACTTGGGAGTTATCCCAAACTGAACGTTCTACCAACTGCCCTAAACCAAGTAGGGCTATAATCTTATAGAAGAATGACAATTTGATAATCTGTCCACTAGAATGTGGGCCTGTTGATTTACATACTGCTTATATATTTTAATTTTGAAATTGCATAATGTGTTACTGTTATTTAATTTTAACTGGGAGAATCTTGATGTGCTTAGGATTAACTCAAATAAGCATAATTGAAGTTGTAAATTTTGGAGAGCTCATTCTTACTATCTGCAAATGCCCCCATATCATCATAAATCTGATAGACTGTGAAAACATCCCTGTCTCACACTTATTTTTACAATCTTCCATTTATCTAAATCTAGTTCTCTTATCAATGCCTTTTCACGATCAGTAAAAACAAATAGTAATCTTTCTTTCTCTCACTTTATATTTCTCAACAATTATTCTAATGACATCTCCATTTACATTTTCTAAAGTAGCTGTTACTTCTATCTTTTTTTGAATATGCTGTATCATAATGAATATAAATAATAACAATAGTCACTGTGCAGATGTAACTAATACATGCTAATTTGTTTATTATATCCATATCTAAAGTAAATATAATTTATTTATCATATCCAAATCTTTTAACTGACACTTTCAACTGTTTATCAGTATTCATCAGAGCTTATTTTTTTATTTAGGAAAAGTCATTAAACATAAAGAATAATTCTTGCTGCATATCTAATATTTCTTTCTAAACAAAATATGACCTCTGAAAAATTCAGTCAAACAGTCAACTTAAGTTTATATATGCATATACAAAATGATTATTATTATTATCATTTATATTTTTTAAATCTACATTGCTTTTCAGTCAAGAACGTGTTTAATCTTTTAAAAGTCCATCTATTCTAGATCCTCAACAAAGTTTTGGCAATTGTTCTCAAATTTTCATTTTTCTGATTTTAATTTCTTATTTAGTGGAATCTTAATTGTTTCTTGAGGCATAAATTTTGTTACAATTATGAACTATTTCTCATATTTATTAGTAATTCAACTGGAATCTCATCGATTTTTTAGTCCTTTTCTAATTTTATCTCAAATTAACTTTTGTAACTTCTTTTATTATTGTGCAGTTTTGATTCTTATTTGCATGGTCTCACTAATATAGATGAGGACTAATTATTTTTAGATAATAAAAAGTATTTTTTTTCTTCATTTCAGTGCATTTACATTTTTTAACTAATCCTTTATTATTTCTGGCTTTAATAACTACTTCATTCTCATCTTTTTTTTATTCTAGCTATTCTACTATTTATTAAACCACTTTTTTTTTTCAATGAATCTACTCCCCTTTAATTTTTTTATAATGACATATTTCCAACTTTATCCTAGTTTACTATTAAGCCTTCAATATTTATGTTTTTTCTCCAGAGTTCATGTTTTTCTGTGTTTTATTTTATATCATTTTTATTTATTTTATTACTACTTGAAGCCTTTTTTTTACTTCTTTCAGAACTTATGTCTTTACTACTGCAACTTTTTAAAATTTTTTTTGAATAGCCTCATCTTTATTTTATCTTTTTCATTTAACTTATTACTTTTAAATTGCTATCACTTTATCTTTCTTATTGCATTGCCAAATTCATACAATATTAATATTATCTATATTTTTCATTACTTTATACAATGCTTTTTTATAATCTATAATCCACTTATTTTTTTATCCAATAAATCTGATAATTTTTTCTAATATGTCTTTTAATTTATCAAATGCACATTTCTTTTTTGTCTTATTTTTTATTATTTTTCATAAAAATAATTTAAATTCTAATATTACTAAACTATAATAGAATTTATACCAACATTCGAATGCACATTTCCACTCTTAATAAACTTATTATTTCCTGTAGTTTTCTTCATATGATTTTTTACATCATGTTTTTATTATTACCAAAATATTTTTTCTATAAGTAATCAATCAGCCTTTCATTTCTCTTATTTTTTTAATCTCAGACTCATAACTATCTACAATTTTATCATATGTTCCTTTGTCCCACAACAATATTCCATTTTTTCATTATCATTATACATCTATTTTTATAATTATTTCCAGTCATCTTTTAATTGTTTTGTTATGCATTTCTTATTTTTTGTCATGATATATATATCACAATCTAATTGAGTCTGCTATAAAAGTCAAATTTAAGTTTTAAAGTAATATATAAAGATTATTTTAATAACAATAAATCCTTAAGCTATCAACAATCTCAACTTCTAGTCATGGCTTTATTGTCTTAGTAATATACTTTATATGGAAATTGGAAGTTAGTCTGCTTTCAGAACAGGTTATATTTGCCTGTTTAATGAGGTTTGTTTAAACTTATTTACAATAATAATCCTCCCACTCCTTGATCAAGTTACAATCTTTAGTGTCTATATAAACATATCTGTCCATAGATAAAGTTGATATACCATCATTATTGTTGAGGATTGTCTTAACTACAGGTTAAGAATATTGATAACTTAAAGTTTATTGTTATCTTCTTCATTTACATTTTAATTGGTTTCATTGTCATAGTAAGGATTATTTTAAGATATAAACCTCTTTATCATAGATAGAATTTAACTTTTTCAATAAACTATCCAACTATAGGCTGTAAATTCTAATATTTTTAACGCTCTGTGATAGAAATATTCAGGAGTGTTTGCTACATTTGATCTTTAGTTCACATTTATTTAATTTGAATTAAAAGTTTAAAAGGAATGTAAATTGGGTAGAAGTTGATATTGTAGGCAGTGCAGTTATAATTGTAATCTTTGATTAAAATCTATACACATTTTTAAACTTTTAATATCTTTAGATATATAAATAGTCACTGCAAATAATTTAGATATATAAATGACTATTGCAAATATATTAAAAATATAATTATTCAAACTATCTAGCAATGTTTTTATCTATAAATTGCTCTCAGAATCCTATTAAAAAATTATCAATTTACATTTATGTATTTATTATTGCTTTTTTTTTTTTTTTTGGGTGAGCGCACAAAAACTTTAAATATCAACAGTACATGTTTGAAGACTAATTTTCTTCTATGTGATTACATAAATATGCTACCTTAAATTATTGATTTATAAAGATCTCAGTATAGACCCTCAACTCTCCACACTCTCTCATACCACTGATACACTTGACCACATATATATCCAAAAGATAAATAATCTTACAATATACATATTTCATGCTAAACCAGCACTCGTCAGTTTGTCCAGATTATCATCTCTACACATATATACAATAAATGCTCAAATTTATATTAAGATAGCCAATCACCATGCTTTAATGGACAGACCAGTTTGTTTCACCCTCCCAACTTTTCAGTCGTCCATTCTATTGAAAACTGATGATGGAACGCTCAAAGCGCACACTGATGCTGACATTCTCATCACACCCAGATTGACCATAAGTCACTCTGACCCCTCATGTACAGGACATAATCCATTTAAGTACATATACGAGGTCTGGGCAGGCATTAAAGCTACTATTTAATATCTAACACATAGGCTATATATATACCTTACAAACAATGTAATATATAGGGTATTTTGAGTTCAGACTTTCACACAACCCTCAACTCTCCACACTATCTCATACCACTGATACACTTGACCACATATATGTCCAAAAGATAAATAAGCATACAATATACATATTTCATGCTAAACCAGCACTCCTCAGTTAGTCCAGATTATCATCTCTATACCTATATACAATAAATGCTCAAATTTATATTAAGATAGCCAATCTCCATACTTTAATTGACAAGCTTCATTCCACTCCAACTTCTATCTTTTCAGTCATCCATTCTATTGAAAATCTGATGATGGAATGCTCAAAGCCCACAATGATGCTGACATTCTTGTCACACCCAGGTTGACAATAAGTCACTTTGACCCCTCATGTACAGGATAAAATCCATTTAAGTACACATACGAAGGCTGGGAAAATATTCAAGCTACTATTTAATATCTAACATACAGGCTATATATATATCTATACAAACAATGTAATATATAGAGTATTTTGAGGTCAGACTTTCACACGATCCTCAACTCTCCACACTATCTCATACCACTTATTGTACATATGTGTAGAGATGATAATCTGGACCAAGTGACGGGTGCTGGCTTAGCACGAACTATGAATATTATTTATCTTTTAGACATATATGGGGTCAAGTGTATCAGTAGTATGAGATAGTGTGGAGAGTTGAGGCTCGTGTGAAAGTCTGAGCTCAAAATACCCTATTTATTACATTGTTTGTACAGGTATATATAGCCTGTATGTTAGATATCTCAGTATATTGTAAAAGATTTAAAAAGAGACTATATATTTGAAACTGATAAGAAAAGATTACAATATTGTAAGTCTCTATGAAATAAGTTGGGTTGATGGTGAGATACAAAGAGTGAGGGTTTACTTTCTGATGTTAAAAAGAAATACAATATAGTAATTGAATAAGAATCAAGAGCAAAAGTTTTTAAAATAGTATCAATGATAGATGGCTACAAATGATTTAATGTTGAAAAATAATCATATGGTGGTGATTGATTGAGTTTGAATATAAGAACCTTTAATTTTTGATTTTGTCATTCTGTGACTGAATCCATACAGTGAATATATTGATTTGATAACCAGAAAATGAAAAAAATAGAAATCTTGCAAATTGAAAAAGCAGTTGAAATAAATTGTATTATCATAATGAATGACTAGAATACTATGGGAAGTCAAAATAGACAGAAGATAAAATTGTAGTAAATTTGAGATTAAAGAAATGAAAAAGGTAAAAAATTGTTTAAATTTATAAGGAAATAAGGATGATAGTAGTGAATATGTAATTTAAAATTCCGTAATTTAAAATTCCATAAGAGATGAATTTACATCTAGAATAGTCTTGATGATTAATAGATTATATATTCAGAATAGATTTAATTAATTTATAGGTATTATATTCAGAATAGATTTAAGAATAACATTAACACATTCTTAGTAAGAGTATAATTAGTGTAAGAGTTTAAGATTATAATAATAATAAATAATCTGTTAATATGTTAAAGAAGATATTAGGAATACATTTTAAAAATTGGATGATTTAAATGAATATCTGAAAATTAGATGACATTATAAAGTGAAATGAAAGATGGAACATAATGAAAATTTAAAGGAAACCATAGTGCATATAATAGTTGGAAGAAGAATAAAAGAACAAAAACACCTTTTATTAATAAAGAGATGATAGAGAGAAAATGGACTAATATATATACAGAAGTAGTCGTATATAGAAAAATTAATGATAAATTGAATCATGCTAGAAAAGCTAGATCAGAAAAAATGTGATGAGATAGAGGAATTCCAAAGAAAATTATGTTTTAATTTTTATAGAGTGGTGGGAATGAACAATTGAAATAAAGAATGATAAGTTATTGTAGGGAGATAAATATATTGTTAATGTAGCTGGAAGAGTATACATATGATTTACATGATAGAAATAAAAAACCATGGTTTGTATTAATAAAAAAACGCAGTAAAGGTAGATGAATATGTAAATGGAAACTGCAAAAAAAAAACTCTGACTGAGATAAAACTTAAAGAATTCGTAAATCAAGAAGATAAGGGAAGAGTAGAGGAAAATTTGTTGTAATCTAATTTAAAAACCTAAAGACTGAGGTTTTTAGAACTCAAGTTTAATGCTACATGATTGTACAACAAATATATTTATAATAGAGAAAAAAAAAGAAGTTGTAATGGAGCTGTGATAATATGTTGGACTATTTTCATCATCTATCACTCAAGGTTGAATGTCTAAAAATTTTTAAACTTTATTTAAAACTTTTTAAATACATACATCTTGTTAGTAATAACATACAAATAGACAAATAAGTTAATAATTACACAACATTTTGAATAGTATTATTCTTACTCTTCTTCAGGTGGTGCTGGCCTGATCATTGGCAATATTGGCATAAGAATTGAATTTACACATTGAGATTCTTGAATATCGAATATTAAGGCAATGCTTTAAACAACTTGACAGAATAGTTCAGTTGGTTAGAGAATTGCCTTAACATTCGATATTCAAGAATTTCAAGCTGTAAATTCGATGCTATGTCAATATTATCACTGGTCAGGCCAGCAACAACACCTGAAGAAGAGTGCAGAATACTAACCTGTGTTGTCTATTTGTGTATTATTACTAACAGGTTCTTTGTATTTGAAAAGTTTAAATAAAGTTTAAATTTTTTTATATATTCAACCTTTAAAGATAGATTATAGAAATAATTCAACATATTATTACAGCTCCATTTTAGCTTCTTAATATTTATAATAGGTTTCCTTCTGAATAGCAGTTTGGATTTTTAAAAGATAGAGAATTAGGATGTGCATGGAAGGAAAATGAATCTTCTTAAGAAAGTTTTATATCATCAAACATCACATGATCACCATCTCTATACTAGCATATAATTTGTTGTAAACAAAGGCAAAACTCCCCATACTGTAGTGCCACCTGTGCCAAACAGAGTAATCAATGGATGCCAGAAGGCTTGTGCATAAAATCCCTATCTAGTGCCTACTCATCCAATATCCCCAGACTAGTTTCTGGCTTGTGGCCATCATCAGTGAGGAGCCTTGGATCTGAGAGCACTGCACCTAGATCTTAGGGTTAGATCTGGAGGGTTGCATTAGATCCTAAGATCTAGGTGCAGTGCTCTCAGATCCAAGGCTCCTCACTGATGATGGCCACAAGCCAGAAACTAGTCTGGGGATATTGGATGAGTAGGCACTAGATAGGGATTTTATGCACAAGCCTTCTGGCATCCATTGATTACTCTGTTTGGCACAGGTGGCACTACTGTATGGGGAGTTTCATAAAAAGGCATTTAGAAAAATGAATTGGATTGTTGCATCAGATTTTTAAAGAAGAAAGCCATAAGTTGAATGGCAAGATAACTTATAAATATATAATATCTGTAAAGTCTAATCATCTTAAATAATTACATATAAAAGGGATATAAGATATGGAGGTTTATCTCTAGTTTTGTTTAATAACATTGTTAAGTAATTTTTTGATGAGAGATGAATTAGCATTATAGTAGAAATAATATTTGCACTAGTTTTGTATAACAGTACATGTATATACTAATACTAAGCATAACAATGTTAAATAGAGTTGATGAAATTTGGAGAAACATTGTAAACGGAAAAAATACTGTAAGTGCAGATTGTAAGAGAAATAGTTGGACAGCAAATTAAAGAGCAGTTTTTATTATTATAAATTAAAGAATTTGAATAACTGATGACTGTAATAAACTATGAAGATATTAGAATGATGATTGCAATTGTGAAACAGGATTTTAATAAGAGAAGAATGTTATGTGTGAATCATTGAATTAAGGTAGACACTTATTAAATATTTTATGCTGATTGTGACTTTATATAAAGCAATGACTTATAATTAAAAGATGGGAGAAAAGAAGTTATGAGGCTTTTAAGATATAGATTTGAAAAATGGAAGAGAGAAATTAAAAAATAAAAGAAACACTGTTGCAATGTTGAAAAGAATAAATATAAATAGATAATTTATTGAAAAATTTACAAAATAAAAAAGGAAATGAATACATATTTTGAATAAGTGGAATTATGAGAATTATATTGGGTCTTGTAGAGGAAGAGAAATAGAAGATAAAAAAAGATTGATGATTTAAATCAGTGATTTCCAAACTTTTTTCATTTACTTAAATTATATTTTTTATATTAGCAAAAATGTTTGAAATTACTACAGTTATTATTACTTATATAAGGCTAAAACCTCAGTACATGGTTAATTTTATTATTATTTTTTTAATGTATATGTAATAATTGTAAATAATTAACCTAATAATGGAATTAAAATGCAACGGTAGAAAGACTGTGTATATATATTTACATTCAAAACTCAAAAAATATGATTTAAAATGAACTAGCACAAATTATATATGACCACATTATATTAATTGTTATATGTGTCTTTTTCTGCCAGCATTCAATTTTTGTTTTTGCATATTCCTAAATGTCATCATTCATACATTGGAGGTGCCCATATCTGAGATTGTGAATCAATGATCTAAAAGAAGTGACTGGCTATGATTATTTGAAGACTGTTGTACTAGGCAAAAAAGCGTTGAAAAAGAGTGATCAATTCATATGTTAATTTTGCTTTTTAAAAAAATAAACAATGGTGACAATTAGTTATTTTAACTCATGGAGGTGTCTTCTGAGAGGAAGAAAAGATATAATTCTTAACAAAAAGGTTGTTGATCAATACATTAAAGTGTTTGATATTTCTTTTCCATGTCTTATATATTTATTCAGAAGCTTCTTATAGTATTATGATTAGTGTCTCTATCATTACTGCAATTTGGGTCTCACATCTGTATAGAACATAGAAAATTTTTTTTCTGGGATAATGGAAAGATTCTAAACTTAGATTTTTTTTTTAGGTAATTGGCCTACAGTAACCATGCTAGCTTTTCAAATCTTTGGCTGATAAATAGATGTTTAAGCTATCCATAACAAAAAGGTGAATGTGCTAAATTAATTTGGGTTGGTCAGTTGAGTTGAGATACCAACCATATAATAAAAATGCAATCGTAATATGATCTCACAAATTTTTTTATGATGGAGGTGTCAAATATGTATGAACACAGCCTGTAGTAAAACTTTATCTATATTTATAAAATTGTAAATATGGAGTTAGACTACTTAGTCTTTTATGAATGGCTGCTAATGTTGAAAATATGTTTTATATACACTTCATAAAGTACAATTATTATATAGTAATATCAATATCCATCTTTACATTTTGAAATATTATTGATAAAAGCTAGCAAAATTCATTTAAACAGAAATGACATGTTTCTTCATCAAATATTCAAAAACAAATTTTTCAGTATGTGTTTGGTTACCCTTTTTTGTAAATATTGTTTTGCTAATGTGTTATATATATTAAAAGATATAATTTGTTTCAAATATTTTTTTAAAAATCACTCTTATGTGCATAATTACTATGTAGTTATATATATATGCACACGTACACATGTCGAATTGTGAAAATCTTCATGATTTGTGACATGTGCATATAATATATATATATATAATTATTCTTAATCTTAATTTTTTTTTTTTTATACGTATGTGTAATAACAATCATTTTCTAATGAGAACCATGTTAGGTTTATGAGTATTGATCTTTTGGTGCAGGCAGAATCTTGATAAACAGAGAGTGATAAGTTTGCCAGATTGAGATAATAAATCATTTTTATGGTCTGAAGAATTTTCACTCATAGCAAAGCCTTTGATATATTATGTTGAAAAAATGTGGTTCCATTTTTAAAGTTTAAAATTTAATGAACTTATAGATTTATCTCATTTTAAAAAAGTTTCTCTCTCATTTGTTATAGTTATTAATGTCATTAATATTGTGTTTAATAATTTAGAGCTGGATAATGTATAATGAAATATACACCATTTAAAATGTTAATTGAATTATATTAATATAGATTAGTTCTGGTTAATATGAAAAGAAAAGTCATTTTTTTAATTTGGGAATATGTTAACAATTTATCACCTCATTTTAAGTTTTCATGACTGTATGAATGAGTTTCATTTTCCATTCTGAAAATTTTATAACTGATTTGTTAAACATTTTATACTTATATTCTATTAAAATAACAGCTGGCTGTATTATGATAATTGGGTTTTCTTTTTTCTTTTTTAATATGCCACTAAATTAGAATGATTTAGACAATTTACAAAATGTCTGTGGAAATGTGGTTTTAATAGAATCTTGTAGTTTATTTTCTGATATAGCTATGAATGTTATTAGGCAGAAAAATATTGAGATTATGTATATATGGCCATCCATTATGTCATCGTTTTTCTCTTTAGAATAAAATCAGTCAACATCATGATGAAAGATAATCATGGATTCGATGTCTATAAGAGTAATAAAACTCTTCTCATCCATGAAAAAGCTCTTTTTTTAAAAAATTATTACATTGATTCTTAACTAATCAATGAAAATTAACTGAAACTTTTATCCTGGTTCCTAAGAACAATTTAATAACTATTTACTGATAATACTTGAAAAGTAATTGATTTAGGTAACCCATCTCAGATTTGAATCATAGGTTGCTAACATGGATACAAATGCACTAACCACTATATTATGAGGCTCTTAACACATTGTAAATGCAGTTTAATTTATCCCATTTCAAACTAATTATTGTCTAAAGTTCAAATACCTAAGTTTCTGAATTCTAAACCACTTTGATTTATTATATTAGATCTGATAATAAGTCAGTAGCTATGTATTTTAATAACATTTGTTATGTCTTGTTAGCAATTTTGGCTTTTGATACAGATGGTAAATGCTACGACTACTTCATTTTATCTTTAAATAGTGGTGAAATCTCTTTGCTCTAGAAGCTATGTGACATATTGATTTGCATATATTCATATATATATTTCATTATCTTTTAAATTAATGGTGAGGAGCAATCCAATTCCTTTTTTTTAATAAAAGAATTTGGTACTTACGCATCATTCTTTTGCTCCCTTCTCTGGAAGCTAGCCAGGTGTTTTTTGTTTAATTATTCATTTTCAGGGCTATCAAAGTTGTTTGTTTTTTTTTGTTTCTCAAAATTATTTTATTACATGTATTACTTGTTAATTTTAAAAAATATTAACAAATCGAATATAAGTTAATGTTAAGTTTAAATAATTAATAATAATTTTTTTTTATAAATGCTATTCACGACATATAATTAATAATTTATTTTTGGTGTACTCTAATGTACAAATGTTAACACATTGTTACCAGTGTTGTGATTTTTTTGCTTTTACTGTAGCACTTTCATTTAAGGCGGTGTTTAATTATTTTTTCTAACATTTTGCAAACATGATTAAAAATTTGGAATCTACAAGTCACAGAAGAAGATGCAGTGGAGTATTTTCAGAGTTACAGGTTAGTGCATACATTTGTAGCGATGTTGCAGCTGTTTTTTTTAAAAATATGATTATCATATTAAATATTTCGTAGAATTTTTTTTTTAAGATGATTATAAAAGCACAAAAAATTACACAAAACTCCAAACAGCTGTAATTAAATAAAATTTAATATGACTGTAATAAAATAAAAAACATAATGAAAAGAAAGTATACCAAAAGTGGGTATTTATGTCTGTGGACAACAATTGTTAATAGTTTGCAACATTGCCACAAATGTATGCAATAAGCTGTAATTCTGAAAATATTTCACATCTTCTTCTGTCACTAGTAAATTCCAAATTTTAATCATTTTTACAAAATGTTAGGAAAAGTAAACAACAGCTTGAATGAAAATGCTATGGTGAATGCAAAAAAAATCACGACAATCGTGGCAACATGTTAACGTTTGCACACTATAGTATACCTAAAAAATAATTAATTAATGTTCTGAATGGATTTATAAAAAAATAAGTATTAATTATTTAAACTTAATATTAATTTTTATTCGATTTGTTAATATTTTTTTAAATTTAACAAGTAACACATCTGCAATAAAATAATTTTGAGAAAAAACAAACAAACAAATATTTCGACACCTCTGAAAATGGATAATTAAACAAAAATACCTGGCAAGCTTCTGGCGAAAGGAGTGAAGGAATTATACGTAAGAACCAAGAATTTTCTGCTAAAAGGAATTTGATGTTAAATTGAAATGAGACTTGATTTTGTTTTTTAAGGTGTTCGATAGTTCTTAACTGAGAAATATGCGAATTTACTTGAGGGCAAAATGAATGGGTGCTTATATGTTTGAATTCTGATTTTTATTAATATTTATAATCGTGATAGACAAAAATAAGTTATGACTATTATTTCCTGGAAACTCTGAAGTCATCAGACATGTTGAAGGTTTAACAGCAGACCTTATCCGAGATAGATGGATAACTATGGAAGTTTGACAGAATGTTGTGGAAAAGAGGAGTTGTGGAGAAACTGGATTAAATGTGGAGTGATGATTTTTTTTTAAATTAAATGTTAATTTTTCATTATATTAACTATTATATATATATATATTCCAGTTCTTAGGATATGTTTTTTTCTAGAAACTGAAGTGCTGAGTAAAAATAGCATAAAAATTAGTTATTGTATCATATTTTAGATAGACTAAATACAAGTTCATTCACATAGAACTTTTATTAATGGAAGTTTTTTTAAATGCTTGAAAAGTTCATAGTGAATGAAAAAGTGAGTGAATACATACTTGAAAAGCATGAAAATCATATAAATGGTACATCATTCGAGAGAAATGTCAATCAGTTGTTTTCTAGACACTGCAATCAATTTGTTGGTATCTTCTAAAAAATTATCTAAAACTCACCGTCTAAATAGATATCTTAGCAACCATCCATACATATAATAAAATTTTAGGTGTGGTAACAGTCTATGATTTTTTCGTTGTTAAATCTAAGTTGTATTTTGATTTTCTATTTAATTGTAAATTCTAATAGTAATTAACAATATTTCTAATTGCAAATTATTGACTACTTTATCATTTAGCTTTATTTAAAATGGTTTTCAAATCTTTCCAGAGAAAAGATTTTTCTGGAGTAATGATAATAGCTCAGTAATAATAGTGAAAAAATAAACTTAAAAAAAGTGTTACTGCACAATATTGAAAAATGAATTTTGATGCATAATGGCAGTCACTGTGGTAGACATAGCTTGAAGCTTAGAGTTTTAAAGATTTTAAAACATCTGGCTCTTTACTTCACTAAGAATATATTTGTACTGTTATAATAGATTTAATAAAATTTAAAATATAATTTTATTATTTGAAATGGATTTTTTAAAAAAGTTCGTTTTATATTGTTTTATTTAATTTGAGACAATTATTTTGAAGCAGAAATATTTTATTGCAAACACATGATAAACATATGTAACATTTCTCATGTAGTTTCAAAATGACAAAGGAAAGACTTATTGACTTTCTATAATAAATTTAAAGTTTTTTTTTTTTTTCATTGCAATAGATTTATATTTATTATTATTAGACTGTGGGAAATATTTTCTATTCTTTGGCTTGATGTAATATCAAATATGATCAAACTATATTTATAAATGGGTATGAACCCTAACTTAGAGGCTCTTAGTTTGATTCCAACTGAGTAACAACCTTCTCATCTCACTTTGGTTAATTGAATGAGATATTGGTGCTCAAACATCTTTACTTTTTAAACAACTGACTATATGAAAAGTAAATAATTCAGAAATTGAATTGTAATATTCATTTTCCAACTTATTCCATAAATGCTTTAAATTTTTTTAAAGATAATATTACTTTTAATTAGTTTTATTTTTTAGTTGTTGTGCCTGCAAATTTATATTCCTCTATGTAGTCATCCAAGACCACCTAACTATGAAATTATCCCAGTTTGTAAGCTCTAGAATATTAGTATCATTGAAAATTGTAATCATATTTATATCTTTTTACTGTATATTTTTTGCAATTAATATAAGACAATCTCTAAATTGTCTTAAAATTATGTGAGCAAAAGATAAAACAGCTTTAAATTGCCCATTACAGGCAAAGGCCTCTTCACCATTTCCCCACAGGAATCAAGAATAGTGAAGGAGAACTTATCTTCTATGTTGGTAATAGTTTTTCAATCTTTCTTATACCCCCTAACTATGAATAGATATCCATTTACTAACTAATACTTGATTGGATAATTGAATTGCTATGAACCAATTGTATGGAGAAAAAAAATGAGCTTAAGAATTGTCTTTTCCTTGGAAGTATTTATACTGTTCTATTAAATTCAAACCCTATGTTAAGTTGATCATTTATGGAAGAGGTGGGCACTATTGACAATAATTATGAGACTCTCTGATAAACCTTTATATGTATATATCCAGTAAATGCTGAATTTAAAATATACTGTAAATATTTTATATGTAATACGTTATTATTTTCTGATCCTGAGAACAAATTTTTATCTTCAGATAAATAAGATAACATTTTTTTTTTTTTTATAAAAATCTTTGTGAATTAAATTTTATCAACGTTTAAATTTACACAAGCAGTATTTTAAAATGTGCTTTGATGATAAAAATAGCTATAATGTAGTTTTGCTTTAATATTTTATTTTGATAACTTATCAACTAGATAAAAGTGATTTTTTAAAAAAAATATACATTTTTGCTTCAAAAATAAATATATGTGTATATATAAAATGAGAAATGTTTGAGATAATGATTACAAAAAGAATACAAACTTACATTTCACACATTTTAGTAACCATTACTGTGTTGTCTTGATACCCATTCAATGCAGGAGTTCATTTTTCTCCATATTCATCTACTCTTGGGTGATGTCAGAGTGCAGTTGCCATACTGATCCACATTGTCAGATTAACTGGAACATGTAATAAAGTCAGAATACTGATATTTTTGATAGAATTCTTGTAAATAAAATCACTGTGATGATGCATGGTTGTTTAGGAAGTTATCATAAAAATGCTCTGTGTTATTTTATGTCCTGCTTGGAATCTTATCAAAATGGAATATTACAGTTTTTAATACAAGTTGAAAAACTGTTAATCTTATTATTATTACTGCTACTACTACTACTATTGTTTCTGCTATTATTTCTCAAAAATTATTATCTAAACAAAATTTCAAAACGGATGTTTAACCTTTTATGATAAATGATTAGCTTATGCACACAATTACAAAAAAATCATTACATATCTGTAAATAAATAAATTTAATTAAAGTGAATTGTCTGGATTTTTTTCTATCTTAACAGAGTTTAGATTTACAATGAGCGAATAAAATGCTCTATTTTTTAAACCCCCCCCCCCAATCTTAAAAAGCCCTGAATTCAGGGGTTGTAGATTAATGGTATTTTATTTGCACTGGATATCTATAGAGGTGTATATTATATCTATAAAGATATTACATAGGGGACAGAGAAAAGTGCATAACAACTCCGTGTGTGTAAATTAAAAAAATCAGATATATTAATCTTTAACTGAGGTTTAAAGTTTATATCTGTGCTAGAGATAATCTCTAGTTTCAAAAATGATTAGTAATAATCATTAGTGTATTTATATGAAATGGATGGCGTCAAAGTTGTGAGTGGAGAAAGTTTGACAATGGTAAATGAAAATGTAACAATTTATTCTAGATAAATACTTTGCATATAATAAAGATATATATGAGAGATAGTGACCTGGGCCAACTGATGAGTGCTGGTTCAGCATGAAATGCATCTTGGGGGTCATTTGTCTTTTATTGTATCTTTATTTATATGAATTTAAAAAGAATAGGGAAGTAAGGAGGTGTTTATTATATCTATATGAATATCTATACTTGCACTTCATTATTGTACCATTATCAGTTTTGATTTAATCAATGTATCATCTATATTTTTAGTATTTCAGATAAACTATTCAGTTATCTCTTTCAACATTTGCCAGATTATTTTATATTTTTTTAAATTGTAATTACATATCACTTACACTATAAAGCATGTAGCAGTATGTATCACCATATTCACTGCTTTGCATCAAAATCTAAAATTCCATTATCTTTGCCTTCAATGTTTATTCTATCGCTGAGAATCAACTGTAACTTTTTCTTGCTCATTTATTGACTATGCATGTGTATATGTATAAATAGAGAGCACTTAAGCTTTTTCTGGTCCTAAACATAAACAATTAATATGCTTTTAAAGTTTGTGCAGAAATATAAGAATAATTTTTTAAATTTAAATTATAAAAAATATGATGAATAAATCTATTTGTTTTTAACAAATATGTTTTGGTTTGGATATAATATGTGCTATTAGCAGCAATTCTCATAGTCATTTATAATTGCACTACCATCTAGTATACATTGATTGCTCAAGTTTACAATAGATGGCTCTGGAATAGAATGAATTACTCATAATAGCATGAAATTGAAAGTTAACATATGCACGGAGCACTAAAAATAGATAGATTTTTTTTTTTGTACAAGTATTAATGTAAAGTACAAACGAATAATAAATTGAAGCGGTGCAAAGAAAACATTGATCAACAGTACCAGTTTGCTGCTAAAAACATGTTTCAAATAATACATGTTTGATATTCATAAATATTCCTCAATGTAAAAATAGAATCAAGCCAAGGAGCCATGAAATATAGTTTAATACTCATCCTTTTAAACAGCTACAAACACCAGCTATTAACAAGGAGCTTTCAAAGCAATGAGTTGTAAAGTAAAGCAAAGCATAGCCTAATGAATAAATGTGGCTAGAGTAAGATATTACTGGAATATATGAGAGTAATTTCCAGGGAGAGAACAGATTCTAGACCATTTGATATAAAGTAGATTTTGATATATAATTGAAATGTCAATTAAGCAACTAATACAATATTGAAATGTGTTTATAATACACAATTAGATTTTGGAAGATTTGAACACATCTGACATATCACTGATCCAAAGCAAGATTTAAGTTATTGAATGTAGTTTTTGTTCTAGTTTGCAAATGCTGACAAGATATTGATTTATCAAAAAGAATATTTATTTGTTTATATAAATGATTAAAAAAACAATATAAATATTTTATCTTTATTTATTACTTTTATTTTTTTTGCATTTTTTTTACTTGCATTGTTTTTATGCTTTATTTGTTGCTAATTTTGTAAAAGTTCTAAATTTAAATCATAACTAATCTGCATTTGATAAAAATTAGAATTGGTCCAATTGAAGATCATGGGTTGCTGTTCTTCAGTAGCCATATTAGCAAGTTAAGATACTGTACAGCAATATTAATCATTAAGTAATATATATTAAATAATAAATTAATTGTTTAAATTCAGATATTTTAATAGTCTTTTCAAGCCGCCAAGAATTATAGTTCTTTTTTCTTCTATATTGCTTTTCAGATTATTAGGGTGGAAAATGTATTTCTGAAGAACATTATACAAAAAATAATACAAAAGTATACAGTTCAAATAGTGTAATAAAATTATTAAAGTAACTGAATTTAAACAATTTATTGTTTAGTGTATTTATTTATTGTAAAGTCAGCATAATGGAAAGTATACACATTTTTTATTTGAGAACTTAACCATAATTTGACATGAAATTATTTCTCATAATGAATTTCAAAAACTTAGCTATTGGTGTATTAGGAATCATTATTAACTGCTATTCTTATGGTAAATTATTTTATCTTCTAAAAAAATTTACAATATGGAACATTCTAAATGTTTCAGTGTTTCTATAGCAAATGTTATGTAAATATGTAAAAGCAAACAGAATAAAAACATTTCTTTTTATTTGCTACTCACATTCTGCAATTTTATAATCTGTAATTTGGAAAAATATTAAATCAAAAATTTATAAATAAAAAATCAGAAATTTATAAATTAATTCATAAATTTTCATTTTACTTACATGAGTAGCATTATGAATTATACTGCTATTACAGTGAAAGCATTATTTTATGTCAATGGCATTATTGCTGTGAATTATTAAATATTTTGTTTAAAATGGCTGCTAAGTGCAAAATTAATAATGGATGTAATTCTGCCAAGCCAAACGCTGTGAAGCATTTTTTTTTTTATGTGAAAATTATGAAAATAATTTTGGGAGTGTTCACTTCTCTCTTTACTATTGTTCTGTTCTGTATTTCTCATAACTAATTATTCTAGTTTTATGTTAATTATTGTATGTGTATATTTTTAAAATTAGTGTGTATATATATATATATTAGATAAACTTAATTTACAAATGCTGCAATTTTTAACCAACACTTATTTCAAATAGTAATCATTCAGTAAATACTTCAAATGATTTTAAGTAATTAACAGATATGTACAAAGTATATATAATGATAAAACTATCTACTAAAGATATAAAGATATGTAAGGTGTATATGTAGGGTCAGAAATTTCTATGGATTCAAGCATCTCCATAAAGATTACAGACCAAGTGGTTATGCATATATTGGAATTACTGTTTATTATAACAGTAATTATCATCATCATCATCATAATAATTATTGAATGATTTATTGATTGAGAGTTCATAAGAAATTGAGAATCAGAACTACAAAAATAGGGCATGATCCATGAACCACGAGTTTCAGAGTTTACTGTTTTTTCCCTACATAAAACCATGTTGAGCTGTATATATATATATATTAAACTATAAACGGGGAAGTCAATAAATATGTTGCAAATACTATAAAAAATAAAATAAAGATATGAACCTATAAAAAGACATTTATTTTTGTGCAATTATTTTAACTTTCCCTTATAATCAACAATATGGAAAGTTTTGTATTTGTTAAATCAGCATCTGCACGTATATTATTTAACTTCTTCATTGTCAGATTGGATATTTCTGAGATGCTATAAAATAGTTTTTTTAATTATTTTTTTTCTTCTTATGAACATCTTTGTCAAAAGTTTCTCTTGCTTTTAAAAATGCAGTGACTTTGCTGTTGGATACTGCATCCATGAGTTATGATCTTCATTTTAACTACTGATATACATATATCTGTTGCCTAGACTCTAATCAAATTGGATTTCCTTGCAACTTATCAGTAATATAGCATATAGTCTCATGATTTACTGATTCACTCATCCACAAATGAAAGAAAATTTAAACAACAACAACAAAAAAAAATTAGAAATTCAGAAATTAATTTTAAATTTGTAAACTTATATATATATATATTACTTGTCTATATAGCAGCATTTATTTTTTAATCTTATAATGTCTTTTCTAAATCAGTCACATTTCTTCAATTTCCAAATAAGCATTGCTTATTTTATTTCTTTGCTTATATTATAAAACTAAATTTATATAGAATGATATCAAAGTGCAACATTGAATGATAGTAACAGTTCTGCCAAGTTAAAAAAAAAGCATGAAATGTCTTTTTTATGCGATGAAATAAAAATGATCAATTTAATTGTGAAATAACAAAACAAAAGCATCAATGTACATGTCTCATTTTTCAATATGAATTGTTCATTTACAAATTTGTGAAAAAAGCCAAAAAAATTCATGTTTCAATTACTTTGTGCTTCTGAAATTAATGATTACATCTGTAGTCTGTGATAAGTATTTAGTGAAGACTGAAATAGTATTAAATTTGATAGAAGATAACATAAAGAATGTTCTGGTAGACAATTAAGTCTTTACAAAGATTTTAGCAAAAGACCTACTGAAAAGACTATCATCAAGCCATTTACTACATATAAGAGATGGTTTAATAGATTAAGAAATTAGTGTGAACTTACAAATGAAACACATAAATGGCATTTTTTTAAATATCGATTTTGCAGAATTATTATGATCATTAACTTTGTGGTTTGAAGCTACTTCAAGTGAAAGTTTAATTTTATAGTTGACAATTACCAATACTCCTCACTGTGATTGATGTTTGTAGTGATCTGTTATAGGTAATTACAATGGAAAAATTTCATATTTAACATCACATCAGCATTGGATTTTTTGCATTTCATCATTATCATCATCAGTTTTTATCATAATAAGAATGAAAAAGGACATGTTTTATTCCTTTGAAAAGAATGATTAAATTGCCACATTCATATACACACTACCCAATTTGTCTATACATATGGGTATGCTTTTCCTTCTCACTTTATTACTCTGTCTTTTTTTTAATAATTACATTTTTTTTCTCTAAATTATTTCTCTTTTTTGATATCTTAATGAACATCATTTTTAAATTAAATTTTATCATAGATATGTATATACATAGCAAAAGTATATGTACTATATATATCAAAAATAAATCTATAATACACGGTTCATAACTATCTCTGAATTTCAAATGTCTATGGGGAAAGTATGCAACTAAATGGTATGGATGCTGGGATTCTCTCACTAAAAACATCTGTTATATCTATTAAAGTTATTCATATTTCAATTGTAATATATCCCCTGGCTTTCTTAGATATATTATTTTTATTTAGTTATTCTTAAAAATGTGTTCTTAAAAATGAACTTCAAAAATTTATTTTGCTGATGTTTGCAGCCAGCTTCTTTTTATACAAACACACAGACATTTTCTAAATTTATTATATATAAATACATCTTTCCACATACACAGAGAGGCTCTTGATGGAAAGGTATGGTTCTGCCATTTTTACAACCTGGGCTTGAATCTGGGTTGAGAAAAGTTGTAAATTTTGTCAAGTTCCAATTAGAATTTGATTTATTTTAAGTAACTGGCCTATAATCAATTTATATTCGATAGTAAATGTAACTATTTACTTTTAGAACAAGATGAACAAACACACATCTTTAACATTTAGCAATTGATAAAGCTGGTGATAATAATCAAATGGTTCATTGCTTAGGAGGTCAGTGATATTGAAGCACCTGACATGACAATTTACTTTCGATCTAGATACTTTTATTTTTTGAGACCGGCATTTTATCACTGCCATAAATTTTGGTGAATATTATCATTTTTAGTGTTCTTCTATGTTGGGCAGTCGATTTGGAAAGGGCATTTTGTTCTACTGCCGACTATCTTTTATCTCACCCGCGATATTTATATTATACACAATTTAATAATTTAATTTTAAGGATTATTTTTAAAAATCTTTAAGATTAAAAGTTGAGCTATTTGAATTTTTGTTTTTTTAATCTACCTGAATTAATGTTTTTTTATAGATTTAAATTGATTTTTTAATTTTTTAAAAAATATGTTAAATACTTATTTTTTTTCATCTTGAAGATTATTTTCGCCATAATGCAATACAGTATTTCCTTTAGATGTAGTTTTTTTTATAAAAAAAAATTATGTAGGACAACCAAATAAAAGCTTTAAAACGTTTTTTTTTTTTTTTAAAAGGCAAAATGAATAAATTATTGGTTGTTTTCATTTTCCTCCTTGCTTTCTGTTATACCATAAAGTTGATTGTTATTATTGATTTACCTAACTTCAAAATTGTGTTTTATTTTAAACATATTTTTTAATCTTTTGATACTGAAGTGCATTTTTGTTTGATGAAAGCCATAGCTAAAAACTGTCTGGGGTTATGAATAGGCCAGCACTGGACAGATTTATTAAGCTCAACATTCAATCATCTATTGATTACTCAAATATATACTAGATGGCATAACTAGAATAAAAGAAATAGAGCAGAATATGGGAAAACTTAAAGTGGGGAATGGAAATTAAAGTGGCTAACAGGTTTATCTGGCATAGTTGCTGATATATTCTTGACTTCGTTTAAGGAGAAGCCACAGTACATCACATCACATCAGTGTTATAGTGGTAAGGAATGGAATAAAAAAATAGATGCATTAATAAAGAATAGGGAGTTGGAGAGATGGAAAACTAGTATGGAGAGTAAAAAAGAGTTTAAATATATATAGAAGTAAACTGAACATTGGGTGTGAGTTAATTTATGATAATAGCAAGGAAAGTAGTTTATTGTTTAAGATTCCGACGGGATCTTTAGCAACAAGAGAATATACACGTAAATGGAAAAATATGGCGATTTAGTCTGCAAATTGTGTAAGGAAGGCATAGAAAATATTAGGCATCTGTTAATTGAATGTAAATGCTTGAAAGCAGAAAGAGTCCAAATAAAGAAATTATGGGAGAATAAAAATGAACAAAGTGATTATATAGAAAGTGGGTTATTGGTTTTTATGCTGAGTTTGGTAAAAGATAAGGGGGATTTAGATATAAAGGCCACAGAGTTGACAAAGATTATGTTGTGGAAATGGGATGGAGCAGATTATGGGAAAACTTAGGGTAGGGAATGTAAAGGGAAGGTAAAGTGGCTAACAGGTTTTTCTTGACATAGTTGCTGAGAGGTTCCCGACTCCATTTAAGGAGAAGTCACAGTGTATCACATCACATCAGATTTGCTATTAACATTTTGACTAATATCTAAATTTAAATGTGTGCATTTTTCTGCTTATGTAAACAATCACAGCATCATAAAGAATTGCATAGTGTAGTAGTAATATTTTCATCTGCCATATTTGCAATTTCAAGTTTAAATTCAGATCAGTTTTTTTTTAAAAAATTAGGTTTTAAATAGGGTTAGATTTTCCTTTTTTAAAAATATACCATGCCAATAGCTAACACAGCCAACCAATGTCCATCTATGAATGGATAGATATTTAAATTTTTTTTAAACTAGAGAATAAAACAAGATTCCCCCCCCCCCCAACAATTGTCAGGCTTGTTGAATAATACCTTCTTTATTGTTTTCCCATGATGACTGTTGAAAAGACATTTTCCATACGGTGGACTGTTTAAAAATTATTATATTTTCTATCTATGAATGCTTACAAGGGCACTCATGAATATTTTTAA
Source organism: Epiperipatus broadwayi (assembly GCA_028023455.1). Lineage (NCBI taxonomy): Eukaryota > Metazoa > Onychophora > Udeonychophora > Euonychophora > Peripatidae > Epiperipatus > Epiperipatus broadwayi. The sequence continues at coordinate 1,409,411 of JAQFVV010000049.1, read as the reverse complement.
ATTTTGTGAAAGAGAAAATGAGAAGGCAAGAGATAAATATATACCAATGATGATTTATAAATGATGTAAAAAGATCATGATATTAGTAGTAATTCATCGTTGCTTAACATTGTTTATTCTGGTATCTCAATATTTTCACCCATTAAAATCATAAAAAGGACTCCGTTTAACATTGGTTTATTATTGCGATAATAGAACAAATTTTATTTTAGCACATGTAAACAGTAACAGATTATCAGTGACCATAACTGCTGTGTTATAATATTTTTTTGTGCAGTTCTAAATGACTTCAGGCAGGGAACTTTATACACACATGTTTGCATTAGTTGATTGAAAGTACACTCACATGATCACCAACTCTTATGCTTGCACATAACTGTTATTAAACAGGCAAAACTCTCCATACAGTAGTGCCACTCTGTACCACCAGAGTAATCAAGATCTAGGTGCAGTGCTCTCAGATCCAAGGTTCCTCACTGACGAAGGCCACAAGCCAGAAACTAGTTTGGGGATATTGGATGAGTAGGTACTAGATGGGGATTTTATGCACAAGCCTTCTGGCATCCATTGATTACTCTGGTTGGCATAAGGTGGCACTACTGTATGGAGAGGTTTGCCTGTTTAATGAAAGTACACTTAATAGTGTTTGTATTAATTTTTCTTTTTATTGGAAGCAGTTCATAATATTTCAATCTATAATTTTAAAAATAATGAATGCCTGTCCTCCCTCTATAAAACAAAGCATTATTTGCATCTTATTTAGAACTAAAAATATGTTTGGTAACTTTGCCTTTAAACGATTAAATACTGGCACTCTTCGCTTGCACAAGGGAAGCAAAGGTTTACATGATTCCTTAATGTGAATCTAATTTTTATTTAAGTCAAATTCCTATTCATATGCATGGTTATCATTAAACATGATATCTGTATTAGAAAATAAATGCTTATTATATTATAAGAGAAATATTTATATGGCATGAGCCAACAAGAGCTGAAAGCTGTGATGACTGATTTTTACATTTTTTTATGTGCCTGGATTTATATAATTTATGTTATATAATTAGGAGATAAAAATGTATTTATATAACATGAGTGAAAAAGCATAAAGAAAAACATGTTGAGCTGAACAGTCAAAGGATTTTGAGAAGTGATAGAAAAAGAGAATATACAAAACATTTCAATTTTAATTATTTGATATCTGACATGAATTACATAATGTTGAAATTTATAAAGATTATAATTCAAACATTCAGAAAATTCATTGGAAATTGTAATGTAGTTTGTTTCAAAATGAAGTCTGTTGAATAATTACTTGAGAAGTCACATGATCACCATCTCTATACTACTGTATGGAGAGTTTTGCCTTTGTTTACTTGAGAAGTCATTGATGTTTGAGCATCAGAATTGGCCTAGAACATTGGTCCAGTAATCTCTGGCTTTAGAATCCATTATTTTATCACCACACTAAATGATTTTTTGTTGTTGTTATTTTTATTATTAATTTGTAGAAATAAAGTGAAACATTCATATTTAATTAAAATTTATTTGCCTGTATTGCTTGGAGTACGAAATACATATATCATAGATTATTTATCTTTTTTGCATGTATGTGGTCATTTATATTGATTGTATAAAATGGAGTGAATGACTGAAGGGAACTTGAAAGTCTGGGTTCAAATCCCCTCTAATTATATATATATATATTGAAATTATAATGGGATTTTTTTTGTATATCAAATTAGATAAAGATTTATCTATTTTAATATGTAGAAAAATTTTCATCATAATTTCAATGTTTCCATCTTAACTCTATAAAAATATGTAATATATGCACACACTCATACCATGTCTTTGAGAAGGTTATCTGAATTCAAATTGCCTTAAATCTAACTAATATTTTGTTATATAAACCTGTGACTAGGTTTATGTAATCAAAATATATATAGTTTTATTTGTTTTGTATGTAAAGAAATATCTAATAAAGAATGTTTCACATATTTGCCTTGACGTATCCATAATCTGGAATTTGATTCTGGATTGAATGATATATGAAAATTCTTTTGGCAACAAGAAGTCTTGGGATTTTTTGTCATGTAGTTGACCCTTAAATAATCTAACTAGCTATTCATTTATTGCTGAGTAAATGAGTATCTAAATATTATTAGCTAGAAGATAAAGGACCCATGTCGGTCAGATGTGTGTTTATACACTGATTGCTGAGTTCACGATTTATTATTACTTCATGTATGCTTCATGTTCATATGCAGATATTAAAAATCAAAATAAAAATGGTAATGTTTACATTCAAGCATTTTAAAAGAATATATTAAAAGTGAACATTTTAGAAGACTATAAATATTATAAATATGAATTTTCTGAATTTGTGAGAGTGGAAATAAAAAAACCAAAAACAATATCAATATTGACCACAACAATATCAACAAACCTTGAAAATTTTTTGATTGTTTTGAAGAATAAATACAAAACAACAAATTTGGCGTGAAATCTATAATGTAATTGATTTTGAATAACAATAAAATAAACAAAAAGAGGGCAGTACTAATTAAAAGATTATAGAGTTGGAAATTTTTTTTAAAGCAAAGTATAGTTTTTGGTACAGCAAGATAAAATTTGATTTTGTAAATATATTTTAAATTAATTAAATTGTAACTAAGTATTTAATGGCAATTTAGATCAATTATAATAATGAACTAGCAAATTATTAGATTTTTATTATCTATAACAATTTATTTTTTTGCATTTCCTCCCCATAACATCACTTTGAATAAAAAAAAAAAATCATTGATACAAAATTAAATATATATATATATATAGTGATTTAACAATTTTAGTTTGAGTATATAATTCAGTCAGTCTTATTTGATTAAAATGATTTATATATGATCCTCAGTATAGAAAGTGATTGTTCACTGTCAATACAAACCAGGGAATAGTTGAAAAGATTACCATTGCATTGCACACTTCTTTAAATGAGATATCATTAAATAATGTAGCAATTTTATTTTTAAATTAATTACTTAAGGTACATAACTATAAAATAAATCGTTGTTAAATTATTGCTTTTAGATAAAGAAAGTGACTTTTATAAATATAAAATAAAATATAAGTATTTAATTTCATTCATTGAAATGATAGTAATTTTAATTTTTATGTATATTTATTGATGAATTGGCTTTAAAATGCTATTTGGGGCCTGTGATTATTTGCTTTCAGAAAGTTGATCAAAATGCCTGTTAGTGTAATTTCAGATTTGTGGATGGCCATACTATTTTATAAAAAAATATTTCCAAGTATTAACAACATATAGACATATCATTATCTTAAAATTATTTTGGTTGTTTGCACCCCTTATTTCACTTGCGCTTTTTGATATACCCAGCTATGCTGTTGCTAGTGAATTATATAAATATCCCAAATAAATAAACTATCTTTCTTGCTTTCATATATTCTTATTCTTTTTACAGTTAGCTACATTATATATGTGGGTGTTAAGTTTCTGCTGAAGACCAGCCAATATGCTGGCAATAGAGCATAGGGTGCAAGCAATACCATTTAATCCCTATTTGTAATAATTTTCCTTTAATTATCACTTTCCTAACTGATTTATTCTTATAACTCAAACTCAGTTTAAAATCTATATCATAAATTTCAATCAGCTATTTACATTGTTAAGATAAATTAGTGTATATGAATTTAGATTATAAGACATTTAAGTCTTGGAAGTGATAGTTGTTTAGCTCTTAAATCTGTTATTATATCACCGCATTAAATCACGCAGGGTACTTTTACTATTATACTCACATATATAATTTTACATGAATACCAAATGCAAATAAGAATTTAGTTACATTACCTGTTTACTCACAAACAGTTTTTGAAGTGAAGCTAGAATCAATGAAATTTACATATACAGTATTTTTTTTTTTTGCTAAAAAAAAATCTAGTATCTCTTCTTTTTTTTCTCTCTAAGTATTTTGCATTTTTTCTCTGTATTATCAACTACAAAGCTTTATTAAATAATAAAGTTGTAAATTTGCCGAAAGAAATTCTATTAGTTTTATCAATAATTTATTTCATCTGCCCAGAGCAGTTCAGAACTACAGTTTTCCTGATCAGACTTCATATACTGACATTTTATCAGTTTGGTTCTTGAAGCAAAATCTTTTTTTGTTTAGATAGAAACTTTCATATTTATATATGTGTACAATCACAATTATGTGTTTGCTTATAAAATTTAACACTCACGGTATTATCAGGATTTGGCTCAAAATAACATCTATTTATTTTTATTTCAAGAGTAACCATTTACATCAAGAATTTTTGTATTAAATATAACATTAATACAAATCAATACTAATATATTGTAAATATCGAACTTTAAGATGTAATTAATGGGATTTGAACTCAGACTTTTAAGCAGTCTTCAGCTATCCACTCCATCTTCTATAACTGACACGCATGACTACATACATGTGAAAAAGATAAATGATATCCAATGATGAACCAGCACTCATCAGTTGGTCCAAGTCATCACTTCTCACACCCATACATATATCATCAGTGCTTAGTTTATACTAAGAGCAAATCTTCAAACTTTAATGGACAGACTTCAATCTTCTTCACACTCTTAACTCTTCAGCTGAAGAAAGCTTGAAAGTCTTGAGTTCAAATACTTTATAATAACATTAGTACAGTGAATAGAGAGATAATTTGCCATTCATCATAAGAAAAAGCTTTTAATTTTTTGTGAGATAGATGGGTGGAGAGTAACTCTTCTTCCATTGATTAAAAATGGCCTGAAAAGACTCTGTAATATTTAAATTGGATGATTGTAGAGATATATAACATCACCTTCACAGCATTTAAAACAATTTTTGATTATTTTTTCCTTAGAAGATGGCACACTTGATTGGAAATAATTTTTTGTAATATGGGAATAAACTTGTTTTAACAACATTTAAAAAAATTCATCCATGTTGGGCAACAACTGAATTAAGAGAAAAACATAATATAGCAGTGGAAAGCATGAAATTTCCATTAATTCATAGTTGGAGGGAGCAATCACTGATTTTGATGATTGCTAATATGACAGGTATTTCTGTTATTATGACCTCTTGTATATATGTGTGAGTTAATAAATAGTTTTTGCTTATTTATCAGTGTCAAAAAATAAAGCGTATAGAATATTTCAAAATTTTATTATAGCATGCATACATATGTAAATAGTAAAGAAATATGGAATATTTCCTATTAAGTATGGTAATCTAGCAGATTAAAAAAAAATGTACAAAGCAAATAGAAATTAATACTAACACAAGATAATGATTCTCCGAATAAAGTGCTATAAACATTTTCAAAAGCATAAGATGAGATAAATAATTAAATGATGGAAAAATGAAAATTGCAGTTTAAAATATAAGATTGTCAAATTCAGTATGCTAGATGTCTAGTGTGTAACTACAGATATGTTATACATCTTCTTTGAGAAAGGTTAATCAGTCTCTGAGCCAAATATACATTCCTAACCACAATCCAATGTAGAAGATAAAATGTATTTGCTTTATCTTTGGATATTATATCCAGTTTTAGTCTTCATATATTATAACTTCAATGACATCCACGATTATCAGTCACATCTTGACCCACTAAGTATTTCAAAATAATTCAACTAAAAACTATTACATTGTTATAAATGGTAAAAAACAAAACAACAAATTGATAATTTCAAAACTTTTCATGAAACATAAAAATTTAATTGTTTAAATTTTAATGTGCATTTTATTAGATTGTAATTTTATTAGATCTTTTGCAGAACTCAGTATTTATCCATATATAATGCTTCTAGCTAGTAGATATTATCACCAAACACAAAACAAAAAATATATTTCAAGAGAATATTATGGGAGAGTTATGGTGTGATAGAGGATATTCATCAGGGAATTTCTTATATCAAAAATCTATCCCAGTAATAAAAATTGTGAGATGTGATAAAAATGTTTGGTATATTATTTCAAATCCTTTTTATTCTGTTGTTAATGCTTTGAAATGTAAGCAGCCCAGTAATTTAATATATTTTAAAGTTGCTTAAATTAAAAATATTAATAATTTAAGATATTGCAAGTAGTATCAATGATAAGAAACAAACTGAATAAAGATTATATTATGAGAAATTGTTTCTAAGTTTAAAATATTGCTCTGGTTGCAACAAAAAATATTATTTTCGGTTGCCATATGAAATGGCATTTTGAAACTATATACAAATCTTAAAGGCTTTTAGAAAAAGGAGGTCTTTTGTCACAAAAATTAAATCAGTACAAATTTCAAATAAATGCTTTAAATCATTTTTATACCTAAAATATTATATGTACAAATTTTCATCTGATATACTGTACTGCATGTCATGGGAAAACTTTTCTGATGGCGAGTTCTTTGGTGATTCTTTTTTGGAATACAGGTTTTTAGCTACTCATTTTAAGAAAAAAATCTTTATGAAATGCTTACACTAAGAATATTAGCTTTGGACAAAGTTATTTCTTATTAATTTTCAATTTAAAATGTAGTAAATGCATTTCTTTGTTTTTTTATTTTTAAATGTGGTACAACTTGAAATTATTGCAAATATAAATCTAGAAATATTGTGAGGGAGGAATTGACAAATTTGATGTCTTTAGCAGGTAAAAATTACTGATGTTGTTCTTATGAAGTAAATTACAGAAATGAACATTAATGTAAAAATAATTTCTGTAACAACTGATAATGCTCCATATATAATTGAAAAACATCATTGGATTCATTAAACAATATATTGTACATTTGTTAATTGAATTTAATTGTTTATCTATTTGGATATGCTATGTGCAAAAGGATTATACATTTTTATGATGTTATTTGTGACAAGCTTCAATCTTATACCTGTTCAAGTTCTTACTAGGCAAAGTTTATCCAATTATTATGCAAAATTGATTCCCTAAGAGGCTCTAATGTTGTTAGCATGCTTAAAGTAATAAATTTTTTTATAGGAAGAAATAAAATTTAACATAAATTGACAAATATGAAATAATTAAATGATTTAATGTTCTAATAGAATACCAAACAACATTTTTAATGAACTAAATAAGAATCTTTAGGGTTATAGTTAAATTTCATTAATAATATATGAAAATATGAAATTGTTCCTATTGATACTTGATATATTTATAAAACATTTTCTAACAACTGAATTTTAAAAATAGTACTGGTATCATGAAAAGTACAGTAAAAAAATGTTTATCAGTTATTGAAGAAATAAAACAGACCTTTTTAGAAAGATTAAATGGATTTAGACAACTGAAAGTCATTGTAATTTATTATGTCTCCTTATAAAATTTAATTTCAAAATCTTCTGAATTGAGATTCATTAATTGCTTGGATATTGATGAGTTAATAGACTTCCAATACTTTTTTGTAAGGAAAAATTTGTTTGAAAATTTAAATATAAAATTAGTTTAAAAAAAAAAAAAAGACTAATGAAATCATTACTGAGAATAATGAAATTTTTTATCAAGCAAAATAAAAAAATGAATTTTTAAACAATGCTTAGATCAATATGGCAATCAGTTGTTTTCTTAATGAATTTTATTAGAAAAAGAAGAATGATTATAACTCAGGAGTCATATATTCCTTTGGACTTATTGAATCTGCCACACTGCACAAGACAATGAATTTTATTTAATCTTCAGAAATAAAACAGATTTAAAAATGAAATAAACTTGGATAGAGAAAATATTCACAAATAAACAATAGATTTTCTATTAAACCAAAGATGTTTTCCTTCTTATAATCTTATTTTGTTTTCATTTATATAATCATTATTGTATTATTTTAATGTAGATGAACATGATGAATAAATTTTACATAATTGTTTCTATTCTTTATTTTTATTGCTCAGAGTATTTACGTAAATATAAACATTTATTATATCTATACTTTGAATTATGAAATTATAACCATAGATTGTCTTTTTTTTTATAATAATCATCTTTAAATGGCATCTTTATTCTTATTTAATTCTATATGATTATATTTAGATAAATCTAAGTACATATTTACATACAGAGTAAGCTCAAAAATGTTAAAATTTGTTTATATATACTGATTCTTAATGCAGATCCTCACAATTTATGAACTCAAAATGATCCCATTTGTGAACTCTTCTATAGTCAACATATAAAAATATGATGTTTTACTTAAAATAAAATATAATTCCTATTTAAAATAGTTATATTTTCTAACCCTTTTGTAGTTTTAAGTCATTTTCATAAAATTCTAAGTTTTGCTAATATATATTATATTTTACATTATTAAAATTTTACTGATAAAATTTACTTAATTAAAAAAAAATTCTTTTAAAGTTCAAATAAATGATAATATAACCATTATCAATAATATTATTTTATAATAATGCAATTAGAAGTATACAAAAATTGTCATTCATATACTCATTATTATTTTCTTTGCAAATTCTTTTTTTAATTTTAAATAAATTTTATCTAGATCCATATGTGGTATAAGCATAGCTACCTATAGTTCCATCAATATTTCTACTTTATATTATAATTATTTTTTGCAATTATTCTTTTAAATATATATAGATTTATATATGATCATAATGTAAATTTGTAATAATATAATTAAAAGGGATTTGAACTCAGACTTTTAAATTTCCTTCAGCTATTCACTCCATCTTATACAAGTGATACACATGACCACATACATGTGAATATGACAAATGATCTTCAATATATGTATTTCATGCTGAAGATGGTCCAGATCATCATCTCCCACACACATATATAATTAATGCTCAATTTATATTAAGATAGCAAATCTTCAAATTTTAATGGACAGGCTTCGATCTTCTCCACCCTCCAACTCTTAAATCATCCCATATCATTGAAAATCTGATGTTGGAATACTGAAATCCCTTGTTGATGCCAATATTATTGTCATACTCATGTTGATTTTAAGTCATTTTGACCCCTCATTTGCAGGTCCTTAATACATCCATTTAAATACACAGAGAGGGCTGGGGAAAATACAGGCTGAATATGTAATATTTAAATACAAGTATATTGTTTATATGGAACAATGTAATTAGAAGGAATTTGAACTCATATTTTCAATCTCCCTACAACTATCCACTCCATCTTATATAACTATACACATAACCACTTATACCATTTCCAATTTTCTTAAACACTTCAACAATCAATATATAAGAAAATGAAAAAAATTATATTACTTCAATACATATGAAAAAGATAAATGATCTCCTACATAAGTATTTTGTTTTGAATCAGCATTGTTCAGTTAGTCCAGATCATCATTTCCCACACACTCATATATATAATCATGCTCAATTCAACTAAATGATGAAGACTGGTTCAGCATAAAATATGTATATTGGAAATCATTTATCTTTTTTAGGGTGTATGTGGTCATGTGTATCAGTTGTACAAGATGGAGTGGATAGCTTTAGGGAGCTTGAAAGTCTGAGTTCAAATCTCTTTTAATTACAATAAGTTCAGTATAGACAATATACTTATATTTAATTATTATAATTATATGCATAATTTATAAATTTATATGTAAAAATAATTGGAAATTGATCTTGAAATATTGGTAGAGTTATAGGATAAACAAATTGGTTCAGAAAATAAATAAAATTTATAAAAAAAATGATGATAAAGAATATGCTGATAATAACCTTTATATATTGGCATAATTAATAGACTAATTTTAAAATTAAAAAGAAAAATACTTGTTCATTATTTAGTTAATTACATTTTTAAGGTGTTGAGTTTTATACATAAATAAAAAGGATAGATGAATGAACTATATATCCAAAAATATTATACATTTAAATCGTGAAACAAACCTAGTGCTAAGTTATGTTTATTTTAAATACATATCTACTTTATTATATTTCCCCCAATGTCTCCTACAAATGTTTAGATGAGCAATTAGTATAATGATTTTGAGATGTAAGAGATGTAAGATGTGCGCATGAGTAAAGAGAAGTAAATAGTTAAAAAAAAAAAGGGAATTCATACAAGTTTATAAAACGTACATATATAATTGATCTTTGATAAAATTTAAAGTTTATTAACAGCTGTTTGTCATCATCATTATCATTCGCAACCATTGTCAATCCATCACAGGATAAAGATTATTTCTCCAAGCCTATTCCAGTTTCTCCAATCCATGGCCTCTTCTCTCCACATTGTACCAACAAACTTTTTTATTTCATCCATCTTTTTACATGTGGTTTCTTTTTAGGTTATTTTTTGTTCTTTTATTATTCTTTGTATTAGCAATATGTTGGTCAAGCAGTTCTCTCCACTCGTTTCTAGAACCATCTATTATAAACTTGAGTAGTCATTGATGATAGATTGCAATGCTATTATGTACAATTCTCAGATAACATCTTTCTATATTATTTTTTAAAAAATTTATTTTGCTACAAATTTTACTTTTTGAAAGTTTTTAAAACTTTGCCTAAGTTTAGCTTTCCATAGTATTTTTATTCAGTCTTAGTTTTTAATTAACTTTATTAGGTTTCCTAGATACAATTGGAGATTATTTATAAGTCTTATTGAAACAAAAGAGATTTCAAGTAGAAAAGCAGTAAGGTAGAGATGTTCATATAATTGAGCAATAATTGCATATTAATTAGTATATTCAATAGCCAAGCCACTGGGTTGTTGATAATGAGATTAGATTCCATGTCACTGCAAAAATATCAGCTGGTGCATGGGTTTGATCTCTGGTCTTAATGTTATTTAATTTTTTTTTTAGAAAGAGTGATTTAGTTTTGTGAGATGTGGGATTAAAGCTTAGATAGCATCTTACAAACCAGAGTGTGAAAAGAGTGAATGTAGTAATTCTTATATTGGGAAAAGAATCACTTTGTATATTGTCTTACTATCCCAATGAAAAGTCTCTATCATTTAAAAAAAAAAAAAATGTTTATAACATAAACTGCCTTTGCTTTATCCTATGAAAATCATGCTGAAGTTCACTCTAAAATACTTTTTTGAGCATCTTTCTCGTTTGTTTTATGTGCCCAATCCTATGTACACATGCCTTCACTTATTGTCACCTATATTTTTAAATAAATATAATTTCTTTACAGAAGAGTAACGTTTTTCAAAGATATCGGGGGTGGGGGGGGGGTGTATAGATTCAGTAAACTCATATTCATTCAAATTAAAAAAAAACATATCGATATTGTCATTATACTTTTTTAATCTTCCAAATTATTATCCTTAAATGAAAAATTACCATTGTCTTTATGTTAAATGTGTAGATGATTCATTTCTCATTTCCATAAACTAAACTGAATGAAATAGCAGTTCTATAAACAATTAATAAAATAGTTGTTTCACTACGATCAAATATCCTATCTTTTTATTACATGAAATGCAGCAATAGCATTCCGCAAAATTCAAGTTCACCTTTTTATCTAAAAAGCTATCAATATAGTATACTGTATTTAAATAAAATTATTTTATATTTTAAAAATTAATTTCTAATCTAATAAAGATCGATTAATGATTATTTGTATCTTTATTTAAGGATTGTTAATTTGTATAAGAATTAGCTACATGTACCAGCGTTTGTAAATTTAATCATCTAATTATTTGACGTTTATAAAGTTTTGTTTTACCGCCGTGAACTCTCTAACTGACGCCTCCTCGGTGCATTGCATCGTCTCTTAAAATGCTACATAGTGTGTGTTTATCTGCACATACACCTAAATTGAGATTTAAATCTTTAATTATTTAAAATATATTCTGGGCTAATTTGTATCTTTTTTTTGTTTTGTATTCTTTACTCAAATGAAATAAGGATATTTGTTAATTTCTTTTTTTTTAAAATTTGGTTTACCACATTTAATTAGTTGTGTGTGGTTGGGGTAGGGGAAGTGTTGAACTTTCATTTCACAAGTTTGTAATAATCATTGAGGTATTTGGGAATGGGAGGGGGATCTAATTCTGCTAAAAGGAGAAATAAGAAAGCAACATCTGTCTAAAACATTTACATAAATCTGCATGCAATAATAAAAGCACACTATGCCAAATACCCAAAATTCCTGCGAGGCTTTACTGAGGTAGCATACATATGTAAGTTGAATGTGTGTAATCAAGGGATGTAAAATCTCTTTCCTTAGGTGGCTATATATACTGCCTCTTTTAGTAGACAGGATTTTTTTTTTTTTAAAAAAAGCCAGATAATCATGTAAGTGCTTCTTGAATAGAAGTGAGATCTGGTTATTTCGTGAATGAGTAATAAAGTATGGCGGGACTAGAAAAAAAGACAAATACAATGTTTAAAAAAAAGAAAAGTCGTTTTAGTGAAGAGGTTGGAATTTGTTCTTTGTTTAGTGATAATTACAGTATTCTCATGAGAAAAGATAATCTTACGTTTTCAAACTGGAAAGCATAAGCTTTTCAAGTATAGATTCATTTTTCATTAGTTTTATTTGTCATGACTATTGTCGAACAATACCGTATTATTAATAGTCTTATGGCGTAGTGGTCAGCGTATCAGCGACTCGTGGTTAGAATCTAAGTAGGATAAATCTTTTTTTTTAGTTTTCTAGCAGTCATTAAGATCCCCCCCCCCCCAGGAAGCTGGGCCATAGTCAGCCAGCTTGCATTTCATTATTGGATAGTTAAGGGGTATCTAATAATATTAGTTAGAGAAAAAAATTTGGGAACTCATCATCCGCGGTTGGTCATCCAATAATAGTACTTTTCGGAGATCTGACTTTTAAAGAGGTTTTTCCTGGCAGTGGGCTATACTATTTAAAAGTTGTTTTATGTTTTATCACATATATTTAAAATAAATTACTATACTATATATATCAACCTACGTACGGAAATTTTCCACTAGCATAGTAAATATTTAAAAGTATATGGTATGTATATACAAATACCCAAATTATTATTTATTTCCATTTTGGAAGTTATTACACATTTGAATTTAAATAAAAGTATAAATAGTTGAGATTGAGTTCTTATGAACTTTTGGAAGAGGATAAGTGAAAATTATCCTAAATAATTTAAAACTTTTTAAGAACTCGTCATTGTTTATGTTTTAAATTATATTATTGTCTGCATAATGCACAGTCATTTTCTAGCTCATCGGAAATAAAGGCTTTCGATAAAAGATCAGTAATCTACCGTATTTATATATTATATTAAACTTATATTATATATACAATATTAACCTACATTTAAATTATCCTGCAACACGAGCAGGTTTTGTCTTTTCTAAACAGACCAAAGGTGAATAATATTTTTGTAGTGTATTCACTACACCACTCATGCAAGGTAGGGACTGGTTTTTTCTGCTCTACAGAAATATTATTCTTTAAATGGATAATCTAGAATAACTAATAAAAATTGTTAATAGACCATAGGTGAATCTGTCTTGAACTCTGTCATGGTCTATTAAAGAATTTAGATGGAATATAAGGGATGAGTTCATTTTTCATCTGTTTGTAAAAAATTGTGAAAACCAGGTGATGTTGCTGGATAATTTAAACATAGATTGTTATTTATTTAACATTATATGTATGGTAAAATAAAAATTTTACTAATCAAAAGAGATAAAGGATTTTTAGGTTCATCCATGTGTGAGATTACTTGTTATTATTATAGCATTGACATTTCAACTGGATTTTGATTGCTGCCTTCTGGGTAATAAAAATGGTTCTGCTATGAATCCATCCTTAATACTAGACAACAATAGATGAAATCCTGCTGAAAATTTAATTCAGTTAATATAATAACAAGGAACAGATATATGGATGAAATGAAAACTGGTATTTATGGGTAGCATTTTCCATAATATATAAAAGTGAACCATGAGCCTGCATCTGTAGGCGTGTCACCCACTCTCATTGGTAATGAAGGTTGCATAATATATTGTTTTTTTTTTATCATTGCATCAAAACTCTTTTGATTATTTATTATTCACTAGGTAACAATATTTAAATACCTAAGTATTGATCAATATTGATTGATAAAATAGCTTATTCAGGAAATGATTATACTGACTGAAATACCAAATTTTTGCTGTTTATTTTGAAATTGTCATTTACTGCTAGATTCTCTTTTGATAGAAATCAGGGATAAATGTTGGTGCATGCACAGGTTAGTTAAAAGTACTGTAAGCACTCAATAAAAGATATCTATTGTGAGTCTGATAATTGGATTGTCTGAATACAAAATTAGATTTGATATATGTGAGCATATGTATTTCTTTTGCTATAGTAGAATATGTAGATTTTCAGCCCAGTCAAGAATTTTGTGTTGGCATTTTTGATATAATCAAATCAATCTTTCATCATTTTGCTCTTACTTTATCATCCCATTTTGTTTCATTCTACTATCTTGAGTCACTTAGGTTGTCGAGATCTTTTCATGTCATAAGTCATTTCTCTGCACTAACTTTGGCGGATTGTTTTGTGCAACCCTGTTTTTAATTCTTTAATTACACTCATATAATTCTGATTCCACTCTTGTTTTTTTTTTTTAATTTTCTTTATATTTTAGTCTTTCTTTTTTGTGTATTTTTATCTCTTTTTTTGAAGTTAGCATAGCCATACTTATTTATGGGTGACTGAAATTATGATGTCTTACTAACCTATTTAAAGAATTTACACTTTTTTTTTCTGTTTCATTGCATGATACATAAATGAAATAGTTTTTATTTTATTTGTAATTTAATTTTTTTTACTTTGTGAAATATTAATAAATAATTTTATAAAACTATATTCAAAATGCTATCAAAGTTTAGCTTTTTAGAGCACATATATATGTGAATAAAATTACTTTTATTGTTTTATTTATTATTTCATTTCTTTAATTTTATAGTTAGGCATTTATTCTACATTTCCATATGTATATACATATATGAAGGTCTTCATAGCCTACTAATTAACTAGATTATTCATACATTCTTGAGTTGAAGATTAAATTTGAAGAGATGGATATTTTTTTTTTTAGGTAACCAAGGAATTTTAAAGTAATTTCTTGACTTTTTTTTCAACTAGCTGCCTCCTGGCTAATATGTCTATTTAGCTATCTATTAGTATTACTCAGGAAAATGGGAATCTTACTATTGATGGATAAAGTTATAAAATACTTTCTCACAAACAATAAAAAAAAAACAATCTTTATATGGAACAATCATCATTGTTGATAACAAAAATGTTACCTATAGTCAAGTACTGAACTAAAACCTACCTGTTTATAAATCTAAAGGAAAATATAAATTTATGCTGTAGTTTCCATTATTAAAATGATAAATTTAAATTAAGGGGATGATGTCAGAGATGGTTATAATACTTAGTGACTAGTTATTTTATTCTGTTTTACTTAGAGAGTTTAATATACATACATATATCAAAAGATATTAGTTTTACATTTAATTTTCAACATACCTTTCTTTATTTCTTTGTTATGCCTTTTTGGTTTTCGGCTCTATAATTTTCCATGAATCCAATATTAATTTATATTTTTACAAATTGACGATATATTTGAAAAAAAGAAGAATGAATATCTAAATAATTCTATTCATTGGAAATTGAAGTGAAATAATAGCATTTAGAAATTTAGCATGCTGCATCCAGACTGTGAGCCACAACACAGGGTTGTGTTAGTAGACTTGTTATGAAGTTCAAGGAAGTGGAATCTGTGTATGATAAACTTTGATAAACCTTTGAAGAGATAAACTGATTAAAATAATATCAAAGAGATCAACTAATCTTGGCTACTGTTACAGTAAGCGAGGGTTGATATCCTTTTACAGTAAGCGAGGATTGATATCCTTACTTATTGTAGCCATAATGCCAAAAAGATTTTCCCCAATTGTTTGCTGGAACTGATTTCAGAAAGTAGCATTTTCTATGAAATTGAATGGTTATTGAAATTGTATGAATTACACAGAAAATTTAGAAATTCTTAATATTTGTATCAGAGCATTACTTAAGCCATGTAATCTAATTTACTCAGAATATTATTAACCATGTGTTTATTGACTAAATTTCTTGGGTGATTTAGTGCAATGATAAAGTGGTAGGCTCTAGAACTCATAAAGTCCTTGTATTATGGATTCAGCAAATGCCCAAGCAATAAATCATTCAATTTTTTAGTGACTGAACAAAATAATTAAATTTGTGTGTAGAGATTAAATGTCAACATATTGAGTTAGTTTTGAATATAAGATTTTACCCCCCCCCCCTTGTTTTCTGAGAATGCTATGATGTCTGTTAAAATTAAAATTACTTGAGCTTGTTTAACATATAATGTGTAATCATGTTCATTTTTTATATTATTATCAGCCTACTGGAGGACAAAAAGTCTCTTTAATAGTTCTCAATAAAGATCTGCTACAAGTTCTTCATAATGATCCAGTAAATTTCTTTATTTTATTGTCCCACTTCAGAGAAAATTCCTCTGTTCTCAGAATACTTTTTATCTTTGAATAAAGAATCTCTCTCTCTCTCTCTTTTTTTTTTTTTTACTATGGATTAGCCTATGTCAATATATATATATTTAACAGTTTTTTTTTAAAAAAATTATATATATATATATTTAACAGTTGTATGGTATTATATTCCTCTGTTACTTGTCATCTTTATTTTATTTTTCATAAATTAGAGAAATTATTGAAAACATTAAATATAATCTTAACAAGTTAAGTATCCTTGTCAAAGGTAACCAGTGTATTAAACTTGTATCTCAATATTTTATCCATGTGTGAAGTGATATTAGTATTACCTTTAATTTATTATATTTTAGTGATATAGTTATCATACTTTTTTAAATTTAAGACTCATTGATTAAAAACTTTTAATTTTAACAAACATGGGTTACGTTTAAATAGAATAATATTAAAATCACTTCACTTTTTTTTTTCATTTGCTTTATGTGAAACATATTGTACCACATAAACATAATTTCACCCCACTCCCCTTCATTAATTCTAATGACCTCTAGCAGTATAATTTGTTGATCATCAATTTAGTCTCTTTTTCAAACAGCCTACATGAAGTTTGATTTCAAGTCGTCCTTTACTGTTGTTTAAATAATGTATCATCTACAAATCTAAGATGACCTAGATCATCATTATTTACTTTGAGAACTAATACATTCCAATTTAAATCAGTAAAAACTTCCAAAATTGCTGGAAGAAAAAAAACAATCTGAAAAAAAAAAAGGCATTTTCTTTGCTTATATTTTTTTCTGTTTTTCAACATAGCCTTATTAAAGTAGTATTTTTATTGTGTAAGATAAAATTAACTTTTGACTTTAGTTAAATTTATGACAGTACTTCACTAATATTGCAATTGTATTTTTTTATTTTTATAATTAATGCACCAATATTCATCTGATCTAACTGGAGTAGTTTGGGATTTTTATCTTCTAGGTAATTTTATTAGGTAACTATTATCTCTCACTACTAGATGACTAGCAAAGTTTCTACAAGCCATCTATCTGAAATATTCTAAACTTATTTATGATATGAAAAATATCAATCTTTACTGAATCTAGATTTAGGTCATAGGCAAAATGGGAAGACATGCTACCATTATTCCATGATATTCTTCTAATTTTATATATACATTTAATAATTTTGATATAATTTTTCTTCTATTTGTACTTTTAACAGTGATTTTATTTACAAGTTTAACATTTTCAATTGTCCAACAAGTTTCTTCTGAGGATAAATTTTCCTTAAACTTAAATATTTCTGCTCCTAAGAAGTCTGCTGAACAATCAAAACTGTCAACCCAAGAAAAGAATGTATAATTTATTATTTAAAATAAGCAATGCAAAAGGATTGAAAGAGTATTGAACATCATTCTAATATATATATTGTAACAGTCATATTTGAACATCCACGCAACAAAATCCAGAGTTTTGGTAAATTATACCAAAGCTGATCTAGATGAGGGTTTGAGACCAAATCTGACCGCACCTCAGCTCCTTCACCAACACTCCCTGACTTACTACCTTATGAATGACATATATGAAGTTACACTCGTAATCTCTCAATTTCCGCGCCGGCAATAGCAAAGGGTAAAATGAGAGACTCGGGGATATTTAACTAAATGTTTTATAGCTTAACCAAACACACTCACACAACCTATAGCTGATTATCTCATGCATATAAAATCATTATGGATGGTGATTTAATATAGATAAAGTGAATAATACTGCAGACGTTAATAGATTTTAAAATTATTTAATATTGACAAAACACAAACAATAACAATTAAATATACTGAATATTCCACTCGCAGGTGGGATGGTGAAAATACGAACTACACGTTCTGTAATCAATTGTACTTAACGATCATTATTCTATTATATCGTTTATATGTTAATAATTATTTTACGTCTATACTAATGTCTAAATTATGTCTGCCATTCCTACTCAGTATGTTAAGGGTTAAATTCTAAGAGAGTGGGAACTTTATACAATGTGTACTTAAATTTATCATTACGCGATGAGCAGTCAATGTGCTCTTTATGTAGATATTCTTAGATAAACTAGATCTTAGGTTCAGATCAATGCTGAACAATTAATATATAGCAGATGAACTGGCGTTTTGTAGCATAACTTCTGAGGCTATGGCGCTATGCAAATTACATCAGATGCGTCTTGAATGCGCTTTTACTCATGAGATTCAGCAACGTTTGCTCGGTTCTCAGATACCGCTCGCCTGCTATACATGAACTTTTAGTTCGGATGCTCGAACAGCCACGATATAAGATGCTGGATACCGGTGTTCCAGTTTTTAAAGGAGGAAATGGGAATGACCCTTAAAATCATTATCCCATTCAAGAGAAGGCTGTCCGAACTAAGGATGATAAGATAGCCCTTAAAACCTAATCTTATCTTAATAATTATACGATAGCAAGGCGGAATGCACCTCAGTGCTTCGCAAAAACTCATTCACAACGCTTTTGGAATCTTAATTATAACAACTAGTAAAGCGCGAAATCTATAGTTTCTTCTGCAAACTACCCTACGCCAGTTAGTTAAATAAACACTGAAATTGTGCTAAAGAGGACTTTATTAAAATTGATCTAGTTTATTAATTAACTACATATTATATGCAATTACATTAAGGGGGTCTAAAGCATATCTGGGGCTTAAACTTGGCTAACTACTGAATATGCCTTAAATTATCACTCTCTTTTATTTAACCAAACAAACCTTTTAATAAGCAACATATGTGAATTTAAGCTACGCATAGCAGTTCAAATAATACATCAAAGTAGGTTTCGGACCAGAGACAATCTATAGATATGCCAAACAGCATAATTACTTTACTTGAGAACAAAACATCTCTTTAAGTTATAATAATTAATAGTCTCTGCTCCGAAGGTAAAGCAATAAATCAATAAATGCATTTTAACAAAATATATATATAGATGCAAATGTATAGATGCAAATAGAGAAAATAATAAGGCAAATAAGCTTTTATAAGTTGAATTTAAAAAAGAGATTTAAGAATTTGTGATCAGGCAAGATTTACATTTAACTTTTAAAGTATTTTAAATTATACAGGTTGAGATACGTTTATCTAAGACAGTTAATTACTTTAAGAGAGGATACACCTTTTAAACATAGTGTGATTAATTTATAAGATTTGATTGGAAGAGTTTGTGCACATTACTTATTATATAGCTAGCTTTAGGAAAGATTTATAGATGGCTATAGCTTTTAGATTTAGTTTGATTGAGAAGTGGTTACCGGTTATTTATCTGGAGGCTTGCAGCTTGAAAGTATGAAATACACGCATGGACTGATTTATCTGAGCTGGTTCATTGTTGGCTATTCTTTAAGTAGGGCTGTGGTTTGGATCTCCGGGCTCCATAAACAGTTCTTGACCATCGGGAAGATGGCCTTAGCTTTTCTAGCCACTTATTTGCATGGTAGAAACTGGGCCTGCTGCCTGGATATAAGTTGAAACACAAGTAAAGCAAAAATGGATGACAATTTTCTTTCAACTGCCTTTTTTATACTTTTTTAACCCCCCCTCTTACAGTTCATTCACAATCTTTATTTTTAGACTTTTAAAACCTAAGAAGTCTAAATTGCATCAGCTTCAAACGAATCGGTTGATTGATTTCAGGTTTATTCATTGTTCCTTTTATTTTTCTCAGATTCCAGTTCCAATCTGGATTTCAGTGCAGGTTTAATTGTCCAACTTTTATTTTATTAAGAATCCTAAAATCTGAATTTGTACCGGCGGTGTCTCATGAGATTGGTAAAGTTCTTTTTTTTAAACATTGGATTGCTTCTCCTTTTCTTTTACTGAAAGAGATTTAAGCTGCTAGCGTTTTATCCTAGACGTGAGACATCTACCTTTGTTTTTAGTTGCTCTACATGGTTAAGTAATTGGGTACTTTAAAGCCAGTTTGAAATACTTTAGGGAATTCTGTTCTTATCTAATATAATTTTCCCAGCTTGAAACCAATTCAATTATTTAAAATCATAAGATGAATATTTATAAAATTATAAGGTGTGTACGTTATATAATGATAATATCATTCAGATGTGAATATACCATTTTTAGCAAATAGAATTACAAAATATATACAATTATAGCAGACGTGTGTGCATATACAATTACACACATATACGTGTAAACATATGTTTTTATACATGTTAAATTACCAAGTATACAGTTATATATATGTGTACTTTTAGGGTTTGAACTAGGGAAATGAAGGCTACTGATTTCTAGAGTAGGTGAAACGTATGATGATGAAATCATACTGTTTCAATATAATTGAATGCTTTTTTATAATCTGTAAAACTTGAATGCATTGGATATTTGTATTTACTACTTATTTATATTATTTTTCAATATTTTGATAGTAAATATTTTTTTTGAATCCTGCTTACTCATTTAATTGAGCTAAATTAACCTTTTCTTTAGAAAAAAGTTGTAGAGAATGAATAGGCAGTATATTAATGAATCTGTAACTTATTAAATCTTCTCTTTTGTATTTTGTGTATAATGAAAGACATTATAAGTAATCAGCATTTATACCACCTAATGGCAATGCAATTTTCTTTTAAGCATTTGGAAACAAACTGATATCTTTATTTATTCATTACCACTGGCTTTAATCATTTCACTTATTACATGATATTTCACCAGTCTTTTTTAATAAACTAGAAATAAGCAGTTGTATTGAGGCATCAAATGTTTTAAAGCTGATTCTAATTGCCTCTATGCCATATAAATATTTACCTGATATAGATGTGTAAGAGATACATAATTTATATATGTATGTAATAGTTGATGGTATTAGTTTTTGATTACTTTTACACTGAACCAACCTCCCCTTCCATATCTATAGTTTGTTATCTGTGTTCAAAAAAAAAAAAAAGCCTAACAAATAAAAAAATTAGATATTAATAAAATAAATACTGATTTTATATATTTTAATTTTTTAGTTTATGTTTATATCTTTTCAACATGTTATTATAGTATATATGTTCACTTACATATGTGTGTGTTAAAAATACATTATAATGTGAATTGTTACTATCCTGAATTTTTTAATTTTTGCAATATGACTTGGAATCAAATGCTGCAAATATAAGAGTGGGGCTATTATATATGAAATTTCCATTGACTCTTTGAATGTGAAAGTTGAACACTAAAATAGAAGAATAGCAAAAGTATTATTTATTTTAATCCTTGATATTGGCAAAATGAACATATGAAAAAACTTGAAACTTGATAATTAGATATGAATTTTTTTTGAAGCAGCAAGTGACCTGATTGAAATTTGTATTAGATTATCTAATTGATTGAAAAGTTTTATAATATTCAGAAAGGCTAATGAGTACAATGATGAAAGGGAAAGATAACCAGATGAGGTAAGATGAAGTCTTTCTATATCATAACAGTAAATATATCACATAGGAGCCTCAAAGACCCAGCAGATGATGAGTCAACTCTGAAGATATTATTTTTATGATCAAGCATCAATATCACTTTAATGCCCGTTTAGTGTAATGGTAGAGGGTCAGAACCCTGTATACGGGATCCTAGGATCGATTCTGTTGCTTGAGCTTTTTATGAATTCTTTAAATTAATTAAACCATTTGAATATATTTATATACTAAATATTTTAATAACATCTAGTGATTAACAATAACCTAGTAATCAACAACAACAACAACATTATTTGTAAGAAAGAGAGAGGCACAGAAAGTAAACGTTATTCATTGATGTTCATTAATCATAATATGAAATTCAGATTAAGTAGGCTTTGAAGAATAACGTTGAAAGTGTAGTGTACTGTCATTCATTTTACTGTCCCGTTTTATTTATTTATTATATTTCTTTATTAATTTATATGTTTTATATATATGGGTGTATATAATGATAGTGATATGATTTTTATTAATTTATATAATGTTTTATATATGTGGGTGTATATAATGATAGTGATATGATTTTTATACAAATAATATGTAAACAATTATTAATAGTTCTAGCAAATGAAATGCTGTTGACAGTTAAGTAGAAAGGAAAAAAAAAACTTGTTTTTAATTGAACATCCATTTGTTTTAATTTTTCATTATAAATTCAAACAAGTTCCTGCTAATAATTTGTAGTTGAATTGTTGCTGTAATTATTTAAAGTCTTTAGGACAGCTAGTGTTTACAAAGTTTTATTAAAAATCTTTGCCCCAAAACTGACCTTATATATTGGAACTTGGATCCTCCAACCACTCTTTTCTAGTACAACTGATTACTGTATCCAATTCATTTTAAACATTGACATATAAAGCTTTGTTATGAATGTAAAATTGGATTTTTTTAAAACAATTTTTGTAAACTTTAAGATCCCCCAACGAAAAATCTGCACGTACTCTCTAGACAAAGGTGATACTGAGAATCATAAGAAAAACGGTTGGATTGTAAAAAAGTGGAAGTATTTAAAAAAGTTTGAAAAATATTAAATAAAAAAAACAAATCGCAATTTAATCAAGATTATCAAGATTATGAAAATATATCTTTTTTTTTTTAAAAAAAAAAAATTATTATTTTTAATCAGTATTTAAAATAGAAAGCTTGTTATACGTAATATTTTTATAAAGCATATATTATCTGAAGGATATTTTGCTACTTTATAATATTAATAATAATGAATAAAATGAGTAGTTTTATCTTTCCAGGTGTTACTGGAATCTTTTCATTAGACTTAGTATCACCGATATTCACTGCAATTCCCTATTTCAGAAATGAATTTTGACAGCCTCAAATGTAAGTAGTTCTGTCCCAACACAGTAATAACTGACAAATTTATGCTTACAAATGGGAGAATTGAAGAAATAAGTTGCAGTGGACCTATTTCCTGGTTGAAGCTTTTACAGATTTCTTTATGATGTTTATTTAATACTTGATTGAAAAGAACAATTATAAAACCAAATAATTACTTTATTACCTCTTTTTTTTCTTATAGTTTAAAGATGGATTATTGATTGAATGATGTAAAAATAAAGGAAATTAAATCGGTCTAGTCTTTTATCTAAAATAAAATTCTAGATGATACAATAATTTTTGAGTTATAATTGAACTCTGTACTTTCTTTTTGGGTCTTTATTGCCATTCTTTTATATTTACCTTGCTTTTTTATTTTACTTTTTTCACCTTCTATCTACGAACAGATTTGCCTTATTGGTGGAGCATGTGAGAGCAAAGAAAGCATCTGGGCCCATTGCAGTCCAGATAGACTTTGAGGCAGCCTTTGACTCCGTGATGCCGGCACAGCTGTTTTCATTGCTTGAGCACTATGGGCTTCCCATGGTGTACATATGGATAATAGCAAACCTGTTGCTGAACAGATCAATTTATGCATCTTTAAATGGCTCTCTGGTCCCGGGGTTCAAACCTCATCTGTCAATACCCCAGGGGTCTCTGCTTAGCACCTTGTGCTTCATTCCTATGTTAACCCCCTGATAATGGAGATAGAAAAACATCTACCAGGGGGGTATGTCCTGGCGCTGAGGGAGGAAGTCCATCACATTTCCTATGTGGACATCACCATTTCTCTTCCTTCTCACAAATGTCTGCTATGTCAACTATTTTCCAGATATACCAGGAATTATAGGCTAATGATCAACCCTGATAGATCTGCGGGGGATCTATGGTTCCATCAAGATATATGGGAAAACCACCATGTTTTCTTGGTTTTCCCGTGGCTCTGTCCAGAATGGCAATGAGGAAAGTACTCCAAACAAATATACTAGAAAAAACCAAGAAAATAAGTATTCTATTGACTCTCTCCCTGTCACTTCCTGGCAAGGGTACACTGATCAGCATGATGGTAATTCCACACATCAATTTTATTATATGCCAATTGTTAAGTCAACCAAGTCCTTTCAAAATGCGATTAATTCGATCTGCACCAGTATAATGTAAAAGAGGAAGAGCATATCCATCAGCCTAGCTAGAGTGCAGAGATCGAGGGACCTAAATGAGCTTGGTCTCCATAAAGTCAGTGTGTTCTACATACAAAAGGCATTAAGAATGCTTAAAGCAATGCATGCTAAGATGTCTAAGCAACTGTCCAAAAAAGATGTGGAACCTACTGATATGCCTCCACCCATGCCAAATAAATAGGCATCAGAACTTTAGCACATGTAAACAAGTCTTTTAAAGTTACAAAAAGAATCATAGAAACCAAGAACACTTACTGGGAAATCTACAAATATGTAAGTCCTGGAAATATGAGATTGCTGACTTCTCAAAATTACAACAAAAATCCTAATCAGAAAATCAAAACAATTGGGTTTTGAGCCCAAGTTCATTGATTTTATAATCAAATATAATCTAAACTCACTTCTGACAAACCATTTTCTGGTGATCAGAAGAGGATTTCCCAGATTGAATACAACATGTAATTTGTGTCAACTAGAAGATGAAATGATTAAACATATTTTTTTTTTTAATTGCTCTCATCTAGCACAAATAAGGCAGGAAATCATGGCAACATTTATGACCTCTGA
Organism: Epiperipatus broadwayi; assembly: GCA_028023455.1. NCBI lineage: Eukaryota > Metazoa > Onychophora > Udeonychophora > Euonychophora > Peripatidae > Epiperipatus > Epiperipatus broadwayi. The sequence goes on along the minus strand of JAQFVV010000049.1, from coordinate 1,384,287 downwards.
TAAGAACATCTTGTCAGTAAGCGAAGTTTTAAAAATGGTAAGTATGCCATGATAAGAATGACAATATTTCTACTATATGCCATGTGGCTAACGAGAAATAGGCTTGTCTTTAGACAGGATACTCCGGAACCATTGACGGTGTATAGAGAAACTATAGACAGGCTAAGAAACAGAGATCGCCTACTAGTGCCTGAGCATCTCTATGTTGATACTTGGATGCAAATTTTACCATTAGACAACGAGCCTCCTGCTCAGAAGATCCGAGCCAACTATAAATGAACAATTAGTAATGATTATAAACTAAAAAATTCATGCTGTAATTGTATGTATTTTCCTTATTAAAAAAAAACAACAAAAAACATGGACATTACAACATAAACATTACGACAACAACAAAATATTGTTTCAAACAGAGGAAGAGAAAGCAATCTTAAATGATATACATCTATTATGTTGAGATAATGTTGGAATAGGATAAAAGTTGAGTTCATGGCAACAATAACAATAATTTATTTTATAATTAAAAATAAATACATACTACATATAAATTAAAATGAAAATGTTAAATATGTCAATACATACTCCAAGAGGATTGCAAGATTTATAGAAGAATCATGAAAGTGGTGATTTACATAAAATTTAATTGTAAGATGTAAATGAATTTATTTAAATGAGCCACTTTTTTGATAGGGGATGCAGGATTTTTTCTTGTTGATTGCATGTATATTGGGTGACATTGTGCCAGGCCTCTTTAACTTTATGTTGGCATTGTTTCTTTCAGTGCAGAAAATACTGGCAGATATTGGTTCAAAACTGTGACCATGTTTAGATTCATGTTCGAGGAAAATAGATTTAATATCTGTATTAGTCTTAGATCTATTGTATTGATATTAGTGCTGCACAATTCTTGTAGAGAGATTGGCATGAGATTCTCTAAAATAAACTGCATTGTAGTTTGTGTTGTTGCAAATAATTTTATACACAACACATGCCAATCTCTGCAAGAATTGTGCAGCATAAATATCAGTACAATTGAGCTAAGTCTAATACAGATATTAAACCTATTTACTTTGAACATGAGTTTAAACATGGTCACAGCTTTAAAAGTACATCTGCCAGTATTGTCTGCTCTGAAAGAAATGATGCTAAACACAAAGTTTAAGAAACCTGGCACATTGCTAACAATATATGTGCAATCAATGAGAAAGAATCCTGCATCCCCTATCAGAAAAGTGGCTCATTTAAATAAATTCATTTATATCTTTATAACCAAATTTTATGTAAATCATTTTTGTGATTCTTCTGTAAATCTTGCAATCCTCTTGGATAACTATAGCTATGATTATGACTACCAGTTAGTTGAAAGCATGCTTAGCATACTATGTTGATATATTTAACATTTTTATTTTAATGTATTAAACAAGCTTTTCTTAGTGTAAATGTTGTATGCATTTATTTTTGAATTACATTTTCTGAGAAAAGTTTAAAAAGATTGGAATTGAATTATAAAAATTGTAAATTTGTAATATTTATATAAAATTTTTATAATTTATAAAAATTAAAAAACCTCTTTTTTTACAAGCTGAAAGTAGAAAATATAATACATATAAACAAATAAAAGTAAAAATTTATTTATTTGTTCTTATATATAAAAAGTAATTGAATATGTTATTGCTTGGGAGTTCGTATGAAATTCAACATGGAAAATGACAGAGCTGAAGTACAATTCAGGTATCTTGAACTCTGTAAGTCTATCATTCTGCCACTAAACCAGATCATTGAAGTCATTTTTCAGTTGTCATCGATTAGCCACAAACACCGCTGATGTTGCTGTTTCCATGCAAAAGAACAAATATACTGCTCACGTGGCCTATAGAACAGTTCTGTTCATATTGGCCTCTTAGCAGCTTTTGTGCTTCGCAGTACTATCGCACACTTCACAGATCGCTATAGTCTGATGTGAGGGTGTGTAGAATTCAAGTTGTCCTAAGTCTTTGCATGTGCATTCGAAGTACTTATTTTTTATATGACCTGACGTAGTTTTAGATAGTATTAAAGTATTAATTGTAAGACAAAAGATGCGCTTCCATACACATATTTTAAAGTTTAAATGAATTTCAAAATTGTATGTTTTGGTCATTATATAGAAGTCATGCGTGAAATGTATTTTGCGCAGGGACAGCTATGAGACTTTCAAGGCATAAACTTGACTTGATCAGAGGAAAATTTTCAAATCGAATTGTGTTTCGTAAATTGTTTTAAAATAGTGTTGAAATTTTTTTTTTTTTGATCAGACGTTAATTGAAAAAAGGAAATATTAGATTTTATTAAATAATTTTGTTTTTAAAAATATTGTGTATGTTATGATGGATGAACCTTCAGACCGGCAAAGACATTGGATCCTCCTCCCTGCGAATTCCAATGCTACATGCTGACATGTAATAGTGTAAAAAAAGTAAATTGTAAAATCAGCCCGGTAACATTATATATATTGGTTTTTGACTAGCAACAGCGACATCGGGCGGTGTTTGGTGGCTAATTGACGATTACCAATTTTTCATCTATGAATAATGATTATATAAAAGAATTTTTTTCAAGAAATTAAAAAAAGAATTGGACCTCATGTTAAAGGGAAGGAATAATAAAAGATATGTTAGAACTTAAAAGTGAGAGGAATAAGGGATGACAAAATATACTGTTACTAGTTTGCTTAGTGATCTTAAGGAATAACTTAGTTTTAAATACTTAGATAAATCAATGAATAGGGAGAGAATGATGAAAAGAGCTTGTGGTAAAGTGATTTATGGTAATGGTGTAAGAATTTGTTATTTTACACATCTCTTTTTGTATTCAAACTATGCAATTGATTTTTATTATTATGTCTAGGATTCAGTGTTTTAGAACCCATTGTTAGTATGAGAAACTAAATAGTATCCCTTATTTTATGTCTCTCTTAAATATGTATCACTTTTGTAAATAAAAGCTACTATAGTAAACTTTCATATAAAACCAAAGATATAATTTCTAGAGCATTGATATGTATAATGTTTTTACAAGCTTTTGAGGAAATTGTTTTTATGTTTTTTTCTTTCCTTTTGAAATTGTGAATATGCATGGAGATATAAAGTTCTGAAGAAGATTGCTGGAGCAATCAAAACTGTAAACTGTAAGAAAGGGTGGTAAATAAAGCATTGTGTATCAGTAGTAAAGTGCTTAGACAATTAAGTATTATATGGTGTTTACTATACTTTAAAGAATATTCGAACCATTATGTATTTATAAATGTTAGTACTTATTAACAGCTTAGCAATGCTTCATTCTATGATTAATTTCATTTATATTTTCTACTTTTTTGAGAAAAGATTTCCAACAAATAATACACATTGCTTATTGAGTGCTATTCCTTACGTGAATAGCTCTGCATTTGTTTTGCTATATACCTTAAATTACTTAATGAATGTTTAACTTTTGTATTATTGGGTAATAGAGCTTTGTTTGGATACATTAAATTCATTAAAATTGCTAGAATAGACATTTCTGATATATGATAACTTCAATAATTTATAGTTATTTTGAGTTGGTTTAATATAATAATTTATCTTAATATTTATGTTAATCCTATTTGTAAAACAGGCTTTTTAAATAGCTGTATTGTGTATATATCTTGTTACATATAAATATATTATAAGAAGGTAATTAATTAAATTACTGTCTATATGTCTTGTTTTTCTTCCAGAAGGGAGATGGAAATAGCTAGGCAATAACAAGTATATTAAACAAGTGAAACAGTAGTTTATCACTAATGCTAATTTATTTCTTGCCATTTTTTTTATCTTTATTCTTATATTTCAAAAATTAAAGATTCATATTTAATTGAGTTCTTTATATTATTAAAATATGTATCCTAGTAGTAAAAATTAGATTATACTATTTTTTAAAGTTGTTTAATTTATTACAACCATTTACCACTGCATATATCATGGTAAATTGAAATCCAGGCAAGAGTACATTCTTCTTTCACACAAGTATTCATTTGAGACAGACTTTTTATGAGATTCTCTTCCCTCATTTTGTATCACAATAAAATTATTTTTAATGTAAGTTAAGGTCACATTGTTGATTATAATTATAATCAAGTCATTATTTAGTATGATTTCTCAACAGAAAATCCAATTTCCTTATTTTTTCAGAATTAGGCATGGGCAATCGTTTTGTAGCAATGGTTATTATTTATTATATATTGGGCCATAGTATAAACATTGTGTTTACAATTAAGTATATCAAAATAAAATTATTTTAAAGAAAATTTATATGTTTAATAAGTTATACTCATTTAATCACAAATTAAGTATGCCATACAGAAAATTATAAAGAACTATTTATGATACTGGGCCACAGGTTGTCCATATATGTTGTAGAAGCTTCATATATGTTAATTTTGTGATCTTGTACTGAAAAATATTACTAAAACAATAAAATGAATTGACTATCATTTTATGAAGGATTCTGTATTAGACTTAGCTCAACTGTTCTTGAACACCACATGACTTACAAGAAATGAACCATTTAATTAATTATTTATACTTATATAAAATTATATACTTATATCCATGGATGTATATGCCTAATTATTCAGTGATTATTATTCAGTGAAATTGCAATAATAGATAAGTTTAAATCATAAGTTCTAGGGTTGTAAAAATGTTATACCTTCTGCAGTAGTAAAGTGTGACAGTAGCCAGGTTCAAACCCTGTTACAAAGGGAGTTACATAATATTCCCCAACTGCCTAGATCAGCATGAGTCCAATAAATTGGATTCAGTGTGTGAGTATATATAAAGAATTAGATATATATGTTGAAGAGAGAGAAAGATTGAAAGTTTTTTTAAAAAAAAAAAAAAAAGAAAGAGAAAGATGTTTATAGTTATTTGTTTTAAAATACATTCATAAAAATATGTTAATAAATTGTGGGAATGCAGTTATATGCAAATATATAATTTTTTCTTCTTGTATTATTAATTTATTTCAAATGTATACTTTTCTGTTGTTTTATTGTATATCACATTTTAATGAGAGTAGCAAAAGAATTTTGATATGTCTACCTTGAGGCAATTTTGTGTCTTTTGTTCCATTACTTACTCACTCAAAATTTCAGGAAATCTTAAGTAAATGTACAGCAGAAAAAGAAAAATGTTAAAAGCATGCCTAAGAAATAGAGATCTGAATACTCATAAACTATTTTGGGAAACAAAAGAAATTGGAGAAATTAATTAGTTAGAAAGAAAGATCGGAGCAAGCAAGAGTGTTTTGGAACTGAAATATTGAATTAATATTTTTTTTTTTTGCTAAGTTGACTGATACAGCTATGCTCATATTATAAAATAAAGTATTAAAAATCCTTCAATCAACCATCTCGAGAAGAAAATGGATTTGGCAATAGCAACTCATACCATCGCTACAGTCGTAATGCAGGAGTAGAACAATATGTGTACGCCCACCATCCTAAGCTCCAAATATGTAGCTGTTGCTGTTAAGTGCCTGCTCCTCCAAGAACCATAGGGACCTCACTGATACACCACTAAAACAATCCAGGAAAGAAGAGAATATCGAATTTTATACACTAAGAATGCCTCCAGTGAGCCGTCATTATTTCCTAAATCCAAGTAATACCACAAAATGGATGTTCGTGCAAAACTTTTGCTATTAGCAGAAAAATTTTGTTTTATTCTTTGACAGTAAAAGAATACATAGATTTCGGTTGGATCATTAAAATCAAGCTTACGTGGAAATAAACTTATCCATATTAAAAATCCCGGGTACTCCAAGGTAAATATGATTAGTTTTATTGTCTTAAAAGAACTGAAAATTGCTATCATTACTCTCTAAAGGTTTAATCATTATGTAAAATTATATATAAATTCATTTGCAATGTGTAAACGCATTCCTACACACGCTGTTTAATTATATGTTCTTTTATATTTAACTAATTCCATTTTTGTCTTTTATGTTATCATTTGATATATAAATTATATATATGTTTTTCTTTCTCAATATTTAATTAGCCATAGTAATAAAATTGTATACTTACGTTAAAACATTATTTATCTCTCATTAATGAACATATTTATCACTTATATTGGCCTAGTTTCCTTCCTGGCAGAATATCAGAATGATTGAAGTATGCTTTTCAGAATAAGCAATTATCTTACACGTAATTTTAAATTCTAAACCATAGATTTGATAAAGAAATAGTCACGTATAGAGCGAATAAATGTGTAGAAAAAGGGAGTTCAAAAGTAGCTAAATTTAAATGATACACGATCTAATTTAAGGGGTATAGAAAGGAAACTGTTACTAATACATAAGTTTAAATATACACGACTTAAGTTGAGAAGTATAGAAAGTAAGGAAAGCTTGGTTCAACTATGCAGATTTAGCCATTTACCTCCATTCAGCCTTATGGGTATTGTTACCTACCAGCCCTGGGATTTGAGCTAGCTAAAAGGGCTGGGCACCTAATTAGTGATAGTTTTAAGATTTCTTAAAAGGGAAAAGTATAATTCTTATGGTACCAGTGAGATTGGCGCTTGGGGTCAGTTTATTAATTGACGCTCATAAATATACTTTTTCCAAAGAAATTGTTGTTTGTCTTTTTAAATGAAATAATGACCACTAGGTAGATTTTTTAAAATATTTTTTTAAACGTACATCCTGATATAGGATACATAGATTTTATTTCTTAAGATATGTTTAAGAAAGGGATTCATATTCGAACCCAATACAGTGGATAGTAGTCAAATTCTATCTGCAGGTGTTATGGCGACTATACAGCCATAGTTTTGCGTTTACTACCCTACATGGTCAACAGATTCACTTTTTTGATAGACATTTATGTAAACAACAATTACATCATGTTACAATCATATTTTTTGTTTTTACAATCATCACAGTAAAATTCATTTCACTAATCCAGATTAATTTAAGACTAAATACATCTGAAAAAACTTTTCATAAAACTTTCAATTTGAGGCCTTGATTGTGGGCTAAGTACATCTTAAGGAGTATATAGTTTTGGTAGTACATGAGAGAATTACACATTGAAGTAATTAGTTGTTATTTATTAATTCATTATTAAATAAATATTTCTGATACGAAGTAGTGTGCAGTAGCAAGAGAATAGGACTAACTTGGTCCCAGAGATGTAGTTAGTCCCTTTTAAAAAATTGTAAAGAGTTAAACTTTGTTGACTAAATAGATTAATATTATGTTTTAGTCCACCTTTGCCTTTCAACATTATGTTTTATTAATAAATTTATATATGTATATTTTATTATAAACAGTTGCTGGAATATATTTTAATTTTTCTTGCACCACTTTTGCCAACACCTCAATGGAAGCTTTCTATTTTACATTCCTGATATGACTTCAATTCATCTTAAAGATGTTTCATAAGATTCGAATCAAGGTTTGTGAAAACCATTTTATATACAATGCTTCGTGATTTATTGAGCAATAATTATGGCTTTGTGATATAAACCTGTCATTGACAGTGTTGTTAGTAGCAAATTTGTTCAGATTATTAAAGTATAGTTCAGCATTGAATTTTTATAAAAATAACCAGCGAACTCTATCCATTTATGAAACTTTCTATTTTTGTGAAAGGAAATGATCTTTGACATTATAGTATATATGAAGTTAAACTCATTAGATTAGTTAATAAGTAATAACAATTTTTTTAAAATGAAACAACAGACATCTGAAATATTTTAAGATTGCATGCAACCGTTACAACCATTTTTAAACATATATTTGTCATGCTGTTCCTGGTGACTGTATATACGCAGATTCTGTATTCTCTTTTATTTTTTACTTTGTTGTGAAGCACTTATGAATACAGGTTTGTATGTGTAAATGATATAAGGATTTATTAGTTAATATTTAACTGAAATTGAAATGCTAGAATAAGTTGGTATAGAATGGCAGACAATTACAAATTATCGCTAAAGATAACTAAGTGTTAACACTTAGCTATAGTAATACTCTGTTACCTAATTTGTTGCTCTGTCTTCTAGCCTAGTACTTTATATAGATAATCAGTATATGATTTCATAAATGATCTTTTTATTTTAGTAATTATCAATATTGATTTTCAAATTAAAAAAAAGGCTATTAATACCAATGCTTTATTTCCTTGATAATCTTTATATGTATATTTAATATATGTATGTGTGTGTAAATTTGGTTTCAGAAAGGAGTTTGCTGTTAACTGAAAGAAAATCCTTTGATTCCTCTTGGAGGACTTAAATGAACTGAGCAAGGAAAATTCTTAATGTCCATTCTATACATTCTTGTCATTGCAGCTGTTATTACTATGTGATTATTCATATAGTACATGAACATGGATGGGTTTCTCATCAATGTGCATTAACCAGCATGGTGAATTTATTGGATTTTTATTTCTTGAGTTTAAGATCAAGAAACACCATGACCTTTCTTTTCAGTTGCCTGACAAGACAGAATAAATGTGTGTGTATGGATGACATTCTTTTTTTCTAATAGATATTTACAATCATGACAGACAAAAATAAATTGTGGCCCTTATTCCCAGGAGGCTGTAAAGTCACGAGACAAGGCAGTGGTTGGTGGCTGAAGATGGAGGATGCTAAAAATCCCCTGATTGTGAACCCAGGTTGCCATTTGATGATGACTTTTTATACAACTGCAGATCACTTTCATGTGAAGGAAGGTTGCAAGAATTGGCAGAAGAACTGTCTCATATTAAATGGGATATTATTGAACTTTGTGAAGTTACAATAAAAAATAAAGAGACAATTGATTTAAAAAGTGGACATGTATTCTACTACAAAGACACAAATATTGGCAGTACAAGTGCAGTATGATTCATTATAAATAAAAAATGGAAGAATAACATTGTGGAGATTGATAGTCTATCGGAAAGAGTGGCAAGATTAGTTATCCAACTTAATAGCAGATACTAAATGCAGATAATTCAGATTTATGCCCCAACAAGTTCTCATAGTGATAAAATAATAGATTTTTATATGGATGTACAAAAGGTTTTTGATCAGACTAAACAACATTTTAAAATTGTTATCGGCCATTTTAATGCTAGAATTGGTAAACAAGTTAAATTTGGTTATGATAATAGAAATGAGAGAGGACACAGACTTGTGGAGTTTGCAGGAAAAGAAAAACAATTCTTTTTTTGAGAAAATTTTTAAAAGGAAATGGCATCCAAGTGAAAGTACAGCAGAATTGGATTATATTTTGACTAACAGAAAATATATATTTCAAGATTGTAATGTCCTTAAATTCAACACAGGAAGTGATCATCAATTAGTAAGATGTAGGGTAAATGTTAATGCAAAACTAAAGAGACAAAAGTTATTAAGAAAAACAATATTTATAGTCGATATTCCTAATTTTCAGAAACATTCTAATGAATTTAAATTAGAACTTACAAATCGTTTTCAAGTATTACTAGATTTTGATCATGATACAGATTTGAATGAAATTAATTAGAAAATAACTGATACACTTTTAAAAACTACAACAAAGATAGCTGATAGAAAAAAAGCAGTAATTGATCAATAAAATTTCTACTGAGGCTAGAGAATTTTTGAAAAAAAATAAAGAATATGAAGATATATAAAAATGATACATTAAGAAGGATTGAATATGTCAAATTTTGTAAACTGGTATGAAAAAGAGTTGATAATGATATAAGAAAGTACAATTGTCAAATAATAAGGAAAACTGTAGAAGAGAATAAAAGTCTCAAGAATGTAAAACAATATTTTGGTATTGATAGGAAACCTATATCCACAATAAGGAAAAAAGATTGGAACTATTACTAAAAAGTTAGATGACATCATGAAATGGATAGAAGAGTTCTATCAAGAATTATATAGTAATAAAGAACAAATACCTCCTACATTTATTATATCTTCTGAATTGCCTAGGATTTCAAATGAAGAAGTGAAACCTGCTATTAAATTTATGAAGAAAGGCTTTTAAAAGCTCCAGGTGATGATGGAATTATAATCGATATATTAAAAGAAGCAGGTGAAGAAATAGAAAGTTTTTGGCAAAGTTATCTTCCAAATGTCTAAATGATAAAGATGTACCAGATGATTGGAAGAACACAGTATTAATTAATATTTTAAAAAGGTGACAAAGAAGATATTAGAAATTACAGATATCTCAGTGTTTTATCAGTTTTATACAAAATTTTTATCAAGATAATTGTAACTCATCTACAGAGAACATTGAATTTCACCCAACCAAAAGAACAAACTGGATTTAAAAGTGATTTTAGTACAGTATATCATATCCAAGTATTGAGAGAAGTTATAGAAAGGATCATTGAATACGAGTTGCCATTATGATATTATGAAAAGGCATTTGATTCAATAAGCATTTCTTTAGCGAGATTGGATTATGAAGGTAAAGACCCAGGATAGTGTCTTATTTCAACAGCAACAATTTGTTTATGTAATGATATTAGGAGGGTTAACATTGAGAAGGGTGTAAGACAAAGTGACTCCATATCTCCAAAACTTTTTACAGCAGTGCTGCAAGAAGTATTTTGTGAATTAAAATGAGTAAAAGTTTATGGAGATTATTTGAGTCATTTAAATTTTGCAGATGATGTAGTTGTTTGCAAATAATATTTTGAAGCTTCGGGGGGGGGGGGATGTTGCAAGAGTTATCAGTTGAAAGTAAGAAAGTAGGACTAAAGATAAATGTTAAAAAGATTAAAGTAATGTTCTATGGATTTTCTCAAAAGATGAAAATATAGATTGATTATGATGAGTTAGAAGAAGTTAATACAAATACATTGATCAGATTATTATTACAGATGGAAACATAATGGAAGAAATTAATAATAGAATTAAACTTGGTTGGTGTGCTTTTGATAGAAATAAATTGATATTAAAAGAAATATGCCTATGTGTTTGAAAAGGAAGGTCTTTAATAAATATGCTTTACCTATTCTTACTTATGGATCTGAGAATTTAATACTTAATAGAAAAGCAATACAGTGACTTCAAGTCCACTACCCAAAGAAGATACATGTTAGAGGTGTTACTGACATGATTAAAAGAATTAAAACACTGAAGTGGAGTTGGGCTGGACATATTGCTAGAAGAGATGATAATAGGTGGACAATTGGATTTTTAAACTGGATTCCAAGAGATTGTAAAAGACCCAGAAAAAGACTACATGTGAAATGGATGGTTGAAATAAGAGAGTGTACAGGGGTGATGTGGAGAAGAGAGGCTAGACATTGAAGAATATGGATGGATCTTGACGATGATGATGTGTAAATTTGTAATGAGTTTAAGAAAATCATATGTATTCCTCTATTTAGAATTATATGTAGACAGGTAACATGTTATTTTTCTTTTAAAAAATGTATTTGTGTATGTGTGTGTATATAAATACTATAGATAATATAGTTAAAATATTTTAGATTCTATATAATGTGCTAAAAATTATGCATTAAATTTTTTATTACTGATTATATATATTTTATTATCTTCTAATCACCATAATTATTGAAATGATTGTTCTCTCTTGTAAGACTCAAACTCTTCCATGTTATGGAATTTAAATTAGCATATTGGCAATGCTTAGGCTGTCTGAATTTTGACATAGACCTCTCTAGACTTGATTTGACATCATGCTAGCTTTTATTATTCATTACCTCCTACTTCTTGTTGCTATAGGATACAGCTTTCTTTCTACTGTTGTCCCTCCCACTGAACCTTCTCTACTCAACTGCTTACACTAAACCCCCTACAACAAAAGATTTTAATGAACTTTGACCCCAAACCGGAATTTGCCTTCCATGTTGATTACGTCACACATGAAGCATTCTGTTACTTTTCAAGTGCATTTAGAGATTTTTTTTTCTTTACAAAATATCTTAAAAAAGTTTAATTGTTTTAAATGGAGATGATTAGATCTAGGATTAATTGGAGATTTATTATTTGACCCAGTTTTTATTCCTTTTTAACAGGACTGAACTTATTCCCTGGGTTTGGAAAACAAGGGACCAGAAACACAATGAAGTTGAATAGAAACTCATTACTACTAGCGATATTTTTGTTAGGAATACTACCACAGTCGGTGGGATACCAGGGAAGAAAAGGCCATGGGATAGCAGGTAAGATTTTTTTTTAATTTTCAGATAGATATATTTTATTAAAAAAATTTACGAAGGGAGAAAAACAAAATGTTAAATGTATAGATATCCTTATAAAAATAGCCGGAACAGGGGGCATCTTTGCACACACACACGCGCGCACTCTTCAACTTACAACCACCGGATTATTTTCATGAGTGTTGAAATAGTGACACACAATATTATTATTAAAAAAGAAGTATATAGAAAAGCCTGGAAGTGTTGTTTTTATTTTCAGGGTTATATTTGCATTTTATCGTATTAGATTTATAACAGTAGACTACCAGCTGCTCAGCTTGGCGTATTAATCAAAACGTAGTTCTGGTTTCCCCCTGATATTACATTTTCGCTTGAGGCAGATAAATATGATGCACTATCTAGAATTTGTTTTCTTTTTTGAAATAAACTTTTTTTTTCTGTCAAGATGAAATTAGAACATGTTTATTTAATACGAAAGATATATATTAGTAGTTAGATATACTGTACTATTAAAAGAAGGGGGGAGGGGGCATTTGTATTAAATCTTTTTTATGTTTACGTGAATAAGATCTATGTAAATTATTTTTTGTTTGTGCATTGTTATTGCAAGTGGCATAGTTTTGATTGGCAATGTCACTACCAAGAACAGCCCTGTTCCATTTAGAGGAACATGATTTGATAGGTTTAAATCAGTCACGAAATTGACAGCTGTGAAAGTGAAACCTAATTGGAAGAGAAAGTGTAATAATTTCCGAAATTATGCTTGTAGAGTGAACTATAAAATTTGTTAATCATTGAGAACTGCTTGATGTATAGATTCCTCCATTTTTTATTTGATCACTCATGAAAAATTGTAATTCACATACATTTTTTTTGTATGTAAATATACGCAATTGCATATATACAATTACACACAGTTGTTTATGTACAATCTACTCCATTCATGTAAACGTTTTTGTTTGAGTATTTTATGGTCTGACATATGTATTATACTTTGAATGGATTTATTTTGATACATATGTGTGTATACTTTTTTAAGAATATGACTTAATCTTCATACAATATTTATGTAGAATAACCAATGTAAAAGGCAGTTTGCCTTACTCAAACTGCCTTACTCAATTGAAATTCTCTGATACATTTAAATTAATATAACGATAATACTTACAGAAGTGGCTAATGAAAATATTCAGCTATTTAATTGCTGTACTGTTATTTTTTTGTGATTAATTGTTACTTGGGTGATATGACTTTTGAGCACCATCTTAATAGGGTGAACTCAATATGTACAGTGCATTGACCATACACTTTTCTTAGTGCTCTTACATCTTGTAAGTCTATCTACTAGATGGAGCTATATAATACACATCTATGACTGGGGAAGGGAGCAACTGATAAGAAATAAAAAGAACACTTATAATGCATGAAAATAATTTATTCCAAAAAGAAACACAATCCACAGCAATCAGTAAATGTAATGAATAAAAACATTAAAATTATGTATTCAGCAACCAAACCAATACCAAATAAAATGATGTTTCATGGTTTGTGTAATAAATTAAAACATGCTAATTTATGGGGAAATGTAAATAATGTGTGGATTGCTTTTTGGAATTTTGTCATTTTTATTATGCATTAAAGTTATTTATTTAGCAAAGAAATAAGTTCTAGGGAGAGTATTCCTTGAAGTGTTATAAATCTATACAGCACATGTGTAGAGGAGTGAATCCCTAATGACTGTTACAAATTAAACATTGCTCTAGATAAATAAATAACTTATTATATACGTTTAATATTACATCTAAAACTGATATGCAGTAAATTGTAAAAAATTTCACAGCATATTTATTACGACATAGGGAATGGAATTAAAGGTGATTATTTAAGATCTTCACACTCTCATTTCTAAATCCATAAGATTTGCCTATATATATACGTTTAGGTAAAAAAGATAGGGTGCATTCATCTTATCTTTTCAAAAGACTATCTTGTGTTTGGAAAGGGAGAGTATTTCTCAAAGTGCTACAAATCAATACAGCACATGTGTAGAGGTGTGATTCCCTAATGACTTACAAATTAAACACTGCGCTAGATAAATAAATAACTTGTTATATATGTATAAATAAAGTGATAAAGTAATATATTTGACAAACAAAACTAATAAAATGAATAGATCTCATTTCATATTTTGTGTAAAGCATGTTTCATTTACAGAAGAACTCTAAATAATTGCCATCACTTTTTTTGAGTTAAAACATTATTTGAATTCATTTTGGTTACTAAATATGTTATGTTTTTATTCATTATACTTAATGCTATGGATTACTTTTAGCTTACTAAAACATACACTATTATCATTTTTCCATAAAATAAAAATATATTTATTATATACAATTTAAATAAAACACCTGCTGATATAAATTTTTTTTTTTTTTAAAAATAAGTTAATTTTAATGCATTATAAATACATGCATTTTATTTTTTATTGATTAGTTTTTCATATCATAGGGACAATCATTTTTTTATTTTTATTAATTTGGAATCAATAGGAATCTATTTTTGAATTTGCCATACTATTAAACATTCTTTTTTCACTAATGCTAGGGTTTGAATTTGAGTTGTGTTTACTAAGTTGTTTATACATGAGTCTGTTCAATGTATATGAGACAATAAAGTCATTCAAAAAATTTAAAAAAAGGTTACATTTGTGCATCTTTTGAGTGGTAAATATCTGCTTTGCTGTCTTTTTTTATTAACCGGTAGGTCATTGTAAAGTGAAGTCTGGTTTTTGAGTATAAAAAAGCAAGCATGGGCACTATAACAACATTTGTATTGCTGTATAAATGCCATATGTACGTACACATATGAAATTCATAAACCAAATGTGCATAAAACTAAATTGATATTAAAGTACATTAATAACTCACTAACAAAGTTGAAATAAACCAAGCTAATGAATTCACTAATAACATATTCCATTTTTATCAACTAGCATTGGCACTATGCAACTTTTGACTAATTCATCATAACATTTTATTGATTAATATTTAAAAGGATCACATAATGATTATTTCATGTTTTTAAATCTAATCAGTTCTGTATTTGATATTTATATGGAAAGGGTTTGCATATTATATTAGGAAATTCACTATCAGCTTAAAGAGCAATGTTGTAAGTTATGAAACAATTACTCTAGAGGAGCTGATTGGCTGATTGTTTTGCCATGGTATCATTTAGTTAACTGATTTTTTTAAAATTTGTTAAGGAATAATACAAAGTACATATATTTGATGATTTTATTTGGCTGAGGAGAAATAGAAGAGTATAGCAGACTTTTTTACTATCATAAAAGAGCACTTTTAAATATAAATATTATCTAACTTTGTTTATAATGAAATAATGGCAAGGATATGTTATTACTATTAAAATCAATTGATGAATATTACACTATTTAAAAAAACAATCAGTAGTAGTTGTAATAATACTGAAAGGAAAAAATTACATATAAAAAGTTATTTTTGATGATAACAATTTTATATTGTGACTGTTTTTTTTCCAATTATTTTAAAATGTTAATAACTAAAGGCTATTGATAATTTTGTTTATTTGTGCATGATAAAGTAATGGAAAACTATTCCTAGTTATTGCGTAATGTTTTACCAGCACTTAATGAAGAATTACTGCTATGTGGGATTATTAAAAAATTTTAATGCTTCAAGATGCCAGTATTTTAGCTTTTTCTAACAAATCATGTGATAAAATAGTGTTTCTAATTCAATATAGTACTTATTTTACTTATATATTTTATATTAAGTGCATTTTGTATTCTATTTTCTTTTTCTGATAAGATTGTGTATCACAATAATTTATTGTTTATTATTGCTATTTTATTGTTTTCACTGCCTTTTTAATTTTTATTCTCTTCAGTGTTTTGACTGTCTATTCAAGCTTAACTTTATTTATATGGGTTAGAAGTTAAATTTCAATTTTGTACAATGCTTCTTGTGCTTTGATCATGACAAGGTTTGAGTATAGTGCTAAAAAAGTAAAAAATACTATTGCTGTAAATAGTGACTTCACCATTGATGGAAAGGGCATCTTTCTACTATAGATGCTGAGCCAATATTTATCTTTAAACTTACAATGCTAATTACTAAATATATCAATTAAAAGTTTGAATTTTGTACAATTACTATATGTATCATATAATAGTAAATGTAAACATAAAAGTAAGCTCCGAAGAAGTCTGTTAATCAGTTGAAAAATTAAAAAAAAAATTAACCAAAAAGGCATTAAAAACAAGAAGTGTGAAATTGTAATTTTTGAATTATGTATTTTTTTATTTTAAATATTAATAGTTTATTAAAATAAAAAAAGTAATTTGAATGAGTTGAGCGTCAAAAATGCAAGCATTGGAATCGATATGAGAACATTACATTCAGGAATCTGACATTACCACTGCAATATGTTTATTAAAATTATAATTACTTTATATATTTTAAAATATTAATAACTATTATTTATATATGTAGCATTTTTTTTTGAAAAAATATCTAATGCATTAATATTTGTAATAGTGCTCAAACTATCAATCAACTTGTTTATTTATTTGATATTAAAAAAAAAATTTTTTTAACAAAACATATTGCTGAAATGAAAAATTATTTTCCTTTTTTGTAGCAGAGAAAATAATTTCTATCATGTGTGACACATTAATTAATAAGTATGGCAAATTTTGAAAGTGCTGTATTTTATAATTTGTATATGAACAAAGAGAGCTTATGAAATAAATAATATTAATTTATAAATGTATCAAATGAAACAAGACTGAATTTTATTATATCGACATATTTTATTTGTCCCTGATTATTTTCCATCTTATTATGGTACATGTTAGAATTATCCATACCATCACAAATTTGAATTTTGGGTACGATTTTATAATATTCATGACCACATTGTCAAACAATTCAAGAGAAAGTATGTTTATTTTATAAGATACTTACCTATAGATCAATTCATTTTGTTACCAAGGATTTGATTTTTAAAAACTATTTTCATATTTTTCAATAAGTTAATTATTGCAAGTTGATTTCTTTTAGCCCTATATTTTTATTGCATATTTATAAATAAGTAATAATTAAGTAAATTATTTAAAAAGTATATTATTTTAATATATAAAAACGTTTTGTTTATTATTTGTTAACATCTGAATGTATATAAAAAAATTATTAATATGTAACAGTGTATTATATAAAATATCTATATTTTGTTATCCATAATCATTATATTTAACTCATTACAAACAATTTTGCAAATATCTAAAATTAAAATATTATATAAACTTAGAGGATTCTATTTTATTTGTTTTGGCTTTTTATTATCATTATATATATATATACATTAGCATTATTATAAGTAAATTATAAGTAAAAACATATATATATATTTCTAAAAACAAAATAAATATTCAATATTATTAGTTTTTTTTTTAATAGTAAAAAATATATGAAGAAAATACTTGTGTGGATTGTATTTTCTTTAGAATATTTAAAATTATATTATACAGGGGATGTTTTCAAATACAAAGTAACGTATGTTTCATAAGTTCTATGTTGTACATGTAAATGGATTTAATAAATATTTTTACATCATGTACAAGGTGGAGAAAATAAAAATTTTCAAGTGGTAATTAAGATAGGAAATCATAGAATTAGTTCTTACAATTATCAGATAGCTGATGGTAAAACAATAGTAGAAGAATTAGAATAACTTGTGGATGACGGATTCAAGAGCTAATAATTCCTGGATTAAAGCTCAATCTGTCACTTCTAGTGCTCAAATGTTACATGACTTTTAACAAACCATTCCATTATTTTTTTTTAGTTAGGAAAAAAGACTTATAGCAAGTTTCTTGCTTGGATGTTGTTTCTATGAAGAATTGATTTAGACAATTAAAAAAAGGACAGGAGAAAATATTCCAGTTCCTAGAGATATGGTTGTAGCAGAATGGGACAGATAAGCTGGAAGGATACATTTAGCAACTTAAGAGTAAATGGGAAAAAAAGTATTTATTGAAGAAATTAATTACTGGATTGAATATACAAATTAGAGAAATTTTGAAAATTATGTTGGAAAGGAATTAGGAAGAAAAGTGTCATTACATATCGAGGAATATAATATGGAATAATGTTTGAAGAAACTGGTTTAGATTGATATAAGTTACTCTATCTATTCGTAGATGGTTAATGATATTAAAATTTGAAAAGTCTAAAATCAATTTTTTTTTTGTATCCATTTATAAAAGTTTATCCACTCAAAATTTTTTTTGGGCGTTAAAGTAGAAAGTAGGGCTGGAATGGATTTGGGAATTATGATTACCCATACATATATAATTTAAATGAGAATAGGCTAAATTTAGCACCAGAATTTTATTTTACGAGTAATTGAATTAAGACTTATGAAAGATTATTGTAAAATATTTCTTTGAAGCACAGTTTTATTTTATATGGAAATGTAGACAAAGCAAAAATAAAAAAAAATAATTCTTTTGAGATGAAAATGCAGATGAATAAAATTAGGAATACCATGGCATTAAATAGAAAAAATGAAGAAAGATCTTTATTAAGGAGATTAAGATTAGGAACAATAATTAGGTTGACATCTTTTTTGAAAAGTGAATGAATAATGAGTGATATATTAGATAGACTAAAAAATAAAAGGGAAAGAGAAGAAATAGTTTTTCAAAAGATTGATGGTAATTATAAGAAATTTATTAATTGTGTCATCAGTTGCTTTATTGCTTATGAATTCATAAGAAGTTTGAAATCTGAAATGGCAGAGCTAGACTGTGGTTCATGGATCTTCTGTTCCTGTCTGCTACTCCATCATTGCACTAAATCACACAGAGCAAAGAATCTAGTGAACATGACTTATTATCCTTAGCACAACAATTTTATTTAACTGACCAAATAGATTTTTAATTTCTTTTTTTGAATAGGGAATAGTTCCAAGAATTTTAACTTTGAAGTTTGTCTCTCTTGCACTACTAAGTTAAACTGTTTAGAGTATTGAATACTGATATGAAGAATAAAAAATCTAGCTCTTAGATATCTGATTAGATATATTAAAAATGGCAAAATTTATTACTGAATCCTAACTGTTGTTTATTCGAAATAAAAATTCTCATTTATTTACAAATTTTTAAAAATTAAAATTATTTTATTTGATATTAAATTGTGACATGTTGATAATTTGAAAAATATATTTTAATTAGAATAAAATCGATTTTCTTTTAATACTAGGTGATAGCTTTTTTTCAAATTGAAGGATTATATTTTTCTAAATATTATCAAGTATTGATATTTAAAAAAGTACACTTACGAATTTTTAGAAAAGTACTGCATATTAGCATGTTTGAAAACTTTACACTATTAATATGTATTAAATTAAAAGTAAAGTTAGAACTGCTTCATACATAGAGAAAGTATTGAAAATAGTATTACGATTACTATTAATTTATTACAATTCAGTGACAGAGTTGTCATAATTTTTTTAAAATAATATGTGTTTTTTTTATAAAATGCTTTAAAAACCTATTGCATACTGCATCTACAAACTTCATTCCTGAATTACTTTTCAATTGAGTAAAAAAAAAAAAAATGAAATTCAGAGCTTAATTGAATTAAACTTGTGCTTTGGGTGCATAAATGTCATATAACTTCCCAAGCAACTAACCATGTAATTATTATTAATATTTTAAATGTAGAGTTAAATGATAATGATAAAATATGTAAAATATAATAGTAAAGATTCATTATTAAGAGATAAAAAGAAGACAAGGGGTTGAATTATTTTGAAACTTGAAGTAGTTCTAAGAGAGCATTGTAGAAGAGAAAAGAAATGTATAGCTGCAGGAAGAAATTATTAGACAATCTTAAAGATTAAGTATAGAAGTAGCTACTTTAATGATACCACATGAAATAGAACAAAAAAAATTAACTGAACATAACTGTTAAGTTTTCACCAAAGGTGAAATTGACTTGAGCTTTGATTACTTCATATTTTTGTTTGCATAAAAATTTGTCAAAGCTATCGTGAGTTTTCAGAAATCTATGCAATTATTAATGGTGGAGTTTAATACAAAATATTAAATTACTATTTAGATGTTTTTACAATTTTTTTTAATGATTCTTGGAATCTGAAGTTATTTGGCAAATTGTAGAATTTTTCCACTTTAAAATTATGACGAAAAGATTAACTTATTTTAAAGGATCTTTTCCCCACAATTATATTTTATTTTTTTCCGCTTTAACATGTTTAAGGAAAGTTAGAAACTTTGTCATAAATTTTGAGGCATTTGCGACATTATGATGGCGCTGCTATTGCTTTCAGCTTTTTTCTACCGCCATTTTGTAGTTATCTTTTAGTTTATGCATTTTTTTAAATGTAGAAATTGCATCAAAAATTATTAGTTAAAAAAAACATTTGAAGATCTCAGCTTTGTACAGACTTCATACAAATATGATGTAAATTTGAATCAAAGCAATCTAACAGTTAATGATTAGTTGTATTATATTACAAAGATATTGACAGCATCACTGATTGATGATTACTTGACCCCATGCATTTCAAAGCATGCTTTATTGTTTTAGTATTTCCAAAAGAAGATTGTAATTTTCAGTAATTTATTTACATATTTAAGCTTATTTATTTAAAATATTTATTTTAAACCAAAAAATTACATGATTACAATTAGATTTTATTTGAAATATGATTATGGTAAAGTGGAAGTTATGGCAAACAAGAATTGCTTCAAAAGCATCAGTGAAGAAATTTTTTATGAAATTTGAATATTAATTTTGATTTTGAATTTTAACTCATATCTTCATTCTTTTATAATGTCTTAATCAAAATTCATTTCCATTTTAAAAATGGCATTCATATAAGAAATATTTGATTCAATAATGAATAGACAATATTATGAACCAGTATGAAAAGAGCAAATATGATTGAGATTGTCACTAGGATCTTTCAAATAAGATTTGGAAGAGTTTAATTTTAAATGAGTTAATAGGAACACTATTTAACTCTTATGTGCACTGTAAAATTCCAAATCAAGAATTCTCAAGTTTTCTCTCTAAACCAGTTTGTAAGCATATTAATTTTCATTTTGTTAAGAGGTATAATAATTAAAAGTACACTTATATATTTATTAATGGTATCTAAAAAGAAAACCAAAACTAGTATTTATTTGATATAAATTTGCATATGTTTCTGTAACAAAATGGGGTTTTTCTTCTTTATAACCTAAAGCTGAATCCACTTTCGGTAAAGTTCACCGTAATAATACCAAAAGGGCACTCAACTTTAGATTATAAAAAAGAAACTACTTGTTACACAGACAAAACTAATATATGCAAATTTGAATTACAAATACAAATGAAGTACACTATTGTTTATATTCAAATTTGAAAATGTTTATATATATTACTTTTAAACAACATATGGAATATATTAAGACTTCTGTTTAATAATATATTTTTTTTTTTTATAACATTTAAAATTAGTTTAATTGCTAGTTATCTGTAACTTAGATGTGTCTGAACTTACATATACAAATATAGAAAATATATGCATATATATTAAATAGTCATGTATATTAGTAAATAAATCCAGGACTCATTGGATTAGAAAAGAAGAAAAATTGTAATAATTGAATTACAATATATATGTGTGTGTATATATATATGCTGCTGAATATGCTATTATTAAGAAGTAAAAAACATTTATTAGAAATTACATTTTTAAATAAGGTTTTTCCAAACATCTGTAAATTTAGAGAGTTCTGCAGTTTTAAGTGGTTATGACAATGTCTGTAGCATCTCCCCCTTTTTTTCTTTTTAAAAAAGGTACAAGCCCATTTAAGTAATGGTGAGTTTTTGCCTAATGCAATTTTCATGGCTGTAATGGTTAAAGTTATTGGTTGCCATTTCATAATTCTATTTTTTTTTTTTTTCCACATTTTGGTAATAGCTGTTGTAAATGAAACAAGTTTCTGAAAATGGGAAATAAAATGTACACTCCCCATCTGGAGATAAATGATGTTCTAATCACTATATATTAAAGTTTCAGACATGCTGAGCCTTGAACAACCATTCTGTTTTTTTGACTTTTAAATTTTACTAATATTGTTTCACATTAGATATTAGTATAGCAGAGATAATTATTATCTCATTTACAGCCTTACATAAATTGATTAACATCTAATACTAGGTTAAATATATAATAATAGTAATTTGAGAATAAATTTTAAAAGTCCATTGTTAAATATAGCTTTAAGATTGTTACTGCTATTGAGGGTTGACCCACCTGGCTTCTCTCAGTATATGTATTTCTACCTATCTGTTAAGTTTAAATATCTTCTAATCATGATAGAATATTAGCCTTAACTTTGTATATATGTGTGTGTGTTTTGCTACTTTTAACTTTTTTTATATAAAAATTATGTATGTTTTTATCAGAAATTGATAGATTCTATCACATATATTGTTTATTTTAATTTTATGGAGAAATCAAGTCTGACATGTAAACTATGAATGGTATATTCTCAACACTACTTATTTAATAATAGTTTATTTACAGGCTTATTAATATTGTTAGAATTGTTTAATTTATGTATAAAATATATATTTATTTCTTTATTGATTATATTCCAGTCAAGTGTTTAAGTATCTAATGCTATAGTTAATAAATAGATAAAAGATGAATGGAAGTGATAGATTTTGTATTAATTGTATGGTCATTTATGTGGAAGGTGGAGTACTTTCAATCACCAAAATGGTAGGACGAATATTATAGTTCTATTAATTTGACCAACAATTTTTTTTTTTTCATTTCTTAACTGAAAATAAATTCAGAGACCTTTATCTCTTAAGTTTTCCCATTTCACTACTATAGAGATTATGCAGGAATGATAGGTAGAAAGATAAGGATATTTGTAGGCATGACAAGATGCTGATGGTCATTGGGTTTAGATAGATTGTACTCTTTTTGATGATTTTTCACTCAAGTTGACATTAGACATAATGCATGTTCATCAATAAATAATTTCTTATTGGCGTGTATTGTTCATACAGCACTTTGTCTTCTCAAAGCAGGTTGAAATAGATAGATGGTAGGATGATAATACTTGTTTATCATCAGTAATAATTTGCCAATGCTTGCCACCATTTTAACAATTTATTTAGCATTTTAGATAATTGTGATTTTTCATCTTGCAGCTTGGCAACTTCTGATGTAATTCTTTTGGTTATAGTATTAGAAGAGTTCAAATGACCCTCCCCCCCACACACCCAGTGTGGAATTCAATTAAATTTCACTCACCATCAAACTACTTGCTATTGAACCAATTGCTCCCTGAACCTGGTCACATCATAATGATGTAAAATATAAGTTGCAAGAATTTTAAAAATAAATATATAATTAAATTAAATTGTATTTATTCATTTTGATTTTTATATATATAAACATTTTTATTTACATATATACAATATGTACGTGATACTTGTGTACATATGTACAATATGTACATGATAAGTGTGCAATTGTATCAAATTTTTTTGAAAGATTAATTTATTTTGTGTGTGGCTTGCATATTTGAAGTAAGGAAATGTTTCAAGTTTTGTAAAAAGCTCTATTAATTCTCCACATGTGTTAATGACTTTTTAGCTGGAGCATGATATTAAACAATTGATCAGTTAACTAGGAGTTTAACCTAAACAGGTTAAACAGATTGTTAAAATTGGTATTTAAAATAACCACACACACAGAGATATAAATTTAAGTATTGAATCCCTGCAAATAGTCTTTTAAATTACTTTAGAGAAGAGATAAGGTGTAATATATATATATTGTCAACTAACCAGATAATTTTTTTTTCCATTTATTCATATGGAATATTATCAACTTTTGGCTCTTTAGTCTGTCACTTTCATTACTAGTAGAAGACAGAAAGGGTGAGATTTTAAATTTTAATGACTTAGAAATATTATTTTTAATAATCATTGATAGATATACTTAAAACTTATACTCCATCACATATCACATTTTTTTGAAACATGATAAAAACATCTGAAAAAGATAAATGAATTTTACATGTCATGCTAAAACTGCACTTTTCAGTTAGCTCAGTTTTCAGTTTCTTAATTTCTGGGGTAGGAATAGTATGATCATCTCTAGTGTAGTAATTGGTTAATAATAATCATTAATGTATTTAAGTGAAAGGTGATTTTTCAAAATTTTGAATGTAGAAAGTTTGATTTTTGTAAATCAAATTGTAATAAAATAATCAATGTCCAGGTACTCATTTTGTAGATTGAGAATAAATGTTTTTTTGTTTTTTTTTCAATTGTCTTCAATTTTTTAAACTTTACTCAGCTCCATAATCAAGTCAAAAATCTTATTTCATAGGTTATCAGACAGAGCATTCTTTTTATTTTAGAATTCTAGTTTCTTAGCTGCTACATTATATCATTGAACTGAGAAAATATAGAAACACATAGCTTAATTTTAGAAAAGAATATCTGACTTGCTTCTTCTACGGGAGTCCATGACAATGGAAATTCTATTTATACTGTATATATATTATTTTATGATGTGGTTCCATATTTGAGAGGCTAAAATTATGTTAAGGGATGTTATTACTTGGTCATAATACTGGTAGCAGAGTAAAGATGTTCATTAAATCTTATCATCTTGGTCATAGTTACCAATTGACTAATTATCCTAATTTACTTACAAGCAGAAATCTTAACATACTCCAACAGAATGAAATCGATGGTCTAATAGGCAAATGTTTGAATGAAAAAAGTTATGAAGATATATAATATATAGATCTATTCTAAATTAATGATTAGAATGATGATGATTAAATTAAGTATTGCCATTTTGTAAAGATCACATTAAAGAAGTATAAAAGAAGCTTAAGTTGTATCATCTTGTAGTTTTATTTACAATCAGGATATACAAAATAAGTTCTTGCAGTGCCAGACTACCAATAATGAATTAAAACATTCACATCATAATATCCAAATTACTTCTCTGGTAACATAACAAAATGTTTTCATAGAGCATAGTCAGGATTATAAGCTATCTAAATACTCAATGGAAATGAGAAATGATTTGAATAAAAATGGCACAGACACCAAATTTAATTTTAGATAATCAAATCAGATAATTTATTAAAACGATTTAAATAATTAAAAAATACTCTTGGTTATATGCACACATAGAAATAATGAAAATATAATTCTGAACAGATATATTAGAAAAATATTTGTACACTTTTTAAAGAGGAAAAAACTATTTGATAAAGTGTTACAATATCTAGTCTTTTGTCCAGTTTAACCTGCATTATTTTGTTGTCACATCCAGTTCTTATAAATTAATGTTACTATCATATTATTCAAAGCAGTATATACCATCTATAAATCCATAAATGAAATGTAAACACAGCATTTGAATCACAATGAGGGAAAAAAGAACTTTATAAGTTCCAAAAATATATAGAGCTTATTAAAAAATATTTTACAATGATATTAAAAAAAGAAAATAGTTTAGACCTAAATATATTTTTATTTTATATATATATAAATGTTACTGTAGATTTAACATCTAATCTTTCTGTTTAGATAACTTTCTAAAACTATAAATTTATATTCAACATAACGTCACTCTTTGATTCTCCATCAGTCATCTTGAAATCAATCTCTAATATAGTGTTTTTGAACCCATTATACTATATGTTGTGTTACTGCAGAACACGAGCAATTTTTGAGCAACAGGAACAAATTTCTAGACAGGCTAAAAAGTTGATTTTTACATTATCATTTTCAGGCTAAATAACTGTGAGGCATGATTTGGAAACATTTCATGATTTAAAAATTATATTTTGAGAACTCATGGTTATAATAAATAAAATTAGTACTAAAAAGTATTTTCTAATTATATTATTTCTTTATGCATAGTTATTATCAACCTGCAGATATTTATCATACTTATATCTGTTTTCCTTCTCTAACTTAGGGTTCACATTGTATTATGATTATATTCAGCAATGAATGAATGAATTTTTAGTCAAGCGTTGTTAGCCGAGAGGTCATCGCAGCTTCCTTGCAAGCAAGTAGTTGGTTGCAAACGGTTGTGGGTTCGCGTCCTGGCCGATGCTATGACATATGGAAAAAAAAAAAAAATGAATGAATTTTTATCAATCTTACCATCTTACATATGATCTTTCTGATACCTGACAAAACATATTTTTTGATTTTCATGCTCTTTGCTATGAAAAGTTATTTTCTTTCTTGCTAATTACATATTTTTTAAAATTAGCATATATTTTTTCTTTCTATATAATTATATGTGAACTAAACTTTTCAAAAATATCTTTTTCCATTCTCTAAAAAGAAAAATAGAAGCCAATATTTTTATATTTATAAATACGTTCTTGAATTTATTGTTTTATATTTACTTTTATCAAATATAAATATTTTTTTTTTTACTCTATCTAAATTTTTTAAATATAACATATCCATAGATTTAAATGTATACCATTATGGATCTTCTGGGATATTAAATATAATAATTATAGATATTATATATTATATGCTTTTATGATTAACATAATACTGTATATTATATAATTTTTATCTTTACAAACATTTTATTCATTTTGAACTGAATATATTTGACTCAAATACTTAAATTAACTATACAATCTGTATAATCATGATTATTAGGATGATATTTATTTAATTTCATATTCCCAATTATTTAATTTAATTATTTATTTATTTTTAATTATTTAATATGAAGTTTTTAATTACTTTGAGACATCAAATGAAACTATATTTCCATAATACATGTACACAAACAAGCTGAGTAAAAATCATGGGCATATTTTAAAAGTTATTATTAATCAGCCATAATAAGATCTTTCAAAAACCAAATTTATTGTACATTTATCTACAGACCAAAAATTAAAAAAAAACAAGTAAATGATTATGAAATAGCATGCAAATAAAAAAAGGATATATTTGAGTTAATGTTTGCACAGGAAACTTTTGTGACTTGTTTGTTATTCCAAAAATAGACCATAGAAACCCAATTTGTCTAAAGTTCATAGCAGGGAAGATTAAAATGAGATGCTGTTAGTAGGCAGTATTAATATCCGTGTTTGAGTTTTATGAAATGATGAAAAGCAACAGCCACCCAATAAACAGCAAAGTTGCCGGGAGCTCTATCCAATTGCAATGGAGTCCCAGGTTTGTGCAGCTGTGAAGGGGTCAGCAGTGCGCATATATCTATCCCTTTCCTTGTTTAGTATTTGGCAAAACGCTGTGAATATATTATTTAAGGTCTCAGCCTGGAACACCAGCTTACAGCGCAATGCCCAGATGGAAAAGTTAATTATGGCGGAGCTGGATCTCAGAGAATATGCCCTTTTCAATTGCTGTCTTGAGGTTCATTTCAATTTGATTTCTTGTCATGTTTTGTTGAAAATGAGTTTTTAAATTGTTCAATGTTATGCATTCGAAGAGGAAGTGATCGGTAGTCTCTTCCTGTCTTTGACACAATGTGCAATTAGGGTCAATATCTTGCCCCCTTTTATAGTGGAGGAAGGCATTTGTTGGGAGGGCATGCAGGTTCGATTTCAATAGGAAGTCCACGATTTTTGGCGGCAACTTCCAGAGCTTGGTCATCCTTATCATTCGAGGGATGTTGATTGAAAGGCAGCTGGGGATCCTCTGTTTTTGATGGTCAAGAAGATCAAACACTTCCCAATACGCAAGTTTTCTTTGAAATAGGGTTGATGTTGGTTTGATGTTATCAAAGATAAAGCTGATCTGCTGTTGAAGGAGCAAGGCACGTCCCTCTGGGGGTGGCCAATCAGTAGGTTGAATGTCCTTTTCCGGAAGTGGGCATTGAGCACGTTCATTTCCTTGAAGATGTTGTAGAGTACATTATGGATGCGTTGTAAGTTGAATATAGTTAGCGAGTGTAGTGAGAGACCATTTAAAGTTTTGGGCTTTTGAGGATTCTCAAGCTAATTACGGGTGATCGGCCCCCCAACACAGTTTTCTACAGGCGGTTTCTACTTTGTTGATGAATACCTTGGTGGGGATGAACCCTGCCAAATAGTATATTATTTTTGGAAGAATGAGAGCATTTAAAAGGGCTACTTTCCCAAATAGGAAAGGTATATTTTTGACAAAGATGGATTGTGGTTTCAATTTTCTCTAATAATGAGTCCTGTATCTCTTAGCATCACCGTGGGTGTTTTTGATAGGTGAAATCCTAGAAATTTCTGTGGTGCTGCTTCAAATCCACCAGAGATCTTCTGGCCAGTAAGAATTGACCAAATAGCTGATTTTTTTGGGTTGACAAGGAAACCAGATAATTTGGCATGGTGATCAAGAGTTGTTTTAGCTTACCCAGTTCATCATGGGATGAAAGAAACAACTACATCATCCATATAAGATGTATTTTTCTCATTAAGTAGTGGAACACGATACCAGACGTGGCCTTGATGTTCAACAGCATTGGATTGATATAGGCAGCAAAGAGAAGTGCACTCAGGGGAGAACCTTGGGGGATGGAGATGTAGGGCATAAAACCCGGGACAATGCGACCATCTAGGGACAAGAACACTTCCCGATTGTCAAGAAGGTTCTCAATCATTTGAATGTATACGGGTGGTACATTTAGCTGTTCCAGAACACTGAGAAGAACATCAATTCTCACGGAGTCGAATGCCCCAGCTATATCAAGTTGGACTGCAATGGGACAGGACTTCCTTTGTCTCCACACATGATCGACCAGAAGTCTGAAGCGGCTGACAGCATCAGATGTTGAAGTGCCTTTTTTTGCAAATTGATAGCGCGAAAGTTGTTTAATTATGTTATATTGAATCTTGTCAATAGAGGAATCATGAGATGGGACGAAGGTTATTGAGATCTGGTTGTGCATCTCGCTTCTTTAAAAAGGGTACCATGGAGATGGGACATAGGTTTATTAGGTGATGACTTCCAGTGGCGATGAGGTCTATCATTCCGTGGATTACTGGGATAGTAAAAGCTCTTAGGTGTAAAAGTAGAAATCTGGGAATTCCATGTATGCCAGGATGGACACTTTCTGGGAGTGATTGCAGTTTGTCAAGAATATCACCATCTGTGATGTTATGTTCCATAGGGTTGTTAGTAACAAAAACTCTACGGATGTTAGTGACACCAATAGGTTGTAATTTTCTTTTGTAAAAGTCTCTTATTTTGGAAAGCATGAAGAGGCCGATGTATTGTTTACTGTGTATCTTGATCGATGAGGGTGCCTTGTTTGTTGGTTGGATCCTAGGGCCCATCTGATGTAACCTCGAGTCCAGCAGTGTTGATATGCTAAGTAACTGCGCGCTCGTTTAATTGATAGGTATTCAGCCAGGGATTGTTGGGTAGCTTTGTATTGTAGTTTAAGGCGAGTAATTTCTTGGATATTTTGCCTTTGTATGTGGGCAAATGTTTAAGTGTGTCGGCTATCTTGTCCAATTGACTTAGTAATTTGAGGGGACCTTTATTATGTTGAGTGCATTTATGAATATGTGATTGTAGAATATTTATGAAGTTATTCCATTTATCACATGGTGAAAGTGTGTTTATATTAGCAGAGTTGAATGATATGTAAATCTCAGAGATGAGTTGTATAGTGGCAGATTCCTTTGTGAGGATCCTCATTGTTAATGGAATGTTGCCATATGAATGTGTGTTATCCACAATTCTGATAAGGACCTCTAGTGCCATGTGGTCCGTAAAGACAACAGGCCACAGGTTAGCTTCAATGAAGGGAGCAAGTGAAGGAGAGAAGTATAAAAGATCAATGAGGGACTTAAACCGTGATGAATAGAATGAAAAGGCAGGCACATCAAAAAGCTGTCTTCCACTTGTAAAGGTGTTGCTTAGTGATTTTAAGTGACTCCTTTCAAAAGAATCATATGTATGATTAAAGTCACCCAACATCAATGCAGGAAAAGGGTTAGTTCTTAAGACCGCATTGATAGTGTGGATGATTCTATAGATTATATCTGATGCTTTGGTCATGTAAACATTTATTATGTTAAGTGTCCATCCATTTACCTGTATAATGGCTATGAGGCAGTTAGAGTCTATATGAATTATTTTGAAAAAGGTTATTTTAGATTTTTTATTAAAAAGAATTGCTACTCCACCAGATGCAGAGGAGGAGAAGGAATAATGGAAGTATCCAAATTTTTGTATTCTCTGTATGATGTTTTGGTCAGATAGTGTGTGAAGTTTTGTTTCATTGAGGCAAAGAACATCAGGTGTATTATGCTTAAGCCAGAATGATAATGCTTGGATTCTGCCAAGGGAGTTCATGCCTCTGACGTTAATCGATGTTATGTTGAAAGTCATCATTGATAGTGAAACCGCTTTCTCGTGTGGGAGAGTTTGCCTGATTGGAATGTGATCCAGTTTCTAAGACCATAATATTCTGTTCCAGCATCAAATTGGTGGGGTGATGGTAAGGTTCAGATTGTATTAGGTTCTTAGATAAGTTGAGGTCTGGTGGAATAGGTTCAGGAATAGGCCACAATGATGGAGATAAGTCTATCAGTAAGCATTCATTATCATTTTCATGTTGACATGAGGCCACTTTATTTTGAGACAAAGGGTCAAACA
Source organism: Epiperipatus broadwayi (assembly GCA_028023455.1). Classification (NCBI taxonomy): domain Eukaryota; kingdom Metazoa; phylum Onychophora; class Udeonychophora; order Euonychophora; family Peripatidae; genus Epiperipatus; species Epiperipatus broadwayi. The sequence continues at coordinate 1,353,354 of JAQFVV010000049.1, read as the reverse complement.
GTTGTATGTTGTTATCTTGGTCTATTGTTTTTGTTTCATTTATATGAACTTGTGACTTTTGGAGAACGGTCTCTTCTTTTTTTTTCACAATGTCTATTTGATGGGGGAATATTAGTCTTTGTTGCATCTCGAAGATTGTCACATTCATTGCTATTGCTACTTTCTTGTGATTGTTCAGAGCTATTGTTTTTTTTTTTATGTTTTCTTTTACGTAGAATTCTGTTGCTGGCCATTGTAGTGTCGCTTTGTTCAGCATCGGTGTCCATGTCTGTTTGGCTGATTGTTGCTGTATCTGATGATGATACGCAATTGTCATTGGTATGCAGCTGTTCAGGAGTGAGTTGAAATTGTTCTGTTTCCAAGGAAGTTTTATCATTAGGAATTTTTGATGATGATGTAGTGTGATCTGTGGTATTGCTAATGATATATTGTTGCTTGAGACTTGGGTATGTATTTGTTAGATGTTGATTTTCTTGATCGCTATCACATTTGTGGAATTTGTACTGAATCTCTCCACAAATGTGATAGCATTTTCTCTCTTGACAATCTTTTTTTAGATGGCCTCTCTGCCTGCAATGGAAGCATTGGGGTGGAAGGCCACGAAAGATGATGTTGAGTGGAGATTCACCATGTTGAATTAGAGATGGGACTGATTGAGATGGAATTCCTTTTTTAAGAACTAGCTGAAATTGTGCAGTGTTGATGTATACTGTGGGATCATCGTTGTCTGCTACGAGGTATTGAAATTTGGTAATGGTGCCATAGTCTTTGAAGTGGCGCTGAAGGTCTGCCTTTTCAAAGTCCATGGTACATTCTGATTCGCCCTGTTAAAAGAACTGGGCGGTTGAGGTCAATGTAGACAAGAAATTTGTTGTTTAGGAGTTTATGACTATTTCTAAAGGCAGCTTTAACTTGTTGGTTTGTGAACTGGATGATAAGATATCTTTCATTTGGATGAAAGAGGATCTTATGGATCGATTTCCATCAGCCATGTGCTTTACATAGTTCATATAGTGATGATGTAGGGAATGTGTATAGATTTAAACAGTTATCTGTAGTGGAAAGTATGAGAGAACACTCATTATAATAGTTGAGTAGAGATTTGTGGAGTGGCAATGGGATGGTTTGGTTAAACTGTTCATTTATTATTTCATGGTTTTGAATATCACAAGTAGGATTATCTGTAGATGTTGTTTGAGGATTAGAGTAGTGTGATGTAGACTGTTCTGTTTCTATTTCTTGTAAAAGTCGAATTGCTTCCATGTATTTATCAGGTTGTGATGTTTGATGATGTGTATTTATCATTATGTTAGCTCTGACCTTGTTTGCATATGTCATTTCATTCATCATTGGGCTTGTGGTTTTATTATGCTCAGAGTTGTGAGGTAGTTGGTTTGAATCCCTGTATTCAGGGCTTGTGATATTGAATTTGTCAAACTCTGGGTGACTTAGTGAAGATTGTTTTGGAATGGGAGAGTGCATATCATTATGGTTTATGGTCGATTTCTGATTTGGTTTAATTATTGTAGTTTTGGAATTTTTATTTTCCTTTAAATGTTTTGGAGATTTTATGAGATTTAGATTTGTGTTATTATATAAATTATTGTTGTTAATCTGTTTTCCCAGTTCTGGATTATTTAGTGGAGATAGATTAGTTTTTGATGGTGTTTGTAAAGTTTTGGTATTCTCTAAGTGATTCATTTTTTTGTTTGAGGTTGTAATTGGGGAATCATCATTTTTCCCCTGTTGCAAAGTTTTCCGTTGTTTCAGCGATGGTTTATGAGAGGAATTATACTTTTTAACGGTATGATCATTTCGAACATTTTCACCGCTATTTTTAGGTTCATTAGGGGTTGCAATCTTTGCATTTACAATTTGGAAATCACTAGATAATTTCGAATTATTTTCCCCTTTCACGTGACAGTGTTTCGATTTTAGCATAGATTTTATTATCGGGTTGTTAGTAGTCGAAGAAGAAAGAAATTGATTATTTGAAATGCTTTCTACCGTTGTAGATTTATTCTTAGGTTCTTTGGAGGGTTTATTATTGTAATCCAAACTTTGGGACTCATCAGAGGTTTTAAGGTTAGTAAATATATTTTTCCTCCCATTACAGCGTTTAGGCCTTAGTATAGGCTTTATTACAGAGTCCATTTTAACGGTTAACTGTAATTAATAAACGTTATTTAATTTAATGTTTCAAAACTACTTTAAAGTAGTAAATCGCGCTAAATAATTGCATAGAATAATAAAGATTGTACTCACAGATATAGTTTTGTAATTTTCTCTCGAATTTTTCCCTTTTTAGTGCAAATATATTCACAACAGATGAGAGATGATGCAGAAGATCTGCATTCAGAGGCCGCCATTAAACCGGAAGTAGCCATAATAAGATGATGAAATTTAAAATAGACAAAACTCTCCATACAGTAGTGCTACCCAGTTATGAGCAAGCATAAGAAATGGTGATCGTGTGATGTTTAATGATGAAGTTTACTGATATTATAAAAATATATATTTTTTTCCTAATTGTTAGTATTATATTTCAACACCGCTTCAGTATGGTGAGACCAAGATGGAATAGCTTGGTTTATGATCGTCTGTAGTTTGTAAACATAGATGTGAATGCTTTTAACCTCATTCTATGCTATATTACATGGAATGGGTTATCCATTTTTTTGCAGCATCTAATGCTACATAAAGGGCTGAATTATTATTTATAATTTATAGGCCCAGAGGTGAAGTCTTTTAATGACATTATATGCTTCATTTTGGGTAATTTTATATTGGTTTCTAAGCCTATATGAAATGATGAATTTTTTTAAAATATCGTCGGTTTCCAAAAACTTTTGTCAGGCCAAAATTTGGTTATGATTTGTCTTTTTTTAAAACTATATATGAGAATTTCTTTATACTTGAATAACAGAATAATTAAAAAACAAACAAACTTGAATAACAGAAGTGGTTAAAAAGAAATCTACTATGGTAACTTTTGTGGAAGGCCAAATGTAATGACATATATATTTTTAACTGCTATACAAATAATCTGCCATATACTTTTTAAAAAAAAGATCAAATTATAAACAACTGATGGAGTAGCCATTTTATCATTATTGTTGGCTTAATTTGGAATTCTGAAATGAAAAAAAACTTTTTGAGTGGCATTAATAACATGTATTCCTAACCTGTATACAGTTTCAAAGCAACTTTTCATATCATGAACTTTTATTTCTGCTTTACATTTCAGAAATGTTTTAGAGATCATTGAACATTTTTCAGGTAACTGAAGGTTTCCCAAGCAAGCTTAGATTTTATATTAGATAACAAGTGTATAGACATCTTAGTTAATCGCCTATTTATTAGTTGGTGAATGGATGCATAATTATTACGAAAGTAAATAAGGACAGAAAAGTTATTAAAAGCCTTTCATCAAGTAGTGATTGAATAGCGTGCTCAGTAATGTCTTCTTTGCTGTTCATTTTTGATCAATGCTGAAGGGGCTTTTAGTCCTGCAATGAACCATTTAAAATAGTTTTATTATTTATCTGTCACAGGCAAAATTCCATTCCCATTAAGTCGCAATTTAGAAGGATGATTTCATAATGCGATTAATGATAATTTGTAGTTAAAATTGCTATCATGCAAGAATTTACATTTTATTTATTTATAATTTAATACCTTGTTTTTTTTTTTTTCAAGAGTTTTTAAATCCTTTGTTTAATCTTAAAATATGTTTTCATATTAATTATTTAATCAAATCTTGAAACTTTTATACTGTTGCTTCATATTATGCATTTACAATGTGCTGTATTTTTTTTATTATGTATGATTCATAGCTCAGGAATTCATGTGACATTCAGGCCCTAGTGGCAAGTTGGGTGAAACATTTTCATTCAAAGTGATCATGCAGATGCTTATTTTTTTAAATTTTATTTTACTGAACCGAGAATCAATTCAGGAACTTTTTAAACTCTTGACTGTTGCTCACAACTGTTACAAGACATTATTTATTTTAAGAATATTAATGAAAATATACTGCATTAGAAAAATAAAATAAAAAAGTTTGAACATTTATTTAGGTTTCTTAACATATTTTTTTTTGTACAATATATGTTCTTCACTGAAAATCCTTGTGATAATGCATCTGTCTGACACAGTTTTCTGCATTTGAATTCAGATTGAATAAAACCTAAACATTTTTTAATGCTCAAATCAAGTTGAAGTTGTTTGTTCTTCAAGTAACCAGATGTCTATTCATTACCAATTGCTAAATGGCATGGGAAAACAGGGATAGGAAAATGCCCAAATCCTTACCACTTGGCAGTTGAGAAGTCTGGTAAGATATATTCTTTATGGAGAGCTAAAATTTTTGCTCTGCAGTAGTCTATTTAAAAGCTGTTTATATATATGCATTTACCCATATTCATCATCATTATTATATGTATTTTATTTACCAATAAAAAATGAACATAACTTTTTTCTCCTTGAATTATATTAAAAATTGTGCCCACATGTTCTCAAGCTAAAGAATTGTTTTGAAATTTTTTAAAACTTATTATTATTTTTAAAAAAAAACATCTACTGAAAATAAACTGTTTAATTCACATGAGTCTACACATTTCATTCCTCATAATTGTTGAGAATTTATTAAATCATTAGAGGATAAAATTTTCCAGTTTAGTATTATCTGAAGAAAAGTAGTGTTCATGCAAAACATATATTATAGATATTAAAATTCTTAAAGAAATTAATATTTTACTTCTTATGGAGATAGTAAGAAAAATACTTGTTCCGACAAAGCCTTGTTATAAAATTTTCTGTTCTTTCAATATTAAACTAATTTTTTTCAAAATTTTTTTTTTATCTTTTACAGCCATGGTTTGCCAAACCTTTATAATATAATTCAAAAACTAGTTGCTCTGATGATCATGTGATGTTTGAGAACTAGAAATGATAGGTTGAATTTCTTTCCAGGAACATTTAGTTTTTGAGGCCTCCTTTACCATTAAGTTAACTATGCAGGATTTCATACAATATATAAGAAAATCAGATGAATGGAACTAATTTTAATTAAAAAATGACCTATCAATAGTATCTAAAACTTTCCATCATCAGACATATACACATTTGTATCTGGAAAAAAAAAATTTATCATCATTTTTTTCTAATATATTTTTGAAACTATTATATGCTCCAAGTGCGCCTTGGAATTTTTTTTTGAGTTGCAAGCAGACAAATGGGATTTTTTTTTCCAGGTGATTGATTCATAGCCTAGTTATTTCATATTACTTCAGTAAATGTTATCAAAATATTATTAGTCCCAAGTTAATATGGATTGGCCAGATGAATGTCTTCAGTAATTGGTAACCATCTGGATTTTTTTTTTTTTGTATTTTCATAGTTTGCCTGCCGGAAAGTTTGCTATCCATTTTATTTTAAATGATTCATTTTTAGGGGCCTCCAACACATGGTATAAACACTATGGCTGACTAAGTTATCATATTCAATATTTCTAGGTTTTTTTATTTATTAAAATGATAAAGAAGCAAAAAAGTCCTAAGGGTTTAATTAAAAACTTTTTAAATATAAATGCAGTAAAGAAAATAAAAATTAGACATGATTAAGCAAACTATATCAAAGGTGTGGACAGACATCACTTTTTGGGCAAGCCCTATCCCGTAATTTTGAAAATATTCCACTGATACATAAAAATCCAAAAGGTTGTAATTAAAAATTTTTTTAATGTAAATTTACTACATCATCTGTAAGCTAATCTTAGTACACTCACAGACAATATTTTGGAGCCTTCTAACCACATTCTTTTCCAACAGATGGACACTTAGAACATGTTAGCATATGACACCGCCATTGTGTCTCCATTTGTACATAAAGATTAATATCATGCTCATTATCACATACTTTTTAGGTGGGCACTATCTTGTAATTTTGAAAATATTCCACTGCATCTTGTTCTGTCTATGAAAGATTCCAAATTTTAATCATATTTCCAAAAATAATAAGGTAAAAAAGAAATGCTAAAAAAATCATCATTATTAACGAATGTCAACAAAAAAATAATTTTAATTTTAACCATATGTTATCTGTTCACCTTGTGCTGACATTTGTATGTTATGTTCTGAATGGAATTTATTCAAAAATGTATTCTAATTTTTTAAAATTGGTACTCAATTTAGAATACATTTGTTAATATTTTTTTAAAGTTAACAAGCTATATATGTTCGAGAAAATAATTTCAAGGGAAAAAAATGTATACAAATACTTTGATCCTGAAAATTAGTTTAATGTTTTTTTTCTCGAATATGTTAATTTAAAAAAAATTAGAATATAATTTCTAATAATGTTCAAATGTTAACATGAGGTAAACAGGTAACAGATGGTTAAAATTAACATTTTTTGTTAGAAATGTGATTAAAATTTGGAATCTTTCACCGACAGCAGAAGTTACAATAGAATATTTTTAAAATTACAGCATAGTACCTGACTGAAAAGTATGTGACTTTATGTGCAAACATGTTCTAAGCGTAGCTATATGTTTGAAAAGGAAGTAATTAGAAGGCTCCAAAACAATGTTTGTGAGCTGTTATAGTGAATATATATTAAAAAAAAATTTAATCACACCTCTTTGGAATTATTATGTTTCAGTGGAATATTTTTAAAATAATGGAATAGTGTTTGTCTGAAAACTGATGTTTGTTCGCTCCTTTGTTATAGTTTGTTTAATCATGTTTTATTTTTATTTTCATTATTGCAATTACATTAAAAAAGTTTTTAATTACAATCCTTTGGACTTTTGTATTTCTTTATCATTTTAATAAATAAAAAAACCATAAATATTGAATATGATAACTTAGAATCAGCCATATTGTTTATACAATGTGTTGGAAGCCCCCGAAAATGGATAATTTAAAATAAAATAGGAGGCAAGCTTTCCGGCAGGCAATCTATGTGTCTTTTTTTTTTTTGAGTTGGTAGCATAGTGTTAGGAACTAACTACTGGTTGGAATACTAAAGTTTTTGAATTGATTTCTAAATGAAATATGGGTTGGTATAAAGTTGTCTTCCCAAATGGATGTTTATCTGTTATTTTACTTTAATGATTTGGTTTTTTTGGTGTTATTCCTGTGCAATTATCCATACTATAAATAAATATTTTAACATATACAAATGATCTCATGTGTAATTAATTTCTTTGGCTGAAGGCAAGTTGAAGTATCTATACAGTACTCTCCCCTTAATAATGTAGTGCTAGCATTTAAAATTTAGAGGTATATCTGAAGTCTTTCATATTTGCTTCTGCAAATCAAAATGTGTATTGCATAGATATAATGGCAGTACTAATTAAGTACAGTATATATCTAAAAATTTGTGTAATGAGGGGTATTTGTGTTTTTCTAATATATTTGGCTATTTATTTGTAAAAATAAAGGTAATTTTAGATTTATTTTACAATTATATGCATTTGGTTCAACAAGAATGTGTTATATACTAGTACAATTAATGACAGAGTGTGTGATTTTTTTTTTTTGACATTAGCCTTCACACATTATGCCAAAACCCCTTTTAGCTTGACTTGGTTTAAATGCTTGTAAAAATGACAGAATTATAGATATAAAAAGTTAAAATAAAATTATCTTTTGAAGCTAGATTGTAAATATTTTACAAGGTTGTCTAAAAATATTTTTTTTAGATTGATGTGTCAATAAAAGTTTTTTCTCCCCTCCTGCTTGTTTTATTTCGTGCTCAAATTTATATTGTTAAATTTTAAAATTGTAACGAATGAAATAAATGTTTGATCAGTTCACTCAATCTGCTGCACTTAGATGATCCAAATCTTACTTTTAATCATATTCAAAACATTTACAATAAAAATTCAATGCATTATTATTGCAAATTGTATAATCAAATAATTTATATTCTATCTATATATAATTTCTGTATATGTATTGTGTATAATTATTATTTCTCCAAATATTGTTATACTTGTATATATTTCATTATATATAAGTATATTCCACTTATGTGTTTTATGTCAGTAGATTTGTATATTTTTATACTTCTATATGTAAAGGTAATTTATAGTTCAATATAAATACATCTGTTTTAGTTTTTCTATTTGGTAGGTATAATCAAAACATTGCAGTGAACAAATAAATCAGTTTTGCTTGTTCTTTTTTAAATGAATTTATGATTATAAAAAATTGTTAAAGAATATAATATATAAATTATAAAGCATTTTCTGTTTAAATAAAATTATGATTATAATTTTTTTAAAAAAAGTATAATGTATGTATTACATTCATCCAGATTTATAATTGTCACACCTAAACTATATGGAAAGTATATTCGCATGTTTAACTAATGTAAGCTTGAATAAACTATTGTCACTAGATGGTAAATAGACAGAATTATGAAAGTAAGTGCAGCAAGTCATATAATGCATTGTTTGATCTACACATGCTTTTCCAATTGGTTCAAGATATTTATAGTTATCATATACAGTGAAACTGTGAACTAAGCTGGGTCCAATTACACAACTTCAATAATATGCTATTAAAAAAAAAAAGTAAATGAAAAAAATGTAAACAAACAAACAAAAAATATTGAAATTTCTAAACTTATTAACTTTTACAAATCTTGTTTGCTAAGGCAGCTTTTTTTTTTTTGCTAAATGTAATATTCTCAAATCTCAAGCATGGATTTTTTAAAATCATGTTTTCTTTGTGATTTAAGTAGAATTTGTAGCATGTATAAATGTTTTTTTTTTGTGGTTGTCCCCTCCCCCCGTTTCCCAACTTTTATATATACAATATTTATTAGCATGTATTTAGCATATAAAAGCGATTTACCTGCTGACGAAGAAACTGCAATGTATTTAGTAAAATGCATTATATTACAATGAGTGATAAATCCAAAAGAAGTTATAAAGTACTTTTATTAAAGGGGGAAGGGGATTTATTGATTTAATAAGGAAACATACAAAATAAGTCATAAAAGTCATCAATCAAAGAAATTATAAAAAGAACAAAAGCAGCTTCCTGTCACTGACATTTATGACCCTGAAACAGTTAAAGTTGCAATTAAAGTAAGGGGTGATGTTTTTGGTTAAAATGGAAAAAGACTCAAATTTATAGTTAAATGATATAAATTGTTAGAATGTTCCAGTTAACAATCTTGTATTACATCAGAAAGCCTTAAGTTTGTATGAAGAATATAGACCATAATCTGAATCACACAATTTCAAGCTTTTTACTGTAAACATAGAGAGAATGATTGTATAGATTCTGAAACTTAGTCTGAAAAATATTAAAGTAATCAGTGAAGCTGCATCTGCTGGTACTGAAGCTGCTACTATGTTTTCGTTAGAATTTAAAAAAATTAATGAAGAAAAAATATTTGGAACAGTTGTAATAAAACAGAAATGTAACAATTGAACACACACAGAGTACTGTAATATGCTTTCTTCATTATTAACCCATTTATAATTTTTTTTTTCCATCCATAGCTAGTGAGATTTGAATTATTAGTTCACCATTATAATTTCAATGTTTAAAATTTTTATTTAATGTTATGACTCAAATTGGACTTGATTTGTTATGAATTTAAGTTTACAAAAGAAAAAAACATTAAAAAAATCATATTTGAACTTTTCAAGTGCATAAAAATTATAAAACTACGAAATGCATAACAGGGACAATGACTTTATATTATTATAAAAAAAGACAACAAAATATTTGTTGAATCACTTCCAATTTTTAAACCAAAACATTTTATTATAAAGTCATAACAAATCTATTAAATATTTGTCTGATATTAAAAATTGCATTTATATTCATTAAGATATCACAAAATTTCAGAATCACTGCTGAAGGCCGCTGTTTGATAGAGTGTCGTGATCATAATTATTGCTACCTCTGGTATAATGTTACTTCAAGTATCTTAATTTCTATTTTTAAAAGTGAAATATATTTTTAAAAAATTTAAGCGAAACCAAATCTATTTTATTTTTAATAATTATAATGAAAATATTTTGTAAAAATAATTACAAATAATTAAATATACTGTTAAATTTTGCATTTTTTTCTCTTAGTGTGCAAAAGAATAGGAGTTTCTTAATATTATATTCAAAAAATTAACCAATCAGTAATCTCTAGTTTTGCCAGGGTTATTAAAAAAAAGTCTGAATATGTCAGTAGTCCACAGAAAAATTGGTACTTATTGCTAGAGTTACTATGAAATATCCTACATGTATTAAGTACCATATTGTTTTTATTTTTTTTATCATTATAGATATTATTTATAAATTTTTATAATAATTAAAAATAAAAATTTTGAACATTTTACTGAAAAAAAAAAAGGTACGTGCTAATAGCATGCATCTATGTGCCATATGTGTGAAAATATGGTAATTAGTTATGGCATTTTTAAAAAAATTGAATGCTTCAATCAAAATGCAAACTATCAACTTTCATTGGTTTGACTTTTTATTTTTAAATCACAATTATTTAATAAGAGGGGGGAATAAATACAATAAAGAAAATTTAAAAAATATGCCATAAAAACACACAAGGTAGTGAAAGCTGGTAATTTTTATTCTTTAATAAAGCAGAATTTTTAAAATATATATTAATTTTGCTGTATTAAAATTCAATAAGTGTGTGCAATAATATTTATGATTATAATGGCAGCTCCATCTCCTAAGTATAAAACAGTTTAATTTGAGATTTTAGTGTAAAAGGACTATACTCCACGAGAAACTGTATTATAAATAAAAAGAGTTAAAAACATTATTTTTAAAAATTTTTGTTTATATTATAATTTTAATTTATATATATACACTATCCACATGAAAGATATTACATATACATGTTGAAAAGTCCTGTACAATAAACAATATTGTATTCTAATCAAGACACATCAACAAACTCATGAGCTACTAATATACATTATACATGAAATGGGCAGGAATTAAAATATAGCATATTTTGCAGCTGTTGAGGTGAGGGGAGTAAACAGTAAGTTAAATGTTGAAAATATAAATATAGGACTTATAAATTATTAATGAAATGCATGGGTTTGATTATTTCATCACAAGTAGTTTAATGATGGCTTAATTTTTGACATTGGTTTCATAACAGCTGGAACTTTGGTAGGATTTTTGTGATACTTCATTTAAATGTAATTAGAGACAGTATTAAAAATATTCTTTAGATAAGTATAGCAATTAATTGCATTTATGTTAAGTTTCTAACTTGAAGCAGGTGAAGTAAAGAGGCAATAAAATACTATAATCAGTGATAATACTTTATTACCATTGGGGTAATTTTCCATTCTTTGGTGCCATTATCTTTATTATTAGCCTTTAAACTGATGCAATTAACATTTTTACACTTTGTTAGTCTGTAGCTAACAAGTATTGTTTTTAATCAGCACTACAATTTAAAGAGAAAACAGTAAGAAAGCAATTGATTATTTTGACTATAGTTTGCTGCCTTTTTTATTTAATCCTTAATGACAAATCTTAAATGATAATTTGTATTAAATTTAAGAGCTATTTATTAACTACTAATGTGTTTATATTTTTTTACTTTTCCCTCCTACATTTAAATAATTGAAGCTTCTTGTAAATAGTAATATTTTGTAATTTATAAACATATTTGGCAGTGGGCCACAATTATTTGAAAGGATAAATTATGCAGACTATTTATAATTTATTTTTTTTAAAAAGTATTGAAAAGAATGTTATAATAATGAGTTCATTATATAATTATGTAAATCATTTCTGATTTTGTAAATTGAGTTTCTGTTTTTTTTTTTTTTTTACATCAAAGGCCATTTAATTAGATTCATTTATACATAATATATTGCTTGATTTTTATAATAGAGGACAGCTGTGTAAAATAAAGGAACAATTGAGTCAATAAAGTTAAATGGATGAAGAAGTATCAAATAAACAATCAAATTTTATATATTCTGTTTTTTTAAAAATGTTACTGTTATTTTTTTAAATTATTTTTTTGTTTAGGAAGACTTCAGATGTGGTGGATATATAAATCCTCAATACTTGCTAATAACCAAGTCAATTTTTTTTTTTTAAATATGAAATAGAATGAACTCTATTTTAGTTTATGGGTTACATTAGTTTGGGATTTGGTAAGCTCTTTAAATACCCTTTTCAAACTTTGAATAGAAAAATATCATTTGATCAAGAAACTATTAAATTATAAGATTTTATTACTGTTTTAGATACACATGCATGTACTATATTTGTGATGAAGGATACACTAATATTACCTTATTGCAATCAAGTAATGTTAAAATAGGCCATGAGCATTCAGGGATATGGTTTTGAAGTTTCATCTTATCACCTGTTCTAAGCCATCATCTCACTCCTTATAATTCATTTAAAATCAAATTTCTATAATGGTAAGAAAATATTTTTTATTTTATAGTGTGAATTATATTTTAATCACACAGTTATTCAAAGCATTGTTTTAAACTCTAGAAGTTTGCAAAAATAATCAGAGATGAACATTGACTTGATGATGTGATTAAAATATATTTCACACTTTGAAATAAAAAATTGAGATTTTTCTTGTGAAGTCTTCTAAACTATTGTTCTTTGTCAGATCTCATTTTGACTTTTCAACAATTGTCAAAACTAGATTTGTAATATTAATTTATGTTTTGATTCATAGATGGTGCTTTATTATACCTCGAAATAGCATTATAACTTATTTGTATACCTGTATATAGTTGGTTAGAAATTTATTCATTGGTAAAATATCTTATAAGTATGAACATTTTAATGATATTTTAAACATTGGATGATTTTGATTGCTGCTTTAAATAATCAATGAGAGAAGTTAGTCATGCTTACCAATTGCTACTAGATGAGTTGCACACATGATAAGAACAGTTAACTTCTGTCATTGGTTATTTAAAAGCATCATTCAGTATCATCCAAAGAGACTACTATGAATTCTGATAATTATTGAAAATAATGTTTGTGTTTTGCAATTTCATAATAGTCTTTCTATTTTGGATAATTTGAATCTGGTGAATACTAAAGTTTTCAGAATTTTATATTCTGTTAAATAGGATGTGTTTAACTGTTGAGAAGCTATATGGTGATGATAATCTTAGCAATTATGTACATTTATTTTATTAAGATTGTTATCCTTCTATTTCAATTAATTATTTAAAAACAGACATGCAGGGGCATGCATATGGATCTTAATCTTTTCAGTTGGGTTAAGATGATATGTCATAATTAGAAGCTTAATCTTAATTATAATAAAATTTAGTTATTGAGAATCAAAGATACTGGCACTATTTTTGACCAAGGAAAACAAAATCTCAAGCAAGGAATAAAATTATGCCAATGTTAGTCTAGTGGTGATTAATAGATTCTTCCATATTTGATAATGGTAGTATCATCACACTTATGAAAAAGCAGTAATTTTACTACTAATGGACTAAGTCTGTTTGTAAATAATTGTAGCAATGTTTGAGATACTGTCTAATAAAAGCCTGGACTATAGTGAAGGGGAATGTGTCCAAGCTATATATATATATGCATATAATTTTTTTTTTTTTTATCAATGTCTTCTTTTTTCAAGCTGATGTAATGTAGAATATATCCAATCACTTCTTTTTTTTATTTCACTTGCCACAACAATTTTTACATAATAGCATCTAATATATAATATTACATACATGTAGAAAAATCTGAAACTCTCATACCTGTAAATCAGAGAATATATTATCAATATATTTTTATCTTCCAAATCCTTTTAACATTCTTAAAAGTTTTAACTGGAAATTAGATCTTAGCATTGTTTCAATTTCTTATAATCAATGAGAATGCAAGAATGAGTTAGTCGAGTTCATTCCCAATCCCTACGTATATAAAAACAATTGGAAATAAATTGAAAGTCAACAGTAATTCAATTCAAAAAATAATGAATTTGAATTGCTGATTCTAGTCAGATTGTGATTAGTTTAATTATAGAGAATACATTCTCAATATATTTTTATCTTCCAAATCCTTTTAACATTCTTAGAAGTTTTAACTGTAAATTAGATTTTACCATTGTTTGAACTTCTTAAAATCAACGAGAATGCGAGAATGAGTTAGTTGAGCTCATTCCCAATCCCTACGTATATAAAACAATTCGACTGTTAAAAAAAAAATTGAAAGTGAAGTTTTTAAATTGAAGTTTAATTAAAAAAAGTTTTAGTGAATTTTTCTATGGAAACACTCATTCTGTTCAATACATGGACACTTTGTCCCTGATATATATATATGCATATTAATTTTTTTCATCAATGTCTTTTTTTTTTTTCAAGCTGATGTAATACAGCTGAGAAATTATTTTATTAGACAATTTTAGATGTTTCCACTTAATTTTTGTATATAAAAAAGGTTTTCAGAACATGTTCATCATGTTATCAATGCAAATTGTTTAACCTTTTTTTTTTGTACTTTACTATTGAGAAATGTTAATGCTCATATATCAATCAATGCTGAATGACCAGTTTGAGTTTGGGCTGATTGGGTGAGAATTTTTTAACAGTCTTAGAAAATCTTTATGAAAAATATATATGTATATAGGATCACTAAACTAATGTTTTCAAATAGTTCATATACTTTTAAAACCATAAGTAACAAAAGATTTGTTTTATTAAGATGATTACATCCTTGAAATTTCCCATCAGCCCGAAAACTTCTCTTTGTGTACATTATCCTAAATATAAGTAAAATGAAGATAAAGATAACTTTGGTGTAGCACGTAACGAGTGTATTGTATCAATTGTGCTCCTGTTATATTGCAATTGTTTCTTTGCTTTACACATGTTGTATTTAACTGGGACCTTACCTTGTAATATAAAATTGAAAGATGCTATTAAATTAGTTAACAGTGTTGGAGTATATTAAATGTTGGGTATGTTTTTCAAAATCACGACCCTGCTAAATTGGCATTAAGAAATAGCAATTGTTTGTAGCAGATATTCTTAGCTAGAATTCACGATGTATGCAGATATTTTCAAAAATATTACTAAAGCTGCACTGTTTTGCGGATTGATATTTTCAATTGTTGTCTTTTAAAATCTAAAGAGGAAAATTCGACATCTATTATGAAATATATGTTTTCAACTAAATATACATGTTTTAAATTGTAGCAATATCATAGCAAGACAGTAGAATATAATTGATTAATAATACTTGGTTATAAATGGTTTGCCCTGCCATCATGAATATTCTTCCATTCATCCATAGCAAATTATCAAAAAATAGATGCCATTGTGAATGAATGATGATTATTTTTGCTGTTTTAGCATGGCAAAATAACACCAGAAATTAACTACTCAGCAAGTACTTTATAATTTTACTAAATGACTAGACACTAATTGTGGGAGTTTTCTTACAATCCTGTTTGATATTTGACAATTATAATTTATAAGTGGCACTTTTTTTTTTTAACAGCATTTACTTTAAGCAACATTCATTTAATAAATATGTAAATGATTTTAAATCATTCTTTGTTTTAATAATAATTATTACATTTCTTTTAAATCAGATATAGACTTTAAACTTTTTTTAGATATTATATGTGTAATAAATAAGTCATAGCAGAGTGGAGTTTTACTCATATCCTCTTCACTCTTACACAAAATAGGAATGATGACTATTAGTCTTTATAATACCCTGTAGGCATTATTTAATGTGATGTAAATTTTTATAAACTAGCATTAATTTTATTATTATTAGAAGGGACTTGAACTCAGACTTTCAAGATCCCTACAGGTATGCACTCCATCTTATGCAACTCATACACATGACCACATGTGAAAATGATAAATGATCTCTAATATCTGTATTTTGGGCTGAACCAGCAATCACACTTGTTCAAGATCACCATCTCCCACACATATATACAATCAGTCCTCAGTTTATATTAGGATATCAAATCTTCAAACTTTAATGGACAAGCTTTAATATTCTCCACCCTCCAACTCTTCAGCCATCCATATTATTAAAAATCTGATGATGGAACACTCAAAGCCCTTATTGATGCCAATATTATTGTCTACCTCTGTTGACTTTAAGTCACTCTCACCCCTCACATATAGGACTAATATGTCTGTTCAGATATGCAGGAGAGGGATGGCAGAATCCTTCTTCTATGTATTTGAATAAACATATTAAGGTTCTATATGTGAGGGATCAGAGTGACTTAAAGTCAACTTGGGTATGATATTGGCATAAACAAGGGTTTTGCATGTTCCATCATCAGATTTTTAATGATATGGATAGCTAAAGAGTTGGAGGGTGAAGAACATTGAACCTTGTCTTTTAAAATTTGAAGATTTGCTATATTTAATGTAAACTGAGAACTGATTGTATATATGTGTGGGAGATAGTGATCTGGACCAACTGTTGAGTGCTTGTTCTGCACAAAATACGTGTATTGGAGATCATTTTCACATGTATGTATGTGGTCATGTGTATCAGTTGTATAAGATGGAGTGCATAGCTGTAGGGAGTTTGAAGGTCTGAGTTCAAGTCCCTTCTATTTACAGTAAGTTTAGTATAGATAATATACTTATATTTGAATGCTATTATCATCATCATCAGTATTATTATTAATCATTACCACATGCACACAATCTTACATATTAAAAAAATAATTTCCCTCTAGTTTTACTTCAAAGGGTATAGACATTGGAAAAAGTTTTCTTCAAATTAGGCCAAACCACTAATTTTTCCCAACAATCACTTATGTCTAATGATCATTATTTTTATATAATGCTTACAATATGGTATCTATATTGAAGAGTGACATTATTACTGTTATTTAATTTTATGGAACTATTTACACACATATGAAACATAAGTCTTAGAAATACTTGTTTTATAAGTTATGGTCATGCATATTAATTTTATATTAAATATTATATGCCCATTTAAACAGTTAATTGTGTTGAATGCAACATCTGAAACTATTTATATAGATTAATTTTTGCTTTAATTTTAATTACAAATGGTAGTCTTTAAAAACTTTGGCTTTTTTTTTAACATTTTGTAACTCTTAACAACATATTGAAACTAATTAGAATATAAATTTCATTTTTAATGATCTGCTATGCACTTCCGACTTTCAAGGTTCACTGATCTATTTGCCAAGTTTCTTTCTTTCTTTTGGAAACAAGATTTGAAGTGACTTGTAATTATTTTTGTTTAATAGAACTTGAAGTTATTTGTTTTGAAAGAAAAAAGGATATTTATAATATAAATGATACTAAAATTCATAGTTAGTCTTTGTCATATATTATTACATCACTTTTTGTGCGAAATAATTATAATTTGCATGCCATGTGCACACAAACATTTTAATTATAATTATCACTATGCAGAATGAACACAGTACAAGTCAGTATTTTTTAATCAATTATTTCAATATTTTCATTGATATCCAGCAAGATATTTCGGAGCTGTGTGAAAGCTAATCATTTGGCACTCCCCTCTCTCTCTCCCTGTTACCAACATGTACTATTTTAGATCCCAAATGCAGTGAATGGGTGAATCTTGCATGACCACTGATTAAATAAATGTCATATAAATTCTCAACGATTGAAAAAATCCACACCAACATGATGTAACAAATTGTGTCTCAATTGATTAATACCCTTCGCATTTGAATGGCTGCCCAAGGTAACTGATTCAAGAACCTAAAAGATTGTGGAATAAAGTTCAACTGGCCATTTCTGATGCTTCAATATTACATGGTCTCTCAAGCACCCATCCATTCAATATATTTTTATATTAATGTTATGAAATCATATTAATTCTACTCATGCATTAATGGAAATATAACCTCTCTCTATTTATATATGAGTTCTGATTATAGACAGATTTGGCTAGAAGCTGCGTCGTCATTACTAATATTCTAATTTTTCTAAACACATTGTTAACAGCTGCAATTCATTCTCTTGTGTTATTGTTTAGTTGTAATGAACTATTTAAAGTGTGTTTTATCTTAGTTTATATGTAAATTCTAATAATAATTTTTAAACTTATAAGTAAGATTGTATTAAACTTTATTAAATGATTCAAAAATTGAGATGTTAGCCAGAGATTAAAAATCTTCCACCAGTCTGAGAACTTAACATTCTTATGATATAAACAATTTGTAAACTAGAATTTTTTATTTCTTAAGATAATAAATCTTGCATTATATTGAATCACTTCAGTAGATTCAAAAATTGAGATGTTAGCCATAGATTAATAATCTGCTTTCAGTCTGAGAACTTAACATACATATGATATAAATAACTATGAACTAGAATTTTTTATTTATTAAGATAATACATCTTGCATTAAATTGTATCACTTCAGTAGATAGTAAATTATCTTGAAAACTGAATTGAGAATTAATATTTTTATTTATAATGAGTCTAAAAATTGAATACTGTAATTTTGTTTTTGTTTCTTTATAAGGATTCTTTCTTTTTGCATCATATATGAATTATCTTTCCAACCAAACTCAAGAGTCAATGAGTGTTTAAGAATTACATATATGAATGTGAAATTTAATTTTGCTTTCCAATATTTAAATATCCATTTTGCATGATTTAGTTCAATGGTAAAGTAGCAGACTTGAGAATTAAAGGTCAATGGTCACAATTCTGCTGCCATTTTTAGTGCTTGAACATCATGATATTTTGAATAACAAACCATTTGATTACTTGTAAGCATTGTGTGTATATATAGACACCAGCTAATTCTAAAAAAAGAATAAATTTATAATTTACTACTTATTTTAGTAACCAAGTATTATTTCAACACATTAGAATTAGTAGGATTAAAATAGATTGTTATATCAATATTTTAAACAACAAAAATCCTATATACACAAAAAATAAAAAAGTTAAAAGCAGTTCAGTGCACATTTGGAGGTTTAAAATTGAAAAGAAAATATTCTATACTATTAAGAAGATGATCTTTTTTTTATTATAGAAACTATTTCCTTCATCTTGGCAACATTTTTACATGATGCATATACTAATCTCTAAATTGTTGATTTGTAATATATTTAATGCATTATTAATTACACCCAAATAAGCAGTAGACTGTAGTAAGCCTTTGTCTTGTCTAATATTTTTAGTCCTCTCAACATAAATCATTACTTTTGTTCTTTGTTATTTTATTGAATGTCCTTTTTTTTTAAATAAATAAATAAAATAAAATTGTTTAGACAACAATATTTTATTGCAATTTATATATATTGAGAAATATTGCTGAATAATGTTTAAATTAGTAAGTTTTTAAGATGTTACAGATAAAAAAATTAAATATTTTTATAATTATGCTCCCTCTACACCCCATATATTTTTATAAAAATAGTATAATTAATGTTTCTCAAATCATATTATTTATAGAAAGTTTATATAATAATAATTATTACATTATGATATTAAATTATTTATCTTAAATTGTAAAAATACATATATACTTTTTAACTGCAATGATCTTCATTGATATTCAGTTTTATATATATATTGGTTTCTGCTACCATACAAATGCAATTTTTTTGTAAAATACAAGAGATTCTTTCTATTGGCCAAAATTAATTAAAATATATTGTTTTATCACCAGTAATTTTATGAGCTATAAAAATTAAAAAGCATAAATAAATAAAATTTAAAAATTATATATAAAATTTCATTTACAAACTTTGTTGATTTTTAAATGCGAATTGTTAATATGTATTATGTTAAAAATAGATATTATGGTATTTAAGAATTAACAATGACAGCAGACATTTTGGAAGAATTACATTGTAATTTTGGGCAGACTATAGATTGCTCAGAATTAGCACATAATAGTTAGTTTCTTGTATGTAAAAAAGAGAAAATATTATACGTTATTAATTCTTTAACCGCCTCTTACGAGGCATCTCGTCGACATCTAACGTCACTCTAATTCTGCTAGTTTTAAGGCTAGAATATTCGTTTGACAGTTATTGATTAGGTTTTTAAAAGTTCTGTAAGATGATGCCCTCTTCCGAATTATTTTATAAGTAAAAAAATCAAAAAAACCGCATTTAAAACTAAACAAAGAAAGAAGTTTGTCGGTGATTGGCTGTCAGCCGGCTCTCAGCCGAAAAAGACATTCTGATTGGCTGGAAAGAACAAAGAAACCGCCTGATCAAAGAAAATAAAGAAAAATGCTGAGATTTTCATTTCGAATGCAATTTAAGTATTAAAAAAATATAATTTGAGAAATTAAAATAGTTTTTTAATAAAATATACTAAAAAAACAAAATTATTTTCGAAAAATATTGAAGATTTTAGTAAAAATATTTAAGATTTAGCAAAAAGAAATCTTTACTTTTCCATAATGTAAAATTGAAAAAAAGTGTTTGCGTCAGCACTTTTTTGTTTAGACATTCGCTTTAAGTTTGCCGAAATTGAATATATTTTATAATAAATAAATAGCAATTTATTTTTGAAAGAACTTTCGTTCTCTTTCATAACCTGAAAAATTAGTAATATACTTTTTATAAACGTATCTGAGTTGAATTTAATATTATAGGCGAATATGTTTTAACAATAGGCTTTGTCTTCAGTTTGTGAGTTGGCCAATTAAAAGATTTGATTTTTACCTCATACAACCAATAATATAATTAGCAGTTAAAGGGTTAAGAATTGCAGCCTATTGAAAATTGGCTGTTTGTTAATAGATATTTGATGTAATTAATAGTCAACAATTCCAGAATTCACAGAACATTTATTGGCAACTGTATATATTAGGGCATACTTCCAACTGATTTTTTTGGCAGAAAATTATGAGAAATTTTAAAATGTCAAGACATTTATAATATTTAATTACATATATTTGCAAATCAGTATTATTATCTTTTGTTTACAATTAATAATAAATACTAATTAAAATTTTAATTATTATTTTGTATTCTTTATTTCAATTTTATGATTCAAGTCTGAAAGTAATCATTTGTCTGCATTGAGGACTCGAAGATGGTTTATATTTATACATAATCATTTTCAGCCATTATCAGTTCACTACATGATGAAGATCTCCAAGTTTAATTATTATCATCTTCTCCACAGTACTGCAACATATTTTCTTATCTATTAAGCTCACATGTAATTAAATGCAAATAAGTTGAGGTTCAAATTATAAAAATATTTTTTCTTATATGAAACAGAGTTTATATACTATTACAATACTAACCAAAAAACAAAAGTTTTTGAATCTGAGGCCATCAATCTCATGAAGATATCATTTGATATTAAGAGAGGTTGGTTTTAGAAATGAATGATGGGAAGACTATTTTGTTTTGTATGTATATGTTATATGTTTACTTGAAACCATAGTTTTGGAAGAATTTTAGTAAAATTTTGTTTTTTGTCTACTATTGTAATGTTATATGAATTTCTCTTTTATTTATAGTTATTAGTATAGCATTAGCAAGTATTTAATGTTTTATATATATAGTCTTCAGTTTAAAGAAAGTTTATGATAAAATAAAATTATATTTTTGCATAGTTATTATTAAAGGTTATTTTCCATATAACTAATTTAATGAAAGTATTTATTATGGGAAATTTAAAAAAAACTCACATTCTGACTTTACTAAAAGAAAACGTAAATATTTTTTTTAAAATCTATAAGTTTAGATGCATTAAAACATCATTTGTTTATATTATACATATTTAATCAATAATTATGCGCTTATAACGCTTGTTAAAGAAGTTATATATATATTATTAAATTTATTTAATGCTTACGCTTTCAAAGCTCTATCATATTTTTGGTTTTATCAATATAGCATGTAAATAATTAACAAAAATACATTTAGAATTGAAATAATAGCTACTAAAATATGTAAAACATCTTTTCTTTCATAATATAAAGTAAACAATCTCCACCAAATTTATAGTATTAATGCATAAGCTTTAATTCTTTGATTTTTAATTATTCCTGCCATCTATGGATAAAAATGAAAAGTAAAATATAAAATCACTAGCATTAAATTAGAATCTTTCTAAATAAAATTGTGCTTAAAGTTTTTAGCTTTCAATCAATCTAATGCAGCGATACAATATTATATAGAGATTTTTGCAGGGACAGAAGTGCTATTCCATGATGTCACATTCTAATCATTCAAAGCCTTAAACTATTCACATATTATCACATGATCTAGCATTATTTCCAGCCTACCTCAGTTCAGTCTTTTTCAATGATGTCACTAATATCTATTTATTCTCTCATCATTTACTCTTTTTAAATGATTATTTACACTTGTACCTTTTCTGAGAACAAATTAAGTACTATAGTGAAAGATGAGAATTTCCATAACATTGCCACAATAGAATATTTCATGTATTTTTAATGTTTTATATACATTCTATATGCACATATTTTCAATGACAAAATATTTCAAAATATCAAACAACTCCCCCCTTTTTTAATCTGATTAGTATCATTAATTTAGTCAATGGACATTAGATGGCAGTGCCAATAGATTGTTTGCAAGCTTAATTGCAGCCATATATTTATCAAGATAATAACAAGAATTATGTAAAAGTGAATTATACAATCAAAAGTTAATAAATATAAGAAAAGAAAAAAGTAAAGAAAATTCAATACAAATAGCAGTAAATAAATTTTAAAAGAAAAGAAACATCATTAAAAAACTGAAGAATAATTTCTTTATTTCTCATTCAAATCCATCTTTACAAAGTAAGCTCAAAACCATTGACTGGCATTTGAAAAAAAAATCACTAAATTAATGAATAACCCCTCCCCCTTCCACCAATAAAGCTTAAAGTGATGATACTTAATAACTTTATTAATAATTAATGATTGAACTTAAAACACTCAAGTTTGATAAATCAATATATTTCCTATAAAGAAAAAGATATTAATTTTATTAAATCATACTTATTAAGTTTCCAATTTTAGAAATCTATTCATTTATATATATATGCACACACATACAAATAAACAAATAATGTGTTAGAACTATCTCATTCAATTAATTAATGAGAATGTTATAAATTAACTAGTATCTGATTAATAAAACCCTCTTAATCCAAAACGTCTATTTCTAGGACTTTTTTTTTTTAGATTTTAGTAATAGATCTTTTATTCCCATTACATGTAAATCTAAGTTCTATTAAAAATATAAATAAACAGTAATTGTACAATCTGTAGATTTGCTTATATATAAATACTTACTCTTGTATCTGTTAGTTCTTGCTTGAAGCAAATTGATGTAAATGGTAAAGTATTATAACCAAATGATAATATATGATATAGTCAGCTGTATGTTACCATTATTTGCCATCCTCTTAACCCAATTTATTTTAACATCTCAATATGTAGAGCTACATTTTAAACTTTGGCAACTCTTTTTGCCATTAATATGGGTTACATACATATAGAAGCACATATTAAAATAGATATATAAACATTCACAATCTTTCTTTAATTATTATTAAATACTTAAAATAAATGTTTTTTATTGATAATAAATAACTAGGCAGTAGGAATTAATTTTGAACTATCATCAACTTTTATCAGTGAGTGGTGATGGTATTGTAGATGACAATTGCAAAATTTGAAATTTCTATACATTAGTAAAAAAATTAAAATTGTTATAAAAAGAAGTGTAACAGTTAACAAAACAATTATAATGTTTGTAAGTATAAGTTTGAACTTTATTACTGGTAAAGTCTACATCCATGGTTAAATCGAAGTGCACTTATTTCTACTAATAAAAAGTGATTAGTAATGATTTATTTTATTTATTGAAGGATGATTATTGTCAGTAAATGCTTATTAAAAATACATTTATAAGATGGAAATTTGCATATATTCATAATTTTTTGCATTATAATTTATGTTTGTGGATTAAAATATGATGTGATTGTTTTAGCAACAATATTTCCAAGCTTCAGAAAAAGTTGCAATAATTATTAGATGAAAGAAGAAAAGTAAAGCAAAATAACTAATGTTTAATTTATCGCTATCCTTTTCATTCTTGTTTGTAATAACTTGGCCGAAATGTTTTGAACATTGCAACAAATAAATGGAATATTTAAATGGCTAATCTAAATAATCAGTACTCTATCAGTAAATACTGAAGAATATCCAGCCAATCCACAAATATGAATCTGGTTTTCCAAGTCGAAAGCATGCTCATTCACATTTAATAAAAATGAATGCAAAAAAAAAAAATCGGTTTTTTTAGCCAAACATTGTGACCAAAGTAATGTTTAGTAAGTTTTCACAATAGGAAATAAAGATGATGATTATGTATTAGAAATTAAATTCCAAATACTCTACATCATCTTATTAATACAGATCACTTGAGTGGATGAAATTAATCATGAATTGAATTGGTTGAAGTGTTTTAATAGAAATAATTTAATATTAAATGGCAATATTTCTGTTTCTAAAAGATTTTTAGTAGATATATTTTAGCACTTTTTACATATGGATCTTAGACTTGAACATTTAACAAAAGAGCAATAAAAGAAATTTCAGACCATTCAATGAAATATGGAAGGAAAAATTAATGGAAGTAACAAGGAGAAGAGATATTGAAAGACAAATACAGTACTTAAGTCATAGAATAGAGAGATATTGTTGACATCATTGAAATAATTCAAAATTGAAATGGAGCTGGATTAGACATACTTCCAAAAAAAAAAGATAGATAATAGTTTGACTTGAAATCTTAAATAAGATCCCAAGAGAAAGTAAAAAAGAGCAAGAAAAAGTCAATGTATGATTTATATAGATGTGCTGATGTGATATGTAGAAAAGAAACTATGGATGGGAAAAACCAGAGAGACTTTTATACTGCAGTGGATGATGATGTCTGTACATTAATAAATACAAAGTAGTTATATATGTTATTTGAAAAGCTATTGGTGGCTTGAATTAAATGAAAAGTTCTGATTGGATTAATTTAAAGACCATTATTATTTTTTGCCAATATCTTCAGTTGTGTGCTTGAAATAAGAGAAGTTAATTGTAATTTCTGCCAATAACATTTATATACAAAAGAACTCATATCTTGCCTTGTTTTGATTAATACTTTTGTATACTGAAAATAAAATTCTACTATTTTCGTTGATTGTTCTGCTGTGAATTTTCTTATTATTAATTTTTAGACAATAAATTATGAAAATCTGCTACAATTTCAAACAATGAGTTATAACAATTATAAAATCTTGTTGATGTATATTTTCTGATAAGTCAACTTTTTGAGAGGAGATAGGAATAAGTTGATAATAGAGCACTGGTAATCAGTAGATAACTCTTAATCATCATCAATGGCAGTTTGCCATTACCTGAAACACTCTCACCCCATTCAAAGTACAATTATAGTAACTCATTAATCATAGTTGTGTAAATATTAATGAGTTTTAGATCATTAAGATGTGTAACATAGATATGTAGTTTATTAGTTAAATTAATCTTAAATAATAGAAATTAAAATTAAATATGACAGTTTTTTTTAAAGTTCTAAATTATAAATTTTCTTCTTCTTTTTCTAATGCTGCTATTTCAACATAATAAACATATATTGCAAACATATAATTTGTATATCCTTTTTTTCTATTTTTATCTGGTTTATTTTAAAAGATTAGAATAGCCAGCAAGTTTGAAAAGAAAAAATCTAAATAGCTCTTATAATCCCAAAGATTAAAATGTGTCTGGAAAAGTTAAAGGTTTTCTCTCAGAGGCTATACTTATTTATAAAATTAATGCTTTAACTGACTTTCTTGACATAAAGCATATGACTATGATATATGTAAATAATTATTTTAAAAAATAAAATGCTTGAAACAGATTTCAAAGAGTGGTAAAAAAATTCTAAAAAAACAACAAAACAAAAACAAAGAACTTTTAAGTTACTACTGTTTTAATCACTTTAAATTACTTTGTAATAATCTTCTCAAATATATTTGATTATTTTCTTCTTGACTTTTAAATTGTTCTAATAAATGTAAATGTTTGA
Source organism: Epiperipatus broadwayi (assembly GCA_028023455.1). Lineage (NCBI taxonomy): Eukaryota > Metazoa > Onychophora > Udeonychophora > Euonychophora > Peripatidae > Epiperipatus > Epiperipatus broadwayi. The sequence goes on along the minus strand of JAQFVV010000049.1, from coordinate 1,327,270 downwards.
AGTTGACATTTATTATTAATTAATAAATACATCTGAGTATTGGTTATATATGAATATGTCTAGATGATAAAGAATCAAAGATAAAAACTATTTCAAGACAATTAATAATTATATATTTTGTTGATAAACAGAGCAAAACTCTCCATACAGATGCCAGAAGGCATATATATATTTTATTGTTCAAATTGTGATACCTGAAAAATAAATGGAAAGCTTAGGACAATAGTTGCATCAAAGTGATCAAACTGACTTTTTCCCCACTTCTCTCAGGTGGGAATCTATCCATAAACTGTTGCAGCCCTGTCTGTGATAAATTGCATAAGGCAGAACTTAAAAAAAAAAAAAAAAGCTAGTATGTTAAGCAACATATCAGAAAATTTGTTTCAGAATTCCAGAAAAGTTTTTACAATATGATTATGATTATCAAGGATGGTTTGTTATTGTTTTTTTACCAATCTATATTAAAAATTATTACAAATACATCAGCATTATTCATTTTTAAAGCTGCAATCTCAAAATTACAAGATTTTTAGAGCCTCAATATATTTTTAAGTATCTCTTTTTATGATTCAGCTCATTCAAGATGAAGATCTTCCCAAGTTTAATCCAGTTTCTGTGATTTGTAGTTTTTCTTTGTTCCATTATTTCAACAAAATTCCTTTTTAATGCTTAATAAAAAAGCTATACCAAAGATGTGTTCAAACTTCACACTTCTATTTAAATTGTATTTTTAATTTCTTTTGGCATTATACTTCTTTTAATATCAGGTGCATCAACTTCTTTTATCCTTAATTTTAGCGGTTCATAAATTTTGCTATGTAAAGTGGTGGATCTTTGAAGAAGATTACTGGATAGCTTTACATAATAAAATTTAAATATTGTTAAAATTTATGTGTTAAAGGAGAGATGATTTGTTTGACATTTTGTTTCATTATAAAAAGCTTTATAAATATTTTTATAAGCTTGTTAATTATCTGGAAATCATATAAAATTTTGTATCAGGTTAAACCAGAAATTATTCTATGAATCTTCAATTCTACATTAAATCTTGTTAAGCAAAATATTTAAGAAAAGAAAAATGTAAATATTATAAATGTCATCTATTATAAAATAAAATGACAGCCTATTTGCTGAAGATTTAGTTATTATCATTATGATTAAGATTTAAAAGAATGAACATAGTCATTTATGTAATAGGTTTGGATTGAAGAGTCAGTCTCTTTATGTATTGAGCCTCAAGTTAAGGGAGCCAAATTTAATGTAAAATATACCAAGATGTTATTTGTAGACCACTATTAACACAAGTTGCAGAAGAAATAAAGCATAGAAAAACTGAAAAATACTTGCTAGGATAAAAAGAAAAAAAAAATTTTTCAATATAAATAGATCAGGTTTATACATACCGGGAATTCTCAATTTTTATAAATAATTTATTATATGACTTCGCTTAAATTGAATTTTATGTAACTCATATTTTCATTTCAGTTGCATGTTTACCATTAATTATGTTGCAGAATATGAATATATTTTTTTAAGAAATGAAAGCAATTACAATATCTTATAGATAGATGTTCATGTAATATAAATGGATAAGAACCTAGAGATTAGTCGACTTTTTATGATTTTTCTTCAAAACATTTTGCATTATATTAATCGGAAATTGGTTATTTAAGTCATGATTTATGTAAATCATGTTTATATAAATAGGCATTTTCCTGTATTTACTTGTATTTTTAATTAATGAATATAAATAGAAATCTTCTTAATAATTTGCAGAACTTATGTAAGTTCAAAATTTATGAATCTTAGACACTTAAGATTGAATGTTTTGATAGATATTAGAGTTTCCTTTCAAAGTCAGTATTTGTTACTGATAAAACATGTGAGAACTTTATTATTTATGCTTTAGTATATTTTTTATTAAAATCAATTTATAATGAGTTACGATTTTGGATTAATATAACTTTGATGTTAATAATCTTAGTATCCTGGCTCAGAGTTTGCTTAAAATGTCAGAATCATTATGGATTGAAAATACAATAACATTTGTTATTGAGATATAAGTTTTATTGTCATACCTTATTTTCAATATTATCAACAATAATATAGGATATCATTGATATCAGTTGTCACCCCCAAAATCATATCCACAGCAATTATTATTTCACATTGTGTGATAGAAAATACAAATAAACTACCACTAATTCAAGTACCCCCAATTTGAAAACTTCTAATTGTCTAGAAAGTATTGTTTTAACTTATTCATTCATTATACTGAATATATACTATAGTAAATAGAGGGATTTGAACTTAGAATTTTCAGTCTCTATATTCATTTTCCACTCCATCTAAAACAACCAATACACATAACCACATATGTGTGAAAAAGATAATGCCCCCCCCCCCCCCAATATATATATTCCATGCAGAAACAGAACTCATCAGTTGGGCCAGATCATAATATCTCACACAATATATACAATCAGTGTTCAGCTTATATTAAGACAGCAATTCCTCATACTTTAATTAACAGTCTTTAATCTTTTCCCCCCTTTAATTCCAACATTGATTTTTCAATGAAATGGACAGTTGAATTGTTGGAAGGGTGAGAAGATTGAAGCCTGTCCATTAAAGTTTAAGGAATTGCTATTTTAATATAAGCTAAGCACTGATTGTATATATGTATGAGAGATTATGATATGGCCCAACTGACAAGTGGCTTGTTCTGTACAAAATATATATATTGGGAATCATTTATCTTTTTCACATGTATGTGGTCATGTGTATAGATAAGTTGAAATGGAGTGGATGATGATGACTATAGACTGAAAATTCTAAGTTCAAATCCCCCTATTTATTAAAATATTGTTTTATTTATTGTTATGTAAAAATTTGTGCTGATATAAATATAAGTAATTACTTATTAAAATTTTCAGATTTTAGGTTTATGATGGAAGATGGGGGTTATTGTTGAAATCTAAAATATTTACAAATCAAAAAAAGGTGTGGAATAAGGGATTTTAGATCAGTGATAGTGTCTAAGTGTTGTCATTAAAAAAAAAAAAAAAACCTTTCATATATTATATTATAAATAATTATGAATAGACTACATTTTTTATATGATCACAGAGATCAACATTGCCTTAACACTATATGTATAATAATAATAATGTTGAGGTAATGTTTCTTCAATTTTCAGTATGTGTTATGAAGTTCAGTGTTATTCTGAAAAATAATTTTTTTTTATGTGTAAGTATTCATTTGTAAATAATATACTTGATATGGAATAAAGGAGAAGAGTGGCTTTTAAAGAAGCTCTTCAGGTTAAAAGAATTGCTTATACATAAATGATTAGATACTTAATAGCTTATTTAAGCAACCATTTAGTGTTGATTAAATTGTGATGTTTCTTTTCCTTTTTTTCATCTAATAATTGATTTGGAAGTTAGCTTTAAATCTGCCACTAACTAAATCACACAGAGCAAAACTAAATACAACTTATTAAAAAACATTTTTTTTATATAAAATTTCTTAACATGCTTAATAATTTATTAGCAAGCACTAAATGGTGTTCAGACAAGTCAGATGTATGTTGTCTGTTATTAGTTTGTCATTGCTGACATCCTCTGAAATCAAATTTATTTATAAATTTTAAAAGAGTATTACAAACTTTAATGAGTGCTTATATCATTTTGGAGAATGTATTCATTTTGCTTTAAGCATACAGAAAAGCTTTTTCTAGTATTGATATTTATTTGTTCATATGAAAAACATTAGATAGAATTCACATAAGAAATGAATATAATTTTTCAGGTTACTTTTAAACTTTTTTTTTTGTTTTAATTATCTTTAAGTATTACTTAATTAGTTCTTGATTGTAGTTATCTGTTTCATTACCTGCAAAATAACAGTCGAGTTAAAAAAGTTAATATAAAATTTGAAGATTGGTAGTTTCTTTTTTCTTAAATGTTATTTTATTGTCTTTTGGAAGAAAAATATTTTTTTTTGTTAAAAGCTTATTGACATTGTTTTTATAGATGAGAAAGGGTTGGCTTTTAATGTGGTATCCATTACAATATTGGAACAATCCTTTATTTGATTGTAGGATGATGAGCTAGTAATAAAAATAAACTTTAGAAGGAATCCATAAGATTGATTGATTTTGATAAATAGCTTTCCCAAACAGTTAAGGCTTCAGCATTATAAAAGAGAATAGAAGGAGATGGATGTATAAAGTATTAGATAAGTTTTTTTTTTTTTGTTTCTTTATTCCATTTTTAAAAGTTGTAAAAACTACAGTTGATCCGATTTCTGAAAATCAATCTTTTGAAGTAGTTGCAGATTTAAGAGTTGAAAAACAAAACTTTTTTCATCTCAGTTAGTAATCATAGATTTTATCTGTAAATCAGTTAACCAGTTTCTATTCTGTATAATGTATATTATAAAACATATTTTTAATAGGAAATCTTTATGATATTGTGAATGGTTAGCACATCTCACCTGCCACACTTTTTACATAAGTTACAAATTTTGATAGAATTTGGGAATTTTTTTGAGATAGGTAAGGATTAGTTATTTTTTCAAATAGCTCACCCCTATCCAAGACAACTATTAATCTATAAGATTGTTGTATATTATCTAACTATTTTTAAAAGCTAAAAAGTGAAAATAAAATTCAACAATTGATATTTTTTTATATAGAGATGGAGGAGAGGTTTTTTTTTGCCCTGGATTGGTTTATTTAACTCTGTTTTTTTATATGACATGTTTCTAATATTTTTTTATCTGCTCATTTTTGTTAAAAAAACAAACTATATAAATAAACCTTTTTTTTTATGGGTCATGTTAGGCAATTTGTAAGTAATCAATAGACATTAGTTTGCATTATAATCTATGTCTGCAATCAGACAGTTTCTAGCCATTTATGTCTTATATTCACAGTACACAAAAAGGACCTGCTGTATACAGAAAAGTGGTTTTGCACTATATTTTTTGAACTATACGGATGGTCAATCCCCCGAAATGTCTCTAAATATTTAAAAGTATCAACATTAAATTCTTTTTGATTTTGATTAGTAGTTTGGATGGAGTTATTTGATTATTTTTGCTATGTAAATTTTATAAGAACATTTAGTATTTATTTCATATTTTATGAATTTGTAAACAAAATGCTAAGAATAATGAAAAATATGGATAAGTTCAAAATGCAGTAAAATATTGATTATTCAAATTATTTGTTCTTTTGGTTAATCTGTAAGTCTTGATAATTAAGAATACACAAGAACATCCAATTTAGAAAATCTGTAAGTCTTGATAATTAAGAATACACAAGAACATCCAATTTAGAAAATCTGTAAGTCTTGATAATTAAGAATACACAAGAACATCCAATTTAGAAAATCTGTAAGTCTTGATAATTAAGAATACACAAGAACATCCAATTTAGAAAATCTGTAAGTCTTGATAATTAAGAATACACAAGAACATCCAATTTAGAAAGAAGAAAATATGATTAGTCCTATAATATAAATTGTGTGCAAGGATATTACTATTAGATGTTGAAATAATCCATAATAATAATATTTCTTTTTACAGAAATAAGTTGTAAATACTATCCAAAATATATTTAGACTTTAATCTGTTTTGCATAGTTAAACTATATTTCATGTATTTGTGTGTCTTTGAGTAGCGATTGTTAATGAAAGCATTGAGCAATGGAAGTATTATTTCAACATAAACAGAATATAGACAAGTATTGATAATTTGATCTTTCTAGTTTCCAAGTTTTTCCAGATTAAGAATAATTCAACAATACACTTTTTATCTCCATCTTTCTCTGCCATTCTAAACTTCTTATATCTTTAAAGTATTCATATAATGCTGGAAACTTGAATAAATGGTAAACCTAATATACATTAATTTACTGTTTAATTTATATATATTAAATAATCTTTTGATTAAAAATTTGCTGATCAGTTTCCCATTTTTGTTTTTCTTAATTAAAAAAATCTTATTCTTTTATTAAATAAAATTTATTTTTAACTTTTTTATTTTTCCCAATTCTGTCTTTATCTTAAAAAAATGTTTTCACTTGCTACCAAATATGAAAACGGTTTTGGAAGGGGGGGGGAGGGCTAATAACAATATAGCATGTCTGAAGATGAAGTAAAAACATTGACTTCATGTTGATAAGTTTATTAAATAACAGTTATTTACATCAAATGACGTATATAGTTTAGATATTAATGTAATTTCAACACTCATATTATAAATACAAAATATTAAAAATATATCAGTATTTTGCATCAATTCTTTACTTTATGCTCAAATTTTGAATTTGTTTACACATAACCATTATTATTAATGATAATAATATTAATATTATTAATCATAGAATTAAACTTGGTATGATTGCTTTTGGTAGAATTAATAATACTAAAAGGAAATATGCCTATGTGTTTGAAAAGGATTTTTAATAAATATGTTTTACCAGTTCTTACTTATGGATTTGAGACTTGGTCATTTAATAGAAGAGCAGTACAAAGACTTCATACCATTCAAAGAAGAATGGAGAGATGAATATTAGGAATAACACAGAAATTGAAAACGCAATATATGAGTAAGAGAACAAACAGGTGTTACTGACATCATTGAAAGAATTAAAATACTGAAGTGGAGTTGAGCTGGACATATTGCTAGAAGAGATGGTAATAAATGGACAATTTGGACAACTGAAATCTTATACGGGATTCCAAGGGATTGTAAAAGATCCAGAAAGAGACCACAGGTGAGATGGATAGATGAAATAAGAAAGTGTGCAGGGGTGATGTGGAGAAGAGAGGCTAAAGATTGGAGAATATGGATTGAACTTGGACAAACCTTTATTCTGCAGTTAATTTATAATGATGATGATACATAACTATTAATGTTAAATTCCCAACTACTTTTTATTACAGCATCCTTTTCCAAAAACATTCCAAAATGTAAAGTTTGCTCTCACAACACATTTCGACTGAACCAGACACATTAGATGGCTCAGTACATACTTAAAAAGTAAAGTCAAAGTTCATGCATGTGATAAAGTATTTGATGGGAGTAAAATACTGATATGTTCAATCTTTGCAATTTATTATTTCATATTTATAAAATGTTTGCTGAATTTTATTTCATTGGTTATATTAATATCTCTAAATTTTTCTTTAAAAAAATATATCTTGGAATTTAGTAGATGTAAATTTGTTAATAGACATATAGATCAAATATCCAAGGATATTTGAGATGTTATACATGTCTAAGTCAATTAATGTGATATAAGAGATGTCATGAGGGTGGGTTTATACTTTTGGATGTTTTTGGAACAGGTTGCTCTCAAGTAAAAAGTAGTTGGAGATTTAATTCAGCATTATCAGATACTTAATAAACAGTCTTTTTTCTTTGTTGTTATTATTATTTTGATTCTCTATGAATGTTTAAAATTAAATAATGGTAGACTTTTGAAACAAAAATTAAAAAGCCCTTCTACTTTTTTTGCCATGATGTTAGAAATTGCCAAACAATAGGTCTACAATTTTTGATTGCTAGATATGAAATAGGATGTGTAATAATTCAATTGGTAAATTTTTTAGATAATCATTGTTCTTCCTGAATGTGGGAACGTGTATATATATATGATTCATTTTATATGAAATTAAAGTTTTATTAAAGAAAAAAACATCAAAATAATATTGACTGAAGATTCCTTAAATTGTTTAACTTCAGTTATTAAACTCATAAATTTGTTTTGAATATTGTCATATTAAGTGTGAAAGAAAGCAAATATTTAATTGCATTTTAACAGAATATAGTAGTCAGTTTGGAAAATATGTGGTAATTGCTTTTTCCCTTGACCTGCTTCCCTGTCTTCATCTCTTTATAAAAATCTATTTCTTTATTCTATTACAGAAGCATTCTTTGCAAATATTATTGCCACTGTCACTGCTGGGAAACTGGAGTCCATTTTTTATTACTTCCTTTACACAGCTATACAAAGTCTTTTTTTTTTTTTTTTTGAATGATTGGTTTAAAATAACTCAAAACTATTTTCATATTAAATTTATTGATTTATTAGTTTTATTTGTTCATTTAATTCACAAATCTATGTATTCTCTACTTATTTTCAGAGAGAGACAGAAAAAAAAAAATGCAATTTAATTTATTAAATTTTGTTGTACCTTGTCGTTTTAATAATCATTTTGGGCGTTGCTGATATTTTTACTTGGTCATCTGACCTGATTTTGGGCTGATCTTTTTGCATGTTTTATCCATTCTGCTTTTTCCTGTTGGGGCAGTTTCTTGGTGCAGTCCAATGGCTTATTGCTTTTTTATTTCTCTGTAAATACAATTATATTTTTAATTAAATTTCTAGTTATAGTGTTATTGGCCAATCTCTTTTCTTTGGTCTACAATTCACTTTTAGCAGTTTTGCATTTGTAATGAATTTGATTGTGTTAGTTATTTAAAATAAGTTAGTATTTATCATCATCAGTTGTGATCTACCCAAAAATATATTCTCATAACAGTATTTATCATCATCAGTTATCTACTCAAAAAATATTCTCATAACAAACCAAAGCACTATTTCTAATTCTGTCCTTTCCCCCCTGTACTTCTGAAAAACTGATTTCTTCAGAACATGGTTCACTTTTTTTTCTTCTATTTTTTCCTCCTCACATTCTTTTACTTCTATTATATTTTTAACAATTTTTATGCTTTTAAATATACCCCAATCTATTTTTTTTCCCTCTTCATTAAAAGTTTTCTCATTCTATTTACTACTTTTACATAAATCATTTTTTACATTCAGTTTTAAATTGAGATAATTATAATAATTTTAATAGTATTTTGACCACTTTTAATAAAGAATATAAAGTGAAAGAGTTTATTTTTATTTATTTTAAATTGAGAACAGAATAATCACAAAATAACTTCTGAATTTATATTTAAAACCTATTTGACATTTCAAAGAGCGCTCATATTGAAGAATAATAATGATGATGCCCCTCCATCTTGAAATGTAAGTGTTTTGATAATTTTTCTTGTTTGTTTTATCTCTAGCTAGGAGTAGTTATTTACCAATCATTATTATTGGATGGTTAGCCAAGTTGATTGTGAGTAGTGGCTTGAAAGAAAAATCATGTGTGATTGGAATCTGGAAAAATAATTTAAGTTTTATTTAGTCAAGATTCAAACCTAGATGTCACATGGTAAGTAGATGCATTATTGCCTGATCCATGTAAAACTACATATGAAAAATGTTTGAAAAAAGTATTATCCAGATTCTGCGCTATGTTTTTTGTCAAAATTTAGTCGGTAATAACAAACAGGAGAGCACAAGATCAAATGATAACATTTGTTTATCATCAGCAGTAGTTTGCCATAATAATATTTATTCTAACATTTCAATTTTAGAACTACTTCATAAACTTTAATTAGTTTAATGACATTAAAGTGTATGTATACTCGATTAAAATAATATATATAAAATAAATTTCATTCAGGCATCAAACTTATTTAAAGATTGCTGTTTGTATTAGAGGTCAAGATTTGGCTAATAAATTTATTTATATAATAACAAATAATTATTTAATAATAAATAAGTAGAAATATTTTATATAAATGTAATTTATTCTTTACTTTGAACACTTTTTAACAAATACCTTTTATTGACCTATATTCATGCACAATGTTATGTTTCGACTGTCCTACATGAATATAAAATGTTTTTTCTAAAAAGTGTTCAAAGTAGTGGCTATATTCATGCACAATCTTACTGCATGAATATAGGTATTCATGCACAATCTTACTGCATGAATATAGGTCGATAAAAGGTTTTCACTAAACGGTGTTCAAAGTAGTGGATAAATTGTATTTACATAAGATATTATAGCAAAATAAAGGAAGTGGTGAATTTGGGAATATTTTAAAAATATTTTAGTGATATAATTTTTAAAAATTTCTTAATCAATACAGTGATACAAATTTGCTTTTTATAATTTTTTAAGTTTGTTTAAATTATTTAGCTATTTTATTTTAATTTATTAGATATGAATGCAATACAATATTCATTTACATTATGCAATTCTACCACAAATAGATAACTGATGTTATTGACAAATATTTGCCATTGTGATTACTATCAATTTGTATTCATTATTTCAATTATCAATGAAGTATTCACTACAATAATCTTAAAAGAAACCATTTTTTGCCCCCAAAAACATTCATCATTTTTAAATAATTTCATGAAAAGAATGTTAATGAAAGCAACTTGGCAATATTCATACTAAATAAATAAAATACAAAGTTTATCTATTATATACAGTAATCATGTTTTAATTGTTTGTACTTTAATTTATGATATATTTAAGTTAAATAAACTTTTATCATAAATGGTAAAAAAGCATATATATATATATGCTTCATTTACTACAATAAATGATATATAGGGTATATGAGCACAGACTTGGACCAACTGATGATTGCTGGTTTAGCATGAAATATGTATATTGGTGATTATTTATCTTTTCGACATATATGTGTTTGATTGTATCAGTGATATGAGATGGATTGGTGAGTTGTTGGTCGTGTGAAAGTCAATGCTCATATACCCTATTTATTACATATATTGATACAGGTATATAATAAGCCTGTATTTCAGTTATTACAATAAATAATGAAAAATATACCTTGATCATATAAATAATATATTTTAAAATTTGTACATTAGCCAAAATATATTCATTCATCAATTTTTGCCTACTAATTCTGCTAAGCCAAAATCCTGTCATCCTAACTCTAAATTACTTTCATTAGAAAAAAAGAAATGAATTATTTCATGCATTAAGCATAAGTTGGAAAAATTGGTGGCTTAGTGGTTATGATAAGCAGCTGGCCCGAATTCGCTTTCCAATCAATGCATTTGACATATGAAAAAAAAAAATCACTTATTTGTTTAAGTGACAGTTTTAATCATGAACACACAAAAAAAATATCGACAGAACAACTAACTGTACAAATTTCATTCAGTACAAACTTTAATTATAACAAAATGTATTAATACTTAATTTTAAAATGTGTACACTACTTTAAAATTAATTTTTATTTAATTAGTTATAATTTGTATTTCCAGCAAATATGCTTTATTTTATATTAAAACAATATCAGCAAAAAAAAAAAAAGAAGAAACATATAAAAAAACATTTACATTATTAAAACCACAGTAATTAACTGTATATCACATTTCTTTGTCTAATTTTTATTTATGACTGCATTATGTGAAATAAATAAAATTGCAAATTGTTGTCTTTAAAAAATAGTGTAGCAAAAAAAAAAAAAAGAATTCAGTGTTTTATAGATTATATAATTACAAAAAAAAACATTAATAATAAATAGAACATAAAGTATACCAAAAATAAAATTTAAAATTTACATTGTGGTTAAAATTTTTTTGCTTCATTTTAATTTAATGAATCATTCAGAGAATATCATTCTCAATCTTGCTAAGTTCCAAAAAGGCATATCATATGATAACTCTTTAATAGTACAAAATCTTTATTGGCAGATTCAATTAATGTTCTAAACTTTTGATTGGTCAATTACAGTATCAGCAGTAAAAATATATCTTTTAAAAATATATTTGTTTTAGTTTAGTTTCTAAAATGCAACTTAATACATTGATTAGCTTATTAAAGTAAATGAAAGTTTTTTTTCTGTTTCTAATTGATGAAAATAATTTACAGTGGTAAACATAAAATGTATGTTTGTTATCCAATTGTAAATTGAAGCTGTAAGTTGTTAATCTTTCTTTGTCAATTTGTCTTGTCAATTTGAATTCATTTTCTAAAATAAGTTATATTCCATACATATTTTATGAAAAAAAATCATTAATGTAACAAAAAAAGGTTCTAAAACATGTTTTCACTTGAAAAATCCGAACGAAAAATTAAACTGTCAAAATTTGTTCAAAGGCGATCTCTAATAGAAAACAGAAGAAACAAACAATCACTACCTTGAAAGGCAGTGCTTACATCATTGTTATACTGTTAAATTTAAATATTGATTTATTAGTTGTAAATAAATTCTAAAGGTGGCAGCATCATTCAGTAAAATTTTCTCAATAAAATAACCATAAAATTGGCAAAATAACATTAAAAATAATGGTATGAGAGTGTGGTAAAGCTGCATATGAAAGTGACCATACACTGCAATTCACAGTTAAGAAAATATCAGTTTATAAAAATTACAACTGAAATATATTTATTATACAGCATATTTATTAACAATTTTAGTACTTTTTAAAAATATTAATAATATATTTGGTAAAATGCTTATTCATTAATTGGCTTTTTCAGATTTTGACTTTTGGTTAAAGAATTAAATTTTTTAACATAATAAAACATTATAATTACTAGTGTTTTATATGAGATTTTTGATTTATGAGGCATTTTAAGAGACCAATTGATCTTACTATTTGGGATAAACCTGTATTTTTAAACACTTGTAAATTAAAAATTCACTATGTACATATATTTATTTAAGCCTTCTTGAGGTAGTGTTAGTTTATTCAACCACATATTTGAATGCTGACCAGGTAAAACTGGAACATTTTTTCAGATATTAATCAAACTTAATTTTTTTTTCCAGATAACCAATCCAACTAACATTTAATATTAGGCAACTTTTATTAACTAAAATATAATATGACAGAGATTTATTCAAATTATCATCAGCCAGGAAGTAATATGTTTTGTGAGTAATGTCTTTTTTACTGTTACTTTATAAGAGTTTTTGGATTGGCTTTGTCTTACAGTGCTCTAACAATTATTTTAAGTACTCTTTATAGGCACCCCCTCCCCCCACAAACATCTCTACCCACAAATATTGGTTTATACATATATATGCAAAATACAGACACATGTATGAAATTAGTAATGATCATAAATATTGTCTGTAAGAGTACTTATTTGTTAAAAGAGTAAAGATAGACATGCAAAGTTTTTTAAATAATCTATTCTTCCTAAATGAGTTGTCAAACCACCAGGTGAGGAGGCATTGAGGGGAAGTGTATCCTCTCATGTTGCAAAGACTACCCTCCCTCTTTTATCATACTACTGTAATCAGAATTTTTTTTTTGAACTTGGCAGGAAGATAAATGTACCAGAATGTAAATAGAACAAAATGATCAATCAAAAGCTAGGTAACACCTAGTGTGTATTTTATACTATAAAGATTTTATCACCATGATACATTTAATTTATGAGAATTTAGAATCTTCATTTCATTTTTTTATCTTTTTTTTTTTTTAAATGGCTAACAAAACATTGTCAGTTTTGTTAATTTATTTTACTTAATTAGAAAATCTTATACATTGAAAAATATTTAAACCATTTAGTTATTATTGAAGCTGAAATCATCTCAAATTAAGATATGTATCTTTTCAAATATATTTTTTATATGATAGTATAAGTTGTCATTTTTTAAATGCCTAGCTATACTCTTATTTAGTGTTACCATAACCAAATTTTTTGACATAAATCTACCAATCTTGTAATTTAATTTATAATATTTAATAAATTTTACAAGGTCTGTGTTTTAGATTATAACAAACTATAGAAAGTAACCATCCTTTTCTCACAAGCCCATTAAATAGTGGTGTTCAGTTTGCAAGGATACTCTCATCCCAGCCACAATACAGAGTCTTTAAGATTGACTCATATAATTGCATTTGAGTTTGGAAATAAGATGGCTGCTCTTATTTCCTTAAAGTCTCTATCTTGTGGCTGGTGTGAGAGTATCTTTATAGATTGAACATCTTTGTTTCACAGTGCTTGTAAGAAAAGGATGATTATTTTCTATAGTTTGCTACAATTTAATTTATAATAAAAATATACACATATGTACACAATATATATATATATATTAGCTGTCCTACTCTTTGCTTTTATGTGTCTGTACTGATCTATGTTTTTCATGAATTACATTTCTTTCACATGCTATTTTTGTTTCCTCAAATATGTTTGAATTTTGAGCAAGTTATTTTCTTTCACTAATTTAGGTATGCTCTCTCTTTTTCTTTCTCTTTTTTTTATTATTGAAAAGTGTTTAAATCAACATATGACAAAGCATATATTAAGTGCAATGCCTTAATCTTTGGTTTCTGTGTTATCTTGCATTAGTGATTTTATCAGTTAAAAAATAATAATACATCTCTTAATTCATCATCATCATTTTCAATCATTATTAATCCATTGCAGGATAAAAAGTCTCTCCAAGTTCAATTCATCTTCTCCGATCTCTAACCTTTCATCTCCACATCACTCCAGCACACTTCCTTATTTCATCCACAGAATCTCACATATGGTCTTTTTCTAGGTCTTACAATCTCTTGGAATCCAGTTTAAGATTTCAACTGTCCATCTATTATCATCTCTTCTAGAAATATGTCCAACCCAACTCCATTTCAATCTCTTAATACTTTCAGAATAAGCTGGGTTTAAAAGTGGTGTTAGTACAATGGATCACATCCAAGTATTGATAGAAGTTATAAAAAAGACCAATGAATATGAGTTGCCATTATGCCTTAGATTTGTAGATTATGAAAAGGCATTTGATTCTATAAGTGTTGCTTCAGTGATCAAAGCATTAGATGATCAATGTATAGACCCAGGATATTATCATATTTTGAAGAATATTTATAAAAATGCATCAGCAACAATTAAATTATATGATGATATTAGGAAGATTAACATCGAAAAGGATATATGATAGGGTGACTCCATATTTCCAAAACCTTTTATAGCTATTTTGCAAAAAGTATTTTGTGAATTAAAATGGGAAACCAAGGGTAAAAGTCAATGTTAAAAAGACAGAAGTAATGTTCAATGCATTTTCTCAAAAGATGGAAATAAAGATTGATAATGATGTGTTAAAAGAAGTTAACAACTACAAATACCTTGGCCAAATTATTATTATAGATGTAAACATAATGGATTAAATTAATAATAGAATTAAAATTTGGTTGGAATACTTTTTACATATGATACCATTTCCAACCTTCTTATACACTTAACGATACAATTTATTACACCAAAATTTTACTCTTACAGTTTCGACTGTCTTGCAGTCATCATCAAATCTACAATATCCAAATATATAATCTTACAATTAATACATTATATTTATATACATAATCAATAATATACATTTTAGCCTAACCATTATAAATAATCATTTTCTATTTTATTACTCTTAACTAATTTATAGTATTTTATTTTTAAATTATTCTAAAACAATTTTATTATAATTTTAAAACTTTAATCTTTAAACAGTAAGTACTATGTAATCTATCATTTTATTATCATCTTTTTAGTTATATATTTTTAATTACTTCTAAACTTTCTTTATTTTTATTATATATTTAACTATTAACTTTTTTACATTATAAATTACCTTTTTTTATTATATTTCTAAGTACTTACATCTTTATAATTCTATCTCCAAAAACCAACTGACGAATTTTCAAAAATCTTATACTTGTTTTACAATTTCCTCTATCACCATTTTCCTCAACTTTATTTTTAAACTATTATTAATAATTTTTAAACTATTACTAATAATACCATTATTCTTAATAATAGTTTAAAAATAAAAAGGTTTAAAAATAAAATTGAAAAAAATAATAATAGAGAGAGTTGTTAAACAAGTATAAGATTTTTTGAAAATTTGTCAGTTGGTTTTTGGATAGAATTATAAAGATGTAAGTATTTAGAAATGTAATAAAAAAAGATAATTTATAATGTAAAAAAGTTAATAGTTAAATATATAATAAAAATAAAGTTTAGAAGTAATTAAGAAAATATAACTAAAAAGATAATAATAAAATGATAGATTAAATAGTGCAGTTTAAAGATTAAAGTTTTAAAATTATAATAAAATTATTTTAGAATAATTTAATAATAAAATACTGTAAATAAGAAAATAAAGTTAGTTAAAAGTAGAGTAATAAAATGGAAAATGATTATTTATGATGGTTAGGTTAAGATGTATATTATTGATTATGTATATAAATATAATGCATTAATTGTATGATTATATATTTGGATATTGTAGCTCTGATGATGACTGTAGGACAGTTGAAATTGTAATAGTAAAGTTTTGGTATAATAAATTGTATTGTTAAGTGTATAAGAAGGTTGGAAATGATATATGTAAATATAGAAATCAACACACAAAGAAAGGAGAAAGAAAAAGAAAATTGGAATACTTTTTGGTAGAAATAACTTGATATTAAAATAAAATAAGACTATAGTTTGAAGAGGAAGGTTTTTAATAAATGTGTTTTACCAATTCTTACTTATGGATCTGAGACTTGGATACTTAACAAAAGAACAATATAAAGATTTCAGACTATTCAACAAAGCATGGTGAAATGTATGTTAGGAATAACAAGAAGATATCAAAAATGAAATATGTGGGTGAGACAACAAACAGAAATTATTGACATCATTGAAAGAATTAAGAAACATCTCTTAATTACCCACCTTTACTATAAAATTCCATGTCTTTCTAAAAGTTATTTTTAAATCTTAATATAACTGGTTTAGAAATTAATGCTCTTTTTATTTATAAACTTTGCACTGCTTTATATTATGTAGCAAACAAAAAAATTTTTACAGATAAAAATAATAAAAACAACAAAATAGAACCACTGTGTTCACATAGATTAGTCTTTTAACCTTTACTAAGTGTATTAAATAAAACTAAATTGAAACTTATAATTTTCAATAAATAAAGTTTGTAGTTGAAATTAATTTGTTTTATTATAATTAATTATTTAAAATGTTTTTAAAACTTCTAAAAATAATGAAAGTTTTTTAATTTTTAACATATTAATATTATATTGAGAAATAAAAAAATATAACTGAAAACTTCACTAATGTAAATGTAGAAATTTTTTTTTAATTTCACTATGTGGTATTTTTAATTCTTAAAAAAAAAAAATGAAATAATTATAGAATTGAAATATATATATATTTTATTGAAATAATTATATATATATTAGAAATGAAAAAATAAACTCTCAATACAAATAAAAATGTGTCTTTCATTTTAATCCTTAATGGCAACAATCAGTATGGTAAACGGTTATAAATTTTTATGAGTCTTAATTTTATATATATATTTTAATTGAATAGATGCCTGTCTCAGTATCTTCCTAGATATGTCTGTATTTTGCAAACATCTAAATAATTTGAGTTTACTTTGTATTGTGTGTTTCGTGTTATTTTTTTTTTTTTTTAGTTTAGCAGTATCTCCTACATTTTGTAATCTAATCAAAAGTAATTCTATGATAAGCATTTATTCACTTCCAAAAAAAAAAGATTAATTTATTTAGACTTTAAATAATAAATAGCGGAGCAATGCTTTTAACCTAGTAAGGTCATATTCATAGTGCTTAAACTCAGTGTCTGATACTATTATTGACAAAAAATAACCTAATAAAAGATAGTTAATATGTAAATTTGTTGATTTACATATTCCACTTTCTGGACAAAGTGATACAAGAGATGTTTTTCATTTATTGCATAGGTGCTATTAGCAATAAACCATGCCTCTTTGAATTTTCTTCTTCATCATCGTGTTTTACACACTATATTAATATCAAAAGGATTGAAGTTATGGCCAGATTTTATTTCATGCTCAAGGAACACTAGCTTTAAACTAAGATCTTTCTTTGTGCATGCCGTGCTAGTCTAGTGGCGTTATTTTTCTACATATTTTGCATTGCAATCTTGGGTTTTTTTTCTACTTTTTTATTATAGACACATTATAATATTTATTATAAATAATGCTAACAATTAGAAAAGCAAATTTTTTTCAGTATATTAACTGATGTAAAAAAGCAATGAATTGATTCCTATTAGAAGTTATCTAAACAAAATAAATTTGATTTCTCCATTTTTTGTGATTTGTATGGCTATATTTTTAAAATTTTTTATACAAATAATAATTATAATACTTACCATTTTCTTGCAAGCACTATGAGATATTGCTTGTGACATTTACATTATAAAATTGCATTTTAGCCATTGCGGATTAACAAACAAAATGCAAAAAATTTATTCTACTTTGCGCAGTAAGTGATTGAAATTAGGCCTGTTGTTATCGCCTAATTATGTGTGATATCTAGGAATGCAAATGTAAACTAAATTTTAAATTCATTATTGTATTAAAAATAAACTATTAAATGATACAAAATAATATCGAATGAGTAACTATTAGAAAATAACAGCAGTTCAGGACAGAACCATTCTGCATGAAATATGTTTGCACTAGTTCGATCTGGGACCAAAATGAATCAACAAATTTATTTAAAAACTTAAACTGTAAGGTTAATTTTTCATAATCTTCAGTTTGAATAACATTCATGGCAAAGTGGAATTATTTTTTTGCATATTTATTGTCGAGTATTACTTTTCTGTTAATTCATTTAACAAAAATATTTTAAAAAGAATGAATTTATTACCCAAAATTAAAAAAATGGATTACAATCTGATTTTATTAGAAAAACTTTTTTTGAAAAAAATTCTAAATCGTCTGTTCACATATAGCAAATACATATTTTTTAATATATTTCATTTTTATAATTAAGTTACTGAAAATAAACTTGACATTGGAAATAAATAAAAGAATATAATCTGTTCACATACATCAAATACATATTTTTAAATGTAATTTTTATAATCAAGTTAATGAAAATAAACTTGAAATTGGAAAAATAAGTATAAAAATGAATAAAAGAATGTAATATAAACAATGTCTGCCAAAATAGTGCCGTCTTATTTTTTTAATTTTGCCATCTATGGAAAAAATAGAAACTAAAACGTACAATTATTACTATTAATATTGAACAAATTCAATAAAGATTTGTGCTAAATATCTTCAGCTTTCATTCTAGCTAATATTGCAACATATTACATGGTAATTTTTGCCAAGATAGGAGTGCCGATATGCATTATTTCATTCCTATCAGACAAAAGGTTAAAGGAGGAGCTTAACTTTTTTATTTTCACAATAGAAACAAAGCAATATAATACAAATGCACTGGCATCCTTTCATTTCTGCACAACATGAGTACATGCAGTCTTCTTAATTCTGATTAGATCTAAACATTTTTGTATTATTTTTTTAATGCTGAATAGTTACTGACATCTAGACATATCTTATTTTAATTAAATTTTTTATCATTAATAGTTACAAATGAATCATTAAAACAGTTAACAGCAAAATAGATTTTTTCTTTACTTAAGTGATCACAAGAAGGAAGAACAATATAGTAGAGTTATGATATCTGCTATATTTTGTTTCAAGCTCCCCTCCCTGCCTTATACCTCATACATTGCATGTGGTGGCTTACATTTTGTTGATAAACGTAGCTTACAATAAAGTGCATATTGTTTATTGAATTGCAAGTGTATTGAACTTTTTAATATGCATAGTACACACTTATAAATTAAGATTATAATATAAACAAAATAAAAAAAATGTTAATAAATTGAAGGGGCACATTTACATATATTTTGCTGTGTGCGGTGTGTCCACTCATTCACATTACGTTAAAAAAACATAGTAAAAATAAATAAATATTGTTTTGTATCTTTTAAATAAAATAAAAAGCAAAATGTCCAATTTTCATTGCAATTAAATATATTGTGGGCAATATCCTTTTTTTCAATATATATATTTTTTTTTTATAGAGAAATGTAGTAACAGTATTGTTATCAACAGATAACACCCACTCTTGTTTTTAAATGTACATTAACTTTATAAGTGGTTTTGAAATTCATTAAACTTTTAGTATTACACTTTTACAAAACATTAAGTGAAATACTAAATATCAAATTCAGTAAAGATAGTTATGGAAGAATAAAATGGACATGTTTTCAACATAAACTAAATAAACTTTTTTAATAAATATAATCATGTATGCTGCTCTGAAACAAAACAGACTACTATCATATTATAAAAACTTATAAATTTATGAATTTAATGTATTTTTTTAACCTAATTTCATTTGGCATGCTGGTTGATGGCATATTGTAATATGTATTAAAATTACGGGAGGGGGGATTCATTAATGTTAGAATGCATCTTATTAATTACAAAATTATTAATTTCAGGACATTCATTCATTTAAATACTATTTAGATATGGGATGTTCAGATAATATGTTTTTTGATAAAAAAAATATTTTCAATGCAAGAATATTATATAAATATCATTAAAAGAAGGTATACTTTAATATATTACAGAAATAAAAAATGGCTTATAATTTTTTGACTTAAGCAAAAACTGAATTAAGTTAAAAGTTGTGAAATGGACTCTTATATAAAATTGAGAACTGCAGGTATTTTTTTTTTCTATTTCTATCTAGTTTGTAATAGTTTTTATTTTCTTTTATCAAGTTTTCAAATATCTAAAAAGTTATATTTCAAATGTAAATATTCAGTACATAGGGAATAATTATTTGTCATCTGTTTGCTATTCTCATAACCTGGCTTTGAATCTGTAATGGGTAACCTTGTACATTTTTAAGTTTCAATCACCATAGCATATGATTTTTTTTTTTTTTACATAACTGATTCACAGTCTTCTAATCAGTTTTGATTGGTGAAAAGGATAAAACAAATGGAGGACTATTTGTCCAGTATTTGCCTCATTTTCTGTTTTACAAGAGCATTTGTTGGAGAAGCCATTATCTTTTATTGAGCTATTTAAAGGCGGTCATACTTTTTTTAATTATCATCTGTATATAATAATAATTCATAAATTTTGAGTTATGGAAGAATGAAGACAAAAAGCATTACACATTTAAATCCTGTTATGAACATGTTATAGAATACATTCGTTTTTAATGTAGTACAATTACATCTTTTAATACTAAAAACAGCAAAAGAATTAAATAACTATTTGTTTTCTAATAATTTATTTTCAATATTTAATGTATTTTGAAATTAAAACAATATATAATTAATATACAATTGTTTAAAAGGTAAAAGATTTGTGAAATGTATGAATGGAAAAAATATTGCCAGTGAATGTCTTGTCATAAATTTACTTCATTAAATGGTATAGAATTTAGAAATGAGTTGTATTTTTTTTTTTTTTTTTACATATTTGTTTTATCTAATTTTTTCATTTTTCATTTGATTTATTTATAAAAATGTTATCTATTCATATGCATGCACATTCATGGTTGAATTATATGCATTTTAAATATTTATTTTTGCATCTTTTAATTTGTATTCTCTTTATTTGGCTGATTTTATCACTATATCAGGAAATTTTTTAATAATAATATGATTAATAATTATAATTCAATTTCTTGAATGTAATTTGTTTGAATCCATTGCCCTTCCCCTTTCATGTAAAAGAAAATTACTTATTTTAGAACAGTAGTGTGATATGCTGAAATATTGATTGTGTGTTTAGCACAATAGTAGCGGGTTAGATTTGAGAGTTTAAAGTGTTCTGTATTGAATCTCAATTTAGTCATTCTGGTGCTCACTTATATAATTACTAAGAATATAGAAATTTGATTTTTTATATATATGTTCGTAAAACTCTGCAATTGTTTTTGGTTATTTTATTTGAAGATATGTATTGTAAAAACTGTATAATAAATATATCATTTAAAAAATATTTTTATTAAAGTAATTCATCTTAGTATTTTGAGAAAAAATATTCAGATAGTATTTTAACCTTTCATAGTTGTATTCTGCAGTTTTGCGTGTGTCGGCCAATTCGCCCCCTGGTGAATTTTTCCATAAGTATTATACGTTAAAATGTGTGTAAAATGGTATATTTTATTATATAAAAGTTTCGCTAAAAAAAAATTGCATAAAAGGTGGGAAATTAAAAATTTCCACTCTAATAATAGATGTAAGCCCCGCCCTGACATTATCAGCCATGGTCTGTTGACAAGGCTGTAAAATGTTCGAGTTTTATGACATTATAGTTCCAATGACCCAAAAACATGTTTATTTGCAAATTTATTATGGTTTTAGATATTTTTTTAAAAATAATTTACACTATATTTATTAGATATCAAAAAATATAAATTATTAATAACTTATTTTGACTTGAAATACTTTATTTTCAAAAATACAATGTTATATTAGCAGGTAACGTAAATATGGCCAGAAGCAATTTAAAAGACTAGCATTGATGTAAACAATCTACTTTATATTTATGAGTAAGAAAATATCACAATTTTGCAATAAATATTCAAAAAATTAAAACTTTTAAGCATAATTCATTAGATATAAGAGAAAGAAATAATTATTCATTTTGATGCTTAAAAATAATAAGAATTAAGAAATATTTCATTGATTTTATAAACTGAAAATAATCTTTCTAGAAACAATGACATGTAAAGTCTTTGTTTTGATTTCGATCTCATTTTTTTAATATTTACAGAAACAAAATGTGAACATTTAAAATTTATTTCGGTAGTAAACAAAAATATCTTATCAAATTAAGTCAAATTTATTATTTTCTAATAAGTAAGAATCATTTTATCATATATTTTACATTGATGTGTGAGACAAAGAAAAGTGCCAGATAATGCTAAAGTATTTAACTCTACACAGCACTAAAAAAAGGGTTAATCATCAATAAAACCTCAAAGTACAAACTCTGTCTTTAAAAATTTAGATTTTTTTTCGAATGATCTTAAGATATTTTAAATTTTATACTTTCGGTAGTGGAATTTAGATATTAAAAATCATGGATGTTCTGGGATTAATAAATTTGAACATAATATAAATTTTGTTTATGAAAAGATAAAAAAAAATTTTAATTTTTTTTTTTATTTCATTCTAAGTTAATTAATTAAACAATATAGAAAAGAAGAGAGTACAAATTAGAATAATTTAAAGAAACATTTCACTGAAATAATTTTATATAATTATTATTTATAAGTTTTAAAAATTATATACTTTTGTAAGTACATAAATCATTTAAAATAGTAAATCACTCGGTAAAATTTTATTATTGTTACATTTTGTTATACTTATAATTTTAAATATTGCTAAATGAACATGATTTAGAATTATATTGTTCATATTCTAATTTTTAGAATGTATTCCAAATTGTGAGATCTACTAAGTTTCATGAAAACAATTTGAATATTTACATTTTTAAAATTGTGCAATCCTTTATCTTTCAAAAATATATTAGTAACTTTGTATAAGTACACTTTGTTTTTCATTATCAAATGTTCTCATTCATGTTAAGTCTCAACATCATTTTTGATGATATAGTGTAAATTTTGCTATAAATATTTTTTAGTCATTAAAGGAATTCTTTAAATGTGAAAAATAAGATATTTTCTAAAAAAAAAAAAAATTTATGATGAGCACGAGCATGAAGAGAGGCAGAAACTGATTATATTATAAAGATTAATCTTAAAGACTAAATAGATGCAATTTTGATTGTTTTCATTGGAGATTATGGGCAAGATGTTGAAGCTTTAAAAAAAAAAAAGGAAAATGGTAGACCATGACATAATTGTCCTTTATGGATTAGTTGATATTATTCATAACAAAACTCATCTATATATTTTTGTAATTCTTTGCATTTTACTGGAGTAAGATGACTATTCTTGTTTGGGAATAGTTGGTAATGATTCATGTTTCCTAATGTCTTGTTTTACTTTAGGGATATTAGAGGATGCTTTATTTTGTTAAAGTCTTCTTTTCTATAAACCCTATTATTCAAGAAAGCTTTAATTGCATATAGAGCACTATATCTACAGGCATTTGTTCCAAATCTTTGCTTGAATATCTGAAACTGAGAATAGTACTGAACTTTATAATAATCAGTTTTAAACACACAACCATGTTCAATTAAAAACAGACATATCAATCTAATTGAGGTTTAAAGATTATGTATGGGTTAAGAATAATAGGATAATCTGCTACCTAATAAATGACCATTAATAATTATTAATGTATTTACATGAAGTGGATGATGAAAAAGTTTGAAATTTGTAAATCATATTGTAATATTATGTATATAAATACATCTATTATACTCTTTAATTAAAAATCATACATATAAAAACATTAATAAAAATAAATGAAATGTAAAATTAATGCAGTTATGAAACAGTAATAAAGTGAGTGTGAGAGAAAAAAACAACATGTGGCTGATATAAGGAACTAGTTGAGAAATGACTCATTATATTGTTCATACAGGCAGGTATGCAATTTAAAATTATACATTTCTCATTTTAATTTAACACTTTTTCAAACCTTAGTTTGGAAACCTTCACAGGTATAAGGGTATTGTTATATGTAAAACTGTATTTGTTTTTGATATATGATTTTAAATTCTAGCTTTTAGTTTTTAATATCTAATCACAAAAGAAAAACTTAGTTGGTTATTAAATTATTTAATTTTCACCCAAATTGAGTCAAAATATATTATAAACTCCTTTGGTTATTCTAGTAATCTGAAATTTATTTATTTATCTGGTATCATCAATAATTGTCAATTGGCATTTAAACAGGAAAGAATCTTGTAATTATTATTTCTTAATTAATTTTTTTTTTTTTATAACTTAAGGGAAAGGAAATAAAATATATGGTTTATGTTTTTTGAGGCAAAATTTTTAAAAAGAGAGAAAGAAAATAATATGGTTAGACACCTTGATACAATTACTTTTTCTTGTGTATGGTAATTATCATGATTAATGGTACATTTTTCAAAAAAATAATTACAATAATTTTACCTATAGATAAGTATGGCAGATAAGTATGGTCATCAAAAGTGATTTATAGTTTTTTATGTATATCCGTTTTTAATGTGTAGATAGTAATACAGTATTAAGATAAGATATATAGAAAAAGTATAGCTTTGTGAATAAAAAAAAATTAAATTACTTTTTTAGGACAGAATTGAAATTGACAATTTTAAATTAATATGATTTATAAAACTGTGACTATATTCTTGTTTATTTCCATCCCCATATTTTAAATCCATATGTTTTATTATTGTCCAGTAATAGAATAAATTGCTAGTACAATTTTTGAAAAAAATGTATTAAAATATATATATAGAAATTTCAGGCTACTTTATATGGTGGTGTCTTTTCACAAGGAACTTAAGAACCAGATGTGCTATAGTTGAGGTATCCAAATTAGACAAATTGTAGTTTTTAGCTACTAAGTGAAGAAATTCTTTTAAAATGCTATTATTATAGAAGTAGCTTAGTTAGTTGCTCTGGAGGTCATAAGTTATTCAACTATCAGTAGTGACAGACTGACCAACTCTCAAGATCATCATTCTACTATTATGCTAAACTATATGTGGATTTTAAAGCAGAACTTTAATAAGACTCACAGTCATGAAAGAATGAATATAGCTAAAATATCTTTGGTAGTCATTTTTCCATAATGCACAAAATGAGAAAGAAACTACTTTTGCATTTTCTCAGGAATATTTCTCTTGAATCATAAGAATGAGTGGATGGTTGATAATGTCAAATCCAATACTAATAATTCTTAAACTTAAACAATCTATCGAGCATGACTTTTAATATACAGATTTACCAGATATTGAGAATTGGGATTTTTTCTTTCATGTATACTGAGATTGATAGTCATCTTTATGTTTTTTTCATGTATTTCACTCATATGTTCTTAAAGTGGACTATAATGAAGTTTTTACTTTGTTGATTTTTTAAGGAACGTATTGGATCTTTCAGAATCGGCAACTAAATTTATTATGTCATATATTATATTTCTTTCATATAATTTACCTATCAATATGTTTTTAATTTTATATTTTAGATCTATATACTTTTTCACTGAAGGCATTTGTTGGCGTTTTATTTTTATAAGACTTTAAAATATCACTAGCAAACTCTCCATACAGTAGTGCCACCAATTGCAAGCCTTCAGTAGTCAATGGATGCAGGAAGGTAAAAGGTGGCTGCTGGAGAATTGCATTAGATCCTAAGATCTAGGTGCAGGGCTCTCAAATCTAAGGCTTCTCACTGACGAAATCTATAAGCTAGAAATTAGTCTGCGGATATTGGATGAGTAGGGACTAGATAGGGATTATATGCACAAATGTTCCTGCATTCATTGATTACTGGAGGCTTGCACTTGATGGCATTGAGAGCTTGCTAGTGTTAATAACAGCCTGTGTTAGCATATAAAATGGTGATCATGTGATGTTTTGATTGTTTTATTTAAATATATCTTGACATAGAATCATATTTATAGAATATTTTGTGGATTGTCACTTTTTCAAATAATATCTGTCAGCCAAGACTTAACTATTGTTTGAACGATTCATTTAATTTTATATTCAATTTGATTATTATTATTAGGGTTATTAACAAATGATAAATTGTTGACTAGCTCAATAAACTAAAAAGATATGTAATTCTGGAGAAATGCTTTTTGTCAGATCAACAAAAGTAGGATGTTGATTTGACAGTTTATGATAATAATAATAAAATTGTTTATTATTCATATGTTTCTGCTTATATGGGAGTTGATAAATAATTAGGAAGTAATGTGAACGTGACATGTAAAGCAAATCAAAGTTTTTTAATTATTATCATTAAAAAATTAACCATATCTACACAAAACATTTTTAATCCAATAAAATGTAAAGTATTAGAATGGAACATCATATGATGTTTAAATACCGGAAGTGAGAGACGTGAGCATTGATCCATGGATTTTTAGTTCCTGTGTCAACTTCTTTACCATTACACTAAACCATGCAAGTTGGTAATCCATTTAGTTAATTGTATACCAAAATTATTTGAGGCTATATAATCTTTTTTAGAATTACCATTGATATTGTTTCTCTGGATAATTTTGTATATACTATATGTTAAATAATCATTAAAATCAGTCAATACTTAGACAATCCCAATATTAAAAACAGTTAATAAATGTAAACTGTTGTCAGGGCAACTTCCTTTTAACAAGGTTTTACAAAACAATAATATTCCCTTCACACTTTATACTGCAGCATTATATTTATTTTTTTTTGCAGTTTTTTAAGTTACACAAGAGTGCAGTTAAGTGCAGAAGGTTCATAGTGTCTTATGTATCTTGTACCTTTAGCAGAGTAGTGGAATGGCACATACTCTAGCTAAAAGTTATTGGATCTTTGATTCCCAGTTAAGTAAATATTAACATTAGTGCTTGTACATAATAAAAGCTGCCCATTTAATAAATGTAACATTTTTCAAATTGTTTTTATTACATTTTTTGCAATATGATTTAAAATAATTCTATGAATGTATTATTATTAACAGGAAGTACTTGTGCACTGACTATTCTTTTAAATGGTTTTTATTTAACAATTCTTGAAATGTAAATGTTGAAATGCACTATCTAAAAAGTTTCTTAATTTCATTGCTAGCTAAATAGAGAACCATTTCTAATGCATTTTATTGTTTATTCAAAGGCTGAGTAAGCTAATTAGCATATTAAGTTGATTATGCTTATGTATAATAATTAATGCAATGGGAAGATCACAAAAGTAGAAATTAGTTAATATCAGGCCTACTCCTGTGTGTGTATATATATATTATAGACATTATTAGATGGAAAGCTGCTTAATTATTGTTGTGTATTTATATATGCTCAAATAATAATAAAAATCTTACTGTCTGTTTTACTTATATATATATATATAGGCATCTGTGTGAAAAATGAAAATAATTAAATTTTTATCTGTATAAAAACACATTCATTTATGCATGTTCATTGTATGAACTGGCATTTACTGAATGTGTGTGTGTGTGTGTGTGAAATCTTTTTTACTTATAATTAAAATATTTGGCATCTATCTCACATAATTAAGACTATACTAGTTTTTGATGTATTGATGAGGAGGGAACTCATCATTTGAAGAAGAGGTTTTTTTTTTTTGGAAGATTTTACCACTGAGTTTTTGTCTTTCATTGTTTATCTCTCAACAATTGGTAATTATGTTACATCTAAAATAAACAAAAACCCTTGTGTAAAACCATATAATTTTGTTTTATTATTAAAATAAATAACATACATTTATTTACTAGTTTTTAGTTTTGTAAATATTTCCTCCCCCAATTTTAGTTATAAAATATCATTCTTTCTCTTTATCATAGTTGGGAATTAACCTCCAAGATACTGTGACATTATATATTGAATATCAACCTCTCACAAAACATCTGATTTTAATTTATTTGGGTGGTCTATAACTGCTATTTAAGTAAACATTTACAGTAATAAATTTAATGTTTAAAATTATGGAAAGATTGTAATAATTATAAAACTATTATATAATTAATATTGCACTCTTTTGTAAATAATTACTTTATATATATAATTAATATACTATATATGCCTACTTTTGAATGAGTTACACTTATGTACATATGTTAATTGATGAAACAATTATCATATCATTGAAAGATTTAAAAAGTTAACATTGAACTTAAGTCTCACACTGGATTCTTTTGGAATCCAATGTATAACTTGAATTGTAGGAGACCCAGAAATAAACCTTATGTTATGAGATGGATA
The DNA here is from genome assembly GCA_028023455.1 of Epiperipatus broadwayi. NCBI lineage: Eukaryota > Metazoa > Onychophora > Udeonychophora > Euonychophora > Peripatidae > Epiperipatus > Epiperipatus broadwayi. The sequence continues at coordinate 1,298,633 of JAQFVV010000049.1, read as the reverse complement.
AGAGAAGTTTTCTGGAATGATATGGAAAAACTATTTATCAGAAAACTGATACAAACCTGGAGAAATATTCATCTTGCAGTTATGTGTTTACATGTTAAAATTTATATATGATCTGTTTTCATATTCTTTTAAGTTTCCAATATATTATTATATACAACAAGTTTGTTTTGAATTTCTTATTAAAAAGACTAGTAGTTGTAATCAAGTGGTATATCTACATTAATATGTACTCAGTCATATATTGTAGTGGTCATTTATTATTGTATATCTATCTGAATTTGTGAAAAGTGTTATATCAAACATTGTATAGTCTTATTATAGTTTCAAATTACAATGATTAACCGCAGATTATTAAATTGTTATATTGACCTTTGAAGGTATCAATTTATCATTGCAGATTTTCAAAATATTTTAGATGATGTATTTCAGTGTATTTCTGCTTCATAATGCACAACTAATTTGTAAATAGAAACTAGCATTAAAACCTATTCCTCACTTATATATATTATACTTATATCTTTTAACATGTAATAATAATTTATAAAATTATAAAATGACTTATACAAATGTTATATATTTATATTTTATCTTGTAATTATATTTATAAAATTTTAAAATATCTGACACTCCATCATTTCAGCCCCCCCCCCTAAAGATTTTAATCAGTGTGATCTTTTTTTTAAAAAAAAAAAAAACTAAGAGCAAAACATACAGCAAAAGCTAAATTTTTTATTCCAATGTTTTATAATCTTAAAAATATTATTATGCATCTGAAATTTATTTAAGTAAATTTATTATAAATTAAATATATTGAATTTTAAATGATTTTGTTCTCTTGTGGCAATGCAGTATAGCAGTAAAACGTTCTTGGATTGGAAATCAAGGTTTACTTTTGGTGTTCCAACATCATATGATTAGAACATCACATGACCTAATCATGACTGTTTTAGTGAATGATATGCTATTGAAACATTCTGCTAAATTTTGTTTTGCTTTTTTTTGGAGATGTCTATAGATATAAACAGCATTTCAGAAATTTTATGGTTTGCGCGTGATCACTTATAGATATGTAGAATGTTTGACTTTTTTTGAAATTTATTTCCATTTTCAAATCTAATTTTAAAATTCATAAAAAACTGCTTCCAATTTTATGCTGAGAATAATTTTTTAAGAGGTAAAAAATATATATTTTTTAATATGTGTTTTTATTAAATGAAAAATATTGTTTTATTTTTTATTTCTGTAAGGGGGAGGAAATTCATGGAAAAAATTTTTAGCTTCTAACTAAAGGGAAAAAATTGATTCTTGCTTTTTTCTTTTGATCTGAAATAATTATAAGGAATTTGATTTTCGTTTTTTTTCTTATTTATTTATGGATGTAAAATAAAAAAAGGAAATTTTTTTAAGGGAACAGTTTCTCTAGTCCATGGATAAATTAGAGGTTATACATCTTTTTTTTTTTTTTTTATAAATTTACTTTTATAGAATAGTAACTGTATCTTTGCAGATAGATAATTTATATTTCTTTTAACATATATATATATATATGTAATTATATTTATTAAATGATTAATAAATTGACTAAGTTTACATCTCTTTTATTTGTAGCTTTTTCAATATGGTATCAGTGAAAAATTAGATTAGTGTTGTTTATATTATAGATTTCTGATTTTACTATTTACCTACCATCATTGTAATTTATGATAGTAGAAGTACTACTATCTACTTAGTAATTCTATATAAAATCATAAGGATTTTTTCAGGTTTCGAACTGGCTTAGGATTTTTCTTTCAGTCATTTCAATTCAAATTGGTCATGAAATATGTTTCTTAGTATTTTTAAGAGGAGAGTAAAATAAGATGGAAAGTACTGAACCATGCTGTCAAGAATTTTCCAGATCTGGTGAATAATGTATTCATTATGTTTATTTGAAGAACTGTTGTAGAAGATCTTGCTGTTTAGTGAGCTTTTTGATAGGGGTGAAAAAGGATTAATACTAAAAATTCTTAGTAGTGACTGTTGGCAAGCATTGTGACTAATGTCTTTTTTTTTATATTATTTCTTTGAGGGAAATGGTTGGAGAGCATTTTTCTGGCTGTTTTGCTTTCAACATTCTGAATACTGGTATTTTTATATTGTGATTCATGACTTTGAGATGATTACATCACTATATTATATTTTCATAACTCATGTTGGCAAAACTTCAAGATAAGATTTGGTTGAGGCACACACCCATTGATGTTTCTTAATAGAGATAAATCTTTATATAAAGTGGTTGTAGTAATTATATATACTTAAGTTGAGCAATTTAGTTTAGTGATGATAATGGTGGATTCAAACCGAATTGTTGCTGAATTGACGGTTCCAATGATCATAAAAAGTTGGCCAGTTTACTTGAATATGTTTTTTTTACTCAGTCTGTCATTTTGGTACTTGAATATTAAATGATCTCCTAAGTAACTGACCATAAGATGTACTTACGTTATAAAATATATAATTATCTTAACGGTAATAAAAAAGTTATTCACTGCACCATAAATTATCTCACTGAAGCCCTAAATTTTAAAACGCTAGAACAAATTCTATTTGTCGGCACCCTAGCTGTATGCATATTTTTTATGATATATTGTTTACGTTAATTCTTTAAAAAATATTTTAATATTCTGTATCATGGATAATATAATGGTAAATATATATCTGAAGTAAAATTTAAATTTATGTAAACAGAGGACAAATAGTCTGTTTATGGAATAAAAATTGGATACCAAAATAATTAAGTAGTTAATGGTAAATTACTTCTTAGCCTTTTTACCTAAGTAATTTTCAATATTAACCTGCCCTAAAATTAATTTAGTGAAATTTTCTTTCATGTATATAAACACTGATATTTTAAAACAGAGAACAGAAAATAGACTTCACAGATAGTTCACAAACTATTTAAAGACTAATGGAAAATTATTTATTCAGTGAAATCTTAGTAAGTCCATATAAGACTAATGGAAAATTATTTATTCAGTGAAATCTTAGTAAGTCCATATAATGTAGCAAGATTTTCTTTTTTTGATTTGTGGTGGCAAAAAAGCAAGCACAATCAATTTATTTCAAAAGAGTAGATAAGAATTGTTGTTTCAGTTCTGTAAAGAATTTCTTTTCTAGGATGGGTTTATGAAATCAGGACAGCTGGAATATTTTGATTTATGAAATTTTTGTTCTGCTCCTAGATCGGTTATGAATTCTGAGGTTTTGTTTAACTTGCCTTTTCACATAACAATTTCCCAAAGAAATCATCAGTAATATTCAAATAAATTCTCTGTAGCTTCATGAAAAGTCATTTAATATAACTACTTCACATTCTGCAAACACACATACACAACTTCAAGTGACTTAAATATTTATCTATTTTCTATCAATATGATAGTGATGATAGAAGACAGAAAACATTTAGATTTTAATTTTATTGTATATCACTATTATGTAAAATACTGTACTGTTTGTGGAGTTTGAAGGGAAAAAAATCTTTAATAGTATGCTATTTATAACTCAACTTTTGTAAAAATCATATGAAATGTAAAATTATACGTTCATGTATGTAATGTGTTTGTTATATTTCTGAAGAATATTGCTGGGGCAATCAAAACTGTCAGTTGTAAAAAGCATTATATAAAGTAATAAAGAACATAAATGATAATAATATATATATATCCATATTTAAAAAAACGACTTTTAAACATCTCTTCTACTTTTAGAAGTTACAGTATTAGTAATGTGGTGAGGTGAATAGGAAAAAAATCTTTGGATCTATTTTGATTTAAAGAAAAAAAAATCAATTGAATGGAACGGCCATGCTCAATCTGCCATTAGATGCTCAAAGTTAATCCTAACCAATGGATCATAGGATTATTTGTATTTATTACTAAAGTATAAAATGCAGAGGCTCCTAAGACATGTTCTAATTTAATTAGAAGTATAAGATTAAAGGATGATCAGTGAAAGGGAAACTGTTTTCCACCAGATGGCCACTTTAATAATTATGCGAATCCAGCTTCACTCTGCCTAGTATATAATGATTTTATTCCTTTCTAACATTGTGGCTTCTGTAATTGTGTAAGAAATATTAAAACCTCGACTTTTGTAAACTAAAGTAGAATGTTTCTAAATCAAATTTTTTGATAATCTGAAGTATTTATTTTGAAATTTTATAGATATTAAATATGTGTAACATTTTATTTTTTTTACATTTGAAATATCAGATATTCTGAACATCCACATGAATTTTCACAACTATTTGGAATGCATTGTTACATTCCTCCAATTATTGAACATAGAAGTAAATATGTTTGTAATCTCTTTTTTGCCATCTTGCATTGTCCATTGTTTAAATATTTTTCTTAAAATCAGATATCCATTAATCTGAGAGAATAATCCATGTTTTTTTTTAATCCTGATCATTTTTCTTGGAATCGATTATTAAAGATATTTTTCTGCATTAGCATAGAACTGCATTGATGAATCATCTTGTTTAAAACTATTTTTTTCATTAATGAATTGGTCATCAAAACTATAATATCTTGCATGTTTTTTTATATGTTGCTATATATACTGATGTATAAATACACATTGATTTTGTTTATAATCAGATTTATATGTAAGGTTATGCAATTACAGATTTATATATAAACATATATTTCTCTGTTTATATTCTATATATGTACACATAATTTATATAAGTGAAATTAATAATACCATAATTTCACCATATTTGTGTACTCACAATCAACAATTTCAGTAATTCACAACTTTGAAAAATTAAATTAAAAAAATTAGAAATTTGTCAATTTTAATTCATAAATTTTATGAACATGGTTACCCATGTGAACATTGTCATAAGCCATTTCCTCATCGTGCACATTTATTTAATCATGGTTGCTCTCTCTTAATTTATAGATGTACTATTTTTTTATAATAATATTTTATTTAATACTATAATTTTTGTTAAAGTGTTAACCTTTGCATGTTATCTACATAAGACTTGTTGCTACAATCACAGTACACATTTTTTTAAATATCTATGATCTATTTGAATCGCTTGATGATTGAGTTGTTTCAATAGCTGCTGATATTCAGATATTATAGTTAAAGCAAAAACACATAACAGAATCTATATTGGTGAAAAACTATTCTTGAATGCTTATGCAACAGACTTTTTGATAACAGAAAAAAATCAATATACTTGTTTATATATTTTTTGGGAAAAATTATTAAATAACTATTTATAATAAGTAAGTGATGTTTACATTTATTTTGTTTGAATATATTTACTATTAAACAGAAAATTAGTTAGCACAAAATTAACTGATATCAAATAGGAAACACATACCATCACTATTTTTTTTATTGGTTTTGTTTTTTATAATTTGAAAGTTGATTTTTAATATTGCAAAGACTATTTTCAGTATTTTGAAATCATGCTTTAATAAATTTAGTTTATGGTAAATACAATTCTGAGTCTGAAGAGTGAAGTGTAGTCTTTATTTTGATTACTTATTTCTATTTATTACTTTTATTTGCAAAATTGATATTTTATTTTTCAGATTAGTTTTATATTTTAAAGCGCTTGAAAGAGAAGCTATACAGAGAGCAAAAAATATTAAACGCTAAGTGCTTTCAAGGCCGTTTGCCTTATATTCACAAAATTGATCAAAAATTAAATATTTGATTGAGTATACATTTGTTTTTTGTTTTTTTTTGTTTTTTTAAATTAAAAAATACCATGGCAACAAAGCATAGAAAAAAAACAAGCAAATAAGATCTGTGAATTTATTAAAAGAAGTCATTAAGTAGGTAATATTTTATATTAAATTGAATTGTAGGCACTTATATTTTATGTAGGATTTATGTTCATTATTTCAGATGTTTACAGGCAGGCATAAAATCAAATACCACAGATATATATGTGTATAAAGAATATCTGATTGTTCTTACTTAGAAGGTAAAAACATTTGTAAAGTCTAGGTAATAATACCTTGTTCATTATTCTTCTTTGGAGGACATTTTAACGGTTTTTTGATATGCAGTAAATAAATTATTGCTAAGAGATTATTGAATGTATTTTGATTGTATTCTATTAAGAATAATGTAAGTGATTTTTAGGCATTGATGTTATTTGCAATAAAATGAAAAGTTTGAATATATTATCATTATTCAGATACATCTTTATCCTATTATGGATAATTCATAGCTACTATAAGGTAAAAGTCTTTCTTTGTGTATATATTGACTCAGAAGATAGGTTGTGGTAAACAAGTTATTGAATAATATGACCAACCAGTAACACTTAATCAATGCTACTTTGTTATAGATTGCCATCTCTTACAATTTATTCAAGTATCTCCTTATTTAAACGTATATTAGAAACCCTAATGAGTTATGTGCCATAACAATTTAACTTTTTTTTTATGTTATCATTCAGTATAAAATAATTAGAAATTGATCATGCCATCTCTTACAATTTATTCAAGTATCTCCTTATTTAAACGTATATTAGAAACCCTAATGAGTTATGTGCCATAACAATTTAACTTTTTTTTTTATGTTATCATTCAGTATAAAATAATTAGAATTGATCATGCACAATCTTCTTTCCTTTTTGAATGGTAAATAGAATACTAATTGCTGCTGCTGATCTGGTTTCCACAACCAGATTCTAATTAATTATTGTAAATCTTTAAGGAAACTGATAAGAGGAAAGCTATCTTATTTCATCAAGCTCCCTTCTGGATTCTTGTTAATTTCATTCGATTTTAATTTTTTTTATTCTCTGAGTAATCACTGTTATTAATTTAAATAGAAATTCTCTCTCCTTCCCCCCTTTTTTTTTTCATTATTAATTTTGATATTCTTTTTTTTTTGAGTAAAACCACTTTTATTTTTGAAAATAGCCTTACTATTGTATAATTTAAATTGACAGATTAAACTTATTTATCATCATCATCAACCATTATTAATCCACTGTGATTGAAGGTCTTCCAAGTTCAATCCATCTTCTCTGATGTCTAACCTCTTATCTCCACATCAACCCCACATACTTGCTTATTTCATCCACCCATTTCACATGATTCTTTTTAGTCTGAAGTCTCTGAACTGCTCTTCTTTTAATTGTCCAAAACTCAGATCTATAAGTAAGAACTGGTAAAACATTTATTAAAAACCTTTTTTTTCAAATATATAGGCATATTTTCTTTTAATATTGTTATTTCTACCAAAAGCACTCCAACCAAGTATAATTCTATGATTAATTTCATTCCATTTTCATCTGTAGTAATAATCTGATCAAAGTATTTGTAGTTGTTAACTTCCTCTAATTCATCATTATCAATCTTTATTTTCATTTTTTGAGAAAATCCATTGAACATTACTTTAGTCTTTTTAATGTTGACCTTTAGATCTTACTTTCTTACTTTCATCTACTCTTGCAACATTTCCTGAAGCTTTGAAGCATTATTTGCAAAAGCAATTACATCACCTGGAAAATCTAAATGACTTAAATAATCTCCATTTACTTTTATTCTTTCAACTTCCCATTTTAATTCATAAAATAATTCTTGCAGCACTGCTGTAAAAAGTTTAGGAGATATGGAGCCATCCTGTCTTACACACTTCTCAATGTTAATCTTTCCAATATCATTACGTAATCTAATTGTTGTGTTGCTTTTTTTATAAATATTCTTCAGACTATCACAGTATCCTGGATCTTTATCTGTAAACATAAGAATATTGATTACCTAATTATAAAACTGATTTTTTTAAATGTAAAATATATCATGCTAAAGTTTTATGGAATGCAGATTAACATTGTCATTTCTTTATGCTTAAACACAATATGATCCTAAAAATGATCCACTATTCACTTAGGTGTGATATGTTGGATTATTTCCATCATCTATGAGTGAATGTTGAATGTACAGAAAATTTTATACTTTATTTAAACTTTTTAAATACAAACAACAGGTTAGTAATAATATACAATTAGACAATACAGGTTAGTAATTACACATTTTGAGTAGTATTATTTTGAGTAGTAGTATTCTCCACTCCTCTTCAGGTGTTGCTGGGCTGATATGAACAATGACATTATTCGCATAAAAATGGAACTCGCACCTTTTTACATTTTCTATTTGTTTTTCAATTGTATAATCCATCTAGATTGTTATAGTAGAAAACATAATTAACTTTTTACTCTGGCAGAGATTATAAGATATTAGGGCACTAGAAGTGACAGAATTAAGTTGCCAAACATGGACTTGTTCCTCTCAATCCTGTTAGTATCGCTACACTAAATTTTGCAGAATCTGGAGAGCAATCATTTAATTGCACATTCAAAGTGCCCAAATAAGGAGATTATAATAAATCATAGATGATTAATATTAGCATTAACTATACTTGTCTTGAAATTAGTGAATATGTATTTGGCAAACATGAGGTGCTACAGCTTATTGCATTTTTTGTTCTTCTATGGTCTCATTTTATAACAAAATCTATATTGAGTTTTCTTTCTTCATAACAGTTCTACATAAAGAAAAAATTGTAACAACAGAGTAAGGTCAATGTGTTGAAAATTTTATGAATAGGCAGAATATTATCATATGATTTTCAAGATTGATGATAATTTATCAGCATTTAATAACAATAATAAGGTTCATCTGTCATTTATTAACAGCATGTGTGTAGATAACACTGTGATCCTAATTGCTACCATGAATTACTCTTATTTTTGAGAAGAGTGAGTATGTGATACAAACATATCTGAATAAAGGTTAAGTATGAAATACTTTTTTGATCCCTAGGGGTTTCTTCATAATAACCATTGAATTTTTATTTTATAATGAACTTTAAGGTTTAGAACAGACAGCTAGATAGCCATTCATTAATAATGTGAAAAATTGCTTTGTTGAGAGCATTTGCAAAATCTTGTGCATGCTGGGGAAGTCATTAATTATTTTTAAAAAAAAAAATCATCAATTGAACCCGAGTTCATAATCCTGGTAGCCAAATATGTTATAATAACCAGTGTAGCCAAAATCTTTTGATATTATCTTTTATCTATATTATAAATGCTTAAAAGTGGTAAAGTGTTTGTTGATTTTAAATATGATATGGAATTAACCCCCTCCCCCATCTTTTATTTGTTATTTGATATTTATAAAAACATACACTGAATTTAAAATAATAATTACATTTGATGATGTTTTGTTTTTTTTATCTTTGAAAAGTTGTTTAACATTGGTTCAATTTCTTCTTTTAGCATGATAGCTGAAAATTTATTTCTCTTTGAAAAGGATGAAAGGCCGACCCATGATTTATTTATTTTTTAGGGGGTGTTGATTTAACGTTGTCATAGCTGGCATAGTGCCACAAGAAAGAATGTATAAATAATCCACATTTCAGATTAATAATAGCCTCGGTGGTGAAATAGAAGAAGGCTAAGGTTTTGCTTTACAGATTTGCGCGAGTCTTTCTTTTTTAACAAATTACCTACCTTAATAACTTGATTCAGAAAAAGAAAATCTTCTGTGAAAACGTCTTGAAAATGGTAATGGTTTTAAAACATTTTGGAAATCACATTTTTCAAAATGGAAATAAGATTTAGACCAAGTTGCTATTTTCTTTCCCATTTTATTTAAATTGTTTTTTTCTTCGCCACTTCCCTAGAGAGGGGGGGGGGATTTGTGTTCTATTTGTTTTTTAACAGCCAGTAGATTTCATAGTCTTATGAAATAGAATCTTTTCTTTAAAAAAGTAATAGTTGAAAATGCTTTTGTAGCAAATTATTTTTAAAAATGTTTTCTTACGATAGATATGTTTTTTTTTCATTTCTAATTATCTCTTCTGCGTTTCTAACTTTTGAGTAATTTGAAGATACCGAGTTTTCATTGGAAAAATTGTCTGGTCATATTTTCCGCCTTAGCTTCAGGGATTGTACACATTTTTACATCATTCTGACGAATTTTCCTTCTGGCATATCTATATTTAAGATCCACACCCATTATACAAACGGATGAAAAATAAGTATATATTTTCAGATGAAAATAAGCGTTTGTTTTGATTATTTATTTCAATGTGTGGGTGGGGTGGAGTTTCACTTTATAGAATATCTTTTTTTTTTTTTTTCAGAATTTATAGAATATCTTTTGGTTAAAAATGTTAAAATTACTATTATATATTTTAATACTTAATTGGTATACAAATGTAGGTCCCCCCCCCCCAGATTGTCTGTATTTATTTATATATGTAAGTATTTGTCCAAATATGTAAAAAACTTGTGGTGAAAGCATCCACTTCATTGTCTAATGATTTGAGGTTAATTGAGCTAAACTTTGGATTTTAATAGCAATTCCTTGTCTATTAAATATTTTCTACTATTATCATCCACTGCAAAGTGTAAGATGTCTCCAAATTGAATAAATTTCTCAGATCCATAGCTTGTCTTTTCCGTATCACTCCAGATAACTTTCTTAATTCAACTTTCAATCTCATATTTAGTTTCTCTTTAAGTCTTTTATAATCTCTTGAAATCCAGTTTAAATCTTCAAATGTTTAATTCTTCAAGAAATAAATCCAGCCCAGTTTCACTTCTTTCTCTTAATTATTTCAGTAATGCTAAATGATGTCTGTTTTTTCTTTCATATCTATGTATTTTGCTTCTGATTTCTCTTTTTATTCCAGATATATATACTACCAGCAAAGTGCGAAACCCAGCATTATATAAAATGTCTAGTGGGACAAGTTTAAAACACTTAGATTTTTATATCTTTCCTAGGTCTTCTATAAAATGCCTAAGGAAAATTGGCTAAGTATAAATTACTTTCAGAAATAAAGTCTTAATGCCACAAAGACAAGATATAACATTTAGTTACACATAAAATTAATGAATGGGATTATTAATAAATCTTATGTACACATCTTATAGTTAGTTAATGAACAATAGTCAGATAATTATCAAGAAATTCCTTATATTCTTAAAGATTTATAAGATTTTAAAATCCTCCATTCTTGGCACTTTACTGCAAAAGTAATGATGTAAAAACATAGTTATTTCTTTCCTGACTTGATATAAAATTTAACATTTCACTATCATCATCACATGCTAACTTGTTATTATGTTTTTTCATCAGAGGTCTTGTCAGTAAGAAATAATAATTATACCATACTTGAAATCAAGAAAAGTGAAACTCCATTGTAATATCAGAAATTCAACATACTGGTAAACTATTATTTAATAATATATATATGTTTTACAGTTTCTTTTGTTCTATTATTTTATGATATAGAATAAATATGAAAATTCCCTTGTTTTATATTTTGTTTTTCATATATTTTCGCATGTAACTTTTCAATAAAAGTATTTTTCATACTTTGGCCGAAAAACTGTTTGTTATTCTTTATAATACCTAGATATTCTGTACAATGTTTAGAGAAAGTATGTAAAAAATTAAAATAAAAAAGAAATTTCATATTTTTCCTAAAAACATCACGCATTGTATAGAATGCCTAGTCATTCCGTACGACTGCTTTTCACACTTTGCTGGTAGCATATATATATATCCATGCTTCATGGAGTGATGTGAAGGTTATATTATTCTTCTATTAAATGTCCAAGTTTTAGATCAATAAATAAAAATACAGTTAAAAGGTATTGTGTTAACATCTTTTGGTCATATGGTTGTGCTTGCTGTAAGTCAACGATATGGCTGTAATAAGATATAGCCTTCATTTATTATTGGTGAAGTGGTTTCAACTTCTACTGAGTCCATGTCTTAACCCCTTATTGCACATAAAAACTTTTTACATGTATGCCAACATTTCAAGTATCAGATTATTATTATGGTATAGTGGTTAATACATGAGTCTTCCATGCTCAAAATCTATTATGCTGGAACTTTTTTAATAACAGTTTTTCAAACAATTTTACAGTTTTTTCAGTAGTGACTCATAATCAATCTAACTAGCCACATCTTTTTCATCAATAAATAAGTACTTAACATACCATTTTGTTTTTTATGCTGGATAAAATTTGTGTTCTTCGTAATATTTTATGATATCTATTATTCAAATTTTTTATATTGTTAAGAAATATTAGATGACATTTGTTGAAATGCTACAATTTAATTTACAAGTGCAAACTTCCTACATTCATATTGCTAACTCCATCCATATTATTGATTGTTACTGATCATTTATTAGATTGTATAATATCAATTCTAGTCTATATATAAACATTGAAAATTAATATTTAATTTTTTAATCTAAATTTATGTGTTATCATTTTTGTATATAATTAAAACTATCATTCCATCTCACATTTTTGGTATATTCAAATATTTCAAAATTGTTTTTTTGGAATGGAAATTTTAAGTATTGAAGCAGTCGGATCTAAGTTCGATCCTAGCTTCATTTCCTTAAAGAAAAACTATTATAAATGTGTGTTAAAATTAACTCATTTGAGATTTAAACTAATCATTTTTATTAATAAATTCATGATAGAATTATTCATGAATTTATATAAATTATAACTGCGTGGATTGTGCGTATATATTTATAAATATTTAAATGTACATATTCGTTCTAAAGTTTCATTGCGTCGGGAATGTTTTGTTTTACTTTAAATAGTTTGTTCAAATTTTTAGTGATTAAAAACTACATTCTTTCGATAAGCTTTCAGATTGTCCCTTTCCAAAAACAATGGGTAAAGTTTTTATTAATTAGAAAAAGATAAGTCTTTAAAATGTAAGGACTGTCCTAATTAAAATCATTTTCTGATTTTAAAAATTTATTTTCTAATTAGAAAATGAATTCAAGTTAATGAGTTTGAAAGCCTTATCGAAGGAATGTATCTAAAAACAACTAGTAAATTTTTGTAAGATTGATTAGGAAAGAAGCGCTAGCCTGAAGGCATCAGATACAGTATAAAGAGCCCAGGAAAAGTTTCCAAGCAGCTATTATTCCTCATTAAGAGAAGCCATATATATTTCATTAGAGAAGAAGCCGCCCAGTTAAATTATGAAGTAAAATAGTGTTTCTACCATGGTGGGGGGGGGGCTTAACTTCAGGAGTCTGACTACGGTTCCTGAAGTCCCCTGAAAATCTTCAATGTGGCTGTAATATAAAAATTCATATACCAATCGTAAGCTGCCGAAACCTTAGAGAAATCCTTCAAAATGTCATTCAAATAATTTTCCAAAATGCGCATCTACGTTTCATCCAACTGGACTCTGCCATGTGTAATCTAAGAAGCCAACCATGAAGAAATGGTAATATCCTTCTTACATGAACCGCTACTTTCTGGCCGGTCTTCGAACTTTATTTTACACTACCTTTAAATTAAGTACTGTTAAAAGCTCTTTTCTTTCCTTAATGTATTAATGCTATTTTAAATTATGTAGTAATTCTCTATCTTAATCTCTAGTCTTTAAATTTAATATTTGTTAACTTTCTCTTTTCTTACGATGGCGGTTCATTTATTATATTATATATATTTATCGTGTGATTTATTAATGTTGTTTATTTTTAATTATATGCCAGTAAAACTTCAACTCGATAATAATTTCCTTCGTTGCATTTGCCTTGTTAAATAACATTATATTAATTTTTATAGTAATTCTTACCCACTAGAACTCATTGGATACAGTTCTATTAATTATCGAGTTGAAGGAGTTATACAATTTTTGCTATTTTTATTAATGGTTAATAATAATAAATTATTAGCTCAATTTCTAACCTATGCTCCCGGCCACTTTACTGAGTTTATAATATTCATTTATTCACATTAATAATATTAAAATGTTTTGCTAAAGGTTGATAAAGGGAATAAAATGAACATATTCTAATTTAAATTTGTATTTCTGTATTAATATTCAGGGAGAGCATGACGTTTGGGGCATGATTAATATGATTCTATAATTGCATTAAGTACTTTTTAGTTAAAGCTCGTTTGACTTTAATTCAACTTGGTCAGGTCATCACATAGAGCATTCTTTATATAAAATGGGTTTTATTAATTAAAAGATGATTACCAAGTCATCATTTTTCCGAACGTTGCTGACGCGAGCCATCTCCTGCTTCACAGGCTTGTCCTCGATGATATTACTGTTCATTAAATTACATAGGAAGAAAGTATTTCCTCACTTGCTCGTTTTATATTTGGAACACCAAAGGTTCGAGGCTACGACCCAACCTGGTTTTCCGTGTTCTATGGATCCTTCATATAGGGCATCTAAGACTTGTCAAATACAAGCCGCCCTGCTATTTTCTCAAATCACAGACAAGCCATTATTTTTCATATTTATTCTTATAGCTCATAAGTCGTCAGTACCGTTTATTTCTCATTTCCAGTAAAGCCTGCTCTCATGCTCGTAAATCGTGATGAATTGATTTTATTAAAGTCGAACAAATTCATATTTATTTATAATTAAGTAAGTTTTCTATTAAATATTAAAGTTATGCCCTAAACATGTATCTTGCTCTTTGTGAATTGATTTACGAATGTGAAAATAAATCTCACATTCTTTCTTTTAGAATTCGAATCATAATTTCTGTCACAGCCAAATACCTTTATCTACCTTTACTTCCTCGTCGGGGCATAGATATATATAATTCTCCTAGAATATTGCGTAATAGTATTGGCATATAATTAGGACTGCCATTCTTATTGTAAATATAAATTCCGTTTAAAGACTAGAGGTAATCTATATAATCACAATCTAAAAGTTGAACAAAATTATAATTATTATTAAACATTTTATTAACACATTTGGTTTTTTAACTTTTTTTAATTCAAATTATTTTAATATTAATGCTCACTGTCTGTATTGGCAACCTGAACATATATATATATGAGTTGACTTATAAAGATTCTTAGTTATTTTATTATACTTTATTAGAGTTAAATCAGGGGTCTCATTAATCATCATCATCCATTGAGCTAGTTCCTTGGCGCATAGTCATGTACCGTCGATATATGTCATCCATTGATTTGATCTGAGCTCGTGAGTTGGGTTTGAGTTCAGTTTGAACCGCCTGAGTTTGAATCCGACTTTGAGTTTGTTGATGTGTTGGTTTCTTTTTGACCGGTACAGTATATATCTAAAATAATAATATTTTACATATGCTATAATCTTAATTCTTTACCCCAAGGCAAAATTGCCTGTATGGTTTTTAGATAATTAACTAATAATCTTTCAGGTAAACATTCATCAGTACTCATACTTATGACAATCCATCCCGCTTGATGGTGTTGTTTCTCCAATAAAACACATTGATATAACATTACAGGGCCATTACATTTTTTTTAATATTTTAACAAATAAACAATACACAGACAACTCTTTAAAATTACATTATTTTATTATTTTTTAAACTAATGTTATAGATTTTCAATTAATAAGCAATTTTTTTTTTTGTTTTATAATAAATGCTACTTTATTTTAGGGTTTTTTTTTTTTAAAAATAACCAATATTTTTTTTGTTTTGTAAGAAATATTCATTTAGGTTAGGTTTTTTTTTTTTTTTTAGCAAGTAATTGAATATATTTGCAATATTTGTTAATAGGGTGTTTTTTCACCAATGTTGGTTTGATTATTTCAAACATAGTTTTATTTTTGGATGATAATCAACATTTCAACAACCAATTTATTTTTGTTTGGAGATAAATGTTCCTTTATTTCATTTTTTTTTTTTTTTTGCAAACTGTAATTTAATATATTACACAATAGAGACAGCTTGAATGAAGACTTTTTTTCACCAATTCAAGCTTTTGCAACGTACAGGACTTTAGATTCAGGTATGCTGAATCGCCACATTTCCTAATTGTAGCGCATTTAGGGGGAGGGGGTTACATAGGGTACAGTGGAACAATTTGGAGGACCTTATAATAATTCATTTAGGTTTGAAAATAATTACTTCTGAGTGAATATTGGTTCACTTTCTGTCATTTCAATTATTCACACCCTATCATGATAATTTAGTGATATGTTAAGTGTCAGTATTTGTATTGACAGTAAACACATATCAGAACTAACTGATACGGTAGGCTAAGTGTGAATTGCAAGAGCATTTGATCGCAAAACACGCTGCTGGCCGCTGTTAGCTAAAAGACTCAATTGCTAGCACTCAGTTACTGATAGCAATTGAGAAGTTGTGCCTGGCAAATGATATTTTCAACTACTTTTGACTAGCAACAATACCATCAAGCGAGATGGATTGTCATAAATATGAGTACCCATTCATCTTATTTACAAATGTTTAAAAAAATTTTTTTTTTTATATTTTTAAAATATAACAGACTAATAAATGTTATATAAATTCTAAAAAAAAAAACCATATTGTCAAACTATCAATGTTATTTTGGCATTGTAAAATGTAACTAATAATTTTAAAGTTTGCATTTCATTTTAATTTATCTAATTTCTATTAATGTTCATTTGTGTTTATAACATTCTATTGTAACAGACACATAATAGATTTCTTTTAACACTTGTACTCTGATGATTACCAATCTCACTGACACTTTGGGAACCAGGCAATAGAATATCTCAATAAAGAAACAATCTTTCACTATTTCTAATTATACTTTGTCAAGCATGGGTGCGGGGGGCTCATTATGATTTTCTGTATGTTTACGATATTAAGAATAATTTAGTACCTACTATCTATTTTAAATTAAATTTTCATTTAATTAAGTTTGCAAATTTTTCATGTAGGTGTTACATAAGTATAATTTTTTGATATACATTTAGTGTTTTTTGATGATTTTGTTAATTTTTATGTTAAAAATTTAATTTTAATTTTGTAAACATAATTTATTAAAATAAAGTTTAGAATAAAATTATATACTTTATATCTATGAAATAGAAATTTATATAACACTACAATACTAGACAAAATAACAAAATTTTACTAAATTCTTACACATCCATGGTTTCATCTTTTAAAAAATAGACCTTCTCGAGTGAAATTCAATTACACATAAATAAATACTGAAACAGTATGATTTAGCCATCATACAGTTTCACCTACTATATAACATAGTAGTCTTCATTTTCTCAATTCAAACCCTAGAGTGCACATATATATAACAGTATACTAGGTAATTTAATATATATATATAGAAGCATATATTTATGCGTATATGTGTGCAATTGTATATGCACACACAGCTATTATTTTAAATGGTTGTATAAGCATTTTGTAACATTAGATAAATATTTTTATTTGTGAAAAAATTGTATATTCGCATCTGATTGATATTATTAGGTATAATGTACATACCTTGTAATTTCATATAAAGATTTGTTTTATGATTTTAAGTTATTAAATTTGGTTTCAGCTGTGGACATTGTATATATATAAGAACATAGTTTTCTAAATTATTTCAAACTGTCTTTGAAGTTATCCAATTACTAAATTACTTGTATTCATGTATAGTAATTAAAGGCAGAGGTAATTTTCTCAGGTATATGTTAAAATGTTTGCAGCTTAAATCTCTTTAAAAAAAAAAAATTAGCTGTTTAAAAAAAAAAGAAATTCAAGGTTATGGCTATCTCAAGAACTTCACACTAAGCTGAGAAATGAACGTTGTAAATCTTATAAAATACTGCCTGCAATAAATCCAGTCGGACTTTATGATTCTTATAAAATAAAAATTAGAACAATTAAACCTGCAATAAAGTCCAGCCGAACTTGAATCTTATGAAATAAAAGGGAACAATTAGCAAGCCTGAAATCAATCCAGCTGATTCGTTTGAAGTTGATAAAATTACACCTGGGTCTCGTTTTACGCGGATTTATTTAATGCGATTTTGAAGTTACGCGATTCATGTTTCTTTTTAATATTTTTGTATGCGGTTTTCTTTTATGTGTTAATGCTGTATTAGATCGGAAGTCAAACTCTGATAATGCGCTATTACTTTAAATAATAAATTTCGCGCACTTACGTCATATTTAAAGTAATAGCACATTATTGGAATTCGACTTTCATCTTAATAATTTCAGTATTTTCAGTGCTTTTTAATAGTAAGATTTTATGCAATAATGAAATTAAAATCATGATTTCCACATTTTATGTACACACATTAAATTTTACAAGATTATAATGTAAATTTGTTCAAACATTGTGCGTGTTAATTTTGCATTTTAAATCTGATTCTGTTTTTGCTTTTTAAAAAAGAACGTAATCAATTATTAATCATTTAGTATCCGCAAGTTTATTTTTAAAAGATGAGTAATAGCAGTGGGCACAATTAAATTTGACAATTAAAAATTAAAATCTGATTTTTAATTGTAATTAACAATTTAAAAATTACTTAAGGCGACCTGAAATTAATGTGATGTGAAACGAAATTTGATTTTTAAACGGAATTGAAAATTAAAAAATTAAAGACAAAAATAAGAATTTAATTTATAGTTGTTAGTTTTAATTAAATTTTTCCCAGCAGTGTAGAAAAAGATAATGAAACAGAAGTGGAACCTGTTCCTTTCATTGCAAAAAGGATTTGAGAAGGTCTTCAACTTTCCAATCAGTTGACAAATTATTTTCTTATTAATGACACTAATCACGAACGTGCTCTTAAATTCCAATGAGAGCTAAATGGTTTATGTCTGGATATCGTGAGCTTCATAAACAATTAATAAAATTGTCTCAAAGATTAATTATTAATTACGTTGTCACCAGAAAATCATTAACACAACATGAGAGTGAAGTTGGTGTTAGTTGTATTTCCTCTTGTGAAGAATCTGATTTTTTACCAGTTTGCAAACGAACCTGTTTATCGGCAAATAGCAATAATATTTAAAACGTGTATAAAAAATGTAAATTACTGTACTGTAAATTATGCATAAAAATATATTGTTTTGAATAAAATTAAATATTATAGTTAAAAAAAGTTTGTCTTGTATCAATTTTTTTCAAATTTGAAATTTTTTATTAGTCATATTTTATTTCCTTATTTTTTTTTGCACTAATTTTAAAGTAATTTTATGTTGGTGCTTTGCTTTTATGCGATTTTTGAAAAATCACAGTCCGTATCCCCCCTTTTTTAAGGTAAGTTAGGTCTATTTTTGTGTGATTTCTTTTGCACGTGTTTTCTGAGGAACCTATCTATCGCGTAAAATGAAACCCAGGTGTAGTGACTTCTTAAGTTTTAAAGTTTTAAAAAAGATATTAATGGCTTGTGAGGGGGGGGGATAAAAGAAATATAATAACCCCAGTTTGAAATGAACAGGATCCATTTTGCTTTACTTTCGTGTTGTTATACCCAGGCAGTATGCCCATTTTTATTATGGAGACCAGCGGCTAGAAAAACGCTATTGATGCCTCCACGGTGCTAGAATCGTTTATGGAGATGGAGGACTTAACCCCAGTCTACCTGCAAGAAAGAACAGATGATGAATCAACCTGATAACCAGCCCATGGGTGTGTGTTTAATCCTGCCAAGCTGCAAGCCTTCAGAGTAAACAACTGGTAGCAACTTCTCAACAAAGCTAAATCTAATGCTATAGCAGTTCTAAATCTTTCCTAAAGCTAGCTATAAAAAAATAAGTAATGTGCACAAACTCTTAAACTTAAATCTCATAAATTAATTAAACTGTATTAGACAAGTGTATTTCAATTTGTATAATTTTAAAAGTTAAAATGTAAATCTTGCCTGATCTCAATTTCTCTTAAATCTTTTAAATTCAACTTATAAAAAGATAATTACTGTCTTATTATTTTCTCTATTCACGTCTATACTTGTGCCTATATATGTATATATTATTATTATTATAATGCATTTATTAATTTGTGCTATGCCTTCAGAGCGGAGATTACTAATTATTATAAATATAAAGAGACACTTTTGTTCTCAAGTAAATTAATTCATGCTGTTTGGCATGTTTATAAATCTCCGTTCTGAAACCTACTCTGATATATATATTAGTTGAGCTGCTATGTTTAGCTTAATATTGCATATATGTTGCTTATTAAAAGGTCTGTTTAGTTAAATACGAGAGAGTGATAATTTAAGGCATATTTTCAGAAATTAGCCAAGTTTAAGTCCCAAATATGCTTTAGACCCCATTAGTTTATTTTTATAGACTATGTAGTTAATTGGTAAACTAGATCAATTTAATAAAGTTCTTTTTAGCACAGTTTAAATATGCTAATTCACCTAACTGGTGTAGGGTAGTTTCGCAGAATGAAACTATAGATTTCGCGCTTTACTAACTTTAATAATTAATATTTAGAAAGCGTTGTGAATGAGCTTTTATGAAGCACTGTGGTGCATTACACCTTGCTATCATATACTTATTAAGATACGATTCGGTTTTAAGGACCATCTTATCACCCCTAGTTCGGAAAGCTCTCTCTCTTGAATGGGATATTGATTTTAAGGGTCATTCCCATACTTCCTTCAGGACTGGAACACTGGTATCCAGCCTCATATATTAAAGCTGTTTGATAATCCAAACTAAATGTTACCATATAGTGAGCGTTCGGTACTTGAGAACCGAGTAATCGTTACTGAATCTCATGAGTAGAGGCCATTTCAAGCCGTATCTCTGATGTAATTTGTATAGCACCGTAGTCTCGGAAGTTATGCTACAAAGCGCCAGTTCACCTGCTGTTATATTAATTGTTCAGCGTTGATCTGAACCTCAGATCTGGTTTATCTAATAATATCTACATAAAGAGCACATTGACTGCTCATCCCATAATAATAAAATTAAGTACACATTATATAAAGTTGATGCCCTCTTTAGATTTAACCCTTAGCAAACCTAGTAGGAATGGCAGAGCATAATTTAGGCATCATTATAGACGTAGAAATAATTATTAATTTATAAACGCTGTAATAAAATGATCATGACTAAGTACAATAGATTGCAGAACTTATAGTTCATAGATTCACTATCCCACCTGCGAGTGGAATACTCAGTACATTTAATTGTTGTTATTTGTGTTATTTTGACAATATTAAATAATTTTAAATATATTAACATGGGATGTCTTATTCACTTTGGTTATATTAAATCACCATCCATAAATATTAATATATGCATTAGATAATCAGTCATAAGTTGTGTGTGTGTTTAGTCAAGGTATCAAACATTTAGTTAATTATTCTCGAGTCTCTCGCTTTACCCTTTGCTACTGCCAGCACGATATATGTCATTCATAGGGTAGTAAGTCAGGGAGGGTTGGTGAAGGAGCTGAGGTGCGGTCGGATTTGGTCTCAAACCCTCATCTAGATCAGCCTTGGTATAATTTACCAAAACTCTGGATTTTGTTGCGTGAATGTACAAATATGACTGTTACAATGCAAAACAAAATACTCTTCCTATCATTCACTTCAACAGCCAACTTCCTTTCACATCAAAGGATGTATGTCTTCATGAGATTGATGGTCTCAGATTCAAATAATTTTATTATCAAAGTTCACTTTTAGCTGAATTTCACTTGAAAAGATCTATTTGTTAATAGATGAAACCATAGTTATATGAGAATTTTAGTAATTTCTGTTTTATCTTTTATCACTAGTATAGCATTAGGTGGTATTTAATTTTTATTATCTATGTATATAAAATGAGAAAATATTATTGTTAAAAAAAACAGGATTTAGATAAACTATTGTTAAAAATGTTATGGATCAATGTATGACGAGCAATTTCTCACATGTGTTCTTCAAAAATTTATTCCAATATTTCATGTTTGTAACTGCATTATAAATTTGAATGAGTTCCATTATTAAAGTTCAGTTGTAAAATAAATTCTGTTAATAATGCTTTGAACAGCATTGATCTCGTTTGATATTATTTATTTCATTAATATATTGGATAGTCATGAAACATTAAAAATTCAGAATATTATTATAGTCTAAAGATAGTCTTTATTCTTAGATTATATAAAAAAGGCAAACAAGTATTTTTTTAAGAGATGATCCAAGTTGTGAGATATATGCTTATTACATGTTTAATATGTAGTGAGAAATATCTCAGTAACAGTAATGGTTAATTTTAAATTCTTAACTAAGAAATTTCTTCAAACATTACAGCCGATTTGATAATGCTTTTCTATTTAAATTTTATTCTAATCGTAAAGAAAACTGCGAACTGTAGCAATATAACCAATTTGATAAGCCAAAATTGTTTTGACATTATAATTCCAGGCACAGATGTTGCTGGTCCTGAAAGAATTTGTCATTACCAATTGTTAGTGATAAAATGTGAATTATTGTTTTTTTTTTTTTTTGTCATTTCAAAAAGAATAAATTTGCTTTGATAAGTGAAGAAATAAGAATATACTTTTTTATTATCTCAAAAAGTGTATATTTAATCTTCAAAGAGAACTCTTGGTAACCATAACTGAAGATGACTTTGTAGTACTATTGAAATATCGCATGAAAATAAATAAGGCACTTAATAATGAAAAAATGAGGGAAATTTACTTTTGATAATTTTGCAGTAAAAAGATCTTTTAATCTAGAAGTATAGAATAATATCTGAATGAAAATTGTTTAGTAGTTGTGTCATGATTACTTCACATGCATTTTGTAGTTGTTTGATATAAATAAATACCAATATATATTGTACCCTTACTTCTGGATATATAAAATAGTTTAAAATACAACTAGCTCAGTTACATTATTCTGCTTAATTAAAATTTGCATATCTATCTTTAATATACTTTTATATTATCATATATTAATTAAATTTATTATCAATCATTAAAATCAATATAGTTCTATATTATACTAATTAAATAAGTATTTAATAAAATTATGAGACTGTGAAGTAAAGTTACAAAGTAATAAGCAGATTTACACTGAGTCAATATCTCCCTAGATACCGTCTCAATGGCATAAGAATACTACTACTACCTTATCATCTTACCACTACATCTATAGCATTCTTATGACTTTTAAATGAAATAAATTATTTTTAAATAATACTAAAATAATTCCTAACTTTTAACCTAAAATATAATTAAATAATCTCAGGTTCTTCTCAGTTGTTTTTAAAATAATAAATTATGTAAATAAGTATGATGTGGGATTTTATATCAAACTTAGATACACCTAACTTATTTTAATAATAATAATAAATAATAATCTTAAAGTGTAATTTAATCTCATCTATTTTTCTTATATAATTAAT
Source organism: Epiperipatus broadwayi (assembly GCA_028023455.1). NCBI lineage: Eukaryota > Metazoa > Onychophora > Udeonychophora > Euonychophora > Peripatidae > Epiperipatus > Epiperipatus broadwayi. The sequence goes on along the minus strand of JAQFVV010000049.1, from coordinate 1,275,446 downwards.
CACTAAATAAATAAATAATTATATGTAGATCTTTTATTTCATATGGTATCTTCATTTTAAAATAGATCAAAATCTTATACTTAATAATCTGTGGCAATAAACAATATTGTATTCTTATAATGTGCATTATAATCATCTTATGACCATTGTAATGTTTATGTTCATGTCAATCAATTCTTATAAAATAATGTTAAGCAAATATGGTATTCAATTCTAAGTAATAATAACAAATTCAATTTTGTGCAAATATTATGTTTATTTCAAATCATCTGATGTCAAAATACTGTGGTGAAAATAATGAAAACTCGACACACTTTTAAAACAAATTAACAAATTTATTTACAATAACTTCAAATAAAATTTATTTACACTATTTACAGTTTAAAATTTATGACAACAAATAAATAAAAAATAAGAAATACAAATATAAGAGGCTTACACTGTTATTAATTCATGTACTTAATAAGCAACTTTACATTCCTTCAAATGCTATATTAATAATATTACAGTGTGTTTTTCCAAAAACGTAGATTTTTAAAATAAATAGTAATGTACTTTAATTACTACAAATAACAATCTGTCAAGACTATTTATGTAGCATGTGTACATAATGTAGCTTTACCTATTAAATAACTACATTAATTAAATATCATTTATAATGTATTATCATGTATTCACTTTATTATTAGCATTCTTTAATAGCTTTATAAAATTAATGTATCTTTGTAATATAAAACAAATAATTGACTGTAATTATACTTTACTTAATGTAATTCCTGTTATATATTTTATCAAATATGCATTACATATCTGTACTGTTCAAATACTATTATTCAAATCATTTATCAATTTTAAATTCATAAAGCATTACATTAGATAAATTGTATGATTCTTTTCTGTGTAAAAATCATTACTTCACTTTATGTGTTATTTTTAATCCTTTCTAATAAATTTCTATCTCCAAGACATCTTCTAAACTTATTTAAAATTTCCGGAAAAACAAAACATCAACTTTAAATAAAATATTCATCATCCAAATTACCTATACTACATCGTCTATACTTAATAAACTTCAATCAAAATATAGGCTTCTACCCATAACGTAACTTAACTTATTCAATAATCAAAATACACAAAAATATAGACTTTTAAAATCCTTTTCTAATTGCAAAAATAAAATAATTACTTAGATAAATAATAAACATCATTCTAATACTAAACATAAATAAAATATCAAAATTATTTATGAAAGAATCATATAATTACTTCTAAGCTTCTTCCGTAATGTTGTATCATGTTGATATTATAAATTAAAACTTATGCATATTTTAATAAAGTTCGTTGCCAATATAATGTATGTGTTTTCATAATATATTTATCCATTCATTCTACACCAACATAATATTCAGTTGATCTAAAGAAAACATATTAAATTCATTAAAAATCATTATACAATATTTTTACCATAATAATAATAATGTCCAGTCTGCTACCCAGTATTCTTCGGAATTTGCAGCTTCAGAAAACAAAAAATAATACACATTCATACTCTCAACATTCATTAAAATATTCCGTGTTAAATTAATTATAAAATAAATTTATGTAATTAATTATTATATTATTTTTTAGTTATTATTTAAGTAATGTACCTATCCTACTTTTAAGAGTTTAATAATATTTAAATTTTATGTTAAATAAATAAATAAAAAATCATATTACATATTCCAGCGTCGACTTTTGTTCTACCATAAAAGTTCTAATAAATCCTATGTACAAAGTCAATAGAACACTATTTCCTGTTCCGTTGTATCACGTGTTTCTTGAAAGTTTATAATAAAAAAGATAACGTTCTTTTTTTTTAAAAATAAAAATAAGTTCCCCACAAGAAAATAAAATAAAATTTAAAAAAAAAAATATAGTTTATGAGTTCTTTGGATCCAATTCTTCATCAATTATTATTTGAAAGTTATTATTTCAACTTAGTTTATAATTGATAAAATTGTCATTTAATTATTTTTCCATTAACTTGGTTTGGCTTGGACGTCCATGTATTATCTACGCATTTATAAATAACATATTCCGGTAAGAATTAATTTTTCCATCTATAACGGCCAGCGTTTAGATAACTTTAATAAAATAATTTTATTATATTACGATTTTTTAAAATACTTATACTTATAATATATTTGCCTTTTCAAATTATCAATCTCTAGTCTTTTAAGCATAAAGACTTAACAAGGCAAGTATTTATTTAAAATTATTACTGCTTCTTATATCTTTCCTTAAGATACATATTTTACTTTTATAATTTGTCAAAATACTTTCTTCTACAGAAATATTTATATTTTTTTAAAATATCTATTAGTAATAGACAATAGTAATTTAACTTTTGAAAACTATTTATAGTCCAAAATACTACTTTTCTCCATCTTGTAGTTTTATGTACTAATCCAGCGTCTGTTATTTTTCTAGCATAAAGTTTCTGATATATTTCTACGATACGTGATGTTTCCATGATCATTTGTACGTAAATCAAGTTTCGATATTGAGAAGACGAATAGGGAATTATTAAGTTACTACTGCATACTTATCATTTAAAATTATAAAATTATATACAATAACACTCTTATGATTTTAAAACTGATTCTTAAGAGCGTTTATAAATTTACTTAGCTATTTTCTCAATAGCACAAACGACTTAGAAGTTTTATTGTAGAGAGAGCCCCTCAACAATTGAATCCAGCTTATATACTGCCAGAAACTCCTTATCTGATTGGTATGTTTAAACAATCAAACTTTGCTTATTTACATATTTATCAACACACTATTAAAAATAAAATAATGACTTATTTAATATTTAATATTATTACATTTTAAAAATAATTTTATCGTTTATTTAAATCTACCAAACATTTTTTAAAATATTCTTTCTCACTTGGTTTAAATCTTAACTTTTATAAGATCATTTAAAATAAACTAAATCTTTTTAAATACGTTATATTTTTAAGACAATATTTTTAAATCAGATTTAATATTTTACATTGAGTATCTTTATTTTTATCTCGTGAGTTATATCACGTATTATTTATAAATTTATAACATGATTTTTTTAAAATAATTATGCAACTTTATTAGACAACTTCCACGCGTGTGTGTGTATAACATCTGTTCTTTATAACACAAGAACGCTTGTCTAAAAATAAACTTAACAATTGCTTTTTTAAAATAAATATTTATTTTTACAAATAAATAAGATATTATATCAGATTTTAAAATAATTATTTGATATGATTAAAATCAAATATTAATCTCAATTTAAATACTTATAATTTAAAATATTTCTATTCACTTTTAACATATATTTCAAATTAAATAAATTTTTTTTTCTAATTTTAACTTGTCTTTTAAATACTTTATCTTTAAACATTTGTTATTAAATTTATTAATGCAGTATTACATCATAATCATCATCATTTTAAATATCTTCTCAATATCAACACAATTCACACATCAAACACTCATAGATTGCTTTAATTAAACTTATGGTAACATTACCACAAGCAAAGTCAACATCCCATATTTAAAATACTTCTTAAATTTAAAATTTTCTACTAGATTAGCACAAAACTTAAATGGTGACCCATATAAAAGGGCACAATATATATATATATAGTGAGAAAGTCCAGTTTGTTATCTTTTTCATTAGATCAATAATATGACAAGATTATAAAATGGAATTCATAAATAAAGTGAATTTATTTAATTGGTTATATTATAAATAATATAACCTTGTTGCTATCTTTTATTTAAATACCATTGTTATTCATTTAATTAAATTGGATGACTAAATTAAACATTTTCTAAATATTGAAGATCATTATATATTAATTAAGATATTTGCTATCCTAATCCATGATCAGAGGTTAAAATTCGGTCACTTTTTTTTTAGATAGCTGATGACTTTCTAAAGTAAGGTTATGATTTTTTTGGCATTCAGCTTATGTCCAACGTAGCTGGCCACTTGTTATTGCCCTGCAAATGGGTATATGACTTCTTTTAGTGGAGAGCTTGATCATATGAATATCAACTTATTGCTAAAAAATTGATCACGTGAATAACAAATCACTGATTATAAAACAAAAACTATTAATATGATGTAATTTTACTATTGGTGAAGGAAATTTCATATACTAATCCCATGGTTTACCATTATTTTATTTTTAAATATTAAGATTTCCATTTCTTTCTTTGTTTTTTTTGATAACATTTTTATATTAATTTTTTTTAGTCACTTTCTTAACACAATGTTTTCCATTTTTTATGCATTAGGAATGATTTATAGCTTGGAAATTTTCCATCTGAATAAATCCTGTAACTATTTTTATTATCTGGTATTATCTATTTAATGTTTCTATATGTTAATCAGTTCATCTTTTTTTTTTTCCAATATATAGTGGAAGAAAGTTTTTTTTTTTTTTAGTTTTCAGTGTTACATCAATAAATAAACATTTATTAATATTTATGAATGCTTGTGAAATTTTGAAAATATTACAATATCTTTTTAAATAAATTATTCATTTCCTTAAAAGTTAGCTCTAAACCAATGTTGTTGACATTCACAATAGTTTACCATTAATTCTCAAAATTTTGCAGTGATATTTTCCACTCTTTTTTTTTTGTTTTGTTTTATCTTTGATAGATGTAAATTTGATTACCACATGTGCACAGGTAAAGCTGGCCCAACAAGAATAAATAAATAGTAAATAGTTTTCAAGATTTTACAAACTCTTATCTATCTGCTTTTATGTTGAAAATTTTATGATGCTAAAATAGAATAAAGTACTAAGAGAAAAGTTAAGAAAATACTATATATGTATGTGTATTTATTTGCAGTTTTACAAATTAAATATTTATAAGCAGTTAGTTATAAAATGAATTTTACAATTGTTAAAATATATGTGTATATGTTATGGTTAAAATACTAAATCCGGTTATTGGTCAAAGTGATAAAAAATATATAAAAATCACATTAACCTGGTGATTATTAATAATTACCAGTTTCCTTTGATCAAAATGATAAATAATATATATAAATCACATTGATAAGGTAATTATTAATAATTACCAGTAGGAGTTTGATAAATGTAATAAAAGTACAAAAAAAAAATCAAGTCGGATGTCATATGACCTAATTTAAACAAGCTTGTATTACAAATGTTATATAATGAGCTCGCAAATAAGTTCTTAACAAGCTTTGCAGAATATCCCTAACCCCAGACCAGTTTCTGCTACTAGCTTTCTCAGTGAGGTGCTAGGATATTCAAGCATATTTGAAGTCTAATGAATGTAATAAAAATGTATAATATAATATTATTTGTTTATTATTTTAATCTTTAATGACTTTTTTTTTAATGATTGTTGTATTATTTATCAAATTATGATAAAATTATACAAATAGAAAACTTTAATTAGGTAAAACTTTACATTTTTGCGAACTATTTATATATAAAATAACATTGTAAAACTATTTTTGCAGGAAGAGCTTTTGTGTCATTTAGAATTGCAAAAATTTTTTGATTTTTTATATTTGCAACAATATGAGTCACAATCACCTGTGCAATTGCAACATTGAAATCCTTGATCATCTAAATTGGAATTCCTGTGAGTACAACCTCTTAAACTTATTTCCATATCTGGAACATCATTAATTGAAATTAAATTTTTTTTGCAGACTGAAATTCATTCCTGGCATAGAATTGGTTTAAAATACCATATTTCATACCAGTTTATAAAAGTTATTAGTTTTAATTGACATTATAACAGCAATAATAATCCGGTTATCAGCTTTAGCACTATCTATGTCTGTGATCCTTATCCGAATGCATTCTCCTACATTTGAAATTCGAAAATTGTAACATTTTTTCAGCTTGCTTATTCTGACTCCTTATCAGAGTTTTGAGCTTTTTTAATTTTTTCACAGATTTCATCAATTGCAAAAGAAGAATCTTTTTTGATCGAAAGTTATTTAACATTTTTTTGGTTAAAAGTTGTAACATTTTTTCAGCTTGCTTATTCAAACTCTCCTTATCAGACTTTGGAGCTTCTTGGATTTTTTCACAGATTTCATCTAATATGGAAGAAGAATCTTTTTTGGTCTGTTCACTATTTTCAATACTGCCAGTATTTTTTCATAAATTTTCTTCTATGTCATTTGGCAATATTTCAGAAAAATATGGTTGATCTATGATTTGGTTAATACTCTCATTTCTATTTTTGTTCAGATCTTTATTGGTTATTAACTGCAATGCTTCCACTTTATCATTATTCTCTGCTGTAATATCACAATCCTCTTCTGAGAGAGTTCTCTGGAGTTCAGTATCACTGTTGGATTGATCTTTTAGTATCATCTCAAGGTCTTCTTCACTAGTGATTTCTGATAAAATTTCAACTGCAAGTATGCTTTCAAACCTATTCTAGATTTACAACCAAACAGCCTCATAGGGACTGCAGTCTATTCTAAAGTGAGTTCTGTTTTTCATGAATTGAATGAATTTTAATCCTTCCAACCATTTGTTTGTATTGCTTGTTTCAAGTCAGGTAGGTAACATCTTCAACGTCTTGATTTGCTCTTTCAAGTGAGCTTTGTGACTGTTTATCTCGGTTTTCCATGAACGATTTTAAGTTCATCCCACATTCCACAGACTTCTTCAATAATTCTGTTTGCAAATTCTCAGCGATTGTCACTTAGGAAGATGCATGATGCTCCAAATATTGTAAATATATCCAATAATTGGTAAGCAACTTCCTTAGCACATTTTGTTTTTACAGTTTTTAATTGAAGAAATTTTGTAAGATTGTCTTGATAAACCATTATAAATTTATAATCCCCATCTGCTTGTAATTGCATGTCTATCAGATCAACTTATCATCTAGAATTGGTTTCACAATGAGCCTTGTTTTTGGAATGTTTTCTTTTGACAGGGTTCATAAAGATTTAAAACATCATAACATTGTCTATGGCAATGTTTCATCTGGCATGACCAATTGCAATATGGATGTCATGAATGAATTGAAAATTCTTTTCCAAAAAAGTGTAATATATAATTGATTCATTTTTATTTTTAACCAGTATGATGAGTTTTTCAACATTTCCAATTTTTACAATAACATATCTTGGTAAACATGGCATTCTGCAGGTGATTTGCTAGAAAACATTGCTTTTTTTTTAAACTTTAAAGCACAAATGAATATTACTCTCTTCTCTCATAAATAACTGATTTTTTTTTTCAATTTCAATTTATTTATTTGATCATTAAATCATTTCATTATGTCTAAACCCTCTATTATATTGCTTACAGATAATTTAAAATTAATGAAAACATAAAAGCAATATGTCAGCCATACTAGTGATAGACATAAATAAAAAACAATCTCTTCCAATAATGTAGTAATCAGCATTAAGTGAATGGTTAGCAACAATGATATGACTCCTTCTTTCCTATGGAATGCACAGAAGCTTAATGTTGATCATGAACCTAACTGTATTGAAATGTATTATATGAATTGTATTGAAATGTATTAAATTTACCGTTTACAGTTATGAACCTAATATAATTGACATTTATTAAATTTTCCACTGGCAGTTTAGAATTATGACTAACTACCGTTTCATGTGATAATTTTTTTAAAGATGAATCACTTTGACCATCTTATTTAGTTATTATTAATAATAACCAGTAATTATTAATACAAACTGATTAATCACTTCAACCATAACATATATAACCATAAAGGTAAAATAGCCTTTAAATAACCTACTGCAAAGCCAAGGTTTGTCCAACAAATCTCTTTCTGATAGATGAACTCATAGACTAAGTGACAGAAGAGAGTTTCTAGCAATTTTTCATTTTTGTTTTATTATTTATCTGAAAACAATTAAATAGCTTTTGGCTGATCAATAACTGAACGCTTATCTATATTGGCTATGTCAGAATATATAAAAGAAAATTCTTAAATCTGTTTCAAATGTGAAAAAAATTTCAAATTTTTTTTAGTTCCAGATTTTGAACTTTATATCATAAACAGGATGAACAAATGACTTAATTGTTACTCCATAATGCATATCTTAAAAAGATGTAGAAAGAATTTTTTTTATAAATCATTACAGTAAGATCAATACAGTAACATTTTAAAATAAATACACAATAATGTTAAGTCTAAATCAACCTAAATAATTATTAGAAAGAAACAAAACTAAATTAGATGTATTAAGAATCACTTTTTTTTTTTTTTTACCAAGTTGTTGTAAATTGAATGTTAATTTTCAGAGTTCATGATGGGAAGACTTTATTCTTCTATCTAATTTTTATGTGGATTCTTTAAATAATATATGAAGATACTTAGCCAATCTTAAATTAAGATTTCTTCTAACTATCAATAAACAAAACATGGAAAATATCTGAGAAAAATCATGCAGAATATAATTTTAAATAATACTGAGCTGTATGAAATGTTGGAAACTTGACATATTTTAGGTCAAACATTGGCCACTATTTCTCATTTCTTAATCAAATGCATATGTTATGTATTGGAACTCTATAAATAAAATTACTTAATTTCATCAGAAATAGTTTAATTATTATTAACCTTTTTTCTAGTTACATATTTTCTAAATTACGTAAATATTTGTGATACAGGTTTTATATATAAACACAATTAAAGAATTCATATAAACTCATTACAATCGAATATTATGAAAAGTAAAAATTGAAGTTCAATAGTGGAGCATGCCCATCAAGTTGTCTATAAAATCATATGCAATGCCCCATCCTATAGTTTTGTATATTGTGGTCAATTTTGAGCAAACATATTGAAACAGTAAGATTCGTATTCGAATCTTAAGTTTCACCTTTTTCTGTCATCTCTCACTAACCGGTCTATCCCGCCCAAATTTAAACTTTTTGGTATCGAATTGTGTGTGTAGCAATATTAAAAATGTATAAATATATGTAGAATTCAGCATAAACACGCACACATTTCGATCTCAAATTAAAGGCAATAAATAGGGATAAAATAATATAATTTAGATTTCTTTTAGTTATATAATTTTGTATAATTTTAATCATTTATTTTGGATTATAAAGTTCGTATTTATTGCTTTGTTTAAATTTCGTTTAATAATAATTCTAAAAAAATCTGATGTAATATTTAATTAAAAGTTAAAATAATCTTATGTTCCCTTTTTGTCTTTGAAATTTAAAAGCATCGGTCAGTGATAGATAATAGATTAATTAAAGAAAAATTCCCCAAAATGTAATTAGTAAATGTAAAATGTAAACAATAGAACGGCAGCTTTCTTTATAATTAAAACCAACAAAATGCATTGATTATCCTCAGGGCAGATTAAGTAGAACCTAAAAATACCTTAACAAAAATGTGAAAGATCAAGATAAGAAAAGAGGCCATCTTAGACTTGCTGGAGACATTCACTTAAACTTTAGCTTTGCTCTCGATCACTGAGAGTCTCCAAAATATAAAAATAAATTGTTCCTGCCAAGGTATGACCGAGTAAAAGCACCTAGATTATTCTCCATCGGGAGATGGCCTATCGGATGCCGAACTTTCCATTGCCCGTCATAAATTCACCATGAAGATCTGCTGCCTGAAATAAATGAGAAAGCTGCTGCTGCTGTTAAAGTAAATGAAATATCTAAATACAAGAAAGAATTGCCACTCGTGAACTATTTGCCACTAAACCAATGGACTCGGAAAACTTCTTATAAAACAGGTACCTGTCTGTGTTCAAACTCTAGAGTACTCTAATAACATGCTATAGCTCTTCTTCATCTTACTTATCTAAATTGTAAAATGTAAAAACTACCATTTGTATAACTAAAGTTGAATAATTAACTTAATGTGTAAATTTCTCTAATAATCTAGCTTACCTCATTCTATCTTTCTTGGGTGCGTATTTCTAAAATCTACATTTTTATCTATAGTTATTATTTAATTATTGCATGCTCATAATTGTCTCAATTTTCAAAGTTTAAATCTATGATCGCTTGAAACAGTGAATGCGTGTCAAATTTTCATTAATATTTACTTTCCTAAATAACTTAACTTTCATATAAATCAACACGCATTCAATGCATCATTTATTGTAATGCAGGGTCTACTACTTCGCAAATGGCTGGCATATTAGTTGTAATAACTCCCAGTTTATATATGTTTTGTATTTATTAAATCTTAATGAATAATTCTAGAAAATTACATTTCTTTGAGAGTCGCCAACGTTCTTTAGTAAATGTTGATAATGTAGGGCCGAATTAGAAATCTATTTAAATCTTATCATAATCGTTAATACATTATACATGTGTTACGTTTTAGAGACGCGATGACCCATTCCGCCGTGAAATTCCCGGATTCTTCAGGGTTGAAATTAACCCCAGTCGTCCTACACAAGCGGACATAATGGGTGCTCCCGTAGGACTTGACGATGTCACGCAGCCAGCCGGCAAACTGCGACACGGACCGCTTGTCCCTGGTTATGCTTATGTGACACCTTACTTCGTCGGGCCGATGGCAGAGACCAGCCCGACATTCTTATAAACTCATTCACGGCATTGCAGTTTCGATATACTGCCATTCCATATCGCCTTTCTAAAGCGTACCACGTGTTCCTTTACTTAATTTTATTATTCTATATATCACTCCGCCTCTGCATTATCTTCGTAATTCACTCTCAAATAAATGTTTGCCCTTAGTTATAAATAAATATTTTAATTAAATAAATATATGTCTGCCGCTACTCTTAAATCTTACTTTAGACTCTTGCATTGCAAAGGTATAAATCCCTCCAGGCATGCATTAGAAATACTTACTCGAGAATTTTAGGTAGCTAGATTACGCCTTCAAATAAATGAATTCCTTTTGTAAACAAATAAATAAATGTATTCTTTAAAATATAATCATGTCGCAAATCCCGCTACTGAAGCTTTTAATCCATAAAATATTGTTAGTAAATGATCTTATTAAAATGTGTTAATAAATAATTTTAAACTATACGTCTGCAGTTACGTTTCATTTATTCGATACCCATTCTATATAATATTTCCTCGATTATATAAATACGAATGTTTAACTAATATTAGTTTGATTATTGGCTAACTCGAAAATAAAATCATGAATCTCTTGCATATCCCTGACCACCGTGCCTAAAGAAATATTTACTAATGTCGCAGCAGATGCGTTGTTTCGTGGATTGTATTGTGGAACCGACAAACTATGTTCGAACTCAGTACCACGGATGGCTTCGCTACCTCGATGGTGCTGCTGTTCTGTGTGGTGGTCGAATTCTGCATTATGTTTACGAGTCACACGTTTTCTGACTGTTACAATATCCACAAAAATTGCCCAGCATATATACTTGTACAACCGAGCCAAACAGAATGACAAATACAAATCGATTTTTCTCGATAATGATCTCACTCCTGGCAATACTTTCTGTGCCGAAAGAGATGACAGAAAAAGAAAACACACAGAGGTTCTTGGGTAATTGCAATGGATTCACATTCTATCAATAGAAAGGACTCATTCATCCCATTGTCAAAAAAAAAAAAATGAAACATTTAAATGCTGCATTTACATATTTTCATTTATATATCAAACTATGTCCACATATATAGACATAGTTCTAATTGCTAAACTCTGAACAGTGCTATGACTTTGGCAATAATCTGTTGAAAGAACTCTTAGTGCAACTATGAATTTCAATTTTTACCATTTCATAATACTCTATTATAATGAGTTTATAAGAATTACATTATTTGATGAAAAGAGAAGTAAACATTTAGAATAATTAAAGAATGTATCTTCATATTTAGAAACAATCTCAAATGAAATAAATAAACTTTATAAGCTCCTGATATTCCTATTTCCATAATTAAGAATTGGATAGAAGTCAATATTCGTAGAGCATACAAAGTTTTATTTGAATGTAATATCAATAAATTACAAAAATATTTATAATTTTACTCTGAATTTTTCTTATTGTAATAAGCAAATATATATGTACTCAGTACAATTTTTAAGAAGCCTAAAAACCAATGATAATGAATTTTGATTTACTTGCGACTAGTTTTACTTTTAATAGGTATAATTTGGTTTTAAACTGATTTTTATAAATTTTACTTTGTGCATTGTTGATATTTATCAGTTCAAAACAAATTATAAAATAACCTTTTATACTGTAAAACTTAACACTCTAAACTCTTTAATACAAACTATTTTGTTTAAAAATAAATTTTAATAATTCATATCCATGTGTATATTCAAGGATATAAAACTTGCATAATTATTTCATTGTATGTTATTCATTAAAGTTTTCTTTACACTCCCGAGATTAGTTTATTTTTTGTAAAAAAAAAAAAAAAAAAATCGTTATTCTTACCTATTCATATCCTATCCTGAATTTCTTTATTTATAATTATGTAATTTAATTTAGTTAGAGTTTATAAAAAAGATTATTACAATTTTTGTATATATTTTATTTCTTTAAAATTCCCTTGTGAGTCAAAAGATTCAGATGAAATAATGATTGTTTATGATGCAGTTTTGATGACTTAGGAATGTGCTAGATAATTGATTCAGTATGTCAGTGTATATATTATTTTCTATAATTAAGTCAAACTTGATTTAATTATTTGTTTAAGAAATACAAACAATTTGGGATAATTACCCCTATCTGTCTTGAGGTGGAGAATTTAATGTAATATGTAAGTTCTCTGCCCATTATCAGATAAAATAACAGAGTGGTAAAGTACAATTGCAAAGCAATAACATGAAATTATAATTAATAATATAGTATGACAGCAATTATCTATTCTACAAAAACTTATGGATTCAATAACAATTAGATTAAAGAAAAATTAGAAAATTCATAAATTTTATGCATATTATGTTTGTCTGTTTAGCACAACAATAACCATGATTTTTAGAAATTTTGGACACTCCTATGCATTACTCCAGTAATCACTTTATGTAGCCATTTGAGCTCATATTACCGAGTAAATTAGTACGTTTAGATTTCATTTCAAATGTCCCAAAGTTTAAAGTTAGTGATGATACCAATTGTTCCAGTCTTCGAAAAGCTGTCAAGTTCTTTGATTATATGGTTAAGTGAAAGTTATTAATTTAGTTTTTAAAGAAAAGAAGTTATATGTTGAAGCTCATACTACCGAGTAAATTAGTACGTTTAGATTTCATTTCAAATGTCCCAAAGTTTAAAGTTAGTGATGATACCAATTGTTCCAGCCTTTGAAAAGCTGTCAAGTTGTTTGTTTATTAATTTAGTTTTTAAAGAAAAGAAGTTATATGTTGAAGCTGGTTGATATTTACCATAAATGAATAGCCAATTCATAAATAGTAAAAAAGAAATAGAAATTTATGTTGAAAGGTTCCAAATATTATCCATAGTAAGTGTTAAGTAAAACCACTAAACATCACATGATCACCATTTTTTATGCTTACACAAGCTGTTTACACAGAGGCTAAACTCTTCATACAGTAGCATTGATTACTCTGTCTTGCACTGGTGATGCTATACTGTACAGAAGTTTAGTCTCTGTGTAAGTACATTATTAAGTATTTGGTAAAGATTGTAAAAAAATATTAAAATTGTGATTGGAAGATATTAACAGAAGATTTGGTAGATAATAATGCCAAAAAGTAATATATTGTCTCATCAAAAAGCATTGAGTTTATATGAAAACTAGCAGAAATAATGTTTTGGTAGATAGTAATATATATATATTAAAAAGAAATATTGCTTTATCAAAAAGTTTTGAGTTTAAAACATCTTATAGATATTATATTTGTATATTTCATTATCATCAATTTTTATAAGAATAGAGAATATTAATAAATTCTATATATGCTATTTGAGGAAATGATTAACACATTCACTTTTATATTCTAAAGTTAAATACAGTACAATTCAGTTTTCTAGTGTGACACTTTCTGAACACATTCATTTTATATCTTTTTTGGCAAATAAATATACTATCCATTATAAATAATTATTTCTATTATGCTATAAACTGTTACTCACTAGCTCATATATACACTTTATAAACTTAATTAAAGATTGATATTTTCTATTCAAGCATGGTACTTAGTTATATCAAAAAAACATTTTAATTTCCTTTTATAATTAAAGCATATGAATAAATATTTATGGGAAAAAACATCACCAAAGCTTTTTATCTGGTGGCTCACATCCTTGCCTTCATATGTCTTCTTTGTTATAGTTGAGTATTTATTTATTGATAACTAATTATTTCAATTCAGTTTTCACAGGTGGCATATTCCTAACATTCATTTGTAGATATATTAATGATTATAAATAATCATTTCTACTAGGCTACAGATTACGTCCGAATGTGAACTTTAAACTTACTTAATTATAGAATAATTTAGCAGTAAATTAAAGCATAAATATTATTCTTTGTTTTTCCTATTCATGTGGTATTTTAAATATCCCAAGAAACTTTAATTCTGATGAAGGTTGGTTCTGTCAGAAATATTTCGTAAGGGATTATTACTTTTTTTAATGTTATTATTGACATATTTTAAATGAATATGAAAATTGTAAGTTTTTAATACAGTATCTTTATAATGTTAAGCATGGATAGGAAAAAAAGGAGGAATTAAATGAATAATATTCATGCTGGAATTTATTAGTAGAATTATTAATATTTAATTCAGTTTCAAGTGTATTTCTGCGCTGCAAAATTAAATGTTAATTTGTAGTCTAATAAAAATGACTTTTTATGATGGTTATTTATCAAGAATATATTGTCAAATTTTTGTTCTCTGAAAATGTTGCACTTGAAAATTGAATTGTGGTAATTTGCTTTGGACAAATACTGAACTATGATGATAAAGATGTAAGGGCAAAGATCTGCACTAACTTATGAAGGCAGATTCTGTTACAAAGATATCTTGAGGATCTTTTACTTTTTTCATATGTCTTTATAAATGTAAGAGAAGAAAGCTCTTTGATATAAATATACTTATAAATATGCTCTCTCATTTTATACTTAACCGCATTATTTTTTTTATTTACTAATTTTTTTTTTGTTAGTATAATAATTTTTAAATTTAATTTTATTATACATATGCATTGTGTATATACATATCAACAATATATAGCCATGGCTTTCTAAATTTGTGTAAAAACTTGGAATTAAGTAGCATGAATGTAGCCATTAAACTGTAATTTGTCTTTATTTATCACTCTCTTAACATTACCATGATAAATTCCTGTTTAAGTACATTTTTTATGATTGAAATTAAACTGTTAATATTTTTTGTCATGTATCTGATTTCCTGAAAGATTTATAGACTTTTATTTTTCTCTCAAACTAATCTTGGACTCTGAAAACTAATCATATAAGTTTAAATTTGACTAATTCCTGTCAGTTTGTGACTTATCACTGACTTTGTAAACTTGATATAGTAAATAAACATTTCTCACTTGCTTTTATTTTGTCTTATTTTGCACAGTTTTATAATTATTATTTATAAGCAATGTAATTTCTTTTTAAATAAATATTCAGAAAATACCATTATCTGATATTTTATTAAAGTGAATAATAATGTAAGCAAATTTGCATTTGTTTAGAATATCATTTTTATATTTTCATAAAATTTTTCTTCTTTTTCCACTATTTCTGATGTATCATATGAACTATGTATTTCATTTTTCAATTACTACACTGACTACTGTAGTGGTTTTATTAATTGAATACAAACATCTATGTATAACTTTGTAATATTATACACAATCTTTTGGTTCATGCCTTATACACAATATACAGGAAGTTCCCTAGCTATGAACGTTCGAGTTACAAACATTTCGCTATTACGTAACCGCGTACGGACTTTAGATCTTTATCTTTGCCTTGATAAAAAAAACTATTTACATACATTCGTAATTGAATTTTTTTCTAAAGAAAAATAAACTTTGCAATTTAGAAAATAATTAAAAATATATGTTAGAGAACAATAAAAACCTATTTAAAATACGGTAAATCTTCCCATCTCTTTGACATTGATTACTTTTATTTGTAGCATCATCACGGACTGGCTTGATTACTGTTTATTTTTAAAAGTAGTTTGTGCGCGATTATGTTACATATACACTGTATATATTTCTGTTTTGGTGAACTTTTTTCATTTTTATTAATTAAAAACATTTGTGACAAACGAAAAAACAACAGTGTTGTTACAACTAAAAAGAAAGCAAGATCTCATAAACCCCAAATGGTCGAGACAAAAATGGATATAATTAGACATTCTGAAAATGGTAAATCTTTTGCTTCAATCAGACATTCATGTAATTTAAACCGATCAACAATATACACAATTGTGAAAAACAAGAACAAAATTAAGGAATATGGTAAAAATTGTGGAAATATTTTTTCAAATATTGTTTCAAAAAGACATGGCAGAATAATGGATAAAATGGAGAAATCTTTGGCTTTATGGATTGAAGATCAGCATCAAAAAGACATCCCAGTGAATTTATCAATTATTCACGCTAAGGCTCTTAGTTTGCATGCACATTTGAAGAAAGAATTAAAAGAAGACTGCTGTTGATTTTGTAGCAAACAATGGCTGGTTTCACAAATTTAAAATGAGGTATTTTTTATATAATATTAAATGTACTGGGGAAGGTGCCAGTGCAGATAAAAAAGCTGCCAGTGAATTTATTTCTACTTTCTCTAATGTCATTAAAGATGGAGCTTATTTTCCATGCATAGTCTTCAATGTAGATGAGACAAGATTATTTTGAGAAAAGATACCTGCACATACATATTTAGCAAAGGAAGAATCTCAGTTACACTTGGGTATAAACCTTCTAAAAACAGATTAACATTGCTTCTTGGAGGTAATTTAGCTGGTGATTTTAAATTGAAGCCAATACTAATTTATTAGACAGAAAATCCTAGAGCATTGAAAGGAAAAGATAAAAGAATGCTTCCAGTCATTTGGAAATCAAATCCTAAAGCCTGGGCTTCTGCACAGCTTTTTCAAGATTGGTCCTCACATCATGTGCTTTATGTTAGGCAATATTGTAGTGAGAATAATTTATCATTTAAAACACTATTGCTTTTAGATAATTCTCCTGGACATCCAAAATCCATGCAAAATTTATATCCAAAAGTTAATGTTATGTTTATCCCCCTCAATACAACAAGTAAAATACAACCTATGGACCACTGTGATAGCTACTTTTAAGCAGTGTTATATGAGAAGATTAATGACTCAAGCAATGAAGGCAATTGACAAGGAAGTTGGATTTACACTAAGAGATTTTTAGAAAAGTTATAATATATGGAATGCAATAAATATTTTTGGGGGTGCATGGACTGAAATAAGAGAGTCAATAATGCAAGGTTGGAAAAAAATATATCCTCAAATGATGAATGCTTTTATGGACATTTAAAAAATTCCTGAAGATATCACAACTGAATGTCACTGATGAAGATATTGATGAGTTAATGCAATCTCACTTAGAACCTCTGTCAAATGAAGACTTGATTAAACTACAAGAAATGAATGAAGTACAAAATGAAGAAGAACCTGTTAATGAACTTATTGTTAAGAGTTTGACAATCAAGAATATGAATGAAGTCTTCATTCATCTTGACAAATTTTTGACCATCATGGAAGAATGTGATCCCAATGGAGAGCATATATCTAGTGTACAAGGGCATTAGAAAAATACAGAATGTTACATAATTCTTTCTCAAGAGAAGAAAAAGAATACAATTCAATGAACTCTTGATAAATTTGTAAACAAAACTTCATAAAATCAATAAAAAATAAATATTGTATTTTGAAAACCCTTTTTGATGTTTTTTTTACAAACCTCTACTTTCAAACAATTTCAACTTCCAAACACATGTCAGCAACCAATTATGTTTGTAACTAGGTGACTGCCAGTATATAGTTAAAAAAATGTTTTTTTTATTTTTTAGATGCAAAAATATTGAGAAGAACGAGAATATGATTCTTCTTCTTTAAAAGTTTTCAAATAATTTGAAATTAGAATTAGCCTGAATAGACTGGCATACTAATTGCTATACTACAAGCTTTTTAATTTAGCTAAATATATATTTTTATTTATATATGCTTATGTAAATGTGTTTTTTATTTACAATAAAAGATGCTTTAGAGATGTGATATTACTTCATATATCTATATGCCTGCTTGTCTATTAAATATAAATAACTTGGGGTCACTGCAGTTTTCACAGTCTATATACAATTAGAAAAGTGATTCTTAAATGTAAAAAGATTAAAAAATGAACAACTGATGTATGAATCTACTATCATAAAAAGTTCATCAATTAATTGGAAGCTTCAATTATTTAAAAAATTCTGACTGGAAAAGCTTGTTTTATTATGAATTTCTTAATTTAGATGAGATTTATTTAAATATTTCCTTGCAAATCATTATATGTATATTTTCTCTCTAGAAAAATGTATTATATAGATGTGAGTAAATAAACTCAATAATTTGACACATTTTTCATATATTCTTAAAATAAGTGTCAATGAGAGAATACCTTCCCTTTCATTCTAGCATACATGTTATTAACTATAAGTAGAACAGAAAGTATTCGATTTTTATTCAGCGTTGTAGGAAGAAGATAAATCTTCATCATTCTCCTACTTCCTTAATCTTAACTTTGCAATAGTTTTTGATCAGGTTTTGTCTTTTGAAAACCTATTGCCATTAACTCTCTAAAAGATTATGAGAGAGAAAAAAATTAATAGAATTTCTAGCAAGATGTGCAGAAATAGCTGATAAAAGAAAATATCAGTCCAAGCTGGACTGAAAGAGAAATGAAAATAATGTTAAACTTTCTCCTGAGACCTGATTCAGACAACTGCATTGGCTTCACTTCTTATAAAAAGATTGCAACAGATTAACAACTATTGCCAAATACTATTTTAAAGAAGTTTATATATTTCTTTTTATTTTATATGGAAACAATTATTTCTATAGTCTGTGCTATTGTGTGTGTGTGTGTAAGTATGTATATATTGATACATGCAAAATAAAAACAGAAAATCATTCAAATTCTCAATACCTGGCAATTGGCAAACCTGGTGAGGTAATGCCATCTCTTTTTCTCTATGAGGAGCATTGACAGGATCTTTGCCTTGTAATGAATTATTTAAAGACTGTTTAATATATGTATTGTTTTCTCATTGGAGGAACATAACACTATTATGCTATATACTTGAACTTGATAGCACATTGCATAACTCATACAATAAACTATTTATTTGTACTCTTGTATAATGAATTTGATTCATTAAAATATAAAATCTCATATAGGAAATATGGTATATTAATTGCATGTAACCATCTCATGTCAAATGGATTGTCAAAATAATAAAATTTTCTGGACTGATATGGAGAAGAGAGGGATTAAGAGTAGAAAAATTGGATTAAACTTCAAGAAACTGTCATCCTACAGTTGAATTATATTGATTGAAAAGGTTAATGATGATGAATAACATAAGAAATTATGATTTATATTGTAGCACTAGAATGACTTCTTAGAATAAATTGTATTGGGACATTGGCTTACTGTATTAATAATTTTTGTTAGTCATTCATTAGATTAGAGATTATCCAATAATGACTATTTCTGTAGTGTAATTTTCACTACCACTATCATGCGAGCTAGGGATTGGTTTCTACTCATTTTCAACACCTTGTGGAGCGTTATTAATATAAACAGGACCAAAGATGTGAAAAAGATCTAATTCTCAAGATTGTTCAATATATGTAAATAGGTAGCAAATTAGTACAGTTTAATTGATAATTGATTTACTATAGTTGATTACCACTGATAATGATCAAATATTTTTTACTTGGTCATAATACATCTTTATTTATCTATTCCACCCATGTGGCTGGAAACATATATGTATAAAGATTGAAAACAATGTTAAAATCACATAATTACAACTTTACAATTGTTTTAAAAGATTTCTAATTATAAGATCTTCATACTGACTCGTAAATCAAAAGATTTCGCGTATGTTATTTTGTATAGAAATTGTGGACTTAATCAGTGAATTAGTTAATAGCTTCATGCTCTCAAATCAAAATGCTTTAGATTCATCTATATATTTAGAAATTAGGTCTAAGATAAGAGTGGCCATTCTTGTCTTTTGAAGTCATTAATCTTGTGTGTAGATTTGTAGAGGTTCCTACTGTTGCATTTTAAATGCATAGTCTTAAGGTTATAGCCTTAATATTGTATCATCTACAAGTAGATGGTTCAAAGATATTGGCATTTAAAATATTTAAAAGCTAAAGAAAAAAAAAGTAAATGTAAAGATCTTTTAAATTGACACATTTTAAATTATTTTTTTTAGTTTGTGTAATTTGTTATTTTTTAAAACGTACAATGAAAGTTAATTTTTCGTTCATATGTAATTAAAAATAAAAGTTAAAGTTGGAAAGAATAAAAGACACACATATTATTAATCCAAATAAATAAAAAGAAAAATTCCGAAATAAAAGATTATAATCATTAAAACCTTTTTTGGAAAGCTAATTAAAGTTGGCAGAATTATGCTGAAAGAAAAAAGACTTTGTAACTTAAATTTAAGAAAGAGTGTACAAGATTATCTCTTGTATGCTGATAAAAGGACAAAAGAAAATAGATGTGCAGAGAAGTCTCAAAATGAATCGCAACTATAAAAGATCAGAAAAACTTAAAACTGGGTCTTTGTCTTTTCCTTAACTAGCAGCTTCCATTAGGTCCAGGATAGAGAAAATGTCCTATCCTGGACTACTCATATGCAGACTGCCACTAATCATATGTTGAGGTGAATCATCATGTGGAATGGAACCGATGAGTTTTCAGATATCTTTCTTCGTAGAGGTCACTCAGAAAAAAAACATCGAATCTAGCCATTAGGATAGGCCAAGATTCTGCAAAAATGTTGACAGAGTGAAACTAGTTAACTTCAATGGGCTCTTCAAAGCGCGTACTACAAAACCTACCGGTAAGATTATTCATATCCTGATTGTGACTAAATTAAGCTTATAATATAATCCTGATAGAGACTTTCATTTAAAGAACTTTCTAGAAGAAACTTGGAAGTGGACTTCAATGGAGAAACTGTTCTAATTAATTGATTCATGTCTGGATTTGCATGCATGTATTCTTTCCAACTTATTAGTAATTTGTGTTTTTAATATTTTAATTTGTTAGAATAAAATATTTATTTCTAATATCAACTATTCATTGTACATTATTAATGGTAGTTATTAAATTTATTAATGTTAGTTTATTAGGATTTGAGCATATAATTTACCTTTGTCAATATTTGTTGATTAAGCCTCTGGAATAATATTCTCTATAAAAAAAACCAAAGTAATGTTGCAATTATGTCAAATTGAAAGGAAATAATCCCTGTGAGTATACACGACAAAACTTGTTTTTCTTTATCAATGGGATCGTTTTGTTTTTGTATTACTTCAGTTATTGTCTGGATTTCTTTTTGACAACAGCTATTCCGATTGATATACAGTTGTATATTTTCAGTTTTTTTTTTTTTTTATTGGTTTAATTTGTTTATATAAAAAAGTATGTTTATTAACATTACTCTTAAGAATCCTAGCATACTCTACAATCTCATGCTACATTTTTGGAGGGAAATTTTTTAGTAGAAATCTCCATAACATGTAAAATATTTTGTTTCAAGGCAATAATTCCTGTTATATATTACACAGTAAGTATAGTATGAGTATACTTAATGTGTTTTAATAAATATTATTTAAAAATCAAACTCATTTACTGTTTGTTTAGTAACAATTTTTTTGTATAATGGTGTCATTTCATTAAGATCGCAAATCACATTTTTGTTTTGATTGGGATTGTCATTTTTAATTAGTGTGAAAGTCATACGTATAGTCAATGTGTTTTTATAAATATTTAAAAACCAAAATTATTTGCTGTTTGTTTAATGCATATTTAAACAAACAATTTTTTTGTGTAATGCCTTTCATTAAGATTGCAAATCACATTTTTTTTTTGATTTCAAATGTCATTCTTAAAAGTTGTTAGTGTTCAAGTCATACATATTTGACTGTCTTGTTTTTTAAAACCCAAAATCATTTACTGTTTCTTTAGTGCGTATTTAAACTAACATTTTTTGTGTAGTGCCATCATTTCATTAAGATTGCAAATCACATTATGTTTTATTATGTTTTTACTTTTAGTTATTTTTAGTCCTGCAACACAGCATGTATTAGACCTACTATACCCTTTTCACATTCATATCACCCCCCCATATCTTTGCCAAAAAAAGTCATGTACAAGATCTGTGTACATGTTATTTTGATCAGATCCCAAGATTACAAAGTTATCAGCGGATTGATACAAATGTGAACAGGCGCAGTATGTCTAATACATGCTCAGTGTTGCAGCTGTAATTACCAAAGTACCAAAAATTTTAAACATTCAAAGAAAATTCAACACTTGGGATTTTTTAAAAGCATTAGCAAAATTTCTCTTACAAATCCATACTACTTAGAAGAAAGGCTTCTAACATATTTAGGACCATCAGGAAGATCTGAAGCTAATAATAATGACAGTGACAATAATATAAATTATGAAGAATTGAAGTAATTATTTTTTATTCTTTTAAATGTCCATTTGGAAATGTAATTATACTATAAAATAATACTTTTCTAATGAGCAATATCATTATACTGGGTGTAGTATTTATATTAAATTACATGTAGCTGTCATAGATTAAAATATAATTGATATAACATTAAATAAATAAATAAATGGATTTTATTTATTTATTTAAATATTTTTTCA
The DNA here is from genome assembly GCA_028023455.1 of Epiperipatus broadwayi. NCBI lineage: Eukaryota > Metazoa > Onychophora > Udeonychophora > Euonychophora > Peripatidae > Epiperipatus > Epiperipatus broadwayi. The sequence goes on along the minus strand of JAQFVV010000049.1, from coordinate 1,252,519 downwards.
TAACATTTTTAAAATTGTAATCTGATAATTATAATTTAGCACACATTTGCATTAAAAAATAATTCAATTAAAAATGATATTTTTCAATTTAGATAGTTTGTCATTGTTTGGGAAATCAAGTGACATTGAACAGGCTAAGCACAACACTTTCATTCAATTGATTAAACTGAGATTTTTTTAAAAACTTTTCTTGGTCGACAATTGATCTGGAATTTTTAATATTTGAATTTCTACTTTCATAGCTGTGCTAACATGTGCAGTACAATATACTATATGTATATAGCTTAAATTTTGCTAACGCATTGAAGAATATTTGTATAAAGCAATAAAAATGTACTTGCTATCTCCACAGTGCTAAATCTTAAATATGTCTTAGTTGAATTTTCTTTTTTACAACTATGCTATTCATATTCATATTTGTACATATTATAAATTGATGATTAATACATTTAAGAATATTTATAACCAATGACAAAAGTAAATTTAGCGTTTCTATAATGCAAAACTTTAAATATGGTTTGACTTGAATCTCCACTCTCATAGCTGAAGTAAATTGTAAAGTGCTATTGATAGCTAACTTGCCCAAGAGTATTTATAACAAATATCAAATCTACACATACTAGATATAGTGTTAAATCTTAAAGATATTTAAAAAGTTTCCAGTTCTAAAGGAAATGATTCCAGGTCTCATAGGAATATGTGATTTTCTTCAATCAATGAAATATGTAATCCTATGAGGACCATGATTATTTATTCATTTACTTTACAATGATTATCATTGCAAAACTTATACCTAAATATGTTTTTAAAGTTTATTATTGTATCAGATGTACCCGGCCTTTGGCCTATAAAGGATGTGTTTTTTTTTAATTGGTTGCTTTAACAAATTTTTTAAAGATTTAATTATATTTTAAGCACAACGTGGTATTTGAATACCATGCCACACACTGGGCAGCCATTTTTAACATTCTACCCACAATATTGTTCAAAGAATTTAGTGTGTATAAATAGTTATTACCCTAAGCTTCGAGCATGTATATTTATGAGCAAAGGCCGAAGCCCCTCTCAAGCGCCAATCTTATCCATTCAATAAGAATTATACGTCTCGAAAGCGCAAACAAAAGTTCCAATGAATACTCTTTGGGTATTTATCCGAACTAGCTCAATCTCGAGGGTCTGGAAAACAATGTTTATCGGGAGAACAAAGCTATGGAGGATCTCATTAAGAGACACCTTCTATCTCTAACTATAATTTCTATCTAAATCCAATCCTATTACAATAGCCCATCATTTAACAGAAACCCAGAATGTAAATAATATATATAAGTGGTAATTAATTCTAAGATTTATTAGCACGTGCACACATATATTAATATCTTAAACATATAATTCACTTATTCCCTTACATATACATATATAATTCATACACATATTAACAAAAGTGTGTGATTACACGTCAGAGTTGCATTTTCTTAAACAATTTAATAAATTATTAATTTACTTTATTTAAATTGAAATAACACATGTTTCTTTAGCCGTTATTAAATGTTCATTTAAGGCAGATTAAGAAAAGATCAAAGTTACCTCTTAAGAGCGAATGTTCACGTGGCTGAGGCTAATAATCTGTAAGCTTACAGCGTAGAGAAGATGTTGGTTTTAACGAAAAGTCGCTGGTCCGAACGATGATGATAAGTTCTGAAATATTCTGACCAAAACAATCCCTATTAGAATTTAAGTAGATGAGTTTGGCTTGATTGTGAGAGGCTCTGGTTGTTAGAGTTCCGTGGCCATTACGCTTGGTTGACTCAATGGCAAATCCATAAATAAAGTTCAGGCGGGTTCCACAATATATGTCCATTGAGCGGTCTGATGAACCTAGACAATTATTCTACCCCCGCATGTATATGGAGTACATTATGAATAAAATTCTTAATTAATACTTAGGTTGATCAGTTTATACGTCTTTCTCTGCTTCTGTCTATCACTTCACTGCTTTTTTTCTAATTTTAAAAATCACTACTAAAATCACCGAGAACAAAAATAGTTCTATTCATTAGTGCTCTTTAACTTCACTTTTCCTTTCTATTCTTACGCCGATGGTCCGATCTCATGAATGCTATTTCTTTCATTGTTTTAAAAATATGCTCGACCAGTTCTAAGAATTCCGGTGGACAGTCATTAACTGGAACTGCCCGCGGCACAACTTTCCATTCTATTGATTATTTTCCAGCCTTATATGTTTAATAGGTTTTGATTAAGAAACACGTGTTATCACTGGCATTTAAATCTATCTTATGATATTAATAAACGAAATATCTATTTAAAACACAAATAAATAAAAAATATAACGCAACTCTACATATAATCGCTTCTCTACATTCTCACATATAAATATATTAGTAATTTTCACCCATTATATTAACACATACAGCAAATATATATACATTCATACCTTTAATTGATTAACGTACTCATTCATACTCTTGTGTAACAGGGTTCGAATGACTATTGTAAATTTTTACCACTTCGACCTATTTACTTCGCAACAACACTGGCAATTAAACCCGTATTCGAACCCAGCTACTGTTACAATATGTTTATTTAATTTACATTTATAATTTTTCAAAATCTATACAAATATCACTATATATGTAACATTTAATTTTAGCAATTGTTTTGTAACCTGATTTATTACTCTGTGAATTTGACATATAAATACATGTGAGAAATTTACAATTGAAAAATTGAAAACAAAAATGTTTAGAACAACCTGACCTTGAGAAGTGTACCCAGAAAGATATTAATAAAGCTAAATTAAAATTTTTAAATATACCTGTTATATTTGATATGTGAATTTGACAGTGTTGCATACGACTGCTTCTTAAAAAAATTATAGTTATTAATGGCAGAATTACTTCCTTAGCATAAAATATAATATAAATTATGATTTAGTTAGATATAGTTATTAATTTATAAAAACCAATCCCCCCCCCCCCAACAGATTTCTCAATTGTGAATTTGACAGTGTTACATAACTACAAACATAATAGGTTTTTAAAATTATTTTGACACATGACAGCCTCACAAAAATACATACATTTACATCCTGTGACAGCCTTTCTAACAAATATACTCTCACCAATCAGACAACAGAGAAAATAGCGATTATATATAAACAGATTGCTTGCTACAAATATATTTAGGATAAGTACCAACTAATTGAAGTACATATAACTAAATCTTCAAATATTTTCACATAAACATATACTGGATTTATGTATGGTAATGCTCTTTATTGACAACTTTAAATAATATCACATGAATTATGTCACTATGCAAATTTATGCTAGACTGTTTTGTTAGGCTTTTATAAAATTAAAATTTTTAAATCAAGATATATGATTGTATTGGACTTATGATTACAGTATAACATTAATTTTATATTCAATTATTGTTAGGGAAAAAAAATTTAAATTTTGGTTTAATTTTATATTTATAATGTATATATTTATCATAATATTGTTTATATTGCTGAAATAGTTTAATGTTGTCTTTTATTTCCAGTTGATAGAACTTCATATAAAATTAAAAATGCCATAAAAAATATAAAGTTTTACCAATAAATGTCTAGACATTTGCTTGATGCTTTTATCTTTATTTACAATTTTAAAATTCATCTAGTTTTATTCATGTTTGATTGCTGAAAGAGTATAAACAATATACATGTTACTGTACTACATATATGTGTTGATAAGAGAGATATTGGGAATATATTCAAGAAAGAATGAGATTGCTCAAAAAATACATCTGGGAAGTCATTAAGATTGCCACAGAAAATCAATTGATTAAAAATGTTTAGACAGAATTGTTATTACTATGAAGAAAGTATATTAGTAAAGGTGAGCTATAGCAGGTTTATAGAAGACCATTGTTAATTAAAGATTTTTTTATATCTATTCACAAAAGACTCAATTATCTGATAATTATTTTTACTCTTTAGTTCAAAGGTAGCCACTGTTTTGCAGTCAGTGCACCAATTTTTCATGCACGAGTTCAGATGTGCTATAATTTTTTTTCATTATTTACTGTTTGAGAAAATATGTTATTAGAGATAAATAATATTTAATGTTTTTTTTTTATATACAATATAATATTGTACCATAGGGGGAGGGGAGTTAGAAATTTAAACATTATTTACTTTAATGAGAATTCTGAGTCTGTTTGCTTTTGACCAGAATATTAATATTAGGAATTAAATTTGTTAATGTAAGAAACAGAGCCTAAAAATATTTGAATTGGTCAGTCTTAACCTAGTTTTTTTTTTTATTACTTTAATGGATGAAAATTTTTGTAAAGAACAAAATTTCAGATACAAAAGTAAAACTTATTATCATTTGCTCTGGATTAGATTAGGCAAACTGAATTTTTGGTATAATTTTTTTGTTTTTCTGATTGTTAATAAGTACTGGCTTTTAAATAAGTTATTACTTTACAAGATCTAGATTAACTTTTTATTGTTATGTTCAGAAATTCTGATGTTCTACATTCAGTCCCTCAATGTGCCACATTTGGGGAACTGATAATAACTGGATGCCATCATTTTACTCTTTTCTTGTGCTTTTAAATTGGTATACCCACTCAATTATGTAATTTTTAAAATCCATATTTCATTTTTTTAAATTTCTCTTTGAAACTTATTATTTCCACCAGTTTCTAAATATATAACCAATCTATTTTTTTTTCTTCCAAATATTGTATAATTGTGTTTTATAAAACAATTCTTAATATTGAAATAACTGATTTTCTTTAAAAGATGTGTCATTTAAAATTTATCTTTACCATGCAGGTACAATATTGTTATGCTGAATACATATTATCCAAAATCCAATATTATCCAAACAAAATTTCAGAGATGGTCTTTAACATTTTATAATAATCATGGTAGTTTGTATACACTTATATAGCCACCCGCCCTCCCAAAAAATCCCATTTAGTAAATATCTGTAAATTACTATGCATAATTGTAATGTATTGCCTCATTTCTTTCTATAATTAGCAGATTTTGGTTTGGGTTTACAATGAGGAAATAAAAGAACTTTGTTGAAATCAGAAAAATCTCAGGATCCAGAATTTTTGTATCAATAGGTGTTTCATCTGTTTTATTAAGTTAAAATATAAGTAGATATATAATTTCATTATTACTGCATATATTCTGGATTGTTCAATACATTTTTTGAACCAGAAAACTTGACAAAAATGAAACTTGATGGTTTTGATAATCCTAACCTAAGCAACATGACATCCCAGAGTTCATGTTGTTTTTTCAAATCTCTCCACAAAGGCTTTTTGATAGTTGTAACAGAATAATTGATTGACATTATTCAAAAAATTGTTCATCTTTCATTATATATTTAGCACGATATTTCAATATATCTTGATTTTTTTGAGAATTTCAGATTTTTTTAAAATACACAACTATCAACTTTAGTTCTATCGAGGAGAACAATGGTTTTTTACCACTTATTTGATGATCTGGAAATACATAAACTCTAATTAAAATAATTGGTCATCATCAATAGAAAGACAAAAGTATATTTTTATATAACTTCAATCAATCATTAATTTTCTTATTTTACCAATACCATAAGACTTTAGTTTAGTAGTATAGTTACCAATTCAAGAATTAAGATTGTCTGGATTAACTCATCTGAATAAAGTAAAACAAGAAAATATTTTACTTTGATTCTATTGAATTACTTATCTGATTGAGAATTTCACTATTTTTTAAACATGAGAATATCAGTTTTAATAATGCTAGGGTCAGAATTGGTTTTTTTTTATTATTATTTATGATTAATGACCATTCTAGTACATACATTTCAGTTAAGATAATTGGAAAGCTATTTGTAAACAGATAGTATATTTTTATATAAAATTTATCAATGGTATAGTGGTGGGTTTGAGAGTTAAAGAATGCCATTTTGATCAGTTGATGACTTCCAATCAACTAACTTTATAATTATGAATTTTTTTAGTGTTGAAAAACTTAAATGTATTGAATATTATTTGTACATTAAAGTATTTTTATTTTATTCATATAAATCATATATGAAAATAAGTTTAAAAAATCAGTATATTTTTAAACTTGTGCATCTTAATAATAAAGTTTATGATAGGTAGATAGATAAAAAGATGCAAGATTATTTGACTAATCTACTATAGGATAAAGATTTCTCCAATAGCCTCTCAGAGAAATAGTAAAAGAAATGGCATTACTCATTAATCTTGTTAATTTCATTTGATAAGCATTTGAATAGTTTTTTTGTCACCCTCTAAGAATTATAAGGTATTCATTTGCCTTAGCCAGTATTAGTTTATTAACTCCTAATTATGGATTAGCTCAGTGAATGGAAAGTTTTAAATATGATAGGATTCTGAACAAATTTAAAAGTTTACTCAGACTAGATTTATATCTAGATGACAGTTTTAGCAAGTTGGGATGCTACATCTTCACTTTGATTGATAGCATAAAAGAAATTGTTTTAAATCTGAGATATTAAAATAAATTATATTAAGAGAATAGTAAGCAACACAAATTATTATTAGGTTTTAGTATGTGTATGTGTTTTAGCACATTATTGTTTAAATAAACTAAGATGTGTTTACATAAAGAAAAAAGAAAAAATTAAAGTATAAAGAAAATTACGCTTTTATTTTATCTTTAAAAGATAAAAGTAAATTATGGGCTCAGATTCCTTTGGTATGTATCATTTGCTTTAATAGTAATGGAAGTTGCATTATATTACAATTGTTTTTTTTTTCTTTTATGGTTAGCACATTATTCAACTGCCTATTTTATACTGAAATCTTTACTTTCTAGCTAAGACTAGCTTGATATCCATTTAGCAGATCCTATTTAGAAATTTGTCAAATATCGAAAAAGTCTCCAATCATCACTTGAAGGACTAGCTTGATATCCATTTAGCAGATCCTATTTAGAAATTTGTCAAATATCGAAAAAGTCTTCAATCATCACTTGAATTTGAACTCAAACTACGATTATGGCACTACATACATTGAAGTCTATAATTTATGTTGAATTCTCACTACAGGTAATGACATCTCCATTAATTCTCCATAAAGATATTTCATGTTGTTAAGTGATGCAGGACATTTAATTATTTTATCCTTTAATCTCAAAGTAGGTTTTATCTATGGTTATGGATTTATAGGCATCCAGTCTCAGAATTTACTAATCGATCAATTATCTTTTTTTTTTTTTGCTATAGATCAAGTTGATCTTCATCCAAATTCTTTTAAGATTTATAGTTAGATCTTTGAGGTTTAAGTTCACCTAAATATATATACCTATCTTTTATAAAAATCACTTAATAATTTATTTAGAAAATCCCCATCAACAATTACATAAATTTTGCAAAATATGTCATAATTATTTAAATAAGCATATGTTTTAATTATCCATAAGTTATTTTTTATTTTAAAAAAATATGAGTGATTTTCTTTAAAAATTTAAATACCATAGAGTAAATTATAAAAATTAAATATTAAAAAAAAAAAAAAGAATTCAGGTGTCAGAATGATTTCTGATTCAATATTATAAGTTATAAATGAATTTTTTTAAAATTAAAAATAATCATACATTTAGTGTTTAAAAACAAAACAACTACAGAATTTGATTTGGTAGTGAATTAGAACATTTTATTTAATATATATTTTGCCATTATTGTATCTTCAATTAAAACAAATCAAATTGCAGTTTGTTTAATTATTTCTTAGTCATTATAATATTTTCCCTACTCTTTCTATCTATATACAGAAAACTTAAAGCATGTATATACAAACATATACTTCTTATATCTCTAAAAGCATTTTTTTAAAATTTGTTTTCAATCAATTAAATTCAATTAAAATTTAATTTTTTTAAAAAAAAAAGTTTCAGAATTGAGTCTATTTTCCAAACATATGGTAAATTAGAATCGAAAATTTTATATTTGCATATATATATTAAAATTTGCATATATTTGTTTATCTATGCAACAAAGTAGTTTCTTCTTTATAACTTAAAGCTAAGTCTACTTTTGGTAAAGCTCACCATTACATAGATAAACAAACATAGGAAAATTTGAATTACAAATACAAATGAAGGCAAAAATTAATATTATATATATATGTATTTTTAAAAAAAGACTATTTAAACTGCAGTCTGTTATATTGCTATCAAAATTTAAATGCCTTAATTTTTTACTTGTTTTGAATTGAACAGGTGTCTATCTCAGCACCTTCCTAAGTATGAATCTATTTTGCAAAAATCAAATTAGTTTGAATTTAGCCCACACAGTTGAAATTTTTTGTCCCTTTTTCTGACTTAGCTGTATCTCATACTGTTTGTAATCTGAACTGATAATAAAAAGCAAATTTATTTCATTATAATAACTGATTTTATAAGAAAGGAATCAGTTGAATCCAGTGAAACAAAAGTAATTTTATTTCTATATTTTTGTGATTTTATGGCTATATATTTTTAATTTTTATATATATGTTGTAAATAATAATTAGAATAAAAAAAATAAAATTTTAAACTATTTATATAAAATAAATAATTTTATTAGAAGTGGTATGAGATATTTCTTATAGCATTTTCATGACTAAACCACATTGTAGACATTGCGGATCAATGCCATCAAAAATTCTACTCTCTTATGCTTCACTTATAGTTGGACAATCATTATTATCAATCTTATTTTTTAAAAAAAAAAATAACAAGCTATAATTTAGCATACTTAAACTGCTTCTGATTCTCTTATGCAGATCAAAACTTTTCATTATAATAAAAAGCAAAAAAAAAAAAAAAGAGAAATATCAGATCATATGAAGTAATTATGATGAAATAATGAAAAAATAAGGTAGTTGTTTACAACTCTACGACTTATTTATTATCTGTTTGGGCATTCAATTTTTTATTACCGTATATAATGAAATGGCTTGTTGCTTAAGAGGTCATATGATGTTTGCATACTGGAAATGACTCGGATAATTGAACCTTTAGTTCTCAAGTCCATTGCTCTGTCATTGTATTAACCATTAAGGGCAAAAATTATTAGTTTATCATTTGAAAGATCTTTTGATATGAATTGTTCTTCAGTTTTAAGTTCATATATGAAATCATTATGGGAAAAGTAATCAAATGGTTGGCTATTTGAGTTATTGTTTGACATTTGTGTACTGGAAATGACAGAGTAAAACTGGAATCCATACACTTTTTAGTTCTCAAGTTCATTATTCTATCACTCTATTAAACCATGAAAGGCAAGAATAATCATATAGTTTGTTGCTTCAGAGATCATAGATGTTTGAGACACCAGAAGTGACAAAAGTGAACTAATTGTATGGATCTTTATCTCCTGGATTACTAAGGTCAAAAGAAATGGTTTATTACCATATTTATTCATTACTTGGAAAACTGCATGTGAAAGAATGGATCCATTTTTAAAGAGAGAAAAAAAGTTAATTTATTATAAAATTATCTGCTTATCAGAAATGTTTTTTATCCAAACCATTGCTATGCTGTCTTTGAAAAAACAAACAAACTACAATACCTCTTGTTGACTACACCATTCCAAACATGTAAATAGTAGTAATAGATTTATTTACCAATAAATGTCCTGTACAAAAATTGATTATGATTGTTGGAAAAAATATCTAATTATTTTAGGAAATTTGAAAATATTTGTTACCATGATGAATATTAGTTTTTGTTATACTTATATATTTATATAATATATATATATATTAATGTTAGCAATGGCTACGTATTATAGTCAAAATAAAAATCTTTTTAGGGGTTGTCTAAAAATTAAAATACTAGAACTAATAGAGAGTAACAACCAAGAGCAATTTACCACTGATGATGATTAAATGTTACCACTTGGCTGTAGTATTATTTTCTTTAGTTATGTCAAGCAGTTTTTGGGTAGAGAGCATTAAACATAACTAGAGATTATGTAAATTTGTCAGATTCCAAAAGTATTAATGTTAATATTCATGATCATTATATAGATATAAACTTTTGAACTTTATTCAAAGATTTAATATTTGAGTAGTGAATATGCATTTTTATTGACTGCAGTTAGAGATTTTATCACCATCATTATCAGCCATTTTTAAATGAGTTTGATCACCCTAATTCCTAGAGAAAAAAAGCGGGAAAGTTGTAGAATATTAAGTTAGAAAATGAAAGAAGTAAAAAAAAAAAAGGAATCAGAAACACTATGTGTAATCAAGGAAATGTGATTGTGCAAACACACGATTCTGTTTAGTACAAAAGATAACTAATGGCCTAAAAGTATTTTCTCTCAAAAGTGAACAAACAAACAAAAAAAGGTTTATTTAATTGTAATATTATTATTCTGGTACTTTACTTGTTCTCTCTTTTTTTTATCTCTTTAACTATAAATGATTGATTAGTTAGTGATATAACTGTACTTTCAGCAAATTAGTTTTTTATTACATTTCTAAAATCCTGTATCTCATGATTCTCTCAACTTATTTTTGATATTTGCTTGTAGCAACAGTTTTCTTCACCATATATGCACATTATTCTTCATAAAATTTAAATAATTTTTGGACATTACATGATAATTTATGACTTTATCATCTAGTGTTGATTGCCTCTGGATTTATAAAAGGGAAATACATTTTTCTTAAAGTTATTCTTTATATTTGTCACATGGTAGAGTTTTGAATAACTATTATTCATATGATAGAGTATTTTGAATAATAATTATTAATTTGTTTAATTAAAATACTACTAATAATTTAAATATGAAAAATGAAGATAAACTATTGCCTTATATTAAAATCATGTTATTTTATGGCTGGTGTGACACTCATTTAATCAAGTCACATTATTTTTTAGTTCTGAATAATGAATTATCCATTTATTGACCTGTGATTGAATGACTAGTTGGATTGTCTATGGACTGTTATCTGAAAACATGTTTTAAGTTATATAATTTTTTTTTTTTACAGTACTAAGATTATAATATTTCTGCATTCAAGTCCAGAGGGAGCAGAAATTTTTCAGAAAGATAAAATAATTCCCCAATAAACATAGAATAGTCACCTTATAGCTACATCAATACAGGAAAATTTAATCAACTGTCATTATCAATAGGAATATTATGTAAGTCTAAAAATTAAAATGCTAAAGTTAATTATGTTAGGGGACTAGTAATCTATAGCAAAGTACAGCAGATAATGATCAAATATCATCACTTGTATAGCTAGAGATTATGTAAATCTGTAGAATCCCAAACCTATTAACATTATATTATTATAATATTAGTAATTATTATACTGTATATATCATAATCTGGAAATGTTATTGTAAATAATTATCTCCAAACTTATGTTTATTCTTTTATTTTATTTAGCATAATCCTTTACAGGTGAAAAAAAAACCAAAACCAATTTCAGTCCAATTGTTAATTTTTCTTAACTAAGATTAGTTAATTGTAAATTCATTAATAAATTATAGTAAGTTTTTTTTTTTTTTTGTACATTTGAATTTAGTTCATTTTTAGTAGTCCATAGCAATATATATCAATAGTGAGCAATTTTTGTAAAATTTCAGATCATTCTATATCAAATATTTTGAAATTCATTCACTCCTCAAATTAGTCAATGATATAAAGCGTTAACTATATATAAATTATGTACATAATATGAAAAATGATGATGATAAAAACATGTAAATATGCATATGATGATAAAAAGTGTAATATTATTCTAGTAATGCAAATTCAGTGGCAAAAAATAATATTACTTTATGGAAAAACATTTTATATTCTTCCATCAAATTAATTAAAAATATACAAAAAAGTAAAACAGATAAAAGTTAGGCTTAAATAAGGAAAAAATGTAACTACAAAGTAAAATAATAACTAGATCAATGACTAGCTTGATGGTAAGCCATCCCAAATACATTCCTGGGTCAGTAAATAACCTGTGGGTCATAGATTGCTTTCTACTGATCTATATAATGATGTATAAATGTTCTTTATTAAGTTTAGAGTTCAGCGATATTTTCAGATAGTTTTTTTTTGATAAACATGATTTGGATCCTACCTAAGTTAGCTAGCCATCCAATATTGTTTTATAAATGGTTTCTAGGTATTATCAACTGGAGATTGAACACTGTTCATATACTGACTTTAAACGTAAAAAAAAAAAATGTGAGGGAAAAGTGTAGGCAAGAAAACATTTGCAGCATTTATTTATCTGTTCTTATATATATTTATTATCTTCACTATCATAACTAAAGTTTTTTTTTTTTTTTGTTTTGTTTCCATTAATGCACTTCCTAATAGCTTTTTGGTTTAATTAAATATGTAACAAAAAATTTGCACTACAATAAAAAAAAAAAAAGATAAACCCACTCATTGTATGCACATATTTATTTTAAAGCAGATATATCCTGAAATTAGTGGATAGTAGTGAACCAAATTGTAATGTTTTTAATAGTTCATCAGATGATAATTAAGTTCTAGGAAGAAGTAAATTAACAGAATTATCAACATATTAATATATGTTAATAATTTCAAAAGCATTTTATTTATCTGTCAAGGCCATTGTAAAAACAAATTTAGTTTTCAATATAAATATTTTAAATATTGAACAGCAAGTAAGATAATTAAAAAGATAGTTATGTATAATCTGCTGTATTAAGCAATCACTAATGCAAACATTGACAATTAAATAGTTTTCTTATATGGTATTTATTAATCTAAAATTTATTATTTTAGAATTGACTGAAATGAAAAGTTTCAAGTGAAATATATGTACAGTATTGTGAAATAATTTTTATATTTTCATTCACAATTTTATTTTCCTCTACTTCCTATTCATAATTTGTTTTTATTAATAGCAAGTATTAATTAATTCAGTTAAAATCTTTTAACTGTGAATTATGAAATTTAGATTATGATGACCTCAATTTTGGATTTCTAATAAATTGAAGGTCTTTTGTAAAGGAGTGGCAGATATATATGCTCACCCAAAAATGATTCTGCATAATCAATTGTTTATATATATTAATTACTCATCATTATTCAAGTACTTCTCTTTAAAAGCTCATAGCTAGCTTTTTTTTTCCTTTTTAAGATCACCCATTAAACATATTTCTTCTACAGTTCTTTCCAACTTCCAAGTTTTTTCCGTTATATCCATTATAATTTATATACCTTTAAATACATTCACAGGCAAATTCACTTTTTTAATTTTAATAATAAATAACCTTTGTTTTTTTTAACACCTTTTTATTTTTAATACTATCCATCTATAAAGAGAAATTTACAAATTCGTTTAAAATAATTTATACTAAATGTAAATTAAATAGTGCAGTATCTTTATAAATAATATGACCAAAGGATTAAATTTTTACATCTGGTGTCTTTTTATTTTACAATTTTACATGGTTTCTACATGGACATGAATATGCCAATCAGCTTTTTTATATTACTGAGCATTGACAATGACATTCATTGGTAGTGTCAGTCCATTAACAATAATTCTTAAACACCTTACTATATTTTTAACTCTTATGAATAAATTATTACAAATCTATCAATCTTTGGAGATTGTACCAGTGAGTAGTATGATTATTATGATTATTGTAACATTACTTTTTTGAAGAAGAAAAATAAAATCATTTGGGAAATAGAGCATGAAAATTTTATCACACCAAAAGTGCATACTTGTATTGAAATGGATTTATGTTAATTTTCTGTTAAAATAAACCGAATATATATACCCCCTCTCTTATCTCAGTATTTACAGCACAAAGCTTTAATGATTTTTTTTTATGTCAATAAGATGTGTGAACAAATGAATGCACTATGATAAAAAAATAAAACAGTCTTGAGGAAGCTGAGCAAAAATCCTATCCAGATCTTCCACATTTTTGAGCTATTTCATATTCAGCTTCTAAGAGAATGTATGAGCCTTTTTGTTATTATTTTCTCAAGTTAATTGTAATTATACATCCATTTATTAACTTTTACTGGATTACTATTGGTTTGTTATGTACAAGAGAAATTCTTAACCTTTTAAAAATTCTCACTCATCTGAAAATTTTTTATAACATTTACTGAATTCAAAGTTCAGATCTTAGACATACCAATGAAATCCAAATCCTGTAGTGAATAGTACTGTTGTAGGGATATAAGCATATATTTTGCATGGGTAGTTTGTTTTCTTTTTCTGGCCAATATTTTTTCTTTCTATAAATAGAAAATCCATTTCAGAAATTTTATTTACCAACAACTTTTACTTCCAAATCAAGTATTCAGACTATTTATAACTGTGGCTTGTGCACTGTTGACTGATGACAATTGAGATATGCTTATTTGAAGGGCCAATCCAGCATTAGTCTTTTCGTTTAATAATTATATCTTTCATCTTATTCTGAAATCTATATTAAATTTTATGTTACTTCGTTTTCACATTCTTTGATATGGGACACTTATTTTCCATGTATTGTTACTAATATTTTTATTGGGCTGTAACAGTAATGTAGATACTATTGGTGATAGATGTTCATGGACATGCCATCAGTTAATTCCATTTATCAGATTAACAATTTTGTAACATTAATAAAGTTGTTAGCATAATTCTTAAGATTTCCTATTGACATAACTTTACAGTGGTAGAGTATTGGATTCTGGAACTTAAGGTTCTTGGATTGATTCCATTCATTCATTTCTAAAGCTTCAACTTCTTATGAACTCTTACATAGTATATAACCTTTCAATTATTATTATTATAACCATGAATAGGTAGAAAGTATTTTATTGATATGATATGGTTAGTTGTCTGGCTATCATATGATGTACATTTAATTGTCCAGAAGTCATGCAATAGATTGAGCACAACAATTCATTTGTTTAATCACATAGAGCTAAAATTATGAGGATGCTTCAAGTAACAGTTAGGTGAGGAAGAATAGAGCTTATTGATGCAGTTAAGAAGAAAAAAAAAACAATAAAAAAGTTATTTAAAATTGTGTCAGAAGAAAAGCTATAGAAAAGAAAAAAGTAGCTAGGAGAAGATTATTTGACTTTCTTTGTGTGTGTGTGTGGGCATTTTCTACAAATTTTTTTAAATGACACCCTACTGTTTTTTACATTTACCACCTAATGGCAATAGATCAACTTACCTTTAGAGACATTTTCAACCAGCTGTGCTTTTTAATTTTATAGATGATTATCACACTAAAAAGATAGAGACTATAAAGTCTAATCTTTATTGTTATAAAGTTAATAGCTATATCGTTTCCTTGATATTCTAAGAAAATATTGCTAGTATATAAGACATTTTTTATTTTCTTCTATTATTAATTACTACTTGCTTTTATTGTACATAATTAATTCATCGTGGATGTGTAGCTGTATATATAGTTCTAAAGTTTTCAAACAAGTAGTTGGATATAAAGAGCCAAACTTATATTTATTTTCAATAATTAATTGTGTTAAATTATCATTGCTTATTTTAGAAAATATTACAAGTTTATTTTACAAGATATATATAATATGTACTTCTCATAGACTTGAACGGTAACGTTGACTATTTAAATCGTTGGCGTATTAAGTTTTTATCAGGAAACCAAAAGGAAATGATAAAATTAATTGAGACAATTACTTCCTGTTAGAATTAGTTATTTGTTGTTTAGTATATTTTCATATTTTTCTTTTTATTTACTTTGTGATTGAAAATAATCTTCATTTTTTATCTTTTCAAAAACAAAAAAAAAAAAAAGGATTTTCAAGAGAAAAGATAATATTAAATATGTGTGTGTGTGTTTTTCCACTTAACAATGAGTTCACTTACAAACTAAAATTTAAATAAATATAAAAGTTGAACACCCTTTTTAAAATTGTATGCATAGCTCACTGCACGACAAAGGTTTCTCCAACTATTGTTATACCTCAAAGAATATTGAAAAGAAAAGGCAATATTCACCAGTCTTGCCAAGGGCTTCCATTCTTGCTTGATGTTTTAAGAATAACCAGATACCCATTAGCCAACCAACATTGGATGGTTAGTTGACTTTACCAGAAGGAAAAATCATAAGCCTTTTCAAAACAATTTCAATTGACCCAATGCGCTCAACCATAAGCCAATAAGTGATAAATATTTTCAAATGAGTTTATATGGAAATAATTACAATCATAGAATATCAATTAATATATTACAATTCAAGGAGTGAAAAATTAATGCAATAAATAACGCGTGTGAGCCGGTTTATCCTAACTGGAACAATTAAAATTTCTAAATAGAGGAATATAAATTATTGAAATGAAGTGTAATAAGTTAAGAATGAAAGAGTACTCCAAAAAAAAAAAAAAGTACTAATAAATATCGGAATCAATGATCTTTTTTTTTGGTTTTGTTTTAGAGTCAGTGTTTAAAAATTAAATTGTCTTTGATGAGTTACTGTTGAGCAAACTATAGTCAATTATTTATAACTGATGATGTATAACTAATACAGATGTGCACATAATGTTTTAATTACTTATTGGAGAACGCTCATATTTATCAGAGATCCAAAGAATTAAATAATCTCATCACTACAATTGCTACTCAAAAGTGATTTAAATATCTGTATGAAATTATCTCTCAGATAGAAACTAATGTTCATTTAATCACAAAGTAAAAAAAAGGCGTACACAATAAATCAGAACTTCGCATTCAGTTTATCAGATTGAGGTATTTTTTATTTTCTCAGTTTCAGGATCTGATTAAGGAACATTTCAGCTTTTAGTTGACCACCCAGTTAGTGTGAGAATATCTTTCAAAAAATTGAGCTACTTATGGAAAAACAATTCTGAATTGATGTCAATTTACCATTAAGTAATATTACATGGGTGATGGTTTTTTTTTTTAAAATTGTAATATTTTACAATTATACAATATATTTATTTTAAAAAATACAGACAAATAATTTTACATATTAATACACTATTTGAAATTTTATTTATGCGGAAGACTGAGTTATTCTATTTTCTTTCTTCATAAAATAAGAAGGGTAGATAGTGGATTTTTTCAATCTTTATCAAGTAAACCTTTACTAAACAAAGTTAAATCAGTTATGTGCATCATTTATTCTTGTCATTTAAATTAGTTTGAAATTCTATTAAAGGTAGCACAATTTTTATATAATATATTATTTATGAAATGCATCAAGCACAATAACACACATTTAGTATTATAAACACAACTAAAACTAGAATAAATTCTATTAAGATGACCTAGTAATCAATTGCCACTGATATATTAATTGCTTATTGTTTTTTGTTGAGGAATTTATTATCTTGATTCATTTTCATTGCAAGACAATAATTTTTAAATCAGAATTTTTTTTTAAATATACAAAATCAATTTTTTTTACCTCTCAGATTTTCTTTTCCTTTTGGCCACGCGTAAACTGGAATGAGTTATATATATTGTTATTTTAATGAGATTTAGTTTTCTGATTTATTTTGGATATATAGAAAAATATCTTTATTAGCCCAATAGGATTTAGGGTTTATTATTAGAGGGATTTGAACCCTGACTTTCAAGCTCCCTTTAGTCACCCACTCCATCTTATACAATCAGTAAACAAGACCACATACATGCAGAAAGATAAATGATCTCCAATATACGTATTTCCTGCTGAACCAGCACTCTTTGATTGATCCAGATCATCATCTCTCACACACATATATAATCAGTGCTCGGTTTGTATTAAGATAGCAAATCTTCAAACTTTAATGGACAGGCTTCATTTTTCTCACTCTCCAACTCTTAAGCCATCCATATCATTGAAAATGATGGCATGTTCAAAGCCCTTGTTGCCAGTTTTGTGTCATATCCATGTTGACCATAAGTCATGGATATGACAACAAAATTGGCAACAAGGTATTTGAATATGCTATCATCGATTATTAATAATATGGATGGCTGAAGAATTGGAGAATGGAGAAAATTGAAGATTTCTATCTTAACATAAACCAAGCACTGATTATATATGTGTGTGTTGGAGATGCTAGTCTGGACTAACTGATGAGTGCTTGTTCAGAACAAAATATATATATTGGAGATCATTTATCTTTTCCACATGTATGTGGTTTTGTATATTGGTTGTATAAGATGGAGTGGGTGACTAAATGGAGCTTTGAAAGTCTGGGTTCAAATCCCCTTTAATTTTATCTAGCTTAAAAGTATATAATATACTTGTATTTCAATATTATTATTATTATTATTATCAGCATCATCTATATGATTACAGGAAATATTGTAAATCTAATTTACATTTTGTAAAAATATGTGCTATTTAATTGTTATTTTACTTTTCTCTGCATAATAATTATCAAACATAGTGATTTTTTATGAAAAGTTATTTTGAAGGTGGTTAAATACCAGCACATATTTTATTGGAAGAACATTACATTGGAGTATTACTTCTTTATCTCTTATAATACCAACTATTGTTGGCCTGGGTAATCAATAATTATGTTATTTTATATAATGTATTGTATGAAAGTGAAATTTGGACATTCTATGAACATAATATAAAGGCTTTAGAAAAGTTTAATGTTCTTTAATTTGCTGGATATAATACTAAAGAAGCAAACCCTTATTTATATTGGATATGCCAATAAACATCACATAATCACCATTTCTTATGCTTGCTTATAACTGTTATTAAAACAGGCAAAACTCACTATATGTATTGCCACTCACAGCAAGATAGAATAATCAATGGATGCCAGAAGGCTTGTGCATAAAATCCCCATCTAGTGCCTACTTATCCAATATCCCCAGACTAGTTTCTGGCTTGTGGCCTTTGTCAGTAAGGAGCCTTGGACCTGAAGGCCACAGTCTGGGGATATTGGATGAGTAGGCACTAGATGGGAATTTTATGCACAAGCCTTCTGGCATCCATTGATTACTCTAGCTTGCTGTGAGAGGCAATACGTATAGTGAGTTTTGCCTGTTTTAATATATTGGATATGTAAAACAAATGCACAATTCAAGGCTTCTCAAAATTGTGTTTTATAGTGAACTTGAGCAAGGTTTTTTTCATGGGAAAGGTAGACCCTTTTACATTATAAGGATTATCTCAAAGATATTCTAAAGAAGTACATTGCCAGTAATTTCTATTGGGAAGATATACCAGATATGAGAATACATTGGAGAGCTGCAGTTAGATGTGGTAGCAGAGGTAGTTTAGAAAGAAACATTTTCTGATGAATAAATTAAAAGAAAATATAAAATAGAATGTAAACAGAAAAATGGATCACTATGATCTATGTGTGGATGTATTTGTGGTTCATGGATTGGCTGTATAGTTATTGCAAAACTCATTTCTAGAGCAATTTCCCTCCCCTCATTCCACCCCCCCCCCACGCTTTATGACTTAGAATAGCCTTTTTCATTGATGAATGGCCATTTATTACTTTTTATTAGTGCAGTTTAATCCCCATTCCTTGATTGGTTTCTGGGTTTTGCTTTTATCAGTGAGGATCTCCGATGCAAAGCTGGAATCAAAGAAATTGTAGATCTGGTAGCCATCCTTTAAAAAAAAAAAACAACAACAATTGTCTGAAATTCAAAAAAAAACTTTTTATATTTGTTCAGATCTGTTATCAGATAAGTAACTATTTTAGTAATTTCATGCATATTTTTGCCTTGGTTAGATTGTTAATACCAATACATTTATTATTATTTCAGCTTTATTATAGTAAAGCAAAATATTTCATTTTATTATTCTAACACCATTTGTTGTAAGCTTGTATAATCATTTAATACCAAATGCGAGTGCAATGTAATTTCCATTTCAAGTTGGTTTATAGCTTTTGCTTCTATTAGTGAAGACTTGGATATTTAATTGGAATAATGTAGTTATGCATTTGACAGACATCTTTAACTTACAGAAATGGGAAATGTAATTACATCATTGAACTGTGAAAACATTTGAGAATATCATGGGTTGAAAAGAATAGCAACAAGTGATAATTGATTAGATTAAATTTGAATTTTCATTTTAAGTACAATCATATTGAAATTGTTGTTATGATCATATCACAAGGCTTCATTAATTAAAAAAAGTATGTCTCTCAAGAAGATAACTGATGAGAAAAGAGTACAACCAATAATGTCATGGAGTGGAGCTTACCGCCACAATGACAAAATGAACTTTTGAGCAACTGATAATTAAACTTATAAATACTATTCATATCACTATAGAAATCATTGTCAACTTAATGGCATCTCCTAATAATATTTCTACTAATAATTAGTTGCTTGAAAAGCATTGTAATCTGCAAGAAACCAAATGACAAATTTAGAATAAGTTTAATTCAATTGACCAAACTGAAACTCAGTTCAGTAACCTTTAGTTCTCAAGTTTGCCACACTACTAATGTGCTGAATTGTACAGTGACAATTTAATGTTTGTCTTTTTTCATTTAATTAATAACTCAATTTTTGACTGAATAATATGAAAGAAAGAGAAACATTCAAAAAGATTGTTTTCTCATTTTAATTTAAAATTATAAATGGTATAATAATTTTATAAAGTGTTTATATTTTTTATTATATTATATAAAAGTCTTATTTATAACTTTGTAAAATGATCCAGCAAAACTTGAGTATTGTTTTATTTATATGTACTGGTATTTTCATCTATCTAATTTAATTTATTTTTAAAATGATTTTGTTTAAAGCTGTTTTACTTAATGCTCCACTGTTTTGTTTTGTTTGTATAATGAAATATTTGTAATAAGTAAAATGATATGGATGAGTGAAAAAAAAAAATTCTATTTTTATTTTCTTTTCTAACTTTATATTTAATTAAAGTTGCTCTGATTCCTTTATAGAAATAACTTGTTCCTCATTCCTTTTCTATTTATCATTCATAATGGAACTCAAACATAACTCTAAAATTATTGGGATTCAGTTCCATTCTCTTGATCAAATTTCATATGCAAGTTCATGTTCCAAGGCTACTTAAAAATCCATTTAGCTGCTGCCTTGGTACTGTCATGCTTTGCCTTTTTGTGGCATTTTTCTGCAACAAATTTAAACACTGTCATATTAATTAATAGAAGTTGAGCAACCGGTCATATCATGTTATAATTTATAGTCTTCTTATAACTATCCCATTCAGTTTTACAGAACTTTTTTTATTAATTCCATTAAGCAAATATGACAGTTAAATGATTTCATTGGAGCAATATTCAGTTCCAGGGTAAAAAAAAGAATGAAGATTCAGCATAAATAGTAAAAAGAAATATGTGTTTTATCTCTATATCTGTACTTACATAAATTTATCTAAATACACCATACTTTAACTATATATATGTGAAAATTGAGGCAGTTTTTAATGGCATCATTGTTGTAGCCCTCTGCTTCTAGGAAATTTTGGGAACAATCATGAAATTTTTTTTATAAGATTCCACTATGTGTGTATTTATGACTATCTAAGGTTCTCAGCACCTCTCATTCATTGTTGCTAGCATCTAATAAGTTTTCTATCAATAAAATCAAAGCAATTTCTAATATTTTAAAAACAGTATGGCAGACTGAACTAAAAGTTACTTTACCACATTATTATTTTATTAACAGATTTGATTTCATTAACATAATTATATTTCAACCAAATTAAACATTTATGAACACATTTTAAAAATAAACTTTAAAAAATCATAAATATTATTGTAAAATAATTAAATTAAAAAGAAATGAAAGATAAAAAAATGTTATGGTGGTGTGACTTTTAGTCTGTGTGGTGTATATGTACTATGTTTACAAGAATATAGTGTATATGTAGGTCAACAGTAACACCAATTTATAACATAAAGCCAAGTATTATTTTGGTAATTCTCTAAGGTTCTGATTTAAGTTGGGCGGAGCTTGGAAATTTTTAAAATTGCAAGCAGACTTAGGGATTTATTTTTCATTTATCTAACAAGTTTTTAATATTAGTAAATTAAGTATTGAGCCAGTATTAGCGGGAAAGTAAAAAACCGTAAAAAAACGGTATCAGATTTTAGTTAGATGAGTATTGCAGTGCTAGTTATAAAACAAATTTCCAATTGATAGGATGATGGTGTACTTTTACTTTTTAAACATAACTTGGTAATTCATTTATTTTCTATTATTGAGATTTTGCTAAATTTATATACATCTAGATAAATATGCGGATGAACTGCCTCCAGACCATAGTTTTTCTCTACTTTTCTACATATTTCCAATATTGGCAATGTCATCCATTCTGTAATCTTATGCATTCATGAAAATCTTGATTGTCCATTCCCTCTTGATCCATTAACCATACCAAACATGATATTCTTCTGAAGTATACTAATCTGTCTTTCCACGTCTGGAATATTGTAATTTTCATCATTTTACCATCTCCAACAGTTGTGTTTTTGTAGCTATCTTCTCCAAAACCCAATCATTAGTTTTCTTAGTTTGTCTAAGGTATGACTAGCATCTTTCTGCAGCAATGCATTTTAAAAGCGTCAATTTTTGGTCTTTATTCTTCAATGTCTTTATGACTCACAACTATATATTGCAATGAATTACATCAAAGCTTTCAATATCTGCATTTGACTATATACATATGTCTGTTTTTAGGTACAGAAATTAATTTTGTAAATGCCTTCAATGCCAACAGTAATGATGCCTTATCTCTGTATGATATTATCCATCTTGATTTATCTTGAAACCAAATAGACCATCTTTTAAACTTGTTCCACCCAATCTCCATCCACTTTTATTTCTATTATTCTTTCAGTTTAATTTCATTACTCTTGTTTTGTTTATATTTAGCTTCAATCCATACTCTGTTCATGTCCTTACCAAATGATCTATCAGTTCTTGTATTTTTTTCTCTGTTGTTGCAATTAAAACTACATCATATTTGTATCACAAATTATATACTCATCTTCCTCCAATACAAAATCCACACTGAAAAATATTTAAAACTTTTCTCATTACCATGTCTGCTACAGTATTGAATAAGTAAGATAGTAACATGCAATCTTTGTCTTACTTCTTTACTCTCTTGAAACCAATCTGAATTTATCTGTGCTCTTTTCATGTTGGCTGTTTTGCCTCCTATACAAGAAATATATCAGCTGTACCAAGTGTGGAGGATATCCCATATTTAACATCATTTTCCAGATTTTATCATGACATACATAATCAAAAGCTTCCTAATAATTTATAAACAGAGATAGAGTGACTGGTAAAATTCTTAACTTTTTTGATAATGTTCAGATTAGTTACCTGATCTCTTGTTTCTCTCATTGTCTTTTCTTGTGTCAATTCATATTCTGTTTTTGTATTCTATCCAAGACTATCCTCAATATTTTTTTCCTGGCAGATGAAACTAAAACTATTGGCTTATAATTATAACATTGACTGAGATCTTTTTTTTTTTGATATTGGTACAAATGATGCTGCAATCGAGTTTACAGGCAAAACTCCATTATTCCATACATCCAAAAAAAGTTTATGTATAGTCACATCTGCTCCTTTCTTAAATAATTCCACTTGTACTTCATTCAATCCTGATGATCGTCATTGGAAGTTCTTGATATGTCTCTTACTACTGATTTTTTTTTAATGGTATTTGTTCACATTCTGCAAGTGATAATATTAGATATTATTGTGTTACCTTTGTCCATGTCTTCACTGTACCATTTTCATTGACTAACTATTTTTTTCTGGATTTGTCAGCAGTCCATCAGCTTTATTTTTTATTATAATCAATTTTGGTATTGTAGTGCTGGAAAAAGAAGTCTAAAAAGATCGTTAGCCAGCATACATAATTGGTGTATAAGCATGTGTAGAATTAAGAAAATTATTTAAAATTCGTTTAAGTTTAATATTATTATTAATTTTGAATGTGAATGCATATGTATGCCTGTGTGAGATATATAAAAGCATATTATTTGAATTAATTAAACAAAGAAAGATATAAATGAGACATAACGTTTATTAAAATTTATTTTAATAGAGGAATTTAGCCCATGTAATGGCATTTACATTGAAGCAAAAGAGTTTGAAATAATAATTATTTTTAAAAAAAAAAAATGGTGGCCTAGTGGTTAGCATAGCTGCCTTCCAGCTGGCCCGGGTTCATTTCCCTGTCAATGCATTTGACATATGAAAAAAAAAGTTAATTAAATTAAATTTGTAGATAACAAAAAAAGAATCTCCAAATCTGATTTGTAATAGCAATTAAAAGGTGGGGGGGGGGTATCCAATTTATTATGTATTTTTAATTAACAAATTTAAAATATAATCTAGACAGTTCTCTTTTCAAAAATAGTTCATAACTTTCAATATATATATAAATGAATAAAGCAAACTTCTTTTTAAATCTTGTTTTTTTATATGATTATTATAAAATAATTGCTTATATGATTATTATAAAAATATAACTACATTCCAATGTTTCCATTATTTTATAATATAGTCTTTTTCAAGGATAACTGAAAAATACAAAGATATAATAATGAGTATAAATATCACATATTCCAAACAATCCAAAAATTAAGAAACACTCTTTACCTCAAATCTTTTCTATTTCAAACAATTTCAAAACTTTATCAAATTTTTTACATTTATATACTCATCCAAAAATCAATTGGAAACCTGATTAAAATAGCATTTGAATGATAAAAATCATCCTATTTATTTTATAATCATATGAATGAATTTAAACATAAAGATTTTGAAATAAAACCTTTAGAATGTATAAAATCATATCATGAAAGAATAATAAAGGAAGGCATTTAATTAGTGAAATTAAGCCTCAATTGAATAGAATGCTAATAGAAAAGAAAAAAGAAAATAATAGATTTATTAATTAAATGTTTTTAGGGTATTTTTGGATGGGTATATACATGTAAAAAAAATTGGTAAAGTTTTGACATTGTTTGTAATAAAAAGAAAGAGTTCAAGGTGCAGAGTATTTATTAGTATTTTTTAATTTTTGGATTTGTTAGAATATATATTTATATTTATTATTATATATTTACATTTTTATTTTTCTATTGTCCTTGAAAAAGTCTATTATAAAATAGTCAAAATGTTGGTGTGTAGTTATATTTTTATAATATTCATATAAAAACAAGTTTTAAAAAGAAGTTTGGTGTATTCATTTATATATATTTTTATTTACTAATTTGTTATGTATTTCTGATTGAAAAAGAAAATTGTAGGAAAATTGTTAGAAAAAGCCACCTCATTCTTTTCTTTAGCATTGGACTAGAGGATTAAAAAAAAAAATCTGTGTAGCTCTAATTATTGAAAAGAGCAGAAAAAACTTTTTCTTTTGTGAACTATACATGGCTGAAAAGTATATATTGGGAAAATATATTGATGTGATTTATTAAATATAAATTATTCATACCAGAAATAGAAACTTTTGATTTATGGATTATAATTACTGTTTGTTGATACAGCCACAGAAAATGCATTGCTTATTAATTTAAAGTGTATCTGCCTATCATAACTATGTTAATAATCTTCTGAAAACTAGCTGAATTTGACTTTAATGCTATAATCCTGGGTTAATTACAACATCTATAAAGGATGTGTTCCCTATCATTCTTTTTGAAAATGGAACATTTAAATGGACCACACTGGAAGAAAAAAAACATTACAAGCTTTTAACTAATGCTGATTAGTAATGGAAGTTATAAAATATATACCATGGTAAGACTTCATTTTGAAACTTTAACAAACGAAAATAGAAAAGACCTTAATGAGTCAGTATAATCCATTTACCAGATTCTAATTTATTTCTTTTATATTAGTTATTAAGTTTCTTTTATTTAAATTATTTTTGTATATGATTATTCATTGTATGAATTTATTCTAAAATAATTATTTTTACCTTTGTATGTGTGTGTTTGAGATAATTTATCTTGTAAAGAAATAGTTATTAATGAATTTGAGTTGTCAATGCCATTTTATATTGCAGCTTTCAGTTCAAATATTCACAATAGCACTTATCATTTTTTTATTATAACACTAAAAAAAAGTTAATTAGAGAGAATGTTTAACCATTAAGCAGATGCCAAAGGTTATCGGAAATTGGGGATTATAGAATTTGAAATTGGTCAATTCAGTATTTTTAAAACCTTTTCACAAATGAAAAGATTGGTACCCTAGTAAAGTCTGAAATGTATGCCTTTTTATTGAAAACAAATTAATTATGAGTAATAAACATATTTCAAATCACTAGTATTGATTTTGTGGAGTTGATTGGAAAATATAACCTGTTTTTACGTTCAATCATTTCCATTTTTATTTACTTTATATATAATTCTTTGAAAATCACTCATTAGGTATATTTAAAGAGATATTCCTGCAGGTTAAGTACAATACAAAATTTTATGTAATTTTTTTCATGAAATAAAACATTTATTAAGTACTACCATACTTACGTTCTTTTTCAAGTTTCATACATAAGTTGTTTATATAATCTTTTTGTCTTTCATCACCTTCTTTTGCACCTCTCATTTCTACTCTGCATATTTTACAGGATCACAGTTTTTTTTCATCAATCATTTTCATTTTTTTTTTTACTGTTAATCAGCTTTACCGGCTAACATTTATTCAAACAATGTGTGACCTCCAATATGTTGATTTTGTCTATTGTCATTGGCCTTCTACATCTGTCAACATATTCTGATAATCTATCACCAATTATGTGATCTACATTCAGTCTCTGGCTGAAATTAATCAAATGAAGCATAAGCATTGGAAATGCCAAAACTTTGAATTCCAGAAACCATCATTCTGTCACTATCCAACTTTAAACCTCTCAAGATAGGGAAAAACAATGAGAACTTGGGGGAAAAAAAGAATGATTTAGGTTATAGCTAGTTATTTTATAAAATATTTTTTTAAAAGTTTTTTAATATTTACATTAGTAATGATATTTTAAATATTTAAAAACCTAATAGAAGTTATCTTGGGAAATAGCAAGAAATGATCATTATTATTTCTGTTTATTTCTCTATTTATTTGGAAAATTGATATTTTATTTAGATTAAGTACTTTTTAAGAAATCTGTAAAAAATGTAAAGATAGTCAACTTTTTTTATTAAATAATATATAGCTAAAGGCAAAAAGCACACAAAAAAGATTAAGTGTATCAAAAATGAAAACTTAGGAGATTAATAAAAAACTGAGTACTTGAATAATACATTAACAATAATCAATTTAATAAAAAATGGTTAATTTTTTCAAATCCATTTTCTAAAATATTCTTTGTATTTGATCTCTTCTTGATTTATCATTCCACAACATTTTTTCATTGATATAACTTTATGAAAGTAATTCATGTATTTCCAACATCTACTATAAGTGCCAAATTCCAATTTAACTTCCTATACTAGCGATATAGGAGATCACTGTTTACTAGTCACTTGTGATATTATTTTTATGTTAATGTTTAGAAATTTATAATTATTTTGTTTTATTTTTTATAACTTTATTTTCTGAATAAATAATTTTATGCCATTTTGAATGATTTATTTTTGATCAAAATACATTTCCATGATATCAGAAATACACATTGGTAATGATTGGACACCTATGCATTATATTTACTTATAATATTCTAGCCAAAATAATTCACTAGTGAGCGTTGCTTGCTTTAATACAGTGGTAAAGATGGAGTTGAGCGAAAAAAAAAAAATTATAAATTGCAGTTTGGGTTGACATAATCATCCAAATAAATCTGCAATCGTGAATAATACAAACTTTATAATCAAACATCTGACTATTATCTCTTGAAGTAAACCACTCTGTTAGTGTGCTAAATTGTTCAGCACATGTGGAAAATTGTTCATAAAGAATATTAATATTTTAAAAGTATATAAATTTATTGTCTAAAAGTATCTGCTTTGTGCACAACAACAAGTAAATTGTTCACATATGAATTAAATAGATTCATTTATTTAATAACATTTAGGTAAATGTTCAGATTTTTATCACTAATTGTATATTATACTATTTTCAATGATTATAATATGCTATTACAGTGCATTACTGCTGCATCATTGTTAAGTAATAATGAGAATTTTACTAGTCTTCAAGTATGTAGGGACATTTTTATATATATAAAGGAGAAAATCAATAGAAAGCTATTTACATTTAAAAAAAAAAAAAAAAATTATCCTAATGTAAATGGAACTGAGATCAATATTATTGTATTTACTCAACTTGGAAAATCAAGGCATTTGCACACCAAACTTCTGTTTCCAGATAAATGCTACACTTTCTTTAAATTTTTCCATGTGATGATTACTTCCCTTCAAGCAGTCTAAATTCAGTAAAAGAAAGTCACTATAATTATTTACTATTAAGCAATTTTTATTTAGAATTGCATCTGTTCTGCATTAATATATATATAAAATCTGGGAAATAAAAAAGCTGTTATTTTATATTTATATGGAAACTTTTCTTATTGAATATGTATTATCTGTACATATATTATTATTTATGAGATTTTTAAAGATGCCCTAGTCTTAATTTATATATATGGAAACTAATTTAATATGTATTATCTATATTCACATATATGTATGAGTTTTTCTAAGACATTTTTTTCTAGCATTAGTATTTATTTATATATACTTAAAATTCTTTTCTGTTGTATTGATGAATGATCTTCTACTTAGTCTAATCAGAAGCCAGTTGGTGAAAACAACTTAGATAACCATTTACCAACTTATTGGATAGATGTCTGGATTTTCTGACTTTTTAATTTTTTTTTTTTTCTTTTTTTTATTTTCATATCAACATATCCATTTGCAATACTTGGAATTTGAATGTGGATTAGATAAAGTCCAGATTTTAACCCCAGGGCAAATTTATGGCAAGTGTCAAATTGATGAATGGAAAGATCTTTCAGCAAATGTTCCAATATTACTTGACATCAACTCACTAGATATGCTGTAATATGAAAAATAAAATATACAATTAATTACTTAATATTTTTACATTTTAATTGAATTTTTGAGCCTAACTTTAAAAATTTAGTTATTGTAATACAGGTTTATATTATTTACTCATTTGTGTGAGTGATAAAGAAGTAGATTATTTATTTAATATATGCACTTTATTTTAAGACAGCTTAAGTATTAGCAAAATATTTATGAAGAAATCTATAAATTTTTTAGCCAGGGGATATTTCATTCCTATCTTTGTTAAGTCCTTCAATTCAGTCTGCGTATCTGTAGATTTGAAAGTCATTTATTGTATGATTTATGAATTGTGTTACTTCACATCTATGTAAGCTAGGGGCATCAAATTCCATCTATGAAGCATATTAGCACAAGGTCATGGATTATTGTGAATCTGTTGATGAAATTCCAGCAATGGCTATTATATCTAGCTGGTTTTACTTGGATCTGAAAAAAGATTTATTTGGAATCTTATTAAGAATTCAAATGTTTATGCCATAATTTTTTCTTTGTTGAAAGATTATTGCTTGATGTGCAGAAAGCAATATCTTGATTTGAACTAAGTCTCAGGAAATGGAGCTATATTTTGAGTTAGTGGAAAGCATAATCTACTTATCAGTTTTGTATATATTTTCTCAATTGAAACCACTTTCATTTGTGAAGGTGTTTCTAGTATAGTCATTACCGAGATGTCTATGCAATGAGGCAAGTCCACGATAGGACTGGAAGCTACTACAATTACAGCCGACTCGAGACAAGCTGTCCAGTATATCTGGAAGAGTCTTGACTAGAACTCATGAGATAAGCTAAGATATACAGCTGGAAGTGAGTTCAGTCATTCGGGTACGACCAGCCCATTATTGACTAAGTTATATGAAAAATTGTATTTATTAATGGTATAATATGTATTTATATTTGTTCTAATATATGAATATATGAAAGAACAGAAAACTACTACAACAGAATAGACTTGATTATGCCAGTAAAATTTCTTTATTAATAGACTATCTACAGTTTTATTTTGATTTTTTTTCTCTAAATAGAGGAATAATATTTATAAGTAGAATATGCTAGTGCTAGAAAAGTTATTTATAAAGTATAAATATATAATGATCTCAAAGAGCAAATACTTTCCAAGATATTCCTAGAAATTATTTCAAATATTGCAACATATTGACTGAAGAATAAATCTGTATATCATATATTGCTGTTTAGTAGCCAGGAAGTATAATATATATCATACACATCGATTATATTTAGTGTGGAAATATAAGGTGCAAAAATGGAGTCTTAACTCTTGGAGACTATTTTATTAAATAAGCAGTGACATCCTTTTAAATTTTATCTTGCATAGTGTAAATACTTAATGGCTTGATCGCTTGTATGCTGTTTTATATTATACAAAAAAAAAAAGCATTCAATGTTTAATGTTGTTAACAAATCCAAAATCTTTTTATATCTTTAAAGTCTCATAATATTGGCCATTAGAATTCAGAAATAAATAATATTTGTCTATATATAGTTCTGATGCCTGATAATAAGTTATCCAAATCAATTAAGTGTATCTATAAATAATTTTTATATGTACATACTGAAGCAGAAAATATGTTACACACATTTTTGCTTCACTGTCTGGTGATTCAAAACCTGGAATCAGAGGTTTAAACCCAGTTATATATGTGTAAATCACTAGAGAGTGAAAGGACACACATACAAGTGTTTTAAAACCCTCCCTTTTTTTTGTACTTTCATAAGTTAAATGTTTTATTGTAAGAATATTTAATAATTTTAAGTCGGAAATATTTAAATTTCCATTCCCTTTAAATAATCATGTACGTGTGTTCAATATTGCAAAAAAATATTATTGATAAAAAATATATTTTTCGTTATTAAATATTATGTATATTTATTTTAAAGTTCGCATATTTTATTTTATGATGCAATACCAAAGAAAGTTCTAGAGAGTAATTAAAATAACTCTGAAACTTATAAATAAAAGAATATTCTAGATTTAATTTAAAAAGGGTAATTAATAAATTAAAATCCCTTAGCAAACATAATATTAATGGAAATTATATCTTATGAATCTATTTCCATTCTCGAAATAGATTAAAACAATGCTCTTCAGAACTTGCTGCATTATCATTGAAAATAAAGAATAGGTGCATTCAGGCCACTTAATAGACATCCAGGCCTCGTCAAGCGGAAAGAGAGAATATTTGAGGTCTTGATAATATATAAATAGAGCTGAAATTTTACACTAAGTCTCAGAGTGCATTATAATCAGTGTTGCAGAACAGACCCACGTCAATCAAAAATTTGAAATATGAATTTGGAGTAGAGGGACTAAATTTGCTTCCCCTTTCTTCTCCAAAAATCATTTCCATGCTGCTATGCTAATCTGCCATCTCCACTTATGGACTGCCTAAATTAAATGCTGAAATAACTATTTCAAGATGCCAGCCATTATTTTTCCAAACTTTGCCTTGCTAACCGTGTTTTTTTCATTTTATAATTTTACACTTACCAATCCGTATGGACGTCAAGACATCAAGTAATGGAAGGTAAATCCTAATCATGCTGCTAATATGAACTCTTTCAACACTTCCATTTTAAAATCTAAATCATTTATGATGTAATTCTCTTTCTATTTAAACATGGCATTGTAATGCTAATTGTAACAATTCTATAAAGTAATGACTTTCTCTTTCTGTTATGAAAATCTAATGCACAAATCTATAACTTTATTTTTTTAATGCATTTCTTTAATGGGTTTCACAATTTTTATTTTTAATATTTTAAAGGTGGCAAACTTTTAATTTCAATATTATAAATTTTGTATGATTTAATTTAATATGCTAATAGTTCAATCTAGTGAACCAATCCTAAATTTTGTTATTAGATATCCTCGATATTATGGGATGTTAAATAGTAAATGTAAGCTTTCTTACCTAACTAAAAGTTCACTCGATTGAATAATATTTCCAAGTTATTCTATTTGCTTAGTGGCAGATTATTTGCTGCTACATTTAATCTATCACTTTATTACCATGTTCACGCTATTGCTTTTATTTTCATATTATATTTTAAAGTAAACTTAATGACCTTACCTTTGCTGTTTTTTTATTATATGGTCAATCATTTGCCCATCACACCATCTAGCATGGTAATTATTTATGGAATTAATTACTAGTTAGAGTATTATTTGTTTAATGAAGGGAACAATATTCCCTCATTTATGTTGTGACATCCTAACTAATATTAAAGGTCATTTGCGTACCTTTCGAGAGGGATCAAATTATTTCATATCATTACACTAGATTCTATTAAATTACAAGGGCCTTAATCCACATATCAGCGTCATTAAGAACCTGATTTATTTTTTTTATTATTAGCATTGCTTGGCTTAGATAATGTTACGAAATTTCCTCATTTTGCTTTGTCAAACTTAAAACCTGGAAGAACGGGATTTTTTTACTTATGGCATATCCTTGATTGGGGTTTGGAAGCACTGACTCCAGGATATTGTCAGGTGACCATTTAGGCTCTGCATGGGTTAACACTGGAAAAACAGACCATGGTATTCCTATGCCATCCCCTTTTTAAATGCTGACCTGTCACGCGTACAGGTAAATTTTATATTCCTATATTATTAATGAAGCATTCGTCCTAAAATGGACTCAATCTTTTCTAGCATTATGATTTAGTCAGCACTGTGATTCTTGGTTAATATTCTTATATTTGCCCATTTTAAATCTGTAAGATGTAATGCCATGATTTCTAAATCCGTCTCATATTTTCGTTTATATTATAAGTTAGGGAATGTCATTGTAAAGTTTATTTAAGCTACCTGCCCTCCCATTGAAACAGTATTCGAGTGCGCTAACAAAAAATGTTAAATAAATCCTTTCCAGTCAGAAAAGAATAGAATAAAGTACAAATAACTTTTCTGTTTGAACATTTTAAGGTCTAATGACTATTTAAGTGAATAATGTAAAGTATAAAATATTTTTGTGTGTGGTTTAAATGAACCATAGTAAATTAATGTAACTTATATCCCATTTATCTGTTTTTAAGGTCACTCATTTTTCATAAAATAATCATAGCGTCCAAGTTATATAATATGGTAAAATTGGTATCTACTGTTAGCATATTAGGCCGCATCTTTTGACTGTACATTTTTTTTTTTATCATCGTAGTCAATTGCAGATTTGCGTATTATTTAATCATTAACTTATGTGCTATTATTATATAATTCCTTCAATATGCAAATCAGCATTCATAATCAGGTGAAACCCAAAATTCTATTAGTGCTATATGTAAATAGATTCACGACTGTTTGTTAAATTAAATATTTGTTTATTCATTTTTTTAATTAATATTAATAAATTATTAACCATATAATTGGTATTTAATTCTGCTTTGCCTCTTGATTTATGCATACACATCATTAATTGGATTGCGTTATATATATCTCATTTCCATTGACCTTAGGCCAATTTCTAGATTTATTAATGAATTTTAATAAATTTAATCAGCCATTTAAGCTATTGGGCGCTTTTTTCACGAGTGTTAAATAATAATAAATGAGTACTTCCGCTTACAACACAAGGTATAGTATTTAGGAAAGAATAAAATGAATCCACTTATTCAATCTAACCCAAATGCTTATATATGGGCAAATCTTAAGTACTGTAAGTGAAAGTGTGAGGATATGAAAAGTCTAATTATAATCTTGAGCTATTTCAGGCGGGGGTTCGAAGCCTTGTAGTATTATCATTCCCTGGAGATCTCTTGTTTCTCTGCTGTTACTCTGGGACAGGAGTGAATAAAATTTTCATTTGTTATTATCAGAAATGTTGGTCATAATGTTATAGATCTGGAAAATAGGCAATAGGGAAGAGTTCATGATTGTTTCTGACTTACGTATCTTGCACATGATTGGACTCTAGGTACTTTTGCCATGATGCTAGCTCTTATTAGATGAACATAAATTCTGACCGGTAAAATACTTATGAGGACTTGTTATAATCAGATGTTACAATTCATTATAATTTATATATTGCAATGGAAGATGATGATGAATGAAGAAGGGATACCAATATTTTTCAATTCATTATAATTTATATATTGCAATGGAAGATGATGATGAATTAAGAATGGATACCAGTATTTCTCAATTCATTATAGTTTAAGTATTGCAATGAAAGATGATGATGAATGAAGAAGGGATACCAATATTTTTCATTTCATTAT
Organism: Epiperipatus broadwayi; assembly: GCA_028023455.1. Classification (NCBI taxonomy): domain Eukaryota; kingdom Metazoa; phylum Onychophora; class Udeonychophora; order Euonychophora; family Peripatidae; genus Epiperipatus; species Epiperipatus broadwayi. Next base: position 1,218,203 of record JAQFVV010000049.1, on the reverse strand, counting down.
AATTTATATATTGCAATGGAAGATGATGATGAATGAAGAAGAGATACCAATATTTTTTTTATTTAAACTATTTGCATTTATTAATATTCGGTATCTAATATTACACATATACAATGATGACATGATTTAAGTTATTGAAAATAAGTAATGAAATAGTTCATTGTTTGGGAAGTCACATGATTTTTATCAGATGAGTTAAAAACTTCCCTGGAATCTGTTAATAATCACTGCACTAAACTATTAAGAATAACAAATATCAAATAATTCATTATTTTGAGGAAATGTGATATTTGAGTGTTAGAAAAGACATAGTTGATGACCTATGGTCTAATGTCCTTCAGCGTTTGAGTTTACCACTTTACAATTGCATTAAAGCTTGCAGAATAAAAATAGTTAGTCACTTCAGTCCAGGAATCTTTAGTTTTTGAATTTTTCATTCTAAGATCATATCAAAATTTACAAGGAAGTTATTTCAAATAAATAAATTCAGAGTATGCAAAATTTTAATTTTGATAAATTATCTTTATAACAAAACCCCCAAAACATACATAAACTAATTGCAGAGCTTCTGATTATCTTATTCCTTGTTTCTTTGTAGAGATATGTTAAAAAAGACTTATCCATGTAACACCTGTTTTACCAATATATGTTTAAGTTTTATCAGGAGGAACTATTGCTTATTTATTCCCTTAACAATGTGTATTCACAATATTTATTTTTAGTTTGGGGGTAGGGGGCATTTTTAACAGTATTTACTTACTTTAATGATTACATTTGTATTAAATATATATATTTCAAATATTTGTTAGCTTTTTTAAAAACATTTTATTTTAAAAATGAAAAATTTTTGAAGCAGTTATTGTTCACTTTTATTATTAGATACTTGCAGTTATTTTATATTTATCTGCTCTTTTTTTATCTTGTTAGTTTTATATATTATTGTGTTGAAAGGAAATTTCGTAATATTTTGTATTGGTAGCTTTATATATATATATTTGTTTATTGTTCTTTCAAAACTTATCAAGCCTTTCTTTAAACAAAAAAATAATAATTACAAAATAAAAAAGTAAAAAACAAAATAGTCTTAATGTTGGGATTGTTGGTAAAAACTATATATCTTTACTGTTACATATGCATATATCATGGTGAAGTATAATAAATTGTGCTTCCATTTCTATAACTTGGAATGGAATCTAAATAACAATTAAGCTTAAAATTTTTTTTTCAGATAGCTGGCTAATAGCAAACTGAAATGATCAACCATTTTTGGCCAGTGAATGAATATTACTATATTAAATTCACTCAAACTCTTTTTTCTAGTCATTAGCTGCCAAGTCTGTTAAGTAATATCTCCTTCTTTATTCCTTCAGGCTGAACTATTGGAGAAGATTTGTTCCATAAAAAACTATTTCAAGACTGTTTCATCCTTTTTTTTCTTCTTTTTTATATATATATATGCAAATATATATTTTTAATATATAAATATAGTTAACTGAAGTAATAGAGCAATTCTCTCTTAGATAGATTAAAACAAAACTAACATTGTTCCACAATTTTTAACAATCTTTATGACAAGTGCAATATTATATTTTTCTTGTAATCATTAATGAAATCACATTGGTAAAGTCAGAGTTGTCATTGACTAATTAATTTAATTCATCCATTTTCTGTTTTCTTGGTGTATTCAATTACACAGGACTACAAGTTCATCATGTATTTGAATCCAGTTTTGATTTTATCTAGCAATAATTAAATATTTGGTGGGCATTATGCTTATTTAATAGAAATTAAAGCAATAAATTATTTTAGTACATCTATTATATTATCAACATATTTTAGTATTATCCTATTTAGCACAAACCTAGATATGTGAATTCTGCTTATGTAGATTTGCATTCATATATTGAAATAGTCTTCCCCCAACCTTCTAAAAAACATCCGATATAATGAAGTCAATCAAAATCACTTAGATGATTTTCAGTTTTATTAATAGTAATATTTTTTATTGTAATGTGTAGTAAATTTACTATTTAGTGTATATAGCATATATCTGTTTAATGTTTATTTTTAAACATACATTCCTACAGCTGAGTGTGGCATTAATGTAGCTTGACCTAACATATGCATGTTTTGACTTTCATAGCATTCTTTGAATTAATTCACCTTTGCTCAAAGATTTTTCAGTTATAAATAATAAATAATTCTCCAAGTAATTTAATCCCAATGCCACTTGACTTTTGAAGCCAACATCAATATTGTTAATTTGAATTATCAGTGACTACCAGATAAGTAGTGCAATTTAATCCCCATATTCAGATTGATTTCTGCTTTTGCCATTATCAATGAGGATTCATAGAATGAGAATACTTTGAATGTCAAGTTCTCTATTCACAAAGGCAAAATCCAAACTACATTGGTTCTACTTTGAATTCATAAAGGCAAAATCCAGAAATCAGAGTGAGGATGGAGATTAAATTGCACTGCCATTTCATAGTCATTGATAACTGAGTCTTACAATAGATGACACTAGAATACTGAGAAGATAAATGAACTCATTATATGCAATACATGCATCAAATTTATTAAATGTAGGTGGAATTAGTCTCACCTGTTTTCATTTTTATTTTTGAAACACTGTGTTGATTAAAACAGTCCTATGAGAATTTGCTTATTAAAGCTATTGAGCATAGCATAGTCGAACCACAAACTATTACTTTTATCACCAGTATCATTGAGTGGCAAAGAGAACCAATGTATACTATTAATGGGGTTTTCTTTAAAATTAATAATAGTAATAAACATTTTTAATGTTTATATACACACAGACATATCATGCAGGTATATGCAATTATTACTGTTTTTTGTTAATAAATTAAGGTTATTCTAATGCCATATATATAATTTAAGATGTCTTTCATGAAAATAGGCTAGAAAACATCCTACTATTTATTTAGGACATGTTAACATTTTTTTCTTATTTGTTCATCATTATTATTTTTTATCAGCACACTGTCTTTTGCATATTGATGTGCTTTGATTGTAATCTGAATTTCTGGTACCATCACATTATGCATGGTTCAAGTTATTCTGGTTTATATCAAGATTGCCTCCAGAAATTAGTGACAGATAAATTTTTGAATTGATAGATGTAAGAGTTTTACTTTGTCTGGTAGATAGATGAATATAGAAAAGGAAAGAGGGTTACTCGAATGTCAAGAATTATTTATTTAATATTTCAAAAGCCAATTTTTACTGAGTGAAGAAATAACAAGTTTTTACTACTTAAAATATCAAGATGAAAATGGTTTTATTAATAACAAAACTATCTAAATATTATTATTTGAAAATCTTTTAACACAATTTAATATATATTTTTTATTTATTTAAAAAAACAAAACAATTACTTCTTTTTATATATAAATAAAGTATTTATAAAAAGATTGATTTGAAAAATGATTATCCATGTTTATTACAAACACAGGCAGTTGTCTACTTATGTAAAATCAGCATTTTAGTCTCTTAATTAAAGAAGAAAAAATGTGATGTATGAAAGAACACATCTCTTGTCTATTTTGTCTTCTATGAATATTCTTGTAATACTTATAAGAATATTTTCATATTTTGCATGATATTTATGAAATCCAACTTAAATATAGTTTTATTTAAAAAAATCAAAGGTCCCTTCCATATAGAGGACTACATATAGTATTAGTCTTAATTTCTTATTTATTTTTTTCTTAAAAATTGGAATAATTGATTGCAAATTACTTTTAAAGAAAGAAATGACACAGTCGATTAAAAGAAAAAAAATATTTTCAATTTTTTTGTATTAATAATTCATAGATAATTTAATTTTTTTTTATTAAAAAAAATATCCACTAGGATTTTTTTTTTTAAAAACAAAACAAAACAAACAGATTAGAAATGATCATCTCTAATAAAAATGAATCTCTTTTTTTGTGTGATATTATTAATATAACTTTTAAATTGTTTATTAATATTATTTGCAATAATAATGTGATCAAATGATTAGTTGCTTAGCAAATCGAAATGGAATCTTGATATAGGAGCCGTAGCTTTTGAATTCATCTCTACCATTGTGTAGAGATATTTGTTGTTTATTTACAATAATTACCGCATTAACTTAGAAACCCTTTTTTCATATCTTTTATAACATTTATACATAATCTGAACAACCACACAGCTATTATATCCCTCCTAGTCTTATTTAAGTATTTCAAATGAAAAAAACTTATCTCATACGGTTCACTCTACTAAAGCATGCTTAATTTCCTTCTAATCATTTTATATACATTGTGGCATATAAATGCCATTAATATTTCCTTGTTTCCATTTCTACTCTTCAAATCTCTTTATACAAAATGAAAAAAAACTTTTTTTTAAAATGGCAATTGATACACTTACTGTGCTACCCTTACACCTCAAACATTATCTTCTGTCCCAAATAAATCATCTTTTTTAAAGTATGTGATATGATGTGATGCACTATGACTTCTCCTTATATGGAGTCAGGAATCTCTCAGAAATTATGTCACTTTATCTTCCCTTTCCATTCCTCACTTTAAGTTTTACCATATCCTGCTCCATCCCATTCCACAATATAATTTTTGTCAACTCCATGGCCTTTCTATCTAAATCTCCTTTATCTTTTTCCAAACCCAGCATAAAGACCAATAATCCTCTTTCTGTATAATCACTTTATTTGTATTTATTCTTCCATAACTTTCTGTTTTCAGGAATTTACATTCAATTAACAGATGCCTAATATTTTTTATGCCTTCCTTATACAACTTGCAGACTAAATCTCCCTCATTTTTCCATTTATATGTATATTCTCTTATTGCTAAAGATCCTGTTTGAGCCTTAAACAGTAAATTACTTTCTTACTATTATCATAAATTAACTTGCTCCCAATATTCCGTTTACTTCCATATATATTTAAATTCTTTTCTACTCTCCATACTAAAGTGCCCCATCTCTCCAATTCCCTATTTTTTATTAATGCATCTATTCTTCGATCCCAATCCTTACCACTATAACACTCAACAAGTATATCAGTAATGATTCAGTGGCTTCCTCATGTGTGCAAACAAGTCCTAGAGCACATAGTACTGAAAAGTCTATTTGAAATAATAATGAAGCTATTGGCAGGTTTTTGATGTCAATAAAATTTCATTTGACTAATTTCAGCTAAAAAGCTAATATTTTAAAATAAAATCTAAATATCATTCTTATTATAAAACACATATTTAACCATTTTATAAAAAATAATTTGAAAATAAATAATTATATATAATTTTTTTTTTTTCTGGTATAAATAAGAATAAGTACTATCCAATTGTAGTAATTATTTTATACTTGTGCAAAATAGTTACTGACATAATGTTAGTTTACTGCTAGTAAATATTCAAAATAGATTCGTGCCATTTAAGCACTGACTGTAGATTGTAGTACATATGAATGACTTACATTATTATCAGTGAAAAGAGTAACAGCTAATTTTAAATGTAACAGCTGATTTTAAATTTTAGCTACTGTTTTTAGATGTTAGCATTAATCAGTTATTGAGAGAAATAGTTCTAATCAAGAGCAAACACAACACAAGTTGAGTTTGGCATTTTTGTAAAATCTTGTTTACATTGATATTGAGAGAAAAATAAGTATAGTTTTTACTTATTTAGTTTTTTATATTAAATTATATATTTAATATGTTAGCTTTTTAAAAAAAAGTATTTGGTTTTTAGTTATATGTTAGCTGAACTGAAAACTTACATGGCATTTGACAAGGAATTCATTGGTATCAATAATCTTATTACTGTTTTTTTTTTCTATTTGCAAAAATAGTGTTTTAAAATTCTAATAACACTTTCATCGATAAAAAAAATAACTTATTAAAAAATTAAATACATTGTTTTAAACTGAAAGAAAATCAAGAAAGCACTATTGCTTGTTTTTATTTGCAAAATTGATTTTTTATTTATTTAAAATAATATAGATTTGTAGTAGTATAAATAATATTTAATGGAAAAATTTAAAAAGTAAAGATTTTTTTTTTTTTTTATGTGACACAGCATAGGCCGGGAGGCGAACCCGCTAACCTGGGGTAACTTCTTGTAAGGCAGCTGTCTACCACAGTTCACTTAAGACATTAAATAATCCATAAAACATTTCCAAATATTCCTCTGCAGAAGAATAGCAGAGAAGAATACAAATACTCATAACCTAATAATATAGGAGTTGAGTTTCATGTTTTCCTTATTTTATTCCCTTGATAAGAACAACTAAATGATCAACCATATATGTCATGATAGATCCTTGTCATTGTTCATAGCGACTAAAGCAATGGCTTGGTAATCTCTTAACACAGTTTATTCTAGCAACTTAATGTGAGCTACATAAAAATCTTTAATGCATATCATTTTTTGATTAATAATTGAATAGTTACATGGATTGGCTATTAACCAACTATTTGAAAAATAATCAAACCTTTCTTAAAAACCGTTGATTGTTCAAAAAAAAATTATCAGAAATTTGGTCATGTAGGCATGGTGGACAGACGAACCAGCTATTACAACACAAAATTTCCTTGCAGCATGTATTTACATATATATATATACTAGAACTTTTAAATATTTTCATATTTTTTTTAGTACATGTCTGATTATGAAATGATTACATCAAGTTTTAATCATGACTTTTAATAGCTGCTATAAGAATTAGTATTTGATTTATTACATTAGATGGAGGAAAAAACATCCATGAGAAGAATATAGTAGTGGATTATATTAAATATTGTGACTCATAAAAGAGAGTGCTAATGGCTTGAAACAAGTGAGAAAACGATTACTTGCCATTTGGAATTAATTAAAAATGTGATAAATTGACTCCAGAAATACCTCACCTAAAATAAGTTTATAACTTTCACATTACTTAAAAATGAACATAATTTTCAATATAAAAGTAGTTGGGATGTGTGTATTTATATATTATAGTATGCACATTCTCATGTATATATATATATTGCACAGTAAAACCATTTCATACATATAAGTATATATTTACACATGCTTAGGAAGTTCTCTGCACTAAAACTGAGAAGTAGGAGCTTTGATTCAGTTGTAACAATTTTATTGGTACTGCAGAAGAATACTGTGAATATATATATATTTAATTACACAAATAAAAACTAAAACACCCTACTGTAAGCAAAATCCTCTCTGATTGGCAGCTTATCATTGAGGAACTGGAGAAGCAAAGAATTTGTGGGGACAGAAATGTAATAATGTTTAATTATATTTTCTATCTTCCAATATCTTAGTTGGAGAAGGTAGATAAAGAAGAATTAATAGCATTTATTCATTATATGCATTTCTACAAGTACAGTGGGGCCATAATATTTGCTGTATTTTGTTCCAAGCCTTTCTTGCATATATCATACATCACAAAATAAGCTCTTAATAAGCTTTGAGAATATCCTCAACCCCAGACCGATTTCTGCTTCTGGCATCATCAGTGAGGTGCCAGGATATTCAAGCATTAGATTAAAAATACCAGGACAAGCCCAGCACTTTATCTAATGTGTAACTATTGAGTAGAAAATCTGAAATTGTTAGACGTGCATATGTCTTCCAATTAGCTATCTAACTTAAATAGCCATATGGGACTGAACTAAGTTCAGATACACTATATATTAATAGCTTTAGCAATATAAAATTACCAAAGCCTTAATAACAAGAAGAAAAAAAGTCAGATGTCACATGACTTAACTTAATAAGCTTGTATTTACAAATGTTATATATAGAGCTCGCAAAATAAGCTTTTAACATGCTTTGAGAATATCCTCAACCCCAGACTGGTTTCTGCTTTTGGCTTCATCAGTGAGGTGCCAGGATATCCAAGCATTAGATTAAAAATACCAGGACAAGCCCAGCACTTTCTCTAATGTATAACTTATTGAATAGAAAATCTGAAATTGTCAGATATCCATATCGCTTTCCAACCAGCTATCTAACTTAAATAGCCATATGGGATTGAAGTAAGTTCAGATACACCATATATTAATAGCTTTAGCAATATAAAATCACCAAAGCCTTAATAGCAAAAAATAAAATGACAAAAATATATGGTGTATCTGAACTTAATTCATTCCCATCTGGCTATTTGAGTTAGATAGCTGGATTGGAAGACATATGAATGTCTGACAATTTCAGATTTTTTATTCAATAGTTATACATTAGATAAAGTACTAGGCTTGTCCTAGTATTTTTAATCTAATGCTTGAATATCCTGGTACCTCACTGATGATGCCAGAAGCAGAAACCGAACTGGTCTGGGGTTGAGGATATTCTCAAAGCTTGTTAAGAGCTTATTTTGAGAGCTCTATATATAACATTTGTAAATACAAGCTCATTAAGTTAAGTCATGTGACATCTGACTTGACTTTTTGTCATTTTATTTTTTGTCATCATATATCACTTACAATAGCTAACGTTTTTGTTGATAAACTTTCATTGTAATAGAATACATGAATTGTTTATTCAATTGTTAGTATTGTAACAGTCAGATTTGAAAATTCAAGCAACAGAATCCTGGAAAAATAGAGCAAAGTTGACCAGAGTGGGATGGTGAAGTCCTGAATCTGACCAAGTTCCAATCTATTTACAAGTACTCTGTGATTCAACTCTCTATAAATGACATATCTGAGGTTACACTTGATCTCCATTTCTTCACAGCTGGCGTAACACAGAGAAACATAAGACTCAGGGGCTGACTCAATATAAAACTAACTAAAATGGTTTAAATAGACTGATAGCATGATGATGGAGGTAATATATATAAATGAACATTAATGTATATGTCACTCATATATAATATAATAACTAACATTTAATTGGATTGGAATGAGACTACGAGAAATACATATGAAACCAATATAATTTAAACATAGATTTATTAATTAATAAAGACAAAATAAACAAAGTATAAAATAACAATTTCAAAGGTGTGGGCAAATGCACACAAGCGTCACAGCGGATGAGACAGTATCATATCAATTTCATCTTTATATATTAAATCACGTGTGTATGTGCAGTCACTGAGATTATGCCTTAACATTGTGGGTTGCTATTTGATAAATAATTTTATTAGCCCTGAGTAGATCATTCATTATAGTATTATACAAATGTATATATTTGTATCTAAGGTGTGAGTTCATAAATAATCTCACTATGATGTAGATTTAACCTATTAGCCAAGATACGCTTTCAGATCAATGTTTAATATTGAAATGATAGAGAGAAGAACTGGCTGCTTTAGGTCACCAATACATGCTATAGCACTGGCAAAATATTACTAATAATGCTGCCCTGTGGATGGGTAATTCTTCAAGGGTTCTTACAACTAGCCTCTTGCTGATAATGATAGGAACATTGAAGTTCAGGAATGGGGTATCTTAGTCAAATGACCTGACCTTAAAATCAGAGATAATATTGATGTACAAACCTGAAATAGTAGAATGGGATGGCATAATCGAGATACCATTTTAGAAGATGCAATAACATGTAATGTATATGGACTTAATAAAATACATCTGTAATGCAATAAATGATATAACATATATATTTAACATTAACTGCTCTAATGATAGCTTTTATTGGTTTAGCTAATAGAAGCCAATTCTTAAATAGCATTATATTTAGGCTAATTAAGGGATAAATTATATTATCAATATTGGTTAACAAACTTTAATCTATATCTTATTAATTAATTAATATTTACTAATATTACAATATGCACATAAATGTGGAGGCGTTTAGCAATAGATTAATAAATATACTTTATAAAACTGTCCCTAAGACTAGTCTATTACTTAGTATAACAATAATTAAAATCATAAATCAAGTTTAGGAGCAAACCACATTATGCATTTATATAACAAACAAATAATAATAATAAGCGCATGGTAGTTCATTATTATACTATAGGATTTTGAAACAGTGCATTGAATTGGTAACATTAGTAAAGACAATTATATTTAAATTATATCTCTGCTAAATTTTACTGAATTTAAAGGCTTGCTGTTTTGAAGCATTGGCATATAAATAATATATAAAATACATTTTGAATGTAAATGTAAAAAAAGATATAGACACAACCGCAATGATAGAGAAATAAGAATTATGTAAAATATTGGATGTAAATAGAATATATTACAAAGTAGTGTAGGTAGGCAAGTTTCACAATTAAAAGGTTAATTAATTTAGACATAGTTTAAAGTTTAACATTACTTCGAATGTTCAATTATTTATTTATTTTGCATTTAACTAGCTTTTAAAAGTTAAGAATTTGAATATTAAATATTAAATGATTCAGAGCTATGCGGTTCTGGAATGATATTACCAATTCTTCATTACAGCTGGTGATGTAGGCACTTGGACTTCATGCATGGCGGCATTCTTTTTCTGGACAGGTTCACAATGTCTTCTTCTGGTGGCAGGCTATTGCTGGAGAATTTTATCCTTGCAATGGTTAGATTATTATGTACATAGGATGGCAGTAACTTGACATTATCCCATGGAAAAGCAGCAAAACCTCACCTCCTTAGCCAGACATATCAAAATTTCAAGCAATGTGGATTCTGATGGCAAGTTCTCTTTCAGAGATTGGTATGTGTATCAAGTTCAAAATATGGCCTATTTATACAATATTTATCTCAGCCACCTGCTTGTCTTCAATTTATTATCCTGAGAATCCATTAGTGTTAGATGTTAAGTTAAAATTTTAGATTTCAAAATTGATTTTAGATTTTTGTTTAATTTTTTTACAAAGTATCCAAAATCCCACTGGGGATTTGAATAGTACCACTCTAGTGACTTTACTTATACAACAGTTTGTTGTAAAGAAATTATTTTACAAAATTTACTAAATTTAAATTGATTTCCCCACAGGTGTGGTGGCTTAATGTTAATTTGTTTACAACTATTCACCTTTAATTTACGAGAGCTAAAACTTTTAACAAAACTAAATCATGCCATCCTATATATGTATCATTATGTAGAGTGGGTTATACATATACATACGATTTTATAGCAAAGCAAATTAATAAATTAAACTTTATATAATTAAATTTATGATATAAATATTTTAAATTGCAAATTGAAATTTATCTGCCATAATATTTTAATATAATTGATATTAACCGCATCTGTTCATATGTACATATATACTGCGATGCATATAGCCTTGATAATGCTTTTATTTAGTTATTTAAGTGGGTTTAAACCCAATACTGATGGGCTGATAACCAAAAGTTTAGATGAAATGGTGGGGGATCAAAACCTACGATTTCAATATACAGTACTTTTCAAGACATATGTATATATAAACTAACACTTTTTGTGTATGTAGAATGCATATATAAATTAAAATTATAGTATAAACAAAATTAAAAAGTGATAATATAGTTATTAATAAATTTAGGGGATGCATTACTATGCACATTCATTGAAAAAAATAACAAACTTAACTGTACAGTAACTTTTTTTTTTAAAGGAAGAGTGAAATCCGACTTTCATCACCATTAAATATGCTGTGTGATATGCTTTTTCTTTGATAACTTTTTTTTTAAAGAAATCTAATAGCAATCTAATTAGTAGGTACTATACCCTCTTTAGAAAATACTCTTAAATTTTATAAAACCTTTAGCATTATGCTTAAAAATATTTTATTATCCAAAATGCTGTAAATCAAATTTAGTAAGAATAATAAAGCAAAGCCTTCAATGTAAGCCAAAGAAATATTAATAATAAACACGATTGCACGTGGGTATCCAAGATGGAAAATTAGCTATTGCCATATTGTAAAATTTATTTAATTTACAAATTTTATAGTTTTTTTTTTAATGTGGTCAAACATGGTGCTCTGAGACAGAAAAATGACAAAACAGTACTGTAAACTTTATTAATGAATTTTAATTTTTTTTTTGTTTATTTGTGTATGTTTAGATAGCATATAATTGAAATAATGTATATTGATATAGCATATATCATGGCTTCATTGCAATTTTTTTTGTATGGAAGTAGTATTGGTTTTTAATTAATATCACTTAAGTATGATTTGTTGGCAATTTAGCTTGATATATTAAGATATTAAACATTAAAAACCACTCAACACTTATGCAATCCTATTATCAATAACAATCAACAATTTCAAACTGTTGTCAAGGCAACCATCTTTCAACAGTAAAGATGGAACCTCACCTTTATTTATAATCCAATATACACCTGGGTCTCGTTTTATGTACTAGGGAGGTTGCTCAGAAAATGCGCACAAAAGAAATCACACAAAAATAGACTTACCTTGAATAGGGGGGATACGTACTGCAATTTTCCAAAAATCGCATAAGAGAAAAGCGACAACGTAAAATTATTTAAAATTTGCATAAAAAATAAAATAAAATATGACTAATAAAAAATTTCAAATTTGAAAAAAATTGATACAAAACAAACTTTTTTTACCTTTTTTTTTTATTAACTACAGTATTTAATTTTATTCAAAACAATATATTTTTATGCGTAATTTTACATTTTTTTCATACATGTATGGTATTTTAATCATTATCGCTATTTAAGACATCAGATTCATTATGATGTGATGTGAGGTACTGTAGCTTCTCCTTAAACGAAGTCAAAAGGAAATACAACTAAAACTTTTTCCAATCGCTGTTGATCCTTCCCATTTTGCTAAGCGAGCTAAAATTGAAATTTTTGTTTCTAAAGAAATTAATTTAATGGGTGTTTTTTTTTCTCCATTAGAGTAAACTAAAAGTTTAAAATAAAAATAAGAACTTAGACTTACGATAATAAAAAAACACCGACTCACCACTGTTGGGAAAAATTTAATTAAAACTAACAATTAAAAATTAAATTCTTATTTTTGTTTTTAATTTTTTAATTTTTAATTCTGTTTAAAAATCAAATTTCGTTTCACATCACATTAATTTCAGATCACGTTATTTTTAAATTATTAATTACAATTAAAAATCAGATTTTAATTGTCACATTTAATTGTGCCCACCGCTGTTACTCATTTTTTAAAAATAAACTTGTGGATACTAAATGATGAATTGATTACGTACTCTTTTTATAAAAAGCAAAAATAGAACGTGATTTAAAATGCAAAAACAACAACATACATAGTATTTTTCATCTATAACATATGAACAGATTTATATTATAGTCTTTTAAAATTTAATGTGTGTATATAAAATGGGGAAATCCTGATTTTAAGTGAATTATGAACTTCTTTATTGCATAAAATCTATTACAGTACTATTATAAAGCGCTGAAAATATTGAAATTATTAGATGGAAGTCAAACTCTGATAATGCGCTATTACTTTAAATATGACGAGTCCACAAAATTTATAAGATTTAAAGTAATAGCGCATTATCGGAGCTTGTCTTCTGATGCAATAATTTTTATCACATAAAAGAAAAACGCATATAAAGATATTAAGAAGAAACATGAATCGCATAACTTCAAAATCGCATTAAATAAATCTGCATAAAACGAGACCCGGGTGTATTTATATAGTTCCTAAAGATTCCATCTTGATCACAGAGATTGAAAATATTGATACAAAGAACAGGTAAATATAACCTGTTCTGAATGCAGATTAATTATCTATCAATATATTGTTTGAAGTGGATCTACTTTTTTTTCTGTTATTTATTTATTCATTATCTACTTACCAAAATTGATGAGACAAAGAAGAAAATCTTCATAAATTTTTGGTCATTGCAAAGTTGACCAAGTTTGCACTTTTAGCCATTCATAATCTCTTAGTAAATGAATATCTAACCAATAGAGAGTAAAACAATGATAGAACAAGTACTAAAATCATCACCTGCAATAATTGTCAATCCTGAATAGTAATGCTGAGTTTTGTAATCGATCTCCGAAGGACAAATTTTTGTTCTATTATAATAGATAGTTAAAATGTTTTGTCTTTTTATTTAATTAAATAAGGATTTCATTTTTTGGAACATCGAAAAAATATTTCATACTTTTGACTTCCAGGAATGTAAGGATAGTTTGCAGTGAACAGGATGATCTGTAACAGACAATAAATTTATTAATAATACAGTCTTAATAATGAACAGAAAATCCACGTGTTCAATTGCCATTTGGAGCATGCTGAAGTAAAATATTTTCTATAGTATATTTAGCAATCTATTTAAAATTGATTCCTTTTAAAGATTATTCTACTCTGAAAATGCACTTATATAAGTCTTTTCATATATTGAAGAAATATTTATATTTATGTATAAAACTAATTAGTATAGTAATAAATTTATCAAATAAAATCAGATACACATTTTCACATTTTTTAAATATATTATGTATTGATATTCAGATTGATAGATCTATACTAAGATATTAATAATTACTAAGACAATAAAGCCAATTACTCAAGGCTTTCATAGGCTTATAAATGTAGATGATAACAATCAACTCCTAAGTTATCAACAATTTCAACCTGTAGTCAAGGTTGCTGTGCCTACAAATTGAGTTAGTTCATAGTTTAAGAGTTGATATTAGTAGTTCACAAGCTTTTTCTTGGGAACTTTTTGATATTATTAAAATTAGTGAGGGGCCCCCCCCCCATTATTTTATGTTTTATCTATTAATGATATTTAATGTATGAAAAATTAAAATAGAGAAAATTTTATAAAATACTTATGAAATTATTTCAAATAATCCATATTACCACAAATAATTTTTTTTTTTGTTAACGAAAACTATTTTTTTTTATTTTTATAAAATAAAGAATTATTAAAGGTTGCATTGTTTTACACTTTCACAAATATTTTTAAAGTATTATTTCGAGGACCCTCTTGAAAGGGTCTCCAGACCCCTCTCGAAGTTCTGCAGACCACACATTAAGAAAAACTGAATTAAACGATGCATAATATGTAATTATATTTTAAACGAATTGATTTCTTTGAAATCACATTTTTAATAACACTTTCTATCCCATTTTTTTTTAAAAAAACAAAACAAAACAATGAACGTAAAAAGGTCAAAGATTATCTTTACAAAAATTGAAAATTTGTCTTTCAGTGAATCATACCTTATAAAAACATGGTTGATTAATCATTATTTTAATTAAGTCATATGGATAATTTTCATTTATAGTTTATGAAATATGATTTCATAATAATTTAAAATTTAATATACAGTGAATTATTGAGGAAAAAAGTTTAAAGGTTAAGTAGGGAGCTTGGGAGATGAAATTTTTCATTTTTTTTTTTTTTTAAAAAAAAAACGTCATACATTGGCGCATGGTTAATTTTCTTAGTTTAAATTGTTTATTTATTCAGATATGACTTGCTCGTAAAGAATATTTTAAATTATCTTCTTAATTTAAATTAATTGAATGATTTGATGGAAGAATAGATGGTAAAAAATAATAATTTAAGTTTATACACAATAGATTTGTCTCAATATTACTAAAAAAGAAAATAATCGAATAGTTAGTTTCTTGGAAGGTCATTTGACATTCAGACATGATATGGCAATTGAATTTTGGTTCAACAGTTTTTGGGTTTTGAGATCATCACTCTACTATTATGCTCAATTGCAGATGCATGAAATTTTATTGTTATTAGAGGGTGTCAATTCTCCCTTGCTACTGGGTGATCATATGAATGGCATTTTTTCAATTTGTAAAATTGTGGGTGCTTACTTCCATTCATGCTGAAATGATGTTTTACTTTTGTCTTTATTGGGATCAATTATCATCAGAAGATTTTAAAACAAAAAGAATGTAAGATGAAACAGAAGAAAGTCAATAAAAATATAAAAAGTGATCTTTTTATGAATGATTATTAGAGTTAGGAAAAGTGAACTCAGTTTAAATCTGAATATAAGTAAATGGGAAATGTTATAAAATAAAATGACATTTATTGTCTTCAGGTTTCCAAGTCCATAATCATTAGGTATAGAGTGCAATTTTAAGAGCAAACCTTCAAATTGATTTACTTATTACTGTGTGCTCAGGGTGATCTATTGTTATGATTTATATTATTCGTATTCATAGCTGAGTATGTGATTTCTTGATGAATTTAGGTTTTATGATCATAACTGCTCTTGGGTTTGTACTGTGTACAGCCAATTCAGATGGCCCTAAAGAAATGAAAGTTTTGGGGTAATGCTTTTTTTCCAAATATATTCCAACTTCACTAATTAAAAATAATAGAATTTTTGATTTTCCTAGAGACTAGGTTTATAATTTCTTCATAATATTTATATATAGTGAAAATGCCATAGAAAATTTTTCTTGATGGAATTACTAATCATTGATATTTGGAAAAAGGACTTTGTGGGTAGATTTGAAATTTTTTTTTAATGTGAAAACATATGTAGGGTTCTTCTTCATGTAGGTCATCTAAAAGTAATTAGTAGATGATTTTTAACTATTTCTAGCTAGGGATAAATATAACAAATCTGGGTTAGTTATGATTATAATATGATATGGTTTCCACAACTGGTGAATTGTCATGCTCCTACACATTCTTAGCTCATATTTTGAAAAGATATCTATAATTAAAGCTGAAAATATGAATAAACATAACAATTAGAATCTGAAGCACATTAAAAAAGGGTTTATTTATGAGTAAATAAAATTAGGAATAATTAAACATTTTTTTCATTGTAAAATGGGGGTCTCAAGTGGGGAAAAAAATAAAAACCTTGCCATAAACAATTATGTGTAACTTGTAAGTTTTTTAAATAATAAGTGTTATACTTGTTTAATGTAAATATTGTTTATAAATGTACTCATTTTAAAATGTGACCATTGTTGTTTATTGTTTTGTAATTATTGCTGCTTTTCAAAGTTCTAATTGCCTTTTTCATTAAAAAAAAATTTTTTTTATGGTTTCTGTTTATTTTCTATTCACATACATGTATGGAAATGACATAAGGGTTAGTATCATTCCCATGACCTGAAATTTATATCAGGAAAGAATCTCAAATGAGCTTAGGATTTACTGAAAAAACTGGATTTTTTAAAAGTAGTTGGCTCACAGACAATTTAGTTAGCTTATAATATTAGTCATTATACAGGTAAGTAGTAATTTAATATTTCATGATAATCTGGATTAGTTGATTTACATTAATGCACAACCTCTAAAATCACAATGTATGATGCTACGATCATCATTGATGAGAAAGTTGTACATATGTCAGGCCTTGATATTTTACTGTTTAGAAATATTTTGTCCTTTTTTACAAAAATATCATTAGAACAGTAACCACCAGTTTTTTTTTTTATAAATATATACAATAGAATTTTAAAAAGAGTGGCTACAATATTGAAAATTTTTGTTGCCATGGGTACATCACTTTTTAATTTTATCCAACTGACATTGCTATAAAAGAGTAAAATAGCCTTTATATAGCCACTGCAAAACAAAGTTCTCTCCAACTGTTTTCTCCTTGAAGAAATTGTGGAAGAGGAAACATTGTTCACTGTGCTTGCCAAGCGTTGATGTTTAAGCAGTTTTCATTCTTGCTTTATTCTCAAGCTAAGAGTAGCTAAATTCCTAATTCCAAATTTGTATTAAATGAATAATTGGACTGGTTATGGATCAGCTGCCTGAAAGAAAAATCCTAAGCTTGATTGAAACATTTTTTTTCCTTTTCAAGTTTTAAAATCATGAGCATGAAAATGAATGCACCACTACTAACTACATCAAGATCTCTCTGTAATATATATTTTAATATATAAAGTCACGTGATTTAGTTATTCATATTTGATGATATTTTACAGTGATTGGAGAAATAAGTATGAAATATTTCTGAAGCTTTAATTTAACATATATACAAAAAAAAAAAAAAAATCTCGTAAAGTAATATTATTGATTAGTTATGGGAAAACATTGTGGATGAAGAGAAATAACTTTAAAAAAAAAAAAAATATTGGTGACCATAAAATTATTTTCTTGGGGATTGTTAGATCTTATTTATATCATGAAGATTATTTTAATAATTATGCAGATACTTTCATTGCTTGAATATAATTGATAATAGACTAATGGAGAATTACAATTTGACATTGTCTTTCAAGTTTTTTTTATGTTTTAAAAAAAAAAAAAACTTTTTGCAGGATCACAAGGTATCAAACATATAATACTAAATCATCCATGCACTTTACTAGTGTTACACAATGCTTTATTTACCACTCTCTTTTACAGTTTCTATTTCCCCATCAATCTTCTTCAAAACTTATATATCTCCTAATTTCAACTGTTGAACACCTGATTTTAGCAGTTGAAGTTAGAAGATATAAAAGTTCTGACTAGATCAATCGAAACTGTAAACTGTAAAAGGGTGGTAAATAAAGCATTGTGTAACAGCAGTAAAGTATATGACATACATTTAGCAATGCAATAAGAAAGATTTGTTATTATACTTTTTGAAGAAAGTATCAAACAAATAGATTAAAGAAGCAGTGTGTGATATGTGAATTTATTTTATGATTTACATTGTATAGTCATCATAAAATTCATCTTTACTTTTTTTTTCTTCTGAAGTTAGGATGGCCATAGTTTTTTTATGACTATCTGCTAATGATGTGGAAGTTATAAAATTATAGAGAATAAAAAAATTATTGTGAAGAAACATTTGTTATGAATATGTGTAGATAGTTGAGAAAAATGTTAAATTATGATGATAGTGAAACTGTGAAAATTTTTTCAGAATTTATAAAATGTGGAAGCATTAGCATCTAGCGATGTTGCTAATTAATAGTTTAATTTTATTCAAACTTATTCATTATCTAGTCTTCAAGAAATGGATTCTGATGTACTAATTGGAATAAACAAACATAAATGATTGTCTAATTGTTTGTGATATTGGTATTTTACTTAATGGGATTGTTATTTTTTAGAAAAATTCAACTAATATATTAGTAACAAATATAGGTTAGTATGAAATACAACATTTTGAGTATTCTTTTTCTTTTTTCTTCTTCAGGTATTATTGGCCTTAGAAATAACAGTTCGCATTGGAATTCAACAGGCAACCTTTAGATTTATGAGTATAAAATAATGCTTAATCGATTAAAGTATTTTGTCAATGTGAAACAATGATTAGAAAGAAAAATACATTGTTTGAAATAATGAAGAAATAAACATATGTTCAGTTAGGAATATACAAGAATATTGGGCAGAAAGGAAAAAAGAAAAAGAAAATTTAAAGAAAGTGCTCATATGACAATAGCAAATAGCACTAAAACTCAACTCTGTGAGATAATCTTCAATATAAAAGCTAAAAAAAGTGATAAAATTAGGAGAATCCTCATAAATAAGTATATACAATTTTTTCTAACTGTTGTTTTTGAAAGTATAACTTATCTGGTTTAAATATCATTTTAAATGTCACTGAATTAATTCCCATATTAGCTGTCACTAATCAGGCCAGTGATAACTGAGGAAGTGAGGAAAGCAGTATAACTAGAAACTTTATGTTTGATTTCAGTCTGTGTTATTAACAAGAGTAAAATGCATGTAAAAAAGTATAAAATCTGAATGTTCCTAATGACATTTAACAGTTCAAACTATTTATTGTACTTTGATTTACAAATGTCAGACTTCCTGCATTCATAGCTTTAACAACAGCCACTTCAAGTAAATACATGAATGATTATTAGATGGTGGAAATATTTCAGACATAACTATAAATAAATAAATATACAAATAAAAATCTGTCCAAGAAAATGTATACTTAAAATGGTTGGTAAAAAACATTGATCTCCATATTGATGGGATACTTATTTTAATCTGAGAATATTTTGGTTCAAATGTTTACATCTGCTGATGAATTGTTAATTATAGAAACCACATATTTCCATTTTAAAAAAAGTCCACCTTATATTTAAAATGTTTGCAGCATTAAAACCATAGTAACAATAACTGGCTGGAAAGATGAGTTCAATCAGTTCTCATCGCTTTAGTTTAATGGATATTCTTTTCCCATTTTTATGCTAAAATATCACTTAACTCTAGCAATTGACTACACTATAGAAAATAAATTTATAATATTTGCCATGCTACTTTTTGATTCACATATATTCATTTATTTACGCATATAAATTTAACATTTGGTAAGGAAAGGGAAAAGTAATTTATTATTATTACCTTATAAATGGGAACAGTATAGATATTCAGCTTATAATATTATGGATCCAGCTGACTTGCTTGTAATTTAGTTTGTAATGTGGCCTGGTTGAATTTTTTTTCCAAATTTTATTAACGATTATGATTTTTTTTACCAGGGTAATAATCTGCACCCAACCTAGTTAAACATCTCATATTGGCTGTTTAATGGGTAGAGAGTATTACAAGGATGAACAAACTATCAAAGCATTACTCTGCAATTAGACATTTTTTTTATATTTTCAATTGCTCTTATATTCTTTCTGTTGTAATATTAGTCTAGGAGTAGGTTTTTTGTATAAAATAAAATTTTATTTAAAAGTTAAATATACGTAATATATGATTTTAAAAGTTTTAAAACAATTTGTTCTATTAGAAGTTAATAAATGCTATTTTCATTGACGTATTATAATTTTGCAAACATTATTCTAATATATAACTACTATTTAATCAAGATACCACATCAGTAACATTGAATGTAGAATTCACAAATAATATATATATATGTCTAACTTGTTAAAAATCTGCAGTTTTGAATAAGTTTGAAGCAAAATCACTAGATGTGACATCAAATTTAATTTTCTGAAAAGTGTTTTATGGCATTGATGTTTTGTTCATCTGGTTGCTCCAATTTGTATGGACTTGGTTCTTCCAACTTCTGATCAATATCAATCTTCTGCTTATCTATCACTTAAAAAGTTTTCCAATTTTCACCTTTTCAATCTCATCTTTTATGTATGTATAAAACACAACTTTTTCTTGAAGAGGTGAAAATAGTTTCTTAGTTTAAAAGACAAAAACAGAAATTAAGAATTTAATTATCTATTGATAACAAATCCTAAATTAACCTTCTAATTCTGGACAGCTTTAAAATATTGATTATTGGGCCCCCAAAATGCAAAATGATTTTTTTTTCATTTAACAAACCCAGTTAATAGAAAATGACAAGTTTGATAACTAATGTGTTTTAAGTGAATACTCTGCCATTTATCAATTCCAGCTTTCCAATGTTCTATAGATTGTTCCATAGACAGGAGGTGAAAAGAAAGTTGACAAATTTTGTCAATCAATATGTAAGCAGAGCAACTATCTATGTATTATTTGTCCTAATAATTGATGAATATGATATAGTTAAGAGAGTGAGTGACTGATTTTGAGACCTAGTGATCTGTGGATTATAACTCAATTCTCACTTCTATTGCTAAAACGTCATATGACCTCCTACCTAAATTATTTATTTTATTGATAAAAAAAAAAAAGTTCTATCCAAGTCATGCATATGCTTACACATATATACTTAGTACATGTATTTTATTATAATTCAATCCATTCATATAGATTGACAATTGAGTTTATCTTGATGTTTTTCATTGGTGAATTTGTTGTCCTTCTCATAATACGTCTTCTAGAAACCATGTTTTTTATCCAGATTTAATTTTGGATCTTTATTTTTTTCTTCATAAATAATTCATATATGCTTAAATTATGGGAATATAATATGATGATGATATTATATCATCAGAATAATCATTAGATATACTGTCTATGCTTATGCTTTTTTAGAGGATTGGATTCTGCCAATCTTTTATCTTTTCTCTCTTTAATAATAAACTTACTGTGGATTGTCATAGATAGTTAATTAAATATAGTTCCATATTTTTTGTCTAGCCTTAGAGAACTTATTTAAGAGTAATTCACAATTGCCATATTTTTGTATTAACCAAGACTTAGCTTTAAAAAAACATCCCAGGCAAAAATAAATATGCAATGATAGAAAAAATAATGCTTGCATTTTTTTGATTTCCCATTTGGAATCTGTGGTATCTTGCAATTACCAGATCTAGATGAATATCCTGTTTGTCTATGCCTACATAGGCATTCATGAAAATATCAGTTCAAATCCACGAATTGATCCAAAAGTTCTGGCTTTCTACTAAGCTATTCCGAAACTGATCCAACTTTTAAATGTTCATTAAAGTTTATGATTTCATTTTAAAATTGAGATACTGAATGACTACTGACTGCTTGATCATAGTACTTTTTTGTCTTCTTTATTTTCTACCTCACATGATTCTAATGGATTGTAGAAAATGTGATGCCTTAAAAAAGATGAGCAAAAGCAATTACCACTGATATTTGAATACTATTACTTGATCATAATTTTTTTTTTTTTTGCTTATTTATTTGTTTTCAGACAGAACCTGCAGTATAAATCTGTATCAAGCTGATATTTGCCGTGAAAGAAAATATTGAATGTCATGTCATGGAGATTAATATCCATTTTTCAAAAATGTGCATTTAGTATCTGTAATCTGGGTACAGCTGGTTGTTATTTGATATATGAAGAATTTTGTGGATCTCTCCGAATAATTTTACCACATTAACTAGGTTTAATATCTTGTAAAACCACTTTAATATGTTTTGGCTTTAACTAGTTTTAATATCTAAATTTTAATAAGTTTATTATTATTAAGCTCAATACATAACTTCTTGATAATTATTATTTTATATGTTTAATACTATGAGAATGGACTAGTCCTTCAAGCAGAGGGGAGAATAGTATAGCAATTAATGGTATCCATAGTCAGATAGGGTTATACAAAGCATAACCTGACCATATTTCCTGATCATGGCCCACCTTGACTGCTGGAACAAAACCCTGTTATCCAAAGCATTTTATTTGTTTTTAGGATCAAACTCAGGCACCGGTCAACTATATGTTATATAGTCTGCATGCTTTGGATGACAGGCACAATCCAGCACTTGACATATCTTAGGCTAGCTCATACTCTTAACCAGGGTCCAGCACATTTACTTAACACATATGAATTATTTATAACTTTAAATTCATGGTGATGCAGTGACAAAAGAGAACATTTGTGGCAGCATCAGTTTCCAGGGAGAGTTCAGGCAGGACAGTTGATTTGCAGAGGACTTTTGGGGCCTGAAGCCCAGGTGAACACTTCTAAAGTTGTCTATTTGCCTAAGGTAATCCATCACTTGAAAACTTGGTAGAATAAAGACATTAGTACCTTTCATTTTTTCTAGTAGCCTTTCAAAATGTATTTCCATACAGGGGTTTGCAATGAATATATCATCCCTAATAACAAATAGTTAATATTGATCAATAATTAGTATAATTTGAATATTATAATAAAGAACTTCAATACAGGTTGTAATTTATTAAAAAGTATTAGTAAAATAGTCACTATATACAAAATAAAATAAAAAGTGATGGAAATACTAAATTCATTATAGAGTTAAGCTTGAGGTGCATAAGTTAGTAGTTTATAGAGTCAATGTGATATAGTATTATTTATGCTATCTATATGAATTTTGAGGGCTCATATTGCTTTATGCTACTATGACCATAAATTTAGTAATAGCTTCATCAACTTCCACCTCTCTGCATTTGATATGCAGCTTTGAAATTTACATTGCAGTAGTCTATAACTGGCCTAAGTTTATATATTGTCAAAATCTTTACTTTTAGCATTTGTGTATTTTTATTATTATTAAAATACAGAGAAGACATTATAGAAAAATCTAAATTGGGTCATATTATTTGCAAAATATTTTTATCTATGTCTCATATAACCTAATTCAAATACTGGACCCAAGCTTACATCATAGCAAAAAAATGCAGATAATTCATGATATCCATTTATACAATCACAATCTTTTTTTTTTGATTAGTATATATATATATTAGTTTCAATAATAATTTCTTCGTATATTTTTTATCAAATATAAATTCAAATAATAATTAAAAAGTATATAAAAATAAAATAATAATTATAAAATATATAAAAATAAAGACTTACTATCAGCCCCAATAATGTTGTCTTCAAAGTACATTGGTCAAAAAGTTGTATTTTTTCCATGTACTTTTTATGATGCTTGTTATTTCCTTGATATTAAAAAAACTAAATTTAATATTTGCCTGTTTATTTGCATTGCACTATGTGTGTGTTTAAATAAAAGTTTTATTTAGCTCCATTTTATATACATTAGTGAAAATATCTGAGGGTCGGAGGTTCCCCACGGCTGTTCTAATAAAATTCTAACTCTTTATATCACAATATATACATGTATATAAATAAGGCACTTGTAAGTTTTCAAGTAAACCAAGATGGGAGCCTGTTTTTTTTTGATAATTCTACATGTCCCCCCTTCCCCCAATGTTTATAAAAAAAATGGTCGCTAGGAAACATATTTCATATTTACATTTTATTTTTATTACTGTTATTTTAAAAAAAAGAAATCATTGTGGAAAAATTAATTACAACATTTACAGTTAATTTTCTTTTTTCTTTTGGATTAACTTATTAACAGAAAAATGGGGGGGGGGATATAAATACAATATTTACACTTTATTCATGTCTGCTTCATGCAATCATATCTTGACCATTAACACACTTTTCGGGAAGGCAGGATCCACACCTTTGGAAATAGTCCAACTGCATCACATTTTATCATTATGACAATCCATTAAATAAACTGTTGACAAAAAGAAACAATGATTGAATCAAAGTATGACAATGTTAAGACTCTCTAGAACCTTCCCACATTATAATATAAGTTGAAAAAAATATTGAAATAAAGCTTTTTAATGAAATTTATCAGAATTTATTTCTTTTTTAACAATTGATTTATTAATTTTATTTTAATTTACCAATTAACATATCTTTGGTAAATTATAGGCTCTCAAAAACTATGCATTTATCAAAAATATGGGCTGCCATCTTGGTTTACTTGAAAACTCACAACTACCTTAAATAATTAAAAAGCCCCAGTGTATGTACCAAGTAAAAACAATAGATACTAAATAACATCATGTCATGTTATATATGACTTGCTTTTTTTTTTTTTTTGATTATTAAAACTAAACTTCTATAATAATCGGTTTTTTAAGTTTATTGGATTTGGTTAACTTCAGATTGGGGCAAAAAAAAAAGTACCAATTGCCAGTCCCCTTCTTCCCACCTTCGATAAAATAATCAAATAAATTTATTATTTAAGAATAACAGAGCTGGAATCTTAATCCAGGCGGATAGGTTTCATTCACAGTGTAGTAGTAGGCTCTATATAACTAATTAAAAAAATTAGATTTATATATGTTCTTTGAATTTTTTTGTGCTATTAATTTAAATATTAGAGTGGAGAACAAAAGTTCCTTCTCAGAAAATACAATTGGAAATCATTAGTTTGCCACCCCAACTTAAAAAGTGATAATAGTGATTGTTTTACTATCATCCATTATTTTTACTAAGTATTTATTTACATTGTAATTTTTAGAATTAAAGAAAGATATTATTTTACTATCTAAATATTGCAACTTAAAGAATTCTTTAATGAACTCATACACCATTAAGGTATTAAGCTTAAAATTAAAAACTTTTAAAAACAGCCTATCTGTCTATTCAAAGAAAAACAATGAAAAGTAAACCATACCAAGATAATAGGCTGCTAATTAGTGAAGATTTTAATATAATTCTCTTTTATTTTACTAAGCTTTCCTGGTATCTATTTATATATCAATAATTGTATTGCTATCTGCATTGACTATTGGCCAGGTAGTTGAAAAAATCATCTCTTAGAGTAATAATACCTATGATTTTCTAGTTCTATCTATATTTGAATCTAGATCATAGGTATTATTTATTATTCTAAGAGTTTGCATTAATGTTAGTTGGTCCACAACCAATCTAGATAAGTATTTATTATTGGTTTGCAATTGGATATTTAGCTAAGACTAGTTGAAGGGCAAAAACCAAAGATAGATATTTGCTCTAATTTTCAATACCTGGCAGTGGCCAAACCTCCATCCAGTGTTGCAACAAAGGCTTTTATCTGCTGTGGGCTATTTATAAAAATACTGCTTTTACTCTTTTTTCTTATTTGAAAAATAATTTGAGCTGTACCATCTCCATTTGCTAACTGTAGTTCTCCCTGTATGATATGATTAATTTCGCTGGTTCTGATAAGAGTTTTAGCACAAATTTCAGAAACGATTCTATCGTGAATTAACTTTAGCAGCTGAGCTTTTCCAGCTCGCATGTAGATAAAATCTTCATAAATCTTGACAACAGATTAACTAGCATTTCACAAGAAATAATTTGTTTAGCAAATGCAAACTTTTCAACGTCACTGGGACTATAAATCAATCTCAGATTTACAAAGAAATTTAGCAGATTAGGTGCAATGATAAATTTTTCAAAAAGCTTTAAATTGCAAGTGAATAAATCTATAGAGATGTGATGGGAGGGGGATCTTAAAAATATTTCTAAATTATTGTCAAAAGAAATTTATTTGTAGTAGAAATTCTATCTCCTCGTTAAGACAATAAAATATGATTTTTTTGTTTATTATCTTTGGATTTATATATATTTATTAAAACAAATTGTTATGTAAAGTAATGCTCGAAATATTATCCATAATCTAATTAGCAATTAGTCTACGGATATTATTTCACTAAAAATGTTTTTCTGAATTTTTTTTTCTTAAAAAAACAACAACTTCAAAACTACTATTAAACCGCTCAATTTTCACATCAGTTGATGACAGTTTGGCCCCTGGGTTTAGATCTCATCTCTCTATTCCTCAGGGGTCTCTGCTTATCACTCTTTGCTTTATCAACTATATCAATCCCTTGCTCAAAGAAATTGAACATAGTTTGCCAGGGATCAATGTACGTGCTTTGAGGGAGGAAGTTCCTACGTTGATGATGTTCCAGTCTTTCTTCCTTCCAAGAAACATTTAATACGCTTGCAACAGATCCTTGGCAGATATTCCTCGGAATATAATCTTCACATTAGCAACTCAAAAACATCAATTTGGAAATTAAGCACAGGCACCACTATACCCTCCATATACACTTCAAAGCCTCAGAAGTTTTTGGGCTTCCTTATTGCTTTATCCAAGACCTCTATGAGGAAAGAGATACAGCAATCCATTCTGGATAAGACTAGCAAAATGGTGAGATCCCTTTCATCGATCTCACTGTCTCTCCCGGGTACAGTGGCATTACTTAACATGATCATTTTCCCAAGGATAAACTACTATCTACCTATAATCAAGCTTACAAAATCATTTTTCAAAATAGTATCAACTCGCTATGTTCAAAACTGTTCTGGAAAGGCAAGTGTGTTGCAATTAGTATGGCCAAGATGCAGAGGCCCAGGGAGTTAAATGGACTGAGCCTACATTCTGTGGGTGTTTTCTATGTGGGGTGTCTTCTATGTGCAAAGAGTAATCAGTGTATTGCGTGCAAATTACCTAGCTCTGATTCAAGCCAACATAAAATTCCCATTTGAGCCCACTGACATCCCCTGCCATGTCAAAGTAAATGGATCAGTGATATGATTCAGCATGTCAATGGACTGTTCGGTATCACTGCACAAACTTTTGAAAACAGAAAATCTTATTGGGATGTATACAAACTCATACATCCCAATCAAAACATGTTTCAATCTGAACTTGATATCAATAATAAGCAAATAATCAAAAAGTCCAAAGACTGGGTATTTTAACCCAAGTATGTGGACTTTCTCCTCAAGTTTAATCTCTCCTCCTTGCCCACAAATCATTTCTTAGTATGGAGGAGGGGATTTGCAAGGCTTGATTCTCAGTGTGCATTATACAAGACTGATGATGAAACACTTCATCATTTGTTTTACTCTTGTTCATTTCTTGAACCACTCAGGTCCCTGATTGTAAACAGTGTTTCACCTGAGATTAGTGATGTATTCTCTATCAAGAGAGCTATCGGCAATGTAACTTTTTCTATCATCAGACTAGCCATCTTTATAATGTTTGCTGTTTGGCTAACAAGGTGTAAGCTGCTCTTCACTCAGACAAACCTCAGTAGCTGTCAAGTCTATATTAAAGAAATAAATAAAATCAAGGACAGAGATAGACTTTTGGCTCCTCATAAGCTATATCTGGAACGTGGTACAGATGCTCCTTTTTAGACAAATGAGTGAAAACTCACGCCTTTCTTTTAGTATTTAATATTATGTACAAGATCACATATGTTTTTATATCATTATGTCTATGCTAATCTAATTAGTATCAATGTAGACTCATGAATAAAGTTTTCTTTTAATGAAAAAAAACTATTCAATTTTATAACACCCCAATCAGGAGGACATAAAAAGTTGATTATTGAAAATGATAGAACTGAGCACATTCCTGGGCTTTTCACATTTAGAGTCTTCCATACTTGCTGCATCAAGCTAGTAGAACCAAAAAAATAATCGAATGATTTATTGTTTTAAGTTCATAAAAAGTTTGAACAATAGGCAGAGAGGGAAATGAGACCACAATCCGTAGATATGGAGCTTCAAAATGAGTTAGTCTACCATTGCACCAAATGAGCAACCCATTGACTCCTCCCATAATCATTGTAAAAAAATATTGGACATGAAAACTTAATATAATTTTTAAAAATTATTTGACGATATATGTTTATTTTAGGAAATCAATATTTAAACAATTTAAAGTAGATGATCCAAACATTAATCATTGGAAATAATTTATTCTTGAACCCATTCCATCCCTGGAAAAAATATAACATTCTTAGTATACTGGTAGTATTATAGTAATATTATTTTTGATACTTAATGGACTTATTTATGATTTTTTTTAAAATTTGAAACAAGTATTAAAAAGTTTGGTGTGATATAGATTTGTCATAAGAAGACTAATTACAGTGTTAAAAAAAATTGTAAAAGCATTTTAAATATTAGAAAAATATTTATGTAAGATATATTTTATTTATCTTTGAGCTTGAACTAAAATACAAATCTTTTTTCTAAAAATTACAAATATTATTATTATCATATCATAGTAAAGTGCATCTTTTTGGATAGGTATTATTTTTTTGCTTTAGTAGTACCCCCAAATTATAGGTTGAGCATAATATTTTATTCAACAACTGAAACTTTTTTTTATTCACTATGCTGAGAAGTAATTCAGGAAATATTTGTCTTGTAACTATGTTTTATTATTTCAGTAAATTGTAGATAACTTGAGTGATCATATAATGAAAGTTATTTATTTATACATCACATTTAACTTGGAACATTGTATAATTTCTTGTAGAATTTAATGTTAATATAGTGGATGTCCTCAATTGAATAAATTTGTAATTAGCTAATTTCATTCACTGATGAGAGAAAATAAAAACTGGCATTCTAGCATTAAAATATCCAGTTCTTTATCTCTCAAATCTATCACTCTGCCACTGCAATAAATGAATTATGGGTATTGAATGAACAATGTAAAGAAAAAAATTGATCCTTTTTTCTGATCTAAAATTAAGTTTTAGAAAGTATAAATTATCAACTGTAAATAAAAATTTGTAAAAATATCTACGAGGGGATACTTAAAAAAAAAACAGAATTCCTCTCTAGTAGGCGACCATGTTGTAATACATATTACCACTGCTAGATGCTGTTTGTGAGGATCCCCTTTATCATTCTGCCAATCCTCATCATCATATAAAGCCGTGGTACTGTCTAGTAAGTTTTTTTGTTAAGTGCATTTCACTTATTTGTAGATTTTTGTGTTGGTTGAAAAGTTGGAACTGGAAAATTTATAATTTTTAATCAGGCTTATAATTTTTTTTCCAGGTATTCAGATAGTTTATCATTTAGTTCTAATTGTTTCTAGCTAGAAGATTGAAAACTGCTCAAACTTTTATCACTTACCAATTAGGAAACCTATTGTTTAATGCCCCCCCCCCCCCAATCTCTGCTCCCCAACAGAAAATGGTTATTTAAGACCAGTTTTATATTTTTATTATAATAAAAATTATATTTAAATTGTAATGATAATATAAGTAGTGAAATGTCACTGGATGTAATGATATTAATGGATCTTTTTTATATAGTATTCATCTTTACTCATATCTAACTTATATTTTGAATTAGATCATTTCTAACTAATTTAATTTATATTTCAACTATTAACTATAATACTGATGATATACATATTTTAATGACATAAGTAAATTTTAGTAATTGAAAGCTATGACAAATCACCACTGATGTTAATCATATATTATCACATCATATTAGTTTAATTACTCTGCTGCTTTTCGTGCTTTTAGAAAAAAATTTGTAGTAAGAAGGATAGTTGTCACAAAATAGTATTTAATAAAAACATAGATAAAATTTCAAACTGTATTGTAATATATAGCAGTCAAATAAAAGTCAACGATGGGCTTGGATGCATCATATTACAATCAATTTTATCTATAGCAAGTGCAGTATTTTTTAGCATACTAGAATGTTTTTCATTTAAGTAACAAGAACTAGATACCCATTTAATCAACGAATAATTTGATTTTCTGGGTTGGTCATAGGCTTGCTACCTAAAAGAAATACTCTGTTTAGAATCTGAAAAAAAATTTAAAATTTTTCCTGATGTTCAGGGTGTGATAGGATGATATTGTAATTCTTTGCTACGAGGCCTTTTGATGTAGTAGATATATGGAAAAGTAATTTTTAAAATTATTTGTTATTCTTCAGTAAACATCAAACTATTTAATCACCATCAAAGCATTTTATTAATTAGCAGATACTTTTATATTGTTTGCTTTAATTTTGATTTAGTGAATTGGCTATACTTTTCATATTAAATTTAAACATAAGTTTGAATAATATTAGAGAATACTTTTAAACATTTTAAATTATAAAAATGTTAAATGTTTAGAAAATAAAACAAAACAGAAGAGAATTAACATTAAAAAAAATGATGCAGACTTTTTGTATGAAGGATTGTTAGAGTAAAAAAGTGAAGCTCTGTTTCTATTTATTAAAATCTAATTTACGTAAGTCTGGATTTAAGAATTTCTGGTGTATATGTAAAATGAAAAAAAAAAAAATTGTCTTCATTTTTTGTGGTATGAACAACTCTTATGGTGATATATTACTGCAAATCTTATTTTCATATACTATGCCATGACTAATAGTAAACATGGATCTAAGAGGAAAATCTGATATAAAATTCAGCTTATGAAAAAAGTTGCAGAATGGATCATTTGCATAAGTAGAGATCTTCTTGCAGAAATTTTTGTTATATAATTAAGAAACATATTGAAAAAGATTGTAATCAGCTGTAGCACCTCAAGTTTGCCAACCCATAATAGTAGACCCAATTTTTCATCAAGTTAAATTCACATGATATATTAATTGTCTTTGCTTACAGTTCTTTGTATGTTAATTAATATAAACCAAATAGCAATGTATTTATTTTATAGATTTAGAAAATAAAATGAAGCAAAGAGAATTCTGGAGATTTATATTTATGGTGAATAAGATGTTAGTCAAAAAAGACCAAATATGAGGTCACAATGTAAAAGATATGTATACTGCAGTTATCTGAAATTAAACAATATATTATTGTTGAAATTGTATAGGATAACATGGAACAACAATCTGTTATTTAAAATTAGAACTATTATCTTTAGAAATTAGAGAAAGAGTGAGTAACTTTAATGTTATAGGAAATAAAAGCTACAGGTAATGTTATGATAAAATGTAATTTTAGAATGTGTGATAGTCAAGAGAGAAAGAGAGAGAGAATTTAATATTAAATAATTGGAAGAAGGGATTTAGAGATCATTAATAGAGATTGGGAAGTTGTTGAGGTTATGCATACTTCAAGTTAGACAGAAGAAATTGCTATACAAATATTATGCTATTTATTTATTTTTATTGTGTACAAGCTAATTTAAATGTTTGATAGTATAACTTGAGAAACAAATTATTTAGTTTTAATCTGAAGGAAAATCAATTAGCTAAGAAGCAGTAAAACTTGGCAGGCATTGATTATATTGTGTTGTAGTCTTCATTGATAGTTCCATGTATAATTGCAGATAAATACATTATGGTTTTTCAAAGAAAATAAATTATATATAATGAAGTCCAGTTATTAAATTCTAATGTTCTAAAATGCATTCTTGAACCTAGCCTTTTTTTTTTTTTAACTACATATTTATTTATTTACTCAATAAAGTTAGTTAGAACAATATATTTTCTAAAATTACATACTTACTGTAAGTAAAATTTATGTAATATAGTGCCAAATAACCCACTCAAGAGGCAAATATTTTTTAAGGATCTTTCCCCAGAAAACTAATGCCATTTGGCGAGTTTTAGTAACTGATTTTTTAATTTTGTTTCTTGAAAATCACTAGATAAGAATTTAATGACTAATTATTGGATTGATAGATTGTTGTCTTAGAATTGGCTTTAAATGTTCTAAGTTTGCTTGTAAATCATCAGTTAACCAATAAAATCTCTGGTTTACTTATTGCTGTTTTAGCACCATTCCTTTTTTTTTTTACCATCTCTATACTACTTGCTGAAAGCTTTAGTTGTTAATGTATCTAGATGATAGTGTCTAATAAATACATATTTTGTGCTACCCTATTCAATATGCCCATACTTATTTCAAGATTATGGCTTTCATTAATGAGAAGCATTAGATTTTCGAACACTGCACCTGGATCTTTTAGGATCTAATACACTTTTCTTCTAAAAAACTAACATTTTCTCTGTTACTAGATCTCAAAGATCCAGGTGTATTGTTGTAAGATCCAAAGTTTCTCACTGATGAGAGCCTTGAGCTTGAAACAAGTCTGGGGATATTGGATAGGGCATCACAAGATAGGGATTTATTAAGCATTATTATCTGGCATCTGTTAGTTAATAAAGCTTGCTGTAAATGGCATAGAGGTGGTGAAGAAAAATGTATGATGCTCAAACAGCAATATGTAAGCTGGAGTCCTGTGATATTTTATTAGTTATAGTAAATCCTGGCTACAAAAACAGAAGTGTCTGTAGTTCTTAAAAAAACAAAGGATACCATATGACTGTACCATAAGTTAGTTAAGATTGAAACTATATTATTTTTAGTATGGGTGCATATTTTGATAAAAGAGAGATAAATAATAGCTGCTGGAAGAAGATACATTGGATACTAAAGGTTCAGGTGCACTGTTTCAAGACTCAAAGCTACCCATTTAGTAATGTCATAAGCTTGAAACTAGTCCGAGGATTGTTAAACCTATGTTTGTAAGTTTTTTGTTATTGCACTTTTGTTAAATAGCAAGTCTTGATTAGAATTTTGGAAAACCAAATGTATTATACCCATTGAAATTAACAGGAAGGTATCACACAGTATTATGCATCTTTTAACTTTAGAAAAATTTAAGAATTGATGGAAAGAATTAAATGTATAATAAAAAATGAGAATAAGAAAGCTTTTAATCATATGCTGTTCTGTATTATGATAAAAATAGTAATATAGGCTCATTAATGTAACCTAGTTTTGCAGCACATTAATGTTTATAGACTATTTCTAAACCCTAAATTGTAATTCGTTGACAAAACTATAATAAATCTTTTTTAGAAGTTCTGTATTAAAAAATGCCACTATTTTGTTTCCTACTAACTAAAAATTAATTGCAATTTATTGAGATATTGTGATAGGGGTATGACACATCTATCATAGTAACTATTATCTCTTAGTCACACCACCCAGTAGTTTAGATATCTAAATCTGTTTCAGGATAGAGAGAGAGAGTTATATAGATTCATCTTATATAATAATTGTTTGTTTTAGGTCCATTGTATAATCCTATTTTTGAGTAATATGAACTAACTTCAGTGATATTCTTTTCAGGGCCATGATCTTAATCATCTCTTTGATTTCTCTTGCTTGAATGTTAGCAAAAATTCTTTCCCTTATATATCATAATTCCCCTCACTTCTCAGTTTTATTGTTTTTTTTTTTTGTTCTGACTTTAATGTTCTATTTGATGATGAGTTTAATTGGATATCCAGTTAAGGAGACTCTACTGCTTTTTTTCTTTTCTTAAAGCATAGATTTATATTCTCATCATTTATATATATTTTGTATTTTCATGCTGAACTTTTTGAAAAATAAAGACCATAGGTTCAGCTTGACATTGGTAGGAGCCATTAGAGCAATTCTATCTATGATTTTTGCTTTCTGTCTTAGCCTCTGATAGTTTTCAATATAATGTTTAACAAAACTGTTGCTCTTTGTTAATTTTGCCTGGAATCCCAATTTTCCATCCGGTTTTAAGGTTTTTTATTTTATTTATTGAAATTTTACAGCTACTGAAATGTTTTGAAAATCTCAAAATCTTTCTTGCCTGATTTTGGGCGTATCTGCAATATTTCTGAATGACTTCTGTAATGTAGATGGTGCTAATATTAACGAGTTTATGTATAACAGATGAAACAAAAATATATGCTAATATCTTTTATTTATGAAAATATTTCTTTGGCATTGTTTTATATCTAAACACACACGAGTTAAAATTTATTTGAAAAAAAAAACAATCCTTCATTCCATTTGTAAGTAATTTAAATTCAATTTCTAAAATTAGTGAAGCATTTTCTTTCAGTCCAAGAAATCTTATGGTATTACTATGCAAGTCACAATGAAATCTTGTTTAAGATAATTGTACATTTCTTAAACTTAATTATTTATTACATTCAAGCTATCTCTACTAGCAAGGAAAGTTTGAACTCAATAGAAGAGCACGTAAGTTAACTTAATAAGAAAACAAAAGCCTTATTAATAGTATTATATAAAATAGTTCTGTAAGTATTATTATTAAACTTGATTGTAATTAATTACTCAAGAGTGCTTTTATTGCTAAAACTAATTTGAAATTCCAGTGAAAGGAATAAAGAGACTTATTTTGAATACCAATTGATTTTGTCTTTCTTGTTGTTGGTGTCAGAAAATTTCGAATATCTTTTGTACAAAATAATTTTTGGGTCTTCAAATTTTCTGCAAGTTTGTTTCCAAGGTTTTATTATCTTTGTCTGGACTAAAAGTCACGTAATTTTTCAAGAATGAATTGATGTCTCTCAACTCCCCTCACCCAATCTCTAAAATACTATATGTTGATGAAAATTTAAGTGTAAATATTTAATAATAATAAATGTTTTGTCTTTATTAGAAATCATAATCGCTCAATAAATGTAGAATGTCCAGAAATAGTGATCAGTCAGAAAATATAACACTGACAATTGGAGCAGTCAGCCTGTTTGGAGAAAAGTATAAAGAATGAATGCTGTAAGCAAGAAATTAAAAAAAAAAAGTTAATGATATAGGCGGTTTAATCAAGTGGTAACAATGATGATTTCAGGATCTTCTAAGATTCATGGATTAATGGTTGATTGAGAAGGAGTAATATATTTTGACCAAGCAAATAGAAATATTGAATCTACAATGTTGTATTCCCATTATTAATCTGAAAAATTCGCCGTGTAAATATATATATATGAAAGTAATATATGCTTAACCACACTCACACACACTTATAAAATTCACTATTAAAAGTATGAAGATGGAGAGATCATAGTCTCTAATGAAAATTGAATTGCGATTCTTAATGCCAGTAAATACAATATATAAATCAAAGTTTTCAAGCAACTAAATAATATGATTATAAATTTTAATGTATAAAGTTTTAATGATGTATCTGAGCATACATTTATGTTTGTACATATGCACATTTATGTGATAAATCCCCCCCCCCCCAAAAAAAAAAAAATCAATTTTGTGGAGGCACAGGGAATGGATGCAACTTTTGTGTACTTCTTGCAAATACATCAGTATACTTATTAGTCTAGGACTTGAAAATAATTTAATTTCTTCAATACATTTCAGTACTGTAAAAAAATTAATTCCAATCTATTCTTCTCTTCCTAATTACTTTACCCACTAAAATAAAAGAAATAACAAAATTTTTTCTTCTTTTTTTTTTTTTCCACATGTCAAATCGTTGACCAGGAAGCGAACCTAGGCCAGCTGCTTGAAAGGCAGTTATGCTAACCACAAGACCACCAACGTTTCTTTTCTTTTTTTGTAGAATTGACAACAAAATTTAGTTTATTCTTTCCTTTTCCCATTAAAATAAAGGACACATATATTTTTTCTTTCTGTAGAAAAATATCAATACAGGCAGATATTTAAATTTCTATACCATATTCTTTCATTTCCTTCTCAAAATAAAGGATATACATATATTTTCTTTCTTAGAAAAATATCAATACAGGCAGATATTTAAATTTCTATACCCATTTTTGATGGAACCACTTGAGACATGCTTGGGGATCAACAAGAGAGACATTTTATCATTTCAAGTTCTGATCATTAGAATCTAAATATTTTGGATTTTTCTTAGATGCTACTAACCTTATTTTTACTAAGATGTAGATAGATGATTTGTGATACATAGATCCACATGTTTAATGTGTCACAGAGAATATGTAATGATCACTTATTTAATTCTCTATTTCACTGATTTACTTAGGATAGGTATAGGTTGCTGTGTTTCAGGATTGTAGCTCAATCTCATTATTACTTGTAGTTTTTTTTTTGTACATTTTTCCTTTTCCCTGTTATTCATCTCTTCTAAATATACATTTATTTATAAATGGTTAAAATCCAACAAATATCATTGACAAAAAGAAAATCTAAACAAAAATTTAGTCTCTTTTGGATTATATATATAATCAAACTAGAGTCTGGATAAGGCTGTGAATAGGATTCTTCTTTTCTGATAAATACTAAAATAATGCCCAATTTTTCTTTTTTCCTTCTCAAAATTTTTTTTCCTACCATATCAAGGTAATCTTATGATTATCATAATTTTTTTTTCTATCTATTATAATATAATCAACAATATAGATCAGTGGTTTTCAACTTTTCTTTATCAGCAACTCACTTCAAAGTTAATTAGATTTTTGCAACACCCAAAAAATTTTAGAACAAAAAATAAATTTTACACATTTTATATTTATTATAAAGAAATAAATTTTATCACATATAATATTTATATTTATTTAAAAAAATTACCAAAAAGTTTTAATCATAATGTGATACTTTTGCTTGTTGTTTTTTTGCATAATTTCTTTATTCTAGGATGAATTGTAGATAAGGAAAACCTGAGTTCTTGTAGTTGAACATGCATTTTTCAGTAATATTGTAGATTGTCGGCGTTTTTCTAGATTTTATATATTTTTAATTTTAGTAAGCTTGTATTAATTTTTTAGTATAAATATTGATATTTTGCCAACCCACCCGAAGAACTCTCATGACATACATGTTGGGAAACATTGTTATAGTCTAATAATGTTATGGTTAAAAAAACAACATTAAATGAATTGCCATTGAATTAAAGTGAAATAAAAAGTATTTTAGAATGTTTTTTTTTATTATTGTATTTGAGATTAAGAAGATCAATAGTTGTTGTCAGAATGGGGAAATATTACTGACAATTGAAATCTTAATTTATATTTGCATAAGTTTTTTTTATTATACACATTGAATACTATTATATGAAATTATATATTAAAAAATTTCTAATATTTGAACAGTTATACAGTGCCATCATTGTATATTGCTGTTATAGCAATATTATGCACAAAGATTATAATTTTTATAGTGCATTTATGAAAAAGTTGAATAATTAAAAAATCAAGTCTAATCTATTTCCCCATATGCTAGTTTAATACTGCAATACATATTGATTTTTAATTGCATTCAAAATAATAGTCTAAATGTTTATTTTCAAAAATAAATGATAAAGGTAGGGGAGGGGTAATTGTAATGTTCTAATAAGTCTGCCACCTTTATATAAATAATAGTGCAGCAAACAAATGGATAGTGTATAATGTTCCACAAGAAACTCATTTATGAAAACGTTGACTGCTTAAAAAAATCAAATTATATGATCCACTATTGCGTCTCAATTCTGTAGGAAAAGTAAAAACAAAAAATTTGCAAATTTTTGCTACATGTTTTTCTTAAGATGTCAGCTGAAAAATGACCCAAAATTATCTAAGGTTCAATGATACCTTTTATATTAGCATGTAACTCCAAAGATTACAATTACAAACGAGCATTCAAATGGGCATAAAAATCAGTATCTATTTTCTTTGCTTCATATATAAAACAAAAATTTTTCAGAATAAAATAAAAATAATGAATTCAAATTTATTTACTGACTTCTTTTTTAATTAATTTTTTAAGTGACCTTCGACTGTGAATTGCATTTAGTATTATGCAATTTATTTTTTCTTTTATTATTTTTTCAAGTCATATTTACTAATACATTTATTTTAATTTTGTTTACTTATTGCTATTTTTTTTAAAAAAATTAATAACTTTTTAAAGAAACAAGTAAAGGAAAACTTTTTAAGCATTTATTCTTTTTATTGTTATGATTATTTGAATATCATAATTCATATTTAAAAAATTTTAACCTGAAAAATTCATGAACCAAAGTTTTGTCCAGATAATGATATTCTATATACTATTATTATTTGAGGTTCAATTATTGCTATTAGGTATTGCCACTCTATTATAATAAAATAATTTATGATTGCTTTCTTCTGCATTATTCAAAATGTTGTTTGCTGTTGAGAAAATTAAGGAAAAAAAATGAACTAAACAAATAATATATTAAAAAAAAAAAAACAAGACAAATAACTGTTGATAAAATAATAAAGATAATGAAAAATAAGGAAGATTACTAGAGAAGAAAAAATGAATGAGACTAGAGGTTCAAATGATTAATTAGCTGAAAAGGATTGCATCTAGTTATGACAATTGGCATTTTCCAAATCTGTTTCACTTATGAACATATAAGGATAAGATAATATAAGCTATACTGTACTTTTAAATGTTTGGAGATTGATGTAAGCTAAATCATAATAGCTTAAATTTGATATAATTCAAATTCACGAGTTTACCTTTGTATGCAAGCACACATTTTGAATAAATTTGTTAAAAACAAAGATTATGACAGTTCATATCTGCTTTATATTAATTTATATGCATATGAATTAGTATTTGTAATTTTATTATATGAATATGAATCTCCTTTTTTAAAAAAACAAGTTTATTCTTGATTTCTTTTGCTCTTTTATTAATACTATTTACATATACACAGTTTATTCTAAAAACTTTTTTGAGTTGAGGTTTCCCAATGTTCTTTAGTATTTTTTGTTTTCTTGTCATTGGCTTTCAACTTCCTATCACTGTAATAACTTTCTACTTCTTTGTAAACTAGTGTGTTAATTTATTATAATCCATTTTTAGGCATAATTTCATTCAGTTACCTTTCCAGGCATAAACTAGGATCTTCTGCACTGGAATTGAGTATGTGCACTGCTATTCCAAGAACTACAATGCTGCGTTAGTTTGTTATATGATTGAACTTGTAATCTTTATTATCAATTCCTGCTTGACAGTTTTACAGCCATGTAGCTGCTACTATGATGTTGTTTTGTGTTTTTATTTACTGGAGGATTCTTTTTTTTTTTTTTTTTTAAATGGGATTTATAATATTTTGATCACAGCAAAGATGTGGAGAGAAGTTACAGGATTTTTTTAAAAATTTTTTTAGAAAATAAGAATTTGGATAAAGTTTAATGACACATTCCATTCATATTTATATTAAATTGATGAATTTTAGAATTTGGATAATTATAATTTATTTTTATTTACTAAATTCCCTCATTATTGATGTCCACTACTTTAAAATTTAACAATCTTTGTTTAATACTACTATTATAATAGGCAAAGTTTAAAAGTTTATGTACATATTTTTTTTGTTTTTCTGAATGAGTTTTAGAAAGTCTTAGAGTGCAACCTGTGACAATTTGATATATTATTGAATAAATAATTATTGGATGATAAAAATTGTAATTTACATAAATACATAAACAAAAGGAAAAGAAGGTTATGAAGTTAGTTTGCATTCATTTAGCTTTACAAAAGGTATTACTCTGTGTGATTTGATACAGGGCTAGAATGATAGGTTCTGGAGATCATAATTCATGGATTACAACTTTCTTCAAACTTCTTTTGAACTCTCAAAGCAATAAATCATTTATTTATTACAAGAAATAGACAAAATCAGTCTAAGACAATGGAAAAAAGCATCTTACATCATTTAATATTGAATCTATGGATTATGATCATAATAATTATCTATGCATAAATATTAATAATTTTGATAATTGAAACTATCATAAATCTATTTTGTCATTGCTTTCTACCTAACAAAATGTTAATACAATTTAACATTCAAAATTTAGTTTAAATATTGAGTTTCTTTTACAAGAAGCATGAGCCTTTAGATTAAATGATGGAGTAGCTTTTTAATGGACACAACATATTCAAATTGATTTTGAAAGAAAATGTTCGAACTGAAATGAAACTCTACAACATTTGAATTTAAACATCTCTTTAACAACTAATTTCTCCATTAAGTAAATAAACAAAACACCATAAATATATTGATGAATTTTATAAAGAGTTTAATAATAAAATAAATGCCATTAAAACTAAACTAGCAGCAAAACTTTTTTATACAATAGTGTCATATAGTGTAAGCTCTAGTAATCAATAAATGCTAAACTGAATTCAGATGAGCATAATTATGCAGACAAATTAACTTGGATTGTAAACATTATTGGGTTTTCAGTTTGGGATGATGGCTTTATAATTAACCAAAAAGATAAAAAATGGGTACTGGAGAAGCGCATTAGATCCAAAAATTCAGGAGCACTTGTGTCAGATCTAAGATTCCTCACTAGTGATAGTCATAAGCTAGAAACTGGTATAAGAATATTGGATGGTGAGGCATGGAATAGGGATTAAAATGCATAACATTCTAGTACCTGTTGATTGCTAGAGCTTACATTAGGTGACACTATTTTTGTGGAAAAACATTTTGCTGCTGTTTTAATAGCTTATGTAAGCATAAAAAAATTGTAATCATATGATGTTTTAGTGGTTTAATATTAAAGTAATGAAATATTAAGGAGAATAAAAT
The DNA here is from genome assembly GCA_028023455.1 of Epiperipatus broadwayi. Lineage (NCBI taxonomy): Eukaryota > Metazoa > Onychophora > Udeonychophora > Euonychophora > Peripatidae > Epiperipatus > Epiperipatus broadwayi. The sequence goes on along the minus strand of JAQFVV010000049.1, from coordinate 1,177,059 downwards.
ATTGTAATAGTTCAAGAGTTGTTTAGCACTAAATATTGGAGAAGTTATTTGGTTATTTGATGATAGAAGGGTGAATTGTGATGATTTTTGATTAAAGAAATGATCTAATTTACTGTTTTGTTTGGAATAGAGTATTATATATGTGCAAATATTTGGATGAATAAAAAAATTAAATTTAGACATTTTAAAAATAATGAAGTGAATATAGAGGATTTGATCTCAGACTTTCAAGCCACTTCTTTGTTCACACTATCTCATACTACTGATACACATGACCACACAAAGAACATCAATATCCTAATTTATTTATTATAAAAGTTCATCCTTTTAACTAAATAAATTATATAATTGTTGATACATATATAAAATATACTTTTAGAATAAGGATATTATAAATGCCCATCAGTATATTTGACATTCTGAAGTATTTTAATCCTTTGTTTAAATTATTTAAATGTAAATACAGTTTAGTTGCTGTAATTTATTTCACTATAAAAAATATTCCATCTTTTGTCTCATATGATTAATTTCCTGCACTTAGAAAAAGCAAAACATAAGCAAAAATATACTTAGAAAAAGCAAAACATAAGCAAAAATATAAATACCACCCACCCACCTCCATCCCAAGAATGAAAAAAACAAACAAAACAAAACAGAAGTGCTTTTTTTTTTTTTATTATCTTAATTTGTAACATCAAAGATTAATAAAAATTCAATGCAGATGTATTTTATAATGAAGAATATGAAGAAAGTTTTCTTTTTTAAGATACAAACTCTCAGATTCTATCAAATTATTAAAAATATTAAAAGTCATGTATTATCTGTTTATTGGGTATACCATTTTTTCACATTTCATAGGAAGATAGCTGAATACCCAATAATCAGAAGCATAAAGAACAGAAAATGCAATGAAAAGAGTATTGAAAATTATGTAGATATGTAGAACATGTTCGTTTTTACCATATATATGTATATTACACTGCTGCTTTTTATTTGATTAATTACATGGTTAGCTGTTTTTAAAGCGATGTTTGAATTTTAAAATAATAAAAAGTTAGAAACACAGTGGCCAGAATTAAAATTTCCCCTCTTGATTTTATTCAGGGTTGACTGAAGAAAGTTTTGCTTACAAATAAGCTGCTTTTAATTTAATGAATCATATTATTCAGAATAGAGAAATGATTGTTTTTGATCTGAATTTAATATATATACAGATAAACTTTTTTCCTTTCTTTTTTAAATAAAAGAATCGTATTGAAAATTCAACATTTTCTGTCATAGGTTACCAAAATATTAACCGGGACAGTCTGTGATTAAGATTTTTACTGTAAGTGAAATAAATGTTTTAATAGTTTCTTAATGCACCAGTAAATGTGTCAAAATCCCAATTTTAATTACTGAAATAAATTAAAAAAAAACTGTTAAATGATTTTTGTAGCTAGCAATATTTGGCACTGTAATTAATCAGAGCTCTAAACTGTTTTTAAAAATTGAGAAATTTAATACATTAAAACAGGAAAATTAATATAAAATTTTTATAATTATCTTGTTTGAAAGTGGAAGGAGTCTCCACCCAAAATTATGTTTTTGACACCTTTTAATTGGTCATATTTTATTTCTAACAAAGAAAGTCCATATCGACTCATTTAGACAAACCGTCTAAATGAACTGCTTTATGCAGTGAAGAGGATATATTAAACGTAATTTATACAAATAATGATGTTATTATTTTTTGACATGGCAATCTTCTAAATCTATTATAATTTTAAGTGAATTTGAAATCTTAAATTATATTCTGAAAATTATATATATAGACATGCACAGAAGTATGTGCTATACTGGAAAGTATATGAAAATAATGTATATGTTATGACTTGTTCATGTTAGATTGTTTCTTACTATTGGATCTTCTTTTAGATAAAGATCATATATATAGTAGTGTCTATAATGCTATTATAAGAGATATCAAAAAATTAAATGTTTATACATGATTAAAAGTATTTTGTCCTACCACCAAACCTAGAAAATTTAAAATTTATGCAATTTCATTTACATTTGAAAAAGCTTTAATGGAAAAAGTTATTTTATAATTTTATAAATCATTTTTTAAAATCTGGCGCTTTATTTTTATAAATGCATATATGTGCAAACTTGTAGTTTATTTTATTACACACATAGATTTTTAGTGCTTTTGTTGTATTTGTGATTACTAAAAGACTAATAACTGAACAAAACATACATTTATTCTATTGATCAAAAATTTACATTATCATACATGCACAATTTTTTTAAGAATATGAATTATTTATATAAACTTATAATACCTAAAAATCACATTCTTAAAATAAATGTTTATTGATGTAATTTTGCTTCAGCAAATATTTTAATTACGTCAATTTTATCATCATAAGATGCTGGACAATTAATTATGCTTAGTAGTAGAATTAATGGTTTATGGATTATTTCATAGGACCAGGATAGTAAAAAAGAAATCTCAATTTATTTACTATTATGGTATCTTGATTGCTGTACTTCTTTATGGTCAGAATCATATATATATATTTTAACCTTTGTTTAATCTGGCTGAGCAGCATTGTTGAACATGTATATTTTTTAATTTAATTTAATTTTTGCCAAAGTTCTTTTCCAGTTACTGTTAGTGATATTTCAGACAGGATTCTCTCTGCATAAAGAAAGAATCTGTTCCATCATCTTTTGTATAAGTTGAATTTTATGCAAGCCAGTTTTTTTTTTTTTAGTTACATGTTTACCATTAAGCTATGATGCAAAATCTGAAAATATTTTTAACAAATGAAAATAAACATTATATTAAATCACAAGAGATCCTAACATATTGTCAAGCACACAAAAAACAGGATTTGTGTGGATATGTACATCATATTTATTTTGAACAGTTTGCATTTTATATATGTTGAGAATTATATGTGTAACTCCAGAAAAATATAGATCAGATTTATGCAAATGGAAGACTGCCTATATTAATCTGCAGTAAATACAATTGGTATGTGAAGTGGCTATCAATTTTCAAATGCCTTAATTAATTTCATATTTTTTTCTAAATTGAACAGATAGCTATTTCTGTGCTCTATTTTGCAAAAATCAAATTAGTTTGAATTTAGTTTGCATAGGTTTAATTATATGCTACTTTGTCCTAATTTAACCTTTTCTCATAATCACTTATCTTAACAGCTGTAATTTGTTTTCATTTTTTTCAAATGACAGCTTAACTGTTTTTATCGGTAATATGATTTCTCATATAGTATTGTGAAGACATTACTGTACTACTGCTTTAAATTCCTTCCTCCCCCCCCCCCAGCATTTATCACCACTATTCACAGTCATATGGCATTAAAATCTTGAATTAAAATGTTCTATAGACTGTTGGCATATTCATATTTGTTTTGTAACTAATAAATCAATAAGGAAGTATAAGATCCCTGACCAATCTAGACATTGCTGATTGGTTGATTTTTTGAAGAATCTTCCATTCTATTCTTTTGAACATTAAGGAAAAAAATTATTTAATTTCATAGTATATCACTATTTTTATAAAATATTTCCATTATAATTATTAAAAGTAAAATATATTTATGTTTTCATTTAAATTTTTTTAAATGTATTTCATTTTTAAAAATACGAGAAACTTGAAGTAATGTTATATTAGAAGCATCAATAATTGTTGTCCTGATACTGTGAATTAGCTGCCAAACAGTGGTGAATGTGGTCTTATTTTTTGTGATAATTTAATAAATATAAATTTTCAAAGTGAGACAGTATTTCATAGATTTGTTATAACTTTATAATAATTCATTCAGATTTAAAAATTGGAATTGATTCAACAAATATTTCATTCATTTACTTTTTACAATAGTGTTATGTCAAAGAACTTGGATATGTAAAGTTATTATTCCTATTAGTGTTTCACATTTTTTTTTTTTTTTTATATTAGGAAAGTTCAAATATGATTTTTTAGAGTTTTTTTCATTTGTAAACTTAAATTTGTAATAAACCAAGCCCATTTTTTTTTATATTCGTAATACAAAATAATATTTTTAAACATTAAAATTGAAATGTTGAATTATTAAGTCAAATCTCAGTAGGTATGGGTAGAAAAAAATTAAATTGAAAGAGTTAAGACAAATATTATAAAAGTTATTGTAACTTCTGGCAACAATAGTAAAAAGCAACTTTATTTCATTTTTGTGATTTTATAGCTATATTTTTAAAATGTTTTTTATAGAAACATTTTAAAATAATGCTTATAATAAAAAAGAAAATCAAATTTGAAATGATGTTTATATAAAATAAATACTCTTTTTAGGAGTGGTATGAGACACTATATTGTAATCATTGCAGTTAAAAATGTTTGTAGTGATATATTTAAATTGCAAAATAAACCAGGCATATTTTTATATAAATAATTTTATTTTAAATCAAAAGTTTAAAATTATTAATATTAAACATATTTATAGTACAATATATTAAAAAAATTCACATACATTTAAAAATGAATTGATAGTTAATAATTAATTATTGTGAAAACAAAATGTTACAGAAAATATATTCAGATTTCTGTTTAAAAATAAGATATTATACTATGTATAATAAATAAGGACTCATAAAATAATTAAAATTCACTTGAGTGAATAGCCAGCCCTTATGAGTAATCGATATTAAAGAGTGTTTCTGGTTATCGTCTGTTAAGCAAATTATAAATTGAAGTTTATGATGTTTGCATTTAAAAATTATACCTGTTCTTTAGAAGCACAGGCTACATTTCACCAATCAGGTTTCAAAATAACTACAATGCTTCTATACTGTTCCGAGACTGATTATATCTATTGAAGAATAATTTTTTTATCCATATTTTTACATTAAAGGAATTGTGTTTTGTTAAGGAAAGAATAAATTTGATATTGTTAGTTTAGCCTTCGTAACAATTTACTAAGTCTCACATCTGAAAAATAAGGATATTTTATGCTTTCTCCAATACTATGGAAAATGAATGTTTATATACCAGAATATGAGAGATGAAAGTAAATATGAAGGAGCGGGAGGATTTATCATATTAAAAATGTTAGTGTTCTTGTTATTGTATATGGTTTTCAAGATTTTTTTTTTTTTGTCATATTCTAAAACTACTGCAGTAATAATTTATCTCATATATTATATCACGAACTTGCCTGATTTTGTAGTTTGAAACCATGATACATAGTTGACATAAAATATTTGTGAATCATTTATAATAGAAAAATGGAAACTGTCTGAAATAAATCATTTTGGGATAAAGGTTTTCTATTATTTTCTAAATTGAAGAGGGTTTTTAGTGATTTTCCACCTCAGCTTTAATCCCCCATGAAAAATAGCCAAATAACCATTTATCAATTAGTAATTGGATAGCCAAATGAATTGGCATGTATAAACTACTTTGTTTGAAAATTATGTTATGTAAGAAAATTTCTGCTTTCCCCCTTTATTTGAACATTTGATTGTGAATTTAGCAGGCAAATGAGCTCACCAATTCACCATTAGATTCTTTCATTTAAAATAATCTTATTTGTATTTATAATAACTATGTTTATTAATGTATTCCTCTTTCTATACTTATTAACTGTTTATTACTGTATTTCTCTTTCTATATATATATATAAATAGTATTTTGACTTTATTAGTAAGTTGTTTTCGAAATTTCCATTAGCTATAGTATTACTTATTTATTCCTAATTCTTAATATCATGAAAGTGTGTAACAAATCGTGAAAAGCCACTTCATATATAAATTAAAGAGTTAGTTGTATTGGTTTTATTTATTTGCAGCAAATTTTATACAGAAGACCTAAAAGATAATAAAGATTAATTTGTTTTGAATTAAAATTGAGATTATTATTTGTAAATGATTTGGAATGTATTGAAAATAGGGCTTTTACTAAAATTAGTCAATGAACAGTAGAGTCCATTGGCTAGACTCCTGGAATGCAAATTCTTTAAAGATTAATAACATTCTTTTCTCCTAATGGGAGATCAAAGCTGCTTAATGACTTAATGGATATGTTATGCATCTGCAGTAGCATAAAGATGTTTATTCCTTAACTCAAGTTTGCCTCTGATTTAAATAAAAGAAATTACATCAAAATGTTTATTTGAATAGATGCATTTATGTGTGCTGATATATATATAGTTTTAACCATTTGTTTTTTTTATTGTTTTTAGATAAAAATACTTTTTTTTAATCATCTTCAAGTTAAAGCCTTTTATTTGTGGTCATTATTGTTCTAGATTAATTAATTAAAAGGGAATTTGTCTAACAAGCAAAAATTCTTTCACTCTTATACAACAAATGTGTAGAAGTGAAGATAGATTTCATAATAGAATATTCTTAACTTCTTAGTTTGCTATTTTGTATCATGATTCAAATAGATATTAATCGGGAGGGTTAAGTTTAAGATTGGCACTGAGACATTTGGGAAGATTGTATTTATAATTGTGTATAATTAAACAAGATTTTATAAATGTCCATAGGATATGGTCAGTATGTGAGTGAGATGTATAATGATATATATTATAGGTGTATGAAATTTTATTTCATATTTAATAAACAAGATTTGTTTAAAAATGGATTAATTATATTATAGAAATTAATGACCCAACTTTGAAAGAGAAAATATTTAAAATGCACCAATCAAAATGTGGGATTGGAATTGGTATGAATTAATTAATAATAAATCTTTGATTGTGTAAAGAATTGATTTGAAAAATTAGGAAAGAGAATATAAAAAATTGGAGGCTTTAGAGAATTGGATTTGGAAAATTAAACTGAAAGAATAAGAATATTATACAGAAATATTAAAAGTAAGTGAACATTTTTTAATGGGAAAATTGAATATATTTAAAAATAGAATTATGAAAGAAATGATGTAAGGTATTGCAGAGAGAAATTAATAAAAGAATTGATCTCGGAACATTAACACTTAACTCTGGCTGTTCTCTCATTGCATTAAACCACACATGGTCATATTCAAATGTGAAATACCAGAATAAATTGTATTAAAGAATTAGAACAATAAATTAAAAGAAGATCTTAGAGGATCTTAAAGAATATGTCAGTTATTGGGTCAAATTAAGCAATTGTATAATTAGTTGTTCGAAAATCATGTGACATTAAATTACCCAAATGGATGATTGATTATTAATTGAGAAATTAATTTTTTTTTTCACTTCCCGTAACTGAGAATTGACCCAGTAACTTTAGCTCTTAAATATATACTACCACTGCATTAAACCACATATGCCTATTGTCAAGTATGAGATAATGAAATAAATTGTGTTTAAAAAAATTATTAACTGCCATTTCTGTTTTTCCAAATTGAAAGTGAGGTTCATTTCTAAGATGTTTTAAATGAATCGAAATAGAAAATATAAATAAATATTATTTTTGATAAGAAAATGTTTATAAAAAAGTTAGGATTCTATCTCTCTTCGCCATAATTACAACTGTTATATTATAATTGTGAGTTCGGCTTATGATTTCTGCATTGATATTATGATCAATTCAAATTATCTTGGAATATTTACCCTTGAGCTAAAAATAGCTGGTTATTTATTTCTTGACCAATAGTAGATGATTAGCTGGATCGGCTATAGAATGCCTGTCTGAAAAAAAAACCTTAAATTTTTTATCTGGGTTTGAATCCAGCGCAATGCATAATAAGGAAATGTTCTATTATCACACTATGAGACTCCAGACATGATTTCAATCTGTGACTCTCCATTACACACATATGAAGTAAATCAGATAACATACATTTCTGTGTTCTCACCATGATGTAAATAATGTAAATTTGCTGTTGGACTAATAATGTTAAAATGTGGTATTTAATCATTTGGCTTAATTGCACACTTTTTTTTATTTCATATTACTTGCAACTTACGAATATTGCTTGCTTCATAGTTCCTCCCCTCCTCTTTTTTTTTGCTGAAAATTCTAACACATGTATATTTATGCACTTTAAATAAGTAGTTCTTTTTTTTTTTTTTTTAGCACAAGTTAAGCTTATAATTGCATGATTAGTTGGTGGTGTTCATTGGACTGTAATTGAAACTTACATAAAATTTGTCTCCCAAACCGCATTTGGTCAGGATGAGAGTATATTTAGCTATATTTTATTTATAGAATTTTTATTTCTGCAGTGGATTGATTCTAAAGATGAACTTTATACATATAAACACTATGTAATTGAGAATAAATTGCTTTCTTTCTTTTGGTAAAGGTCGTTTTTCATTTTATCTTAATTCAATTTGAGTTATTTTTAAATTCAGATCTCTTAAAGTGTTTCATTTGTGGTGTTCTTTCTGATTTATGATTTTGAACTCTAGTAAAATAGATATTACATTACCTTTCTATTTTCCTATTTCAGATGATAGTTTTTGAAAACTCTGCCTGATTGCCACAGAGACAGTTTTGATGCATTGGGCTTTTTTCATTTAGTCTGTTTTTGGATGTTGCTGTCTGATAATCTATCACATGATTATTTTGTCATGAAGTGGTGCCCTTGAGAGGCATCCTGTTGTCATTACTTTTAACAGGCAAATGTTTTTCTCAGGATTTATTCCATTACCAGAGTAATGAATAACTTTGATGTGACTATTTTTTTTCTCCCTTTTTAAAGAAATGGTTTCCCTCCCCTCTCAATAGTAAAGTTTTTTGCTTTGTCTTTTTTTTTTTCAAAAGAATAATTTATGATTACAATTTGTATTATTATTATTACCATTACTCCTTACTGTTATTAATATTAATTCCCTGAACAGTTGCTTCAGTGATAAAAATGATTTTTTAATGAGCAAAAGATTTGTAGATTCGGTCTTACCTAGGGAAATGGGAAGAGGGGGAGGGATCAGTATTTATAGTCTGGCCAGTTTCATGAAATTGTTGAGCTTAGGCGCTAGCAATATAAAGTAACTGATAAATTAATAATACTAATCATTTCAAATATTTAAAATTATTATTATATTTTGCGTTTGTATACTCCTACTTAGCCTTTTTGCTTTTATCTTTTTTAAAAATATTTTATGATTACAATTTATTTTATTTTACAATTTATTTAATTTTTTATTAATTATTTTTTTAAACCCAAATGTATAACGTTTACTATCTTATAAAATGCTTTGATGATAAGATGCACTGTGACTTCTCCTTTTTCAGAGTCAAGGAAACTTCTCAGTTATCATGCCCAAAGAAACTTGTTAGCCACTTTACCTTCCCTTTTAGCAACATATTCTTTGTCAACTCCATAGCCTTTATATTTAAATTCCCCTTATCTTTTTTTCCGAACCCAGCATAAAAACCATTCTCCCACAATTTCATTACGAGTGCCGTTTCTACTTACAAGCATTTACAATCAATTAACAGATGCCTAATATTTTCTAAGCCTTCCTTTACACAACTTGCAGACTAAATCACCCACATTTTTACCATTTATGTGTATATTCCCTTGTTGCTAAAGAACAGTAAACTACTTCCTTGCTATTATCATAAATTAACTCCCAGTCAATATTCTTTTTACTTCTATATATATTTAAACTCTTTCCTACTCTCCATACTAGTTCTCAATCTCTCCAACTTCCTATTCTTTATTAATGCTACTCTCCCAATCCTTGCAACTATTAAACTCTACAATTCTCGAACTCAATCATCCCACCTTTTGTATAAGTATACTGACATAAATTCTTTATCCAAATCTTTTGCATACTATATCACTTTTCTCATTCTTCTTGTTGCCTGCCCTTTACTCATAACACAATCAAAAATATTTTGGCCATTCTCTTATTATCCATAAACTGCTATCTACTGAACATTTTCATTTTGCTTTTTGCACCTCTCATATAAAAACTTGATTATCCCATTTCTTTTTGAGTTGCCTCCTTTGCCATCCACACATCTTCATCTAATGCATATCTTTCTACTTCTCTTTGTATTTTTTCTAATTAATGTAACACCCCTTTACTTACACATAATGCATCATTACCCCTACTATTTCCACTCCCTTCATACAATTCTAGCTACATCATATTTATTATATGAAAACATTATTAATTTCTTTATCAGTTCCTTTCCTTTCTTTGCTTCATTTATCAATTTTTTCTTCCATTCATCCAACCAACTTCTCTGATTACTTAAGATGATTCCAACATAGTTATACCTATTAATGACACTTAACTTTATAACCCCCAATAAAAATTCTTTGTCTTCTCTTTCCCTAGTATTAATTATCATTACTTTTGATTTTTCTTAACTACATTTAATTTCCATTACTTCCATATTTTTTCTTCTTTCTATGCACAAGAAGACATCATCCGCAAATTAAAAAACCTGTTATATGTATATACTCCTTTGCTAGCTGTTAATGGTATCTCTACTCCTCTTCCTAACCTTTTTATTGTTCTCTCCATTTCTCTCAAATACAACTAAAACAAAATAGGTGATATAGGGCATCCTTGCCTTAATCCCATCCCATTTTTAACTTTAACTGATTCTATATTTCCTAATTAATATGTATAATAATTATTTTCATACAATCTCTTAATAAGATTCACTAAAGCTCCATCTATTCCCAAATTTACTAAACTTACCCATCATCTATTTCTATTACTCTACCATATGCCTTCTCTATATCTATAAAAACCATATATATATATAACTGTCTACCTGTATTTCTACTCATATCTATAAGTTGTGTAATTACAAATAAACTATCTTCTATATGACCATCTGATTGAAAACCTCCTTGTATTTCTCCCACTATATTATTTTCTTCTATCCATTTTGTGACCCTTCCAATCACAGTAAATGCAAAAACTTTATTTGATGTTATTGCTGTCGGTCTATAATTACTTAACTTTCTATAATCATTATTCTTTCTTTTAAATATATTAAGTCCTGGAGAAGTAAATTGTCTCATGTTAAATTGTAGACTGTTTAGTTGCTTGTTTCAAATCATTTTACATATTTAGTTACTTATTTAAGCCAGTAATTCTGCAATAAGGTTTTATTTCAAAATGATTTGAGAACTTAGATTAATTTGCAAAACATGGTAGATTTAACCTATTGAAGAATAAACACCTTGATTTTATTAAACATGTTTTTTCCTATTGGTTAATTTCTGATGTTGTCTTTGTAACTTATAACATAATGTATATATTTTGTTGAGAAATCTCATGTTTTCCCCACTTAAATGCAATAAAAATTGTGTAATCTTAACCCATCTTATTTGTGATTCTAAAAGAAAATTAAGAAGGTGAAAATATTCTGAGACAGATTTTATTTGTATTTCACTTTTAATAAGAGAAACAATAAATGAAATACTATCTGACAGATATTTTAATAATTTAATTTGTTCACTAATGTACATGAAACCCTTCATATGGCAAATGGTTGTATGGTCACTTTTAACTTAATTTCATTCTCTAGCAACTATCTACAGTATTAGTTAGACAGATTTGTATTCATTTGATGATAGAACTGGAATTACGATGCATATATTGATTTATTAGTTTTAAAAAGTCAGAAAATCTTAGTATTGTACAGAGAATCTAAATAGAGAACTGCTGATAATATTGTGATTGCTAAATTCATTGTTCTCAGGGGCTGAAAGTACTTGGGAGAGCACTTGCAAATACTCTTTTTTTATTTCTCTTTGAAAAGTAAAATTCTCTGCTTTCCGTAGTTATATATTTATGATTATTTTTGCAAAAATATTTGTAAAACATTTATTTTAAGTCAAAAGTATTTATGATTAAATTCAGATTTTATTTGAAAATATTTATTTTTAAAAAAGGCACATTGAGTTAACATTTTATTGGTAAAGTGAACAATTTGATTAGTTTAAAAAAGGAATACTTTCATATTCACTGAAACCATAACTTATTTGTCATTTTTAAATAATTATAAGGAAAATTTTAAACTTTGGAACAGCTCTTTGCGATGTCTTAACAAGAATTTGGTTGGTTTTAGAAATGAAAAACATCTTTCATTCATTAAAAAATTTTTATTTGATAGCTGTGAAAGAACACGAGCCCATTGTTCTTATTATTTGTTTCAGTTTATTATGTTTTTTTTATATTTGCAAAATATAAATATTAGGTACTGGTTGATTAGACACGCATGCCGCTTGATGGCATTATTTATGTGCTAAAACACATAAATATGCCTTTTATGCAGTCCGAAGTTTACAGCCTATAGAACAGTGATGTTCATATTAGATGTTGCTGACCTGTATTGTATTGCACACAAATATTATGGCCTGCTGATGTGCTTTGTGACACTATGCAAATGCACACATTTCACATATCGTTACTGTATCATGAGGGTGTATGGAATTCAACTGACTATAACTCTTGTAATCTGCATTCGAAGTAATGATCTTACATCCTTCCTGACTTAGTATTAAAATACTAATAATTGTAAACCTGTCACCATATTTCTCTACACAGCTTGGAATATGAAAAAAATTGCAAAAGTGTAGTGACAAGCACAATTACACAGAATTCATGTGACAAGGCATGTTTGTACAAGAACAGCTATGAGACAAATTAAACGGCTCAGGTTGCATGTTGTTTTGGAAATTAGAAGCTTGGTTTGATCACAGTTCTGCATCTTATGCATGATCCTTCGGATCACCAAAAACATCATTACCCAGCCCTGCACATTCTAGCACTACACGCTGACATTTATAGTGTAATTTAAAAGTATTATTATTTGATTTCTGAAAAATTCTTACGTTTTATAAAATAATGTTGATTCATAAATTGTTTACAAATACTTTGTAGAATGTCAGCTCATAATGTTTATAATAGTGTATTTTTTTGCAGATAAAGAGCAGCTATGAGACAACTAAAATTGCACGTTGTTTTAGAAAATTGTAATGTTGGTTTGATTAGAGTAGTGCATCTTTTGGATGATCTGAAGGATCATCAAAGACATCAGTCCCCGGCCCAGCACATTCCAGTGGTATGCGCTGACATTTATAATGTAATTTAAAACTGTAAGTATTCTATTTTAGAAAATAATGTTGGTTTGTAAACTGTTTAAAAGTAGTTTGAAAAATGTCAACATGCGATGAAATTTATAATGTAATTATTCCATTTTAGAAAATAATGTTGTTTCGCAATGAAAAGTTGGGCTGCGTAAATGGCATTTTAATGTGTTTTAGCATCTAAACAACATCATCAAGTGGTGTGCGTGTCTAATCAACCAATACCGAATATTATTTTTAAGATTGTTTTTGTTTATAAAATTATATTTTTAATAAATAAAATAAAAATTATTGAAATACAATAGGGATTAAAGATTTAATCAAAACACAATCCAAAAAGCCATTAGGTAATGTCAAAAAAATATGCAATGAAAAGGGATTGCATAATGACATTCCTTTATCATTATTTTAAATAAAAATATAAGTATTCAATATAGTTTCAGATACAAGATTTTATAAAAGTTAACTGGAATCAAAGCATCTTAAAAAAATAAAACTTGACTGTAGTGCAATATGAGAGGAGAGTTATACGTACTCACAATATTGTGATGATTTTTACAATTTGCAATCATTTTTGTGAGTGGTATGTTCCTGCCCTGAACAATTTAGCCTAGTCATTAAATTTATTTACCGTTATAGTTTTGGTGCACAGACATGATGGCTCAATAAATATTTTATATAGTTATAATTTGATTTTTCTTAGTTTTTAGTGTGACCTATTAAGTTATTTAAACAACCTTATACCAATAATAATATTTTGCAGTAATAATGCCTTTTGATTTGTATATAATAATTATATCAGTTTTATGCTAAGAATAATATTTTGAGATAATAATGCCTTTTGCAAAATTGGTATCTAATAATTATGAGGGGAAGTTCATTTGGGGAAAATGTTATTCTTCATAAGTGATTAACTATTAAAAATAAGTTGATTTTTTTTTTTTTTTGCTTTTTAGATGTTTTTTTAAGGCACCAATTGAAGGTAGTAAGCTTCAGACTATTACTATGTATTGGTAAATATATTTTATATTGCAGAAATGTTTATTTAAAAAAACATTATTTTTTTCTTGTGCTTTGTTTTACTAATTATGACTGACATTAATGACAATATGTCAGATGGGTCTAACCATGATAGCTTGGAGATTGTAAAGATGTTTCAGGTTATGATGAACAGATTTGAGGCTTTCAAAATTTAAATGTATGCAAATTTAAAGGAGATATGAATGCAAAAATAGATGCTAATTAAAATTTAAAGGCTGATTTGATAACTGAATTAAATAATAAAATTGATATCAAATTTGAGGAGGCTAAAATTAAAATCCAAGCATTAAATGTACAATTAACGGCTAACTTAGAATACAGCTGAAATTAATAACAGGCTAAATAAGATAAAGATAATCAAGAATTCCAGGATAAAGCAGAAGTTAAGTTTGACCACTTTCAGCATGATTTTTTTGAATTTCAGAATAAATGAGAGGATAAATATGTAGAATATAGAAATTGCAAACTAAAACTGAAATCAGATTAAAGAAAATAGCATGTTTTCTCCAAACTCTACTTTTAGATGTAGTCTAGAAATGAGAACTACATGCTAATAAAAGTAATGATGATGAAATACAGAGGGTGTGAAAAATGATTTTGAGATCGATAATAGCGCAAAAGTTGCTTTCTATGTAAAAAAATTTGAATTTGAGACTGATAATTTGCAAATTGGAGGTTCTTTAGTTACTGAGGGTTTAATAAGGCAAAAGTTTAGTAGGAATGATAATTTTGAATTTTTTTTTTCATGTGTCAAAGCATTGGCCGGGAAGCGAACCTGGGACAACTGCTTGTAAGGCAGCTGTGCTGACAACTCAACCACCAATCCTTGACATAATTTTGAAGTTGAGAGTTCTTTAAGTAAGGAAAGAAAAATCATTGTAATAGATAGATTTTATTTTGATGAGAGTTTCATGTTGAGTTCAAGGTGTGCTAATAAATATGGCTGTAATCGAGAATATTTGGCTCTTGGTTGAGGAGGTGGTAGGGATTTTGTTTGGTATAAAGAATCTGTATTTTAGATGAATTAGGGAATATGTTGGTAGGAACTTATGCCATTTATCTGACCGTAGTGATTTGTTTTATAAATATCCTGTAAAAATGAAATTTGAAGTGATAATCATTATATTTATAGACTAAAGAAATAAGAATTTATATTATTATGAATTTAATAAAGTGGCAAAAGCAAAATTAATATATTGCTGCATGTATTCATGTACATTCTCATTCAACATAGAATAAGAGGAATTTTATTATCTCTTATATAAAAAAATGAAATAGCTCCACAATGAGAGGAATTCACATCTCTCAAACAAAACAAGTTTGTAATAAGAATTCACCATCTCTTATACAAATAAAGAAATATATATTACTGAGTATGACATTACAAATTATATGATAGCCACTATTCGAATTATTCATGGAACAAACTAAATTCACCAATGCCTTACTTCCAATACTTGTATCTCTAACATCATTAAATATCAACACGATTCCTTTTACTCTGGAATGATGTATTTATAAGATTTCAAATTTATAACAATAATATATTTAATAATCATTATATAAACCTTAATAAGCGTAACCATTTACACCGAAACTATTATATGGGATGTTTGCAAACATGTATTACACATAAAGTGAAAAAAAATTTTTTTTTAAAATATTACCATTGTTGTTTTTAAAGAATATTTCTTTGGGAGATCTAAAAGAGAGAGAAAATTGCATAGCAATAATTTCATAATAAAATTATTATTAATGGAAATAATGTTTGCATTTCTTTTTTTAAAAATCTAAATTCCTAAATTCAAAGTTCATTTTCAAATCCTTTCTATTTAATTGAATCTGATTTTTCAGTGGGTTTCCCAGGTGATAATTGTTGACAAAATAAGAAAGCAAAGATTACCAAAAGAAAGTTCATTCTTGTTCAATTGTAACAGTTCTACATAAAAAGTCTATTGTTCCTAAAACTTGCTTAGATGATTACTGATGGATGTAAAATTTAAGAACTTTTGGAAATGTTGATAAACTTATTAATTGGTACATGGAATAACATTCTCCTTTTGGATATTTTTAAAATGTAACTTCTTCAATGCTTAGGTTTAGAAAAGATAGATTTTTTATTATTATTTTAGGCATTTGTTTTATTTAAGTATTATGCCATGGAGTCTGCAGTAATGTAAGCAACTGGAACAGAGGCTTCACAAGTACTATCTTCATCTAGCCAACTATCACAGTCAATAACTTAATTATTATTGCCATTTTAAAAAAAAAATTATTAAAAAAAAAACCATCTATCTAGTTGGATCAAAAGTTTCTTATCAAGTATTAAGTTTTTTTTGTTTTTTTTGTTAAAGGTAAACAATCCCCCTTACTAGAAAATTAATGCCATTTGATTTTATTATGGTTATCTCCTAGAAATCATGTGGTGCTAAAATTTTGCATCATTTACTTTGCATACCTGCGCACACACCATGAACATTTGTATTTTAATGCCTTACATTTAACCATTTCTAAAATTAACTTTAAAATTGACAAAAAATAATAAAATTATAACTTAAGTAATTAACTTTTATATAATTTTATTAAATTTAAATTTTATATCTTCCTTGCTATTTTCAATACATATCAGCACACAAATATTATTTGACAACTATTAAAACTAAAGTAATTGTTTATTTTTTTGAATAAATATGAATGAGAGAATACTTATATACTGTAAATATGCAAATGTGCTTTCTAAATTTGTGGTTAAGACAGTTTTATTCATAAATATGTAATAGCTCTTTTATTGAAGTAAAAGGAGTCTCCTTTTATTTCAACAAAAGACCCCCAACAAAAGAGTTTTTATAGGTTTATGAGTAAAAGTTGCTATATATATTAAAGAAATTGTAATCTTCATTTATATATTCGTACTATATGTATAAAAAGCATTGTTATACATTATATGAGTATTGAAAAATACAGTATAATGTCAATAAGATAAATAATACATATTGTAATCAAAGCTTATATCCATAATTTATGAAATAAATGAGGGAGCTTGAAATAAAATATAATGGATGTTACAGTTCCACTGTAGCAAATTATAAAATAATGCATTTATGATAAAAATCAGTACAAAATTTGAAATAGTTATTGGCTGGGTATACATTAAGCTTATTTAAGGAAATGGCTGATTGTTAAATGATTCACGGACATAAATTAATGAATTTTTAATCTTTTATTTAATATTGCGAAATTATGGGTATGCAGTTTTAACTTTTGTCACTATGAATCATTTTTAATCAGCAATTTCTTTCTTATAATTGCAAATTTATTATGCATGTATTTGCTTTTATTTATACTTGTTATTATAGTGTTTATTCCATAACTGCATTATTTTATTTTTAGAAAATTTAAAGTGATTTTTTTTTTTTGGAATATAAAAAAAAAAAAAAAACTAATTGGAAATTCCATGGCAGTTTGCAGTTAAAGTAACTCTTTAGAACTAAAGTAGCAAAATAGACTTAAAGGAAATAAATGGGAAAAGTTATCATACATATGTATGTATAAATAAAGCACTATGTTCAAAGCAACAGTGTTTTTGAATTATTCTTTACAATCTCCTAAACTGTTGAACCAATGAAATAATATATCAGACTGATTTTTTTCACTACATATATATATATACACATTTCACAGGAAAAACTTCTATTCTTCAGATGACCTATCCATCTAAATATCTGAGGAAATAAAGGTTATTTTCTTTATGATATGGATATTATAATGGAACCTCACTTTTTATTTATTTTTAAATAAATTTATATTCAAACCCTTACACAAGCAGAGGGGAAAATATTGTCAATATTTTACATATTAACTATTATTAACCATCAGACTGAAAATACATTTTACTTACACTAGGTATAAAATCCAAGCATCATCCAGAGAATTAACTGGAATATCCATAAAAGATTTTGAATGCTTCTAGTGCTTGATTCCACAGTTAGCTCAAATAAACAAGGAAACCCTCCTCATTTTGGCTCTCAGATAATGAATGTTTAAAAAACAAAACAATATATTTTACAAAATTTGTCTTCACTAACTTTCATATGTTGAAATTCGGATAGAAAAGAATTCAGGTGAAATTAAAACAAAGTATTTATTTACATATCAAATTATAACAGCAATAAAAATAAAATTAAATTAAACTAATTATAAAGTTATTTCAACATAATTAATTTTAATTTAAATTAGGAAATAAGAGTTTACACCTTTTTAATTTTAGCACAGTTTATAAAGAAATATAAATCTTACTGCTCATATTTCAGTTTAAGTCTAGACTTTGATTTTTGTTTACATTGACCTAGGTTTTGGTTAGATTATCTTGGTGATCACTTGTCTTTTTGACAGTGTCTAGAGTTTATGAACAATGTTCTTGTGTTTGACTTCTGGTTCCTTAGTGGCTTGAAGTTTCTTTTTTTCAGAGCAGTGTTTATCTTCATATAATTGTTCAGCAATAGTCTTTGACAAATGACTCATGGATATCTCAGCATAGGCAGGATGGTGTTTTTGGTCCTATTTCAGGCTATTGACAATTTGTAGAAACTGCATGGTGAAAAACTGAATGAACATTCCTTTTGTAGTCTAGCAGATCATGGTAGTATTAGGGCATCCACAGAGATTCTTATCTATGATGATGACAACCACAAACCCAGGAATATGATAGCAGTAGAATAGCTTGAATAATCTGAGTGACTTCTATAACTTCAATAACTATGTTGAATGGCTTTAAAACTCTTAATAACTGAATTAATAAAAGATTTATTAGCTTATATATCTTTGCCCAACCATTGTCTGAGTAATTATTCATATTAATCGGTTTAAATCTTTTTTCTTTTTTTTTTATTTAATTAATCTTTTTTATTATCTTCTCTTTCTTTTGCTCTTTGTTCATCTCTCTTTTTATTATCCTTTTCTCTTTGCTGATTACCTTTTCCATTCTCTTAAAAATTTGCAATAATTGGGCTCATGGAAGCATCATCTATTCTTTGGGTTCCTTCCATTAGTTGCTGATCTCTTTCTGATCATGTTTTTTCATCTTTTTCAATTTTTTGCTTGTCAGCATATATGTTTCTATTATAGAACTTAAAATCTTCAAGAAAAACTATTAACTTCTTTTTACACATGAAATACAAATATGGACTTTTAAAAATATCTCATAAAATAAGCTTAACAGCATTTCCCCTTTTTATTTGCTATTATACTGACTATTTAAATGATAGCTTTTTTCAATATATATACACTTTTTTTTTAGTTTATCTTTTTAAATATATATTTCTTTTTTTATATAGCATGTACATTTTTCATATATGTTACAATATATATATAAGGAGAGGAGTCAGTATATATTTTTTATTGGTCTGATAGCTATAGAATACAATTAGGACCACTGAGTTAATTTAATTGATTATATGTACGCGCTATCTCGTTTAAAATTCAATTATATATCAGCATGTAAGTTAGTAGGTAAGATACGTAAGTCATATAAAGTTAACTGTCTATGAATTTTAGCAATCCTGATAGCATTGGCCCTGCTGTAGTTTATAGGTCACTTTTCAGTTTATTTATTCATGGAATTGCAATCCATGAATATTTTTGTCATTTGGTTATAGCAATTATGGTGGAGTAATCAATTTAATCAGGAAAATACTATGTATTTAAGGTAGTATTCAATAGATGGTGGTAACATTAGTATCCTTTTTTAATCATGAATTAGATTGGTGATCTGACAGTGACACTTCTATCTTCAATAACTTTCAGTGTGTGGAAATGGCTTCTTAACCAAGTCTTATTTAAGTAAATGGTGTGGAAATAACTTCTTGACAATGTCTTACAAACATACCAGTACTGTGCAAATTTTTGATGGCATATTCTCACAGGCTTAAATTCTATCGTTCCCTGCTAATATTGGTGTATATATTTAAGGAGACATTTCAGTCACTCATGTGAGGGTTTTTTTTGTCACTGTTTTAAGTTTTAAAATAATTATTCCATTATATGGCTATTTATTTACAATTACCATGTAAATTTGAAATAGCAATAATTATACTTTCCCAATATGAAGTATACAATTAATTGAAATGGATAAAGATTCTCATATGACTATTTGCATTGTAATTACAAAGCTTCTGAGTTTGTTAAACATGATTATACACATTTTTGTTATATTTTCATTTACCATTGTCAAACGCCTTCCACTCATAACTTTGACACCATCCATTTCGGATAAATACATTAATGATTATTACTAATCATTTTCGAAACTAGAGATTATCTGTAGCACAGATATAAACTTTAAACCTCAGTTAAAGATTAATATATCTGATTTTTTAAATTTACACACACAGAGATATTCACCTTTCTCTGTCCCGTATGTAATATCTTTATAGATATAATAAACACCTTCATACTTTCCCATTCTTTTTAAATTCATATAAATAAAGATATATAATATGACTTCTACTTTATATTCTTTTCTCTTGGGTAAGGCATTTTCTATGCTGAATATTGTATGTGAATTTCATTATGTGTTTTATTTTAGTCTTTCTAGTATATAAAATAAATACATTGTTTTAGGATATATTCAGAATTGGGTAAACAATATTTCTAATTTGGAATTCTCATTTAATTTTTTTTATTAAAACAGAAAAGACCATTTTGAATTATTGATAAGATTAACGAATTCATTATTGCAGCGATATATATATTATCAAGGAGCCTGAATAACCAAATATGAAGGATCATTCTGGAGAAAAATTAATTTTGTTCATCAAGAATTAACTACACATATGACAGGCTTTCTTATAATTATTTATTGTTGTTGAAGAATCCCTCTATTTCCAATATATGCTTATAATATTTGTGTATCTATATTATTAGTGAGAAAGATCACTGAAAAGTGAAAAGATCATTTTTATTGTATCAAAGATATATATCAAATTTCTTTAACTATGTCTGTTCTCAATTTTTTTTTTTCTGCATTAAGAATCGGAGAGGTTTCAAATGAAGATAAATGAAAAGACTGTTAGTCAGACCAAAGAATATATTTAATATCATAATAGATGGGTTTAACTAGTTTTCACCGCTTTTTATTAGGTTCACTTTATCTATCTTTCATAACACTTAAAATTTATTATTTTTATTAACTTAATTATTACCATTCTACAATTTTTGCTATTAAGTATGATCAATATAAAGTATAAATTAATGTTTCCAGTTAACCTCACTATTAGGAACTTAGAAAAATAATCTTTTTTAATTCTTTATATTGTACTTCTTATTTTTCTTTATTTAATCACTATTGAATAAAAATGGATATATGTACATATATAAAAATAAATCACTTTTTTTATGCAGTGTAAATATTTTTTTTCAAATACAAAATTCCTTTAAAATTTACATCTATATCTTATTGTAGTGATATGAGATGCCAGATCCATAACACATTAAAGCAGTAATATCTATAACTGTTTTTCCATCTAAAATTGATATACTGATGTTAGTTTTGAAATATTTTTTTGAAGTCATTTCTGGTGATACGGCCCCCCCCCCCCGGGGTTTTTTTTGGACAATAGCAAAACATTACCGATGATGATTAATTTCTGCATCATATTATCTGCATTCAAGTGATTAAATTAATAAACATATATAATAAAAATGATATGATATCAATGAAGCTATTTTTTATATATACAATAATAATTTTTAGCATTCTTTTTTTCCCCCAATTCTGCTTCATTCACTAAGGCAAAAGTCTTAATTTTGTTTATTAAATTCATTCTCACTCTCTAGGCACTAATTTTTGACTATAATCTCGTCTGATGTTTTTCCAAAAAAAAAATTTCTTCTACCAAACTTATTGTTATGAGTAATAGTTGTTTATCTACTAATCAAAGGTTTTTTCACAATATTTCTATTTATCTCTATTTTCCATGATAGGCTGAATGTTTTACATGTTTTTGTAGCCATCAAGCCATCTTTGCCTCTCTCTGATTCTCCCTTTATGTTTTTATTTTGCAATTTTGTTTTATCATTTTATCATAATTTATTATGCTCATTACTATTTAAACATAAATTGCCTTTTACATTATTTTCCTTTTACATAATTCTTATCTTACACTCAATATTCTTTCATTATTCTTTATTGCATTTGTGTGAGGATGTTATAATGGATTAAGGGATTTATGTATTTTTTTCATGCATACTTTCCATATAATTTCTTTGACATCAGTTTATTTTTAATCTTCCTAAGTTTCAAATTTCTGGTTATTAATAAATAACAGAATTTGCCATATTTATGTACACTACCCACTACTGGGTATAGGTTTACAAACCTTAGAAGTCACTACCCACTACTGGTTATAGGTTTACAAACCTTAGAAGTCACTACCCACTACTGGGTATAGGTTTACAAACCTTAGAAGTCATCACTACATCTAATTTTTTTCATATATTAATTATATACACCTTGTTCGAAAGCTACATTGTTTTGTGTTTTATTTCAGTTTTTTTTTCTGTTAGTTTGCATTATCTTAATATTTCATTACTAATAAACTAAATCAGATATCAATGATAATAGCATGATAATGATATTTATTGAACACAATTATATCACCATCACTTCAAACTGCTTTGGATACAGTCATAAACCACCACGTGTAAAATTTAAATATTTTATGACTAGATGCATCTGACAAATTAGATCTCTAAAGAAACAGAAATTCATTTTGGAGAATTTGCATCAGTTTGATTTTATATTCTCATTTTGAATTTGTCTGTATACAAAACTCAAAATGTGCTTTGATTTACATTTATAAACATATTTTGTAATATCAGTATTATGGCTTTATAATGAATTTTAAACATGAAACCCTATATTTTTATAGTTGGGAGAAAGTAGTCACAAGCTGTCATTATCATATTTTTTTTACCAAATCATAAAATTTATTTTCATTTCGCTTATATAAATAATTGTTAATCAATAAATCATAAGTCATTTGAGCACCAAAAGTGATTAGAGTTGAATTGTGATCTAAGAACTTAAAAGTTCTCAGTCTGCCACTCTTATCACTGAATTAATGTTAATGTGTTCATATACCTTGTGGCTTAATAATTAGCTTGACTGTGTACAATCTGGAATTCAAATCCCAATAAAAATTTTAACAGTAGCTTAGGAATTTTCTGTCAGGCATCCAGCCATCAAGTATTCTATCTAGATATCCAATTATTGGTCTTTATACAAATGGCTATCTAATTTTTGATTAAGTAGAGTTAAAAAAAAGAATTAAAATTTCTGAAATCTTAACAATAATTAATTAGCGGTGTAGATATATATATATTTTTTTTTGTACTATTTTTGTGTGGATGGATTTGGAGATGCAATCGGCTTACAATGGGCTTTGTAAGGCAACACTCATGCACCATTTATAAATTCACTAGTCTTCTCCATATAAATCCAATCATTCTTTTTTACACACACACACTTACACTCACAATAGTTTTATTATTATTATTTTTTTTTTAAAAGAAAATATTGATTTTCACAATTTATTTATTCATATTGATGAATTTTTTTCTTTTATCATTTTTTTTTTAATATTATGCCCCCCCCCCCCGTAATGATTGCAAGTTTAGAAGAATTGAATTAAAAGACAGCAAAGGCATAGTTTCAATAAAAGATAGAGAGAAAGAAAGAAATATATGTGTATTTTTTTCACTTTTAAGATTCCTGAATAATTTTAAGTGAATCTGATAATTTAAATTATGTCCATTAATGAGATGCTTTCTAATGGATTTTTTATTACAAAATTTTGTACCAATCCTATTTTTAAAATTAAGCATTACATGTTTGAACTGTATGAGGCTGATATTTCTTGTGTGAGTAATGACTAAAGTTTTGAAATTTATTATCGATTAATTTTTATAAAAATTTTAGAAACGAATTTCAATATTAATTAATGTGTGTATGTATGTATATATTTATGCATGTACTCAAAACTTGAAGATCTTGACTCAAACAGAAGAGAACTTTGTATATTGTATATGTATACGACTTTTTGGATTTATACATAGAATGATAAATAAAAAAAATTGGAATTGATTTTCAGATGAGTAAAATTAAATAAAAATAATTTAGTCATGTGAATGAAACTACCATGCTCAAACTGTCCCATGGGGTGCTTTAATGTCACATAGCTATTCTTCCAAGCAACTTATCATACATTCAATACAATTAGCACACTGATAAAGTGAGGATTGGAGAGCTAAAAGTTCTTGGATTGATTTCCACTGAGGTAAAAAAATTCATTTACTGTTTATTCAAACAAAATAGTTGTGTTCTTTCTGCCATTTAGTGCCTAAATGCTATACAATTTCTTGGATAATTGAACACGTGTCCAAACATATTTATAGTTTGTGAAGCATTTTTTATTTATGGTTACACATATATAGATAGATATACATCTGTGTAAGAATATATATAGAAATATACTTTAAGAACCTTACTTAGTTCACTTTTATAATACATATTTGTTTGCATGGCAAACCTGTAAAATTTTAAAGAGCTTTAATTTAGTTATCCAAATAATTTACCTCTATGTAGACTGTATCTGCAGTTCCATATTGAAACATATACTTGAGAACTTAGATTTAGTTATTGGAGTGCTTTATGTATATGTAAATAAACTAGGTTTATGTAAATTGCAATCACAATGCTAAAACATTCTTTCTTAAAACCAACTTCATCAGCCATTTACAGTACCACTAATGCTCCACATAAGTATGACAATTTTTCTTTTTATATTATTTATATTTTAATAGTTATAGTCTAAACTAAAGAATCTAGTGATTTATTCTTAGTACAGCTTGGGCCAAAAGTATGGGAAAACTTTTAGGAATGACCTCTTGTCATTATATTATCAATCTGTTCTCAATCAATACTATAAGCCTACTACCAGATATTATGTAATCGTTTTTAACCCATCCTATATATAAAGATATATATATCATCATATATATAAACAAATTTAATATTTATTAATATTTCAAAATTATGCATTTTAAGATATTAATAGTCCAAACTAATAGAGCAATTTTTCTGCTTATATTAATCATGTTTTAACAGTTACAGTCTAAACTAAAGAATCTAGTAATGATTATGGGAAAAATTCTAAGAATATCATTTTATCATTATATCATGAAATCTGTTCTTGATCAATGCTATACTGTCATTTGTAGCCCATATATAAAGACATATATAAATAAATTTAATATTTATTAATATTTCAAAATTATGCATTCTAGGATATTAATAGTCCACACAAATAGAGCAATTTTTCTGTTTATATTAATCATGTTTTAACAATTACAGTCTAAAACAGTGGTCTTCAACCTTTTCACACCTGCGGACTGGTAAAAATAAGGATAAGGTTCCGCGGACCAGCAAAAATAAGGATAAGATTTCGCATACCGGCGGAAATCTATAGATAAATTTTTTTAAAAATAAGCATAATTGTTATAACTGATCAAAACAACAATGTTAAATATATAAGATAAAGTTTTATATATATATATGGAATTTATATAATAAAAAACTTTTTTTAAATTTTTTTTAGAAAAGTAATAAAAAATTTAATTCTACCCCCCCCCCCCCACCCATAAACATCTGTGATAACTAGAAAAACAAATTAATTTTATGAATGATTGATTAGATTTTGTTTTCGTTCTGTTTTCTTTTTTTTTTAATTGAGTAAAAATGAGATAAATAAAAATTGGCTATATTAATTAAAAGTTTAAACTCTTATTATTTATTATTGCAAACTTTTTACTGCCTGTCTAGCACGCGGACTTGCAGAAAAGTTCCGCGGTCCGGCACCGGGTCGCGGACCAAGGGTTGAAGAACACTGGTCTAAACTAAAGAATCTAATAATGATTATAGGAAAAATTCTAAGAATGTTCTTTTATCATTATATCATGAAATCTGTTATTGATCAATGCTATACTGTCATTTGTAGCCCATCTTATATAAAGTCAAATATATAAACATATATATAAATAAATTTAATATTTATTAATATTTCCAAATTATGCACTTGCCGTATACTTTAAAAACATTAAAAAAAAAAATGAAGTTACTTTTATTGCAACTCATTTATCATCGTGAAAGATTTGTAAATTATTATTATTAAACAAGTTGGAAATGAAAAACTTCCAAGTTTAAAATTTTATGTCATTGCTTTTCTTCTTTAGTTGCATCAAAAGATGGGGAGGAGGTTGGAAAAAGCTGTTTGCTTTTAAATTTGAAAAAAAAAAAAAATTAAAAAAAAAAAAAAGAGCCTTTGCTTGTGAATCTTCAAATTTCAGTTGGCAAGCTTAGATTTCTGGATAAAAGTTGATAATCATAATAATAGGAAAACTTTGATAAATGCTGAAGTTTTATGTATTTTTTATTCATTGCCTGAGAAGCTTCTCTGAAAATAAATCAGACTGTATAATTTAAGTGAATTTTTTTCAATTACTTTTTATCAAACAATAATATTTTGTTCTTGTATATTTGATTGGGTGCTAATGTCTATCTCAAAATAATTATTATTAAGTACTGCCAACATTAAATTCTGGTGATTATATGAAAATCATTTCTTTGTTAATGATCTATTATCTGCTTGACTGCCCCAAAGCACATTTGATTTCAAGGAATTGCATACTTTTTCATGAATTACATAGTCTCATGATATGTATGACATATTGTGAAGTCCTACCATGTTCAAATACCAGGCTAGGAAAGTACAACTTGGGTTCAGATCAAAGACAATTCCAGTCTAGTATTTGTGTTTCAAGCTGCAATTTTAGTCATTTCATGCATGAAATACTATCATCATCATCATTAATGACAGTCTTCTGTCTGATTCTAAAGAATCTACAACACATTATTCTTCTTGAATCTCTCTATAGCTTTATTATAATGGGAAAGAATAATGTGATAGTTTTCCATTGTTTTTTTACAATCCTACTATCAGTATAAAGAATCTGAAAATATAAATGTTGCTACTGGATTCCAAGGATGTCACCAAACTTTATTTACCCTGTTGCCATTTTAGGTTCTGTGATTAAGATGTTGGCATACAAACACACCAGTCTTTTGTATCATTAAACATCACATGATCACTATCTCATACTAGCACAATAATTGTTATAAACAATTCAAAATACAGCAAAACTCTCCATATAGTAGTGCCATCTTGTGCTAACAAGAGCAATCAATGGATGCCAGAAGGCTTGTGCACAAGCCTTCTGGCATCCATTGATTGCTCTTGTTAGCACAAGATGGCACTACTATATGGAGAGTTTTGCTGTCTTTTGTATCATCTAATATATTTTTGTATAATTCCCCCATACACAGATTAGTATACCATACTACTGAAACCTATCAACCTAGGACTGCTTTTCATTGTGTTATCTCATTTTTTGAATCTAATATTCAGATCTAGAGGTTTTTCTCTATCACCTAGGGACTTGTTCATTGGCAGTTAGCTGAATAATATATATACTAAAAAAATTTCTTTTACAACATAGGAAGTGAGACTTATTTATAAATTGTAGTCTTTCAATTGATTTTAGTTTACTCTTGACATTTCTTTTATAAAATGATCAACTTTGTATAATTTCATCTATCATCCATTTGCCTCACAAGTATATATTTTACCCTTATTATTTTATCCAAAGCTGTCAATAATTCACATATATTGCATGCTGCATCATTTCCATGAAACTAGGTATTCTTTCTAAAAGATTTTACGTACTTTTGTATTTTTTTGTTCTTATTATCAAATGTTATCAATTTTGATATACATTCCATTTTAATATACAAATAAGTAATATTATCAACTTCTTTTATGCAATACTTTTCATTTTACATTTATTTTTAAATTTATTAATTACGAATATTTTAAATTCAGATACCCTGTATCAGGTCTGCATGAAATAAGTTACTAGATGTTTTACATATTAGCCAATTTC
The DNA here is from genome assembly GCA_028023455.1 of Epiperipatus broadwayi. Taxonomy (NCBI): domain Eukaryota; kingdom Metazoa; phylum Onychophora; class Udeonychophora; order Euonychophora; family Peripatidae; genus Epiperipatus; species Epiperipatus broadwayi. The sequence goes on along the minus strand of JAQFVV010000049.1, from coordinate 1,148,915 downwards.
TTAATTGTAAACTACAATAATACTAAGTTCACAAAGTTGATTTCAAAATCCCCCTATTGGCTTTGCCAAAGTCTCAAATATTAATCACTACAAATTAAAACAGCCTTGATTTTTATTTAAATATTATTGCAAAAGAATACATTTGCATACCCTCTATTAACTCCCTATTTAAATAATTGGAGATTTTATTTGAAAATGGAAAGAGAGACATTATTATTAAATGTAATACTTTTTTAATACATATTAGTATAGTAAGAACTGCTACAACAAATTAATTAGTTTCTAAAGATCATTCATTATATAATTCGTTTATTTAGGATTATTCTGATCCAGCCAGGCTCAGATTCTAGACCAGAGATTGACAAACTATGGCTTGAGAGTCAACTGTGGCTCTTTGATTTCAATCTCATGACTCTTTTTATCATGATAAACATAAACACATTTTTATTTTCCTCTTATAATTTGTAGATTAAATATTTTGATGACTCTAGGAGAGGTAAAATGTGCATTAAAATGTTGTATCTTGAATTTAGTCTTATTATAGAAAAGTAATTATTGTATATGATGAATATTTAAATATTATAAATTTGTAAATAAATCAGAATGTCAAAGTAATTTTTTGTTTTATCATTTATTTTTAAGAGAATTTTTATTTTTCTTAGAATGTATACAGACTCTATTATGTTCTGTTAATAAAATAAATGTTTAAATATATCCACAGCCATTCAGAAATTTGTATTTTTTAGGAATATATTTTTCACCTCTTCTTTCCTTGCTGCTCTTTAATGGGGGAAGGGAGAGAGATTTAAATAAAATAGCTCTTCATGTTAAAAAGTTTGCTGACCCCTGTTCTATATAAAAAAAAATCACAGGAGTTTGATTTACTCATCGTAGTTGTAAAAGTTCTACTGTTTCTGCACCATGGTGAAAAAATAATTTTCTGAAAGTTACAATAAGTTTACAATAACAAAAATTCACTTAGCTTTTCCACATCAAATTGTTTTTTTCATGCAATAATACAGCTTTTTAGAAAGGACCTGAAATGGTCTTGCACATTGTAATTAATATCAGCCAATAGTTTTTGTCATGGCATTTTTATTTATTGACATTTTTATAGCTTATTTGTTGACCCTACCCCCAAGTTAATTAGCTTTTTTAACTCACATTTTCAGGTTTATGGCAATGCAGAATAAATAAAAGACAATAATTACAGTATATTTTTACTACTAAAGTTACAAGGAAATGAGTGAAGTAAATTTGTAGCACAAGCCTTATATAGTAAAGATAGATATCACAGAGTCTAGTGTTTGCTGTATTTGTTGTATAAATATTAATTTAGTTAGAAAACATTTTTTATTGAATTATTTTCCACTTTATAATACGTGTTATACCAGACCTCACTATACATTCAATGGTAATAATAAAAGTTTACTAATCATTTCTTTTTTTTTTATTTGCTGAAATTTATTTTTAAAAGCTTCAGTTAATCCTTATGTAGCAAAAAATAAAATAATGAAAAGATAAAACATAAGCTTATTAATTTTAAGTACAATACCTGCCAAAATGTTTGCGTGTATGTGTTTTTTAAGTGTATTTATTCATCATATGTGTATTATTATTTAATATGTGTGTATTTAAGATTGAATTCAAGATATTTAAGTGAATTTTAGTAGTCTGGAACCTCCATAATTTTGTCGATGATAGATATTGCTAACTTATACGGAATTAAATGTATCATATTGAGTTTAAGTCTTCATTAAATAGAATAAAAATGCAGATAATTAAAAAAGAGAGGAGAAATGATTGGGAGAAGAAAGGTTAAAATAAGTTGAAAGAATTAGATTAGAAAAATGAAGGTGCTTAAACGATTATTTATTGAAGGAATTATAAAATGGATTGGACATGTATTTTAGAGAACTGTGAGCAGTATTGGAAAAGATAATAGAAATGAGAGGAAGAGAAAAAGGAATTGTTAAATGACTAAGAAAATAAGATTCCTATGAATGTATGAAGAAGATAATAAATGATGAGACCATTTGGAAAAATATATGGAATATGCATATTCTTAAATTATTGATTATTATGATATGAATTCCAATATATGCGAGAAACATACAAAATGCATACAGACCTAAAAGATCTCAACACCAAAACAAACTGTTATTGTTATTAAATAAAATTACTTTTAAAATGCTAGTGATAAGACATCATTTATCCAACAGGTCACTTATAAAGAATATTACCCACCAGATCTTCCAGATAATGAATAGTTTAATGATAATCTATCTTTATTGTTACATTATAACTAATAATATTTATTTGCTGATTTACTGACTAATAATTGAATGACTATCTGGATTGGCTTTTTAGTCAGTTATTTAAGAAAAGTTTGCATATTATAATTGTGAAAAATTGCAAGTTAATACCCTCTGCAGATTTGACCTTGAGTCAAAATTATTGTGCATCACAAGTGGTTATGCTAACAACTCTGCTATGTGCACTTTTCACCTTGTGATATTTATTTTAATATATCTGTAATGCTAATTTACCCATATATTCCACCAGTGGATGAAGGAATCGTGAATATTTTATTTTCATTTTTCTCTTGAAATAAGGTTGATTTATTCATAATGGTAATATCAGAAGATGGAACTTTAATATTGGATCTGTTTCAACAATTTGAGTATTTAATATTTGAAAAGTACTGTTTAAAGATTTTTCTTTCTCTTTTAATTGAATTATGCCAATAATATCAAATCAAAACAAAAATGTCTTTTTTTGCCTTAAAATGCTAACTTTGAAATCATTGAATGAAGTTGGTGCTAATCTGGCAACATATTAAAAAAATATTTCTATGGATTTTATTATTGAAGGAAAATTTTATTAATTGAAATAAATTAATGAAATACAATAACAGATTTGCATTTTATAAGAATTTCATTTTTTTTTTAAAAAAAAAAGATTAGTGTTAATGTTATCTCATTATAGTTTTAAGTAATATATATATACTGCTTTAATGTGAAATCATATTGGCTGCTATATTTTAAAGATGATTTCCTTTTCATGAGTTTTTCACATAAATTGATTTATGTATGTATATTTTTCCTTCACATTCACATTGACCATGGTACCCAATGTGGAAATTAAAAGGAAAAATAAACAATACAATTTATTTGAGGTTGTTAACACCATGAAACTAACAATTAAAATATGCATCAACTTTTATATATCTTTTGCACTTTATGTATGCAGGAATTTATTTAAATCTAAATTTATAGAAGCCACACTTATTGAAATTGTTTTTATTTGTCCATTCTTGCCCCCTCCCCCAATCAGTATTATTTTTTACTTTCTTAATTCAAATAAAAAAATCATAGTTTTTATTAATTACAATTCATTTGTCTTTTTATAAATTAACTTTATGTACAATTTTTTTTTCTTTAATCAGCACATCTGTTTTTACTTTCATGATATCATAAGTCATCACAGATATATAAAATCAGACCATCCTTTCGACTCTGAATATACTTTGTTTAGCAAACACTTGACTCTTCATTATATCACTGTCATGGAAAGTATAGACTTCTTTGTATCCACTTTTAATGCCTTCTGGAAGATGAGATAATCATCACATTTTTTTGTGTGTGTTTTATCAGTGAATCTCTCATCTCAGTTTTGCCGTATGGTATTGTAGTCCTCTCCCACTATATATCCATTTCGGAAACAATCTTCACTTGTCAGGCGATTAGAGATTTATGTGCAGTTTACTATTTATGTTTTGATTAATAATTTATTAGAGCAACAAAAATTTTTGGCAAGGTTTGCATTATGATTATTAATATAAAAAGGTTTGTGATAGTATCGAACATATTATAAATTTGCACTCTATGATTATCAATGATAATAAATATTGGTTTTTACTTTAATAATAGTATATGATTATTAAATGCTAATGATTTTTAATGCACTTGTAAATTCTTTTTACTGCTTATCAATTTAATATATGAACTAAAAACTATTTCATATAAGAAACAAATTCTGAGTATAGGACAATTTGCAAGCAATTATTCCCAATGAATCATATTTAAATCAACATGTAAATACCTTGCGTCTTTTATTATATTAATGCCAATCTATAACTGAAGGTTATCATTATTTAAAAGTTTGTGTAAATGATAAATTGGGAATCTTGTTTGTACATTGCCTTAATAATGTATTCAAATTTGTTTACTCAACGAAACATAATTATTAAAGTATCTTATAACAAAGAGTATTCTATTATGTTGTTATGAATTACTAAAAATGAAATAATTTATGAATATAAAGACACAGGAAAAAGCACAATAATTATTTTAAAATATCAATAGTTATTGATTACTGCAAAACTACTTCAAGTTCTGATAGATGAGTGTCTATGCAATTTTAGAGAATTAAGAAGCATTGTGTCAATGGTTTTGTTGCTTGAAAGATGTAAGAAAAATGTAGTGAGAGCAAATTTGAGATTTATATATTGCTTTTTTTTTTTTTGACTTGCAAGTATTTGATTCAGTCGATCATAAAGGTTTATGATATTATTGACATTAGTTTGTTGTCTATTAAAATTTAGTCATATTATACAATACCAATATGGTAGTAAAGTAATGTTATTATAATACTATTGGGAAAAAATCTTAGGCATTTTTATCACCAGAACTAGTGTTAAATTAAATAGGCTTGTCTTTTAATTCCAATTTTGTTTTTCATCTTTATGTCAGTAGTTTTTGGAATCATTTATAAGTGGCTTCATAAATCAGAAGTTAAAATGCAATATAGATTTGATGGTAAAATTTCTGAGCAAATTCAATTAATTTTTATTTGTGATTGATGACATTAAGAAGGCAGCAAGTAAAGAAATATTGATCTGAAGTTGTAATAGTTTCTTCTCTTGGATTTTCCAATTTATTATTCAGTAATTAGTACGTTAACAAGTATTTATTTCTATAGAGAGCATCTATAGTGCTTTGCATCTTATATATTTCCAACTTGGATCCATTTACTTAGATTTATAATTTTTTAAAAATTTCATCATGATATATATATATATATACATAATTTAATTATCCATACTCATGATATGGATTCAAGGTTTTGATTGAATTTGGAAATATCTCAGAAGCTGAAGAATTCCCAAATATATTGAATTTTTTTATTGTTATTGTTGACTTTTATTTATTATAAGTAACTGATTTATAACTTATCCAGATAGTCAATTTTTTGTCAGTAAGTGGACATCTATTTATTCTTAGATAGAAGTATGTATTGATGTCATTTTTTTTTTTTTTTGGAAGTCAATTAGCAGAGTTAAGGGATAGTATAGTGCAATAGTGCATCATGGAAAAGTCTCTCCATATTTATGATTTCAGCAAAACAATGAATTGTGAGAAATTACAGTAGCTAGTTTCAATATTTAATTTCCACTTTTAAAACCATATTCCAAGATATTTTCCATTCTACAAGGTATATTCTAAACACTTTTGATTTGATTTATGTATGACAAATTAGGTCACAGCTTTTAACAATACAAACTCATTTAGATGTAGATTGATGTATACATTTGATTTAAAGGTGCACATCTAATAAAAATGACTGAAATAGGGGTTTTCACAATTTAGTACAGTGGTAGAGTGGCAGTATTATGAACTAAATGTTTCTAGATTGAATCTTAATAAAATTAAATAATCAATTAGACCTATTGATAATGATTGTAAAAAAAAAAAAATTAGACCTATTGAATAGAGCTATTGTATTCAACTTGCCATGTAGTTTTTTGAATATCTTATGACCTCCCAAACAGGTAACCATGCAATTAATTTTTTGCCTGAACATTTATTTTTGTGATATATATTTTACTGATTTATGAGGTTTATTTTTATAACAATTCCTTTGTTGGTTGTCCATTATGTTTTCAATTATACTATTGAAACAGTTGATTTGCCACTAAATCTGTACTCAATTGGAGATTTATCAAGATGCATGCCAAGATACTAAGCATCCAGTCATTATGAATCTTTCTATTTTTTTTTTCCATATTTGTGAGTTTTTTAAAATAATAATCATGCAAGTAGTTGCTCAGAAGGTCATGGTTGAACATATAATAATTCTTTTTAATTGATGAAACTAAATTTATTTTTATTTTCATCAGCAGAGAAACATTTCTGAAACTGTTAGATCAGAGTATATCATTCTCTTCAGTGCTAATCTACATTTTTGGCAAACTGTAATGTATTATTTATCAATCTGGAATAAAAAAATAAAACTCTAAAGGTAAAAAATTATTTAAGGCAACTGCCTAATAACTCTTATACAATGTACAGGATTTGATTTGTTTTCATCCAATACAAAATGCAAATCTTGAGTATATATTTACAATCCAAATTTTATAAAATACGCACACACTCGCTGATACATTTATATAATTTGTACATTTATTCGTTCGCGTTGAATAGATTTTTCTTTTCATCTTGGTCACATTAATGCTTTAACAGAGATACTCTAGCTGTATTAAAGATGTCATTAAACTTTAATCAGCCATTTGCCATTGTTTTTTAGTTTGTTTTGTTTACAATGAGTCAGTCATTGATTTCGCGGAACAGTTATCTGCCTTACCAGCAGGCCGAATGAATATTTACATTATTGTGTTAAAAGGCAATGAGTAGTTGATTGTTTTACAGTTAATTTCATTTCAATATTTTTACTATTATATGATAGTCTTTATTTTATTTTCCCTCATGTTTCATCTTACCCTTGGTTTAATCTGGTTTTTTTTTTTTTTACATAAAGATGTAGATTCTCCTTTTGTACATTTATATATTAGTATATAATCTGCCTTAAAAATTGTCTTAGTGCGATTGGGAAGGAATAGTATGCATTATTTTTCAGTGCTTTAACTATATCTAAGTTATCTGTTTGAAGTCAGGCTGAGTGTATTAATCAGTACGATCAAAGATTAGTTAAAGACTTAGTGATAGTCTATTATTCTAAATCGAAGGTGAAATTGTTACTTTTGATGCCGTGTTTCAAGCCTCTATTATTTCTTTACCATTAACACTCTGCAACATAATTTATTATAGCATCTTAATAGTTAAAGCTACATTATATTAATGAACTTTTAACATTATTAAAATTCAGTAACGCACTTACGAAAATGTTTTGTGTAAGTAAGTTTATTGACAGGAGTCTCTGGATGAAACTCATTTCCAAGTTTGTCATGGGTTATAATTTTATTAAAAATTATCATAACTTGAAAATAAAAAAAATATTTATATTTGTATAAAACAAATACAAATGAATATATATAACAATCAAGCAATATTAAATCTCAAACTGCTTTAAAAAAGAATGCTAAATTATAGATTCAAACATCAACATAAAATGAGATTCGTATTGACGGTTTTGAATAGAAATTAAATTAATGTTTTTGATGGGAATTGTTTTTTTCTCATAGCCTTTAAAACTAGAACATTAATCCTAAATACATAATGTGAAGATATTATTGTCAGGGCCGGATTTAGATGAAAAGAGGCCCTAGGCTATTCCACTTATGAGGCCCTTTCACCTCCCATTTTTAAGTTTGTAATCTAGTATATACAAACGAACAGACCCAATGAGCCGAATGCGTTGATCTTAACCAATATATTTTTATGTTTGTTTATTAGTCATATGCGTAGAATTTCTTCTTATTTTCGGTTCAGTGTTTTAGTGTTCACTGTTTTTAGAATAGTGTAATTTTAATTTTGCTAACAATTCGAATGTAGACCCCTCTTGATCTTGAGGCCCTAGGCTGAAGCCTAGTTAGCCTATAGGAAAATCCGGCCCTGATTGTTGTTGTTTTTTTTTGTTATATCTGCAGCTATAAATAAAATATAATTTAAATTACAAATGACACTGTGATTATTATACACTATCACTTTGTTATATTATTTACAGTATCACTAACTTGTTAATAAAAAAATATATATGCATGCATATAAATTTTTTAAACTGTGTTTAGCGATATATAAATATGCCCAAGATAATGGTGTATTGGCACTTAGAAATAAGCCCCATATTTAACTGTTAAAAGCTATAGGCCCAAAACATGTAGCAAGAATGAAAACTGAGCCAGTCATAATTTCGATTTTATAGTAGATAGATTAACCTTTGACATTTGCTTGTTAGCTAATAATAGCTAGATATTCATTTACTAACAAATAATTGGCTGGCTGTTTTGACAATAGGCTGATACATGGAAGAAAAATTTTATGTCTGTGATCTGAGAAAATTTCCAGCTTATACCAAGCCTGAATTTACACCTCACTTCATTAATATAACCCATGGATGGAGTTAGTTATTGGTTAATTACTAAAATAAAAATTCTATGATCTGAAAAATTTTCAAATTTAAAACAGACTTGAACTCGAAGCCCAGTTCATGGACATGGCACATGGATGAAATAATAATTGAGTTGAATACTTTGAATCAGTGATATGAAATATTAGAGCTATCAATTCCTAGTTTAAAATATAAAAAAAATCTTAAGTTTCTTCATCTGAATTGAACAATTATGCTTTATCATTGGTGCATGAGTTGTTTCATCTGCTAAGAAACTGACCACATAATAAATAAATAATGAATTAAATTATTTATTTTATTAGTTTAAGAGAAAATTAATAGAAGGACTTATTTATAAATAATATTTTCTTAATGTTGTCATAGAAACAGCAGAGAAATACCAAACTTTATGGACTGTACTATAATGAATAGTATTATTATTGTTTTATGAATCAAATATATGATTACTATTGCTTTCTTGTAGCTGATCATTATTTATATTTTGAATTTGCATTTATTTTGCATTAACTGATTGCAAGGTTTTTATATTTATATAGTGAATTATTTCTAAACATAAATATCTAATTGCTAGTGATTTAGGACATCATATGACTTTTGAGCATTGGATATGATGATTGAACTACTAGACAGGGACTTGTAACTTTCAAGACCATCATCAAATAGTTAATTGATGAAGACATCATGTTAAGTTCAAACATTGCAAGTGACAAATTGAGTTTTGATTGAGTCTTTAGTCCTCAGGTCCGTTACTCTGTAGTCAACTGAATTGTACAGAACTTTTCAATATTAACATTTACAAATAAATAAAATACTTTAATTGAGATACACCCACATATATATTTACTTTTAATTACTTGCTTTATATATGATTGTGTGTAATTATATTTAAAATATCATTGCAGTTTACATATGCAAGCCTAGAACACTTATTGGGAGGGGGGGGGGCAAATAATGGATTTTAATAAGATAATTATATATTTAAAGTTACATCATAGATTTTTTCTTTCTTTGTATATTCACATTACTATGTTGTAATAATCTTGAGTTGTTCAAATTTGTATGTTGTAAAAACTTGCTTTATATATATATTATTTGTAATAAAAAATGTGTAACTAAGATTTCATGTTTTTTTATTTTTAATTTATATTTAAATGTTTAACTGCACATTCCCATATTGATTATTTGTTAATTTGATATAATAAATTAAAAATAAGATAAATGAATGCTTGCTGTTAATCAATTAGACTCATTTTTAAATATAAATGCAAATTTATACATTTTTATATTTGGTACATTTTTTTTTTTTTAAATTCAAAATTTACCTCCATGTGTATCTATGTTTACATAGTGTGCAAGCAGCACCATTAAAAATTGCAGTAAACTTTATAAAGATCTCATAAAAAGGAAAGGAATAAGATGAAACAAATTTAGTAGCAAAGACACAAGATATAAAAGTGTGACTAGAGAATATTTATCTATAGTTTCATTCAAATATTAGAAAACACTTGAAAGATTTTAATTATTGTTTTCATGAATAATTCAAAATATTTTAATTGTTCAGAGAATTGTTCAAAGTCTATAAAATATGTGTAATACATTTATGATCAATTAGAATTTTGACTTATTATTCAAGAATACTTATTTTTGTAAATGAAAAGTATATTATTTGAAAATGTACTGTGAAATAATTGCATAAATTTAAGCATATGCATGCATAGTCTGTTGCAAATATAATTTATTTTGAACATTCAAAACACAATTAAATAAAATATAGAAAAAAAAAAAGCTAAAATTTTTATTATTAATTATGAATGCCATTTTGTAGACTTGCTAAAAACAGCATTATACCTGAAATATTGTTGTATTTAGTTCTGATAAATGTGTTTTATCTTGTCATTTAATTACAAACTGTTTTACATCATCTGGATTTTCTTTTTCTTTTGTATTTATAAAAAGAAAAAAATAAAGATAAACAAACAAACAAAAAAAGGTTTATTTTTAAATTAGATTAGTTTTGGCTTATTATTTTTTAACTTGATATTAAAAAAATAAAATGTAGTTTAGTAGTAATCTTAAAATTTTGTCAATTTAGTAATGTTTGTCTTTAATATGTAATGGAAAAATATTGATCTATCATTCACTAGCAGAAAGAGATCCAGGTGTTTAAATGCCTTTAGCTTGCCCAAGGAAAAGTGGGCTGATATTTTTTCTGTTGTTGTCTTGTTGAAGAGATAGTTGCAGTATAATGGAATTTGAAATGATGAGTGCAATAATAAAATTTAAATAATATGTCTGTATACTCTCTAAAATAATTTTTTTATCATTAATCTTATTTAAAATGCTAGGAGTTAGTTTTATATATAATCTGTGATCAATATACAGTAATAACTTTTTTGATGAAATTACAAACTCAAATGAAATGAAACTTGCTCTGTTTGAAACCATTCTCTACCAGGTATTATTGTATTTATTTATTTTTTGTGCTTTCATTGATAAATATATTTAAAAAAAAAAACGGGGAAAGAAGAGAATAGATAGATTGATGCAACTTAGAGAAAGGAAATAGGAATTTCAATGAACTGTATGTTTAAATACTAATGGATAAGAAAAAAATCACTCTAATCAACGTAAATATTTTTCCTCATATAAGCATTCAAATTATTACAGATCGGTATAATTTTTGAGTAATTATTTCAACAAATTTGAACCTGCATATATTTTTTTTTTTTTTCCAAGTTCAGAGTGGAGACAGATGTGTTTGTTATCTTTTTTTTTTTTACCCCTTCAGTTTATGACATCATTTTTTTTTAAAGGTGGAATTAGCTGCTGCTTAAACTGCATTGATTTCCATTTTGGTGTTTTATTTATTCTCAACCAGTGGTGGGCTAGTTGTAGTTAAAATACAACTAAAAAAGAAAAAAAAACGAAGAGCGCTATCATTGATTTTAGAGACTTTCTCTTTTCAAATGTTACCCTTAGAATGATGGATGATGTTTTATCCCCTCCTATTGACACTCTTGCTTCTTAGATGTGTTGAATTTAAAAAAAAAAAAAGGTTGTGCTATCTAATCTTTGTTTTGTTTTGTCCTTTGTATGCAAGTTACATATATATCTTGTTCACACACACACACACACACACAAAATCAGTCAGTGATACTACTAATAATCAGAAATTAAAATTTTCATGTTTAAATAAAAAGAAAACGTGATAAATTTACTTTAAAAAAGAAATTAAATGCATTAATATAAATATTTTTAATCTTAGAAAAATTGTTAATTCAATATGATTTCTTTATTTCTCCAAGAAATTAAAAGAGAAATGTTTTAAAAACTAGTATTTCCACTTACTACTGTTTGTGTTTTGCCTCGTTACAATTTACATATTTATAGTTTCTTTCCCACAGCCACTCTCATTTGTTTCAAGGTTTCCTTGAATATCTGACTTTGGATATCAGGGATCACTATAAAATATTCTATGTTTAACATATTTAAACATACTTCTGATCTAATTTAATTTTTAAAATATACACTTTTAATGTTTTAGATATATTTTTAAACTCCATTCTTCCTGGCTGGAAATCGTTCGCCCTTTCCGGTTTTTGAGTAGGTGTGATGGAATAGAGGTTATAAAGTATATCTAAGATATTGCACATAAGGGGAAAAGATCTATAGAATTGTAATACGTGTTTATTAAAAATAAAATATATTAATCTTTAATTAAGTTTAGAGTTTATATGTGGACCAAAAATGAGTAGATAATTTTTAGTACAACAAACGTTAATATATTTATCTAAACTAGTTTATGTTTTTGAAATAAATAAAAAAACTAGTTGGTGTCAAATATGCGAATGCACAAAATTTGGTATTTATAAATCAAATTGCAGTAACACATTAATATATATAGTAAAACTAGAAGGGGATGATTGATTAAGATATTTGATAATATGTGTGTTTGAGTGCACATGAATAATCTGTCAAAAATTAAATGAAAATAATTTTATGAAGGTTTCAAATATTAATGTTTTCCTGAAAATTTGTGATGATGATATTTTAGTTGTATTTATATCTTGGACTATTTCCATTATATAATATAAGTATTGAATGTCTTTAGAAAAATTTAACTTTATTTAAATATTCCAGATACATAATATTTTGAGAGGTATTATTCTCCCTTCTTCTTGCAGTATTGCTGGCCTGACCAGTGACAGTACTAGCATGGAAATCAAACATGGACCCTTAGATTTTTGAATATTGAATTTTAAGGTAACATTCTAACCAACTGAGCCATCCTGCCAAAGGTAACAATCATTAGAAATTTTATATATTTATCTATGAAGTTCCTCTTGATTTCTGCACTTTTTCCTAAAAGCAAACATTGATTAATGGTTTTCATACACTAGGTACAGTCACACTACATTGATCTATGGTATTGTTCACTATAATCATTTGAACAGCTTCTTTAAATTTTTTTATTTGCACCTTTTCTTATCTACCCGGTATTTTTGCGTTTTCCTAGTTGAACATATGTTCATTGGTACATACATGATCTGCTTGCTATCTTAGACACATTTGTTTTCTATCTTCTAATCATCAGTTTGTGTTTTTGTGAGCACCTTTCAATAGGATGTTTGGTCTCATCAATATATATTCTTCCACATTCAGATGATATTTCATAGATGCAGTTTTTTTTTTCAGCATTTTAAGTTTAGACTTTGCAGATGATAGAATTTCTTATAGTATGGCATGCCTCTGAAAAGCTATTCTGATGTTATAATAATTGCAGATTTTTCTTAATTTGTCTGCTAATTTTGGTATGTATGGGTACATTACAGTACCAATAATGTTTTTTTTTTTGTTGTATATTTATGAATAACTGTTTTTCATAAGAATTTGTTCTATATAGATTCTTTTCTTTTTCCAAATTTCTGGTTTCTGAACAAACTTCTTTTGCTCTGTTCCATAGTGATAGTATAACTCAATATTTTGTGCTTCTGGTGTGATTGGATGTATATGTTAAGTGTTTTCCTGTATGTGTGTGTTTTCTGTAAACTGTAGTTTTGACTTTGCCATGAGGGAGGGAGTCTTGTCACATGAACATCTAAGAATGCCAATTTTGGTTTTTGTTCTGATTATATTGTGATTTAATTGATGGGGATATTTTGTTGATGTATATCTAGAAAGTTTGTAGTTGTGCTTCACTGTGTGGCCACACAACAGATGTATCATCTACATAGTGAAGCCAAACTTTAGGTGGATATAGAGTAGTCTTCATGACTGTGGTTTTAAATTCTTCCATGTATGATTGCTAATCAGAGGTGACAATCATAAGCCCATAGCCATTCCTTGATTTTGTTGGCAGAATTCTATGTTATATCGAAAGTAGGTTGTTTTTATGCAGAATGTTAATAATTCCATTATACTACAATAGGAAGAGTTGTTATGGTTTGTAAGCTATTATTATCATTTAATCTTTTCCTTACAATAGACAATGCTTCTTTACATGATGCATTTCATATCAAAGCTTACCAGTAAGTCACTTCTTTCAATTTTCATGTTCTTAATAAATTCTACAAAGTATCTAGAATCCCTAATAATGGATTGGGTCTTGTATGCTGAAGTATTGACTTTGAGAAGAAATCTTGACAAATTTTGATAAGGTGAATTTCTAGATTAACAATAGGTCTTAATGGAACATAATTCTTATGGATTTTAGGAAGACCATAAAGATGAGGAATTTTGCTGAAATATGATGTTAGTTTATTTTTTGAATCACTGAACTATCTGTGATGCTTTCTGAGCAATGCTTGTAACTTTGTTTCTGTACTCTATCAGATTTTTTGCCACTTTTTTATATTGGTCTGCTGTGTGGAGTTCTTGTATTTTGTTGTCATAATCAGTTGCATCCTTTACAACTGTTGTTTTGTTATCATAATCAATTGTATCCATGGCAACTGTTGTATTGCTTTTGTCAACAAGCAAAAATAATTATAGATTTATTTATTTTGATTTAATTGCTTTCCTCTCATCATAGAATTAAATTTTGTTGCTTGTCAAGTATTCTTTTTATTCTCCAGTATTTGCTGCTTCTTCTAAAGGCAATTTTTGAGTGACTTCCTTGGTGGTTATCATTATTTTCAATAAAGGGATATTAGATGTGTTATGACAGAATTTAATCCTTTTTCAAGAACATAAATTTCTGCATCTGTGAGATGAATAGAACTGAGATTTTTAACAGGAAGCTGGGACACTTATGTATGTACCAGTGAGCATATGTTCAAATGGGAAAATATAAAAATATTGGATAGAGAAGAAAAAAAAGTACAAGAAAGATAATTATAAAATCTGCTTACATGACAATGATGAACAATTTCATAAGTCAACCTACTGTAACTATACATAATGTATGGAAACCACTAATCAACTTTGCTCTTAAAAAAAAGTGGAGAAATCACGAGGAATATGAAATTTCTACTGATTGTTGCCTTTGGAAGGATGGTTCATTTGGTTAGAGTATAACTTAAAATTCAATACTCAAGAATATAAGGGCACAGGTTTGATTCTCATACTAGTACTGTCACTGGTAAGGCCAGTAACACCTGAAGAAGAGTGTAAACATTGTGTATATACTAATCTGTGTGATATTATTAACAGTCGAATGTATTTGGAATATTTAAAATTAAATTTTTGTGAAGACATTTAATACTTATATTAGATGATGTAAATATTCCAATATATAAATACAGTTCCAAATATTAAGTTTATCTGCTGATAATTATGTGAGTGCTCAAATGTAATGGGATGAAATTGTCTAAGAGTATAATAATAATAGATATATAACTATACATGTTTATATGGCAAACTTATTGAATAATAATACTGATTTTTTTATTATTTTCAAATGCTATGCAAACATAAAAATAACAATGAAATTAAACCAAGCCCCACTTACCTTGTAAGTGGATTGTAGCCATTCCTGTAATAGAAATACTTGTATTCTGAGATATATCATCTTTTTGTAAACTGATCTTTTATTGGTTATTTGAAGGGTCATCTAATAAAAAAAAAGAAAAATTAGCTACCACAGGTGCCACTTTTTTAAGTCATCTTTACAAATTTATGTTTGAACCCTTCTATGAAAAAAAAAAACATTGCACTTTCTTCCTGTTATCGTTTCTGATTGCCAGCTAAATATAGAATACAAATGTTTATATACGATTTGGGCATATAAAACTGCTTTATTAATTATATATATATCCTGGATATAAAATACAATTACATATAAAAAATGAGAGGAAATAGTTGACAATAAGTTTATGTTATGGGATCAAGTACTTATTACAATAACAAAATACAATAGATTTTTTTTTTTCATTATTTAAAAGTGGATTTAAATACACCATTGAATATATATTTGAAAGCTTTTAAAAATTTTTGGTAATATTTCGTCAATTCTATTCTAAATTCCAAGAGAGTCAAACAAGAGAAAAAAAAAAATCTGACTCTACTCTTTTCTGCCCTATTTAGGCCTCTCAATTTTTTTTACAAGAAGTAAAAATACAATTATACATAAATATTTAGAGTATGAAAATTAATAAACATAATTAGTTTGTTAATAATGAACACATATTTAGAACTTTCAAAATTGAATAAACATTCATTGATAAATTGTCTTGAATTTTTGCATCTAAAACCTTATATGTACTTCATGTAGTCATATCTATAAGATATCTGAAGATGTGGTTTCTGCCAAGGATAATAATATCCAAAATAGATACAATACTCAAGTCTCAATTCAGTTTTAAGCAGGTATTGTAGTTTAGGTATCAAATCAAATAGTGAGAGAAATTGGGAAGCAGTAATATTATTTCAGATCTTAACTCTAGATTCTTTTGCACGGCATATTTTTATAACCGAGGAACTACATAGTATAAAGAAGATAATTAGCATACTGCTAGGAGCTCCTAGCCAATTTCTTTGCAGCTTATAACAGCATCAATAAGGTATTCCATATCTTTGAAGAATATACTAAAAAACTAATTTTACAAAAATAGTTTATTTTCTTCCTGTTGTTGTGATTGGTGTCCAATATTATTTGGTAACTTTAATTGCTGCTGTAGGATTTTTCTTTACTTCTGGCTTCATCCAAATTTCAGCTTAGTGTCTTGGCTTAATGTCATTATTTAGTTCAAACAACTGTTCTCTCCAAATTAAACTGAAAAAGAAATCATGCCTTTTTATAGTATCTGTAATCAAAAAATATGAATTTTACAATTCATATGCCAGCCTTTCCAACTTCCGGGATATTGTTAATAAAGGTCTTATTATTGATAAATATTTTAATGATATTTTCCAAATGAAAACAACATATTGATTAGTTTACAAAAAAAAAAAGTGAGCTGAAGAAAAAATTTACATTTTAAGCATTTATACATTTAATATAACTACTAATAAACTGAATATGTCTTTTGGAGTTTTGAACATTACATATGATTGAAAATGTGTAATTATACAAACTGAACTTTATATAATAAATTTTTTATATCACAACCAATGCATCACTTCTTTTATAATCAAACTGTTGTATTTTTGATCTTTGTATTTGTGAACAAATTTGAGGAGAAAAAATACACACACTTTTATTTATAATTGGCTGTTGAATTTTCTTGTTAAGTCAGATTTTGGACAATTTATGAATAGTTTAACAGTTATCAGTACTCTATCTCATGCAGTTTTAATAAAGACTTTGAATTAACAATACCAGGCTACTGTAATACTTTATATCTATACATTGTCTCATATATATATATATGGAAAAATATACTATGCATAGTTTATCTTGATCCACTTTTTTAAATTTTATTTTAGCCATTTTCAAGTCATGATATCACAACATTAATATCTATTTTTACTTATTTTATTAAACCTTTCTAATTTGCCCGACTTTATGCTATAATTACATGGTTTATACATATATACATAGGGACTGCAGCTTTATTAAATCTAGTTTATAACTGAGCTGAAAAAAAAAGATAATATCTAAGTCTAATAAATAATTAATAATACTCATTAACATATTATTTAAAGCTGATGGGAAAATTATGAAATTCTAGTAACTCATTAAGATATATATATAACTAATTATTATAAATAAATAATGAAATTTAGAAGAAAAAAAGGTCACTACAAAAATTTGATTTAATTTCAAGAAATTATTCTCAGTTTGAAACACTTGGGTACAAGTTAAGTTGGTTTCTTAATTTCTTTTCATAAAGAGGTTCCTATTAAATAAAAAATGAAATGAAATAATAATAACAATAGTAATGAAATAAAAATCCAGTGAGTTTTTATTATGAATTTATGAAAACTTCTAGAGCTATTAATGTCAATAATCCCCCAAAACTTTGCTTACATTTAAAATAAGTCAGTATACTAAACAATGGGATTATTGTGTGACACCAATGAGACAGAAGTCAATAAAGAAAATATTTATTGATAAATTAAAAGTTAACAAAAAAGTTTGTCATGGAAGAAAGCTCTGCAAACATCTTGCCATCTGTCGATTGCTGTTCTCTGGATTAAACAATGAACATGCACAGAACCAATGGCTTCAGTTGTTTGACTAATGTGGGTTAAATACATCTCTTGCACTTAAATTATGGGATTTATTTTCTGTTACTTATAATGGAGGTTTGGATACTAGAACAGCTGATAAGTAAAATAAAATCATTGAAATCATTTGCCCTGCATGTCTGTTTTCATTTTAATTTTTTAGTGGTTGATTGTAATGAGAATATAATAATCTTGTTATAAACAATTTTTCAATATTGATTTGTATGCTGTACTTTATTACATAATACCAAATACTTGAAGCAGGTTTGTGGACCAGTAGCTGTTATTTAGCTCACAGATCTGGCAAACTATGATCTGAGGAGCACATACGGATCACCACTAGCTTATATTTTTTAAAGCTTTAATATTCTTATCTTCTAGTAGGGATTGTTGTCTATCTGAATTGCTATTAGACATCACAGTAATGAACTTAATCCCGGGTCAATCACAACCTTCCAAAATTCATTACTGGGATGCATATTACCACACTCAATATAACTATAATTTCTTGAAAAAAGTCAAATGGTGGAGCCTGGAGCCGAAGTTCTTTGACTTCTTTCTGAAAGTTAACCTCAATGCTCTGCCCACAGGGAGTTTTCTGACATCTTATAGGGGTTATAAATCTATTAGTAGCATACGTGTTTTGGGTCAAAAAGAAGACAAGTTTATCGAACATATCTTTGATAGGTGTGTTGGTTTGCAAAGCTCTAGAATGTTGATTTTTACAATTTATAAAAAGAAAAATATTTTAATATCAACTCTAATGCAGGACATCAAATGAGGCATATTTGCAATAATAAGGAGTGCTACATTCTTGATGTTCAGTATTTATTTGACAAGGTGTACACTTCTTTTTGACATGAGTAACTCTAACCCACTGCAGATATTCATCAAGAAGTTCAATGCAATAAAGGAGACTCGCTCCTCAATTGACATTTAGCAGCACTTGGGAAATGATAGACATTAAAACGTTCACAACGAACTAATTAAATATCTTTACCTGGTAAGATCATGGATCCAGGGAGGATATTTGTCAAGAACATCAGAGTGATAAAGGAAAGAAACAATAGACTAGCTCATCAATGAGCATTCAGGAGCATGTGGGAGATGAGTGGCATTGAGACATCCACAAAGAAATAATTAAATATACGTACCTGGTGTGTATCCATGCTTAATTTAAATCTATGTATATATTTGTTTTTATGATGAATGTAAAATAATATTATTCATTGTATCCCTATGTTTAAGTTAAATATGTTAGTTTATATGGTTGGATTTGTTAACGAAGAGCTGTCTTGCTCATAGTGAATGTCATTAAATTATATACCTTTGTAACAATAAATCTTCCTTTGTAACCTTTATAACAATAAATCTTCCTTTGAAAAAAAAAAAAAAAAGGTAAAACAATGTTTCTGAACTAAATAGTATTCTCATATCATAAAAAAGTCGCAATGCGAATAATTAGCAAATTTAAAACATTTCTAATTGCAGTAGAATTTGTTTACGAAAATAATCATCATAATAATGAAACTACCGTGTTCTGACTAATTCATTTTTTTAGCCAAGTAAAGACAACCTTTGCTTTAAAAGGTCATGGGATGTTTGAATACTTTAAAAGGTCATGGGATGTTTGAATACTAGAAGCAACTAACTCTGCAAATGTTAAACTCTTGAATCCAGCATTAATCCATGTAAGACTATAAAGCCATATTCCTTTCAAATGGAAATGTCTTACCCAGCCTTTTTTTTTCTAAATTAAAAATGAAATATATTTTATCCGAGGATAAAGAGCAATTTGCCTAGATGAGTAAATCATATTTGATTGCAATTGCTAAGATGTGTGGCCTGAAAAAATAAACTAGTTTAAAATTATTATACAAGTATTTATATAATATCATCAATTTTATCCAAAATATTTATTGTCTGACTCTATCTTCGAGTGTCTTACTTTATACTGTGTAAATACATTTAACATTTGGTTTTATTTCAGTATATGTTTAAATATTATTAACGAGAGTAAGTGGAAATCGTTAACTGGAAATAAGTTGATAAACTTTTATATGGATGGAATAAAAACAAAATTTGAGAATCATAATCAAGTTTTTTGCGAGTTCATTATTTTTTCCAATACTATATTGGCGGTGCTGAATAATGTTTTAAGGAGGAGCTATTTGTTCGGTGATTAGTAGTATTCATTCAAGTGGGATATTTTCAAATAAAATTAATTTGGATTTTAAAGAAGTAATTTATTTATTTATTTTTCTTTCTACATTTCATAAAACTTATTTAAAGTTGCACAATATTTAAGTTTCATTTCTAATAATAGTTATGAACTTTAGTATTATGAAGTAAAAATTCCTTTGATTTAATCTTTTAGATTTTACATTTATATATAAGGATATAAAAATATCGATTAAAATAAATAGTATCACTAATTACTTATGGTTATTTGGTAAACTGCAGAACGATTCAGATTTTGTGAACCCATTAATTCCCCTCAGGTTCAAGGTGAAGTACATTTGATTCAGTAGGGATAGATTGGAGTCTGTATTCCTATACATCTTGTCAATAATAGATAGCTGTCCTTATCCCATCTTAAATTTATTTATTAGAACAACTGTTCAGCTCCAGTGTTTCTAGACAGCTGTATTTATTTCTCTCAGGATATTTAGAATTGGACTGCCAGCAGTGATTGGAACAGAAATAAATCGCTATTTGTATGTACATGTACAATACTTGCTTATGTGCATATATGTATAACATGCACACTGCATTTGTACAAATAGTAAATTAGAAATATAAAATAGTTATGTATTGGTTAGCCTGCTAGACTTATGATTTGGAGTTCAAACCTAACTTTTTTTCATATATGTATAACATGCACACTGCATTTGTACAAATAGTAAATTAGAAATATAAAATAGTTATGTATTGGTTAGCCTGCTAGACTTATGATTTGGAGTTCAAACCTAACTTTTTTTCATATAGCTGAAAATTTTATACATAAGCTGACATTTAGCTAGTCATGTCATATGGATGACTAGGTTTGTTTGTTGAATGGCCTCGTAATAATCTGGATTGATAAGAAAAAATATGGTATAGCTCTGAGTACTGGCAATGTTTAGCTGTCATTCATTAAGTTCTCAGATTTGATACCTATGATGTCATTACCCCCCCCCCCCATATTAAATAAACCACCATAGAATCCTTAGGTCAAATTGATATTTTTTTTTCATTCCAATAACAATTTAGCACTTTCTCACTAGGTGTTAATACAATATCTGTATCAATATATAATATTAGAATAAAGTTACTTTTGATATACTCTGTATTTATATATCATTATTCTTAGAGAATATTGTTATTTTAATGGATATAAGTAAATGAAATAGAAAAGAGACTTAGAATTAGATTATTAGATGAGTCAAAAAATGAATATATTGTTATAATATATAAAAAACAAAGAATAAACTTAATATTTAAGATTGTGAAGAATATTAGATTGTCTAAAGATAATATTCAGATTAGATTTTACTTCTGTTGATATTGATAAGAATGAATTGTTGGAAGTAGTTATGTTTTTCGCATGAAATAGATACTAAAAATAGGGATTTTTAAAATTTGATTTGAAAAATGATACACATCTATTACATATTATATTGTCAATAAAAATGTGTTTTCTACAAAAGGACAGTAGTCTTTGACAATACATGATTAACAAGAAAACAATCTTAGATTGTGATGTAAGTCACATTAATCTCATTATATACAAAGACTGGTTTTTATCTATTTTGTCTTGATCCGCAAAGATATCTAAAAAATTATAATATATATAGCAATATTGCAATGAGATAATGAGTTAATAACATTATAGCTTTTACCATTTGAAAAAGCACAATTACACATATCAGTATAAAATATAAATCTTTGTTTTTTTTTTTTTTTACTCCTTTGCACTCTACACAATATTTTATTCAATTCAATTATTTGACAGTTTCAAAAGGAAATAGAAAATAACAGCCCTGAAAAGATTACTGGCAGTTGAAATTGCAAGACAGTTAAATTGAATAAAATGTGAAGAATGCAAAGAAGTGAAATTTTGTAGAGATTTATCAAATGCAAGTAATGCAAAAAGAATGAAAAAGATATTGAACATTTTGAATATAAACAATAGGATCATGGCATTTTCATGAACTTATCTTTCTCACAACAGATTTCTAAAAGAAGAGATTATTCTCTAATCCAAGCTTTATATGAACAGCAAGCCTATATTTCTTAAGATTGTAATTGTAATAAATCTTAGTTCTAACATTGAAATTTTTATAACAAATTGTGTTTAAAAGATAACATGGAAAGCTACTCTCATTTGTGGTTGAATGTTAACTGGTTACAGAACTTTGTACAGGTGCATACATTTACATGAAAGATGTTCTGCATTAGGGCTACTTGCAGAAGAAAGTAAGGTGATGTTGAACAATGGATTAGTACTCATGACTGAATGGCATTTCTTTACCAGTGAAGAGTGCACATAGCTAATTCATTCAGTAGGTGAACATTTATCTAGAGTGCTTGTATTTTATTTTTCATCTAATTATTGTTATTTATTTATTGCCCAATGGTTAACTGAGTTGACTGTGGACTGTCAAATAAAAAAATTGAAATTGCTTTGAACATTCTTAAATAAAACAAAAAACACCATTATTCTATACAGTACATTATAAGCCTTTTCAAGGAAATGGTTGCTAATTTTCATGTCGAAACATAACAGATGGATTTGAGTTTCAGGTCATGTGAGTATGTCAGGTAAACCCACTAATCTCTACAGTAAGAACTCTTTCAAAAAATGTATATTAATTTCAATATCGAAATGTTATAGAAAGATCTCCTGATAAGACATTTTAAAGAAAATTCATGAAAATTACAATTTACGTTAATCGGATTGTGCTTTATTGGTGGGAGGGGATTTACACTATATAACATGCAGATCTATAAAAGAATAGATATTTATATATTGATATGAGCATTTAATGTTTTATACAAATAAAGTAAATTTTCTAGTTAATTTAGTGAAAATGGAAAGCTGAATAATTGGGATTCTGAAAAGAGTTGAATTTTCTAATAATCTTTCAGTTTTTAGCAATTCAGACATTTATTTATTTTTGGGTGGGAGGAGGGGTATGTGTAAAAATATACACTTATTGAAATAGATGTTAAATGTATTTTTATAAATCATTATTGCATTGCTAAAATTTTTTGTCTTTTTTTTTTTTAAAGTAAATGAATTTTAAAATAATTGCTTTTAATTTTTTTGGTCAAGATAAATGAACTCTCACAAAGGTTTCATTCAAGGATGAGCATTTAATTAGAAAAAAAAAGTTTTTTTTTCCTATTTTGAGTATATAAAGACATTCGCTTTCTGTTAATAAAAGTAATGACTTATGCTATGACTAGAGATCATTTCATTTATCTACAAGAATAGTTGCATGAAGATTTACATTTTTACAAATATATGTATATGTCATCTATGCTTGAGGTTGGAATATTCAAATTTACTTTGAGCCATTTATTTCAAGGCAGCTATCTCATAAGTTTTTCATTTTGGTCCTTTAGTGGTGGACAGACTCTAAAACTAAATATTCATGAATTGAATCTGAACTTATCTCTTCTGGTGCACAAATATATGATGTACTCTCCAGTAATTAATCTTTTTTCAAAAAAATGTTCTCTCTCTAATGTTATTTATTGTAATTGGTTAAATTAATGTTATCACAAATAATGGACCTATTCATGCTATTGGCACATTCAATTCAAATATGTATTGGAAATACCAAGGTGGCTGCCATTTTTTTTTGTTCGATTAGAAATCATGTATGATAGTATTTGAATGTGTAAGTTTGTGATAAATAGCATTATAGATAATTAAAAACACAAATGAAATAATTCTTGCAGTTTATGAATTTGGAAATATATATATAAACAAAATGACCCATAACCACCATAGTTATATATCCATTATTGGTTGATAAATGGATGAATAGTTTACTTATTTCTAGCAGATGGCAAAATAGAATTAAAATTACTACAAGCTAAAGGCAAGCCTGGTGATAACTTTTTAAATTTTTATTCTGATAGGGGGTAGGTGGACTGTAATAATCTTTGTCATTAATAAATGGTATTTTTACAGTTAGCCTGTGTGTGTTCACATATGCAAAATAAATTTATACATAATTTTGATCTCGAGTTTTTATGTTATGTATTAAATTAACATAGTGATTTCATCTATATCTGATGAATTTCCTAGACATTTCTTTTCTGGGAGATACATTGAATGATGTAAAGATACCGTTATGGAAAAATTAATTTCATTAAAAAAAAAAAGCGAGATTGTGAGCCTACTTTGCTAGGAGCATCTTCCCAAGCCTTCACTCTTAGTCTTCTTCTTTAATTAAAGTATTTTTTGATGAGTTGCTCAAGTTTTTGCAGCTGATTAAACAAAATGTATCAAAAAGTAAAACAAAACAAAAAAAAAATCCTCTTTATTCATAGAATTTATATATGTACAGTAAACATTTAAGAAGTTATAATTTAATGTGTTTAAAAAAGTTATAAATTTTCTTCAATAATATTTAGTTTTTTTAAGAGATCATTAGATGTTTTAATATGGAAGGATATTACGGTTTCCTGTTTCTTATTAAGTTGATTATCAGTAATAGGATTAATTTTTGCTGACTTGAGTTGAACAACTTGCATTTTTATGGAATCTAAATTGATAATAATAGAGAAGTTCTAATTGGAATCCTTTCTAGAAAGCCATATTGCTATAAGCTCACTTAATTAACTAAACTAGAACAACTGTATAATTTTATACTTTGGAAAGTCCATGAAAATGTCTAATTTGTAAATTCTGCCGTATATTATAAAATGCATTTCAGTAATGTACAAATATATATATATGGGTGTGTACATACTACAGGTCATTGTAGAAAAATTCTGTTAGTATGATTGCAAGGGATGATTTGTAATAATAGCAGGTGTTGGCTATCATGGGAGGAAAAATGGTGAAAAAATATATTTTACGTTTGATGTATATATATATTTGCCTGTTGCAAAAACTCATATTGAGAATATTGTAAAAAAAAATATGGAGACCTTAAATATATACCGAATAAATTAAGAATTAAAGGGTAGTCACTTCTAATGTGTAGGATCCTTTATAATCTAAGTGAAAGATAAGATCATTGCCATACAATCATTATTAATAGAACTGGATCAACAGTCATGAAACATGCAAGAAAAATAATGATTAAGGAATAATATATTAGGGTTTTATTTAATATAATATTTTAAATAATATATAATTCTGGCATACAATTTAATTTTGTATAAAGTATATATAGGGAAATAAACATTTTAAAATATAGTAAAACGTGTTGGCAGTAGAAATATTAATATCATGCTGGGTTTAAGCTAATTGTTTTTGTAATCAATACTGTTAAATAATAACTCAATATCACTTGATTTTTTTCTTCTCACTATAGCATAATCAAATCACTTTTTCTCTATACCTCTTCAGTACTCTAATGTCATTTATTATTTCTGATTTTTACCTTTATCAATGAGAAGTTGACAAGCACAATTAACTCCTTGTCTATTCTAAAGCTGAAAATCTAAAATAAAAAAAAAATAAAGTTCCCAAGGTTTTGAACTCCAGACAAACTACTTAAATAGATCTAACACTGATTGTATAAGCTTATGATAAATGGCGCTAGAGTAGTTAAAAGAAGTTGCTCTTGTTACTGTTAAATTAGGTGAATGCTGTAAGCAGTTTAAAGCAGCAGTTAGAGGTAGTATATTAAAAATTCATGGTTTTTTGAAAATTGAGGAAAGTAAATTAACATAAAATAAAATAAGCATGATCATTTATTTAATAATTGAACTTTTGGGCTCAGTATGTAATTTTGATGCTTATATCTTACTTGGCCTTTTGAAGAATTAGCCATTCACTAAGTAAATACTCTCATCTTAAATGTTGAGAAAATTGTTCTATAAACTAATAAATATGTAGGTACATTAAACAATCTCTCTGAAAGCAGAATAAGTTAACTAAATAGTAGATTACTATGACCTTGTTATATCACTGTATCATAACTAATAGTTTGCCATTGCTCTTTATTCTATTATCTGTTTTACAGCTGCATCCTCAACTTTAATGAACTATTATATTATTAAAATGTATTGGATCTCTTAAATATTATTTTAAAATATAATGTATCTTATCAATGATATTATATATATATCCCATATTTTGAATATGTAATAGTCAAATATGTTTAAAAATACATATATACAAGCAACAAAGATTACAAATTATAAAATTATCATAGAAAAGCCTTTTTCGGAAAATTATGTTTTTTGCCCTTTTCAATATGTCTCCACAATTTAAAGCACATACAGTGACATTATATCAATACATGAGAGAAAGAGTTAAAGAATACAATGATGCTATTGTTAGGAAAGATGATAGATCTGCGTTATATGTTCATTATTTGCAATACGGACATAAAATAAATTGTATTGATAATATAAGTGTTCTTGATTATATTAAAAATGTTAATAGACGTAAAATATATAAAACAAACTATATCATGTATAATAAAAACAACTGTATGAATATATATAAAACATCCATTAAGTTGAATAAATGGTTAATGGATAAAGAATGGATAGTTAATTAATATATGTGGATATATATCAATTCAGTATATATATAACAGAGTAATTTTGTAGTAGGATTGAGAAAGAAAAAAATCACATAATAGATCGTGTCGGGTATCCATATGTTTATCTGTCTTGATGTTGCTGTATGTGCTTTAAATCATGGAGATATATTGAAAAGGGCAAAAAACATAATTTGCCGGAAAAGGCTTTTCTATGGTAATTTTATAATTTGTAATCTTTGTTGCTTGTATATATGTATTTTTAAACATATTTGACTATTATATACTTGAAGTGCAACATAAAAAAAGAATTGGTTTTAATTCTGATTATTTTTCTGTATAGTAATTTTGAATATGCAAATGAATGCACATTTACGTAAAACAAATAATGAAGATCAATATCAGTATAAAAAGGTAATTGATTATTTGATTATATCATTATACAGAATAATATTAACTAGTTCAATTTGAAACATTATATACTATTTGATTATATAAGTAAAGTATGAATCCTGTTTTATTGTGATTTATTTAAATATTTTCCTTCCCATCTCATCACAAAAACAAACAAACTTATATTTATGAAAGTGAAACTCACATAAATATTATTAAGTTGCAATATATTTGTGTATAATTTAACAATGAGTGAATAGAAACATTAATTATTTGTTGTTGTTTTTTTCATTGACTTACTTCAGATGCACTACTTAGGTAATTAGTAATACTCATGTTTCTTCCTGGGGAATACATTAAAACTTAAATTTAATAAAATTTCTGATGCAGATATCTAAATGTTATTAGCTTAAAACAGGAGTTTTATCATTTTTTATTGTCTTTAGTATTGGGCTTATCTAATCAGATATAAATTACTCCAAAGAGAAATTACACCCAGATTGTACGTCACTAACACTAAGAAAATTAGATCTTTTTATATAAAATGGTGCAATGGATTTTTGAGGGGGTCAGCTAAAGATAATAATAACTGCCTTTCTTGTTCACTAAAAGCTTAAGCAGTTTTTTTTCTTGTAGTTTATCAAAACAGAAAGGCTAAAATGTATTAATTATCACATGCATAAAATTCACAAATGGTACGCTTTTAAACTTCAGTTTCTATAGAAATTAAACAGAGATGAACATGATTAATTGTTGAAATTTTCAGATACCAGAAATACCAAAAGATATTGTTTTGTTTTTTGTGGAAGTGACAATACATATTAGCAAGAAATATGCTACTTGACTCAATATAGTCTTCAATTGTATTGTGATATAAGAAATGTTGGAAGATGACTATAATATGATGAGGCATTTGGAAGGATTTTTTGTAATGAAGATGTCTACTTATATATGTTCAAGAAATAAATATTCAATTGTTTTGATTTACCAACATGATTTCTGCAAATCAGTGCACCAATTTATTAACTACATTTTTGTAGTGGAACTTCTTAGACCAATAATTTTTTGTTTGTTAGTTAGATTATCAAGAGCCAAGAGGGAATCCAAATCATATGCCCTTAGATTTTTTTTTTCCTGGCCACTTGAAATCATGAGTATGCATGTATGAGGAAAATCAGAAATATTAAAACATTACCATTAAAATACTAATGGAGCATAACCTTGGGATCACAATCATTATTGTAGACTGTTTAAAATGTCAATTATTTATTGGAAATAATGGTTGTATTTAGCATTTTCTGAAAATAAAGCTTTTGCCTGGTTTTAATTTATTTTTCTCTGTACTTTTTAGAAGTCATGTATTGGATTGAATTAAACTAAAGTTGAAGCTATAATTGGTGAACTGTTTTTACCTATTGATATTAATAATTATTTGTAAGTCTTATAAGTATCTAAAATATAAATTGATTTGTATAAATTTATAAGTTGTGACTTGTTTTGCCCCCCCCCCCCCACTTGTTGCATTGATAATCTTCTAATTTAAAGTTAAGCCTTACTTTAGTATAGTTTTTACGTGCTTTTTTTATTTATAAGTATATATTTATCAGATGGATTTTTTTTTATTGTGAAATTTATAGAAGTTCAAAGAGTATCTTGAATTAAGTTTTTTTTTTTAAAAAAAAAAAAAAAACCCAGTGAGTTTAGTGTGGATTTCTTTCTACTAATTAAAAAAAAAATGAATGCAGTCATGTACACAAAATGAATAAAAATATGGGATTTAGTCAAGCATTGTTAGCCGAGAGGTCATCGCAGCCGCCCTGCAAGCAAGTAGTTGTTTGCAGACGGTTGTGGGTTCACGTTCCGGCCGATGCTATGACATAGGGAAGAAAAGGGATTTAGCATGATTTTTCCACGACCATTATTTTCAACAAACAATGTGCATTTTAGTGTATTGGTAAACGTTTTTGACTGACTCTTAATAAATTAAAAAAAATCTCAATTTGGCCATATCAATGGAATTATTCCCATACTATCATTTTAGAAGCTACCATATGTCTTCCGTTATTATATTCTTTCGCCCTCTCCCCTTTACCTCGATTTTTTAATATTTTTTTTTAATCATTAGAAATTGTTGATATTCTCATTTTAATTATACATTTTTCATTGATTCTTTTCAACAATATATCATATTAGGTTAATTAACCGTTTATTTTTTCTTCCTGGTCCCTTTCCGCCTCACTTTATAAATCTTTGAAGTTCATATATTAAAAAAACTTGAAACAAGTCACTTTTTAACTCCTGTTTCAGTGATCTACAAAATTATCTTTTCCTCTTAATTAAAAACCAGTTCAGCATTTACAATTTTTGTTCTTATTTATTTTTTCAATCCATCAACAGTTAATTAATTCCCCAAGTTAAACTTAACCAAACTGCTCTCTTTAAACCTTGTTTTGTTTATTTTTATCCCAAATGCCACAAATGTTATTCAGTCTGTTGTTTCCATTAATTTTTATTTATTATTCACTATCTTCAAACCGTCTCCCATCATTATTAAATTTATTCTTATTAATTAAGACTTTAAAATTTCATCTCAGTTATAATATATGTATACTATGTACGTTTATTTTTTAACATTAGATGTGAGAATGTGAAGGAAAATTTTATAAAACAAATACATATATTTATAGAAAGATGAAATCAACTGTTAAATAGCCTACTGCAATGCAAATATCTCTTATCACTGAGAAAAAACAAAACAGACAAAGCCTCCTAGTTTTGTCAATTTCCAGATTTTACTTGCCGGCTAAAAATATTTAAATACTTATTTACTGGCAAATATTTGATACTTAGCTAAATTGATTATAAAGATTGCTGCTTGAAAGAAAAATCGTGAACCCATTATAAAAAATTTCTAATTTACTGAGCTTGGATTCGATCCCAGATCATAGATAGGTGTTTCACAACATTCTCTCTCTCTCTTACACACACACGTACTTATAATTTGTAACAACAATTTATGATTATCAAAAATTCTAAACTAAGAAAATGTTAAGGAATGGAATTCTAATTTTTGCATCTAAAAGCATTTATATATACTTCTCTGGTCCAAAACAGATAGTGGGCTGCAGAATATTACAATTAAGCAATAAAAGTTTACCATCATCAGTGTTAATTTATTATTTAATCTCTTAATAGAATATAATTTTGGAATTTAAACTTTAAAGTTATATCCTAAACTTCAATGAGACCTTAAGTCATTAAGATGCATGTCAACTAGATTCGTTTCTGATATATATATATAGCACTTGCTTTAGTCAGACTTATCAGAGTGATACCTAGCATATTTCATTTATAATTAAATAAAGATATATAATTAATGTGTTGTTATCTCTTTGTCATAATATTGTAGAACATAGTTACTCCATCTGCCTTCAATTAGAAAATATATCTAATTAATGAGTACACCACTCTCATACAAGGTAGGGACTGGTTTCTATCCTCTTTTAGCACCTTGTGAAGTGGTATCATGATTGTGAGGGTAGTAAGTTTGACATGTCAATTAAACTGTAGTAATTTCCTATCTATATATATATAACTGAACAATGATAAAGATATATGTAAGAGATTGTAATCTGGAGTATCTGTTGAGTGTTGGTTTAGCATGAAATGTGCATCTTGGTGGTCAAATATCTTTTTCACATGACTTTTGTCATATGTTTATGATTATATCCTTTCACAAGAAGTTAAAAACAGATAGAAACCAGTCCCTACCTTGCATGAGATGGTGTAGTGAAAATTACACTACAGAAATATTATTCATTAATTGGATAATCTTTAGTCTAATAAATGACTAATACAAATTATTAGAGAATATGTTTACATTACACAAATATTATGAAATTTTTTTATGTACTTTAAAATCAAATCAGCAACAATAGATTGAAATATTTATTAATCACAGATGTGGTTTGATGTTATCATTTTCATTAGCAGCCACTTACCAATTATATGCTTTGTATATTTATAAACAGAATTTAGATTTTAATTTGTTAATATTTGTCAAATAAACTTAGCTGGTCAAAAAGAAAAATTAAATCTTATTTGACACTCTAGTACCATTAGCATAGCTACAAAAATTGTATTCGATGACAACTTTCATTTGACCTTCTCCCCATTATCCAAATACTATATTTTTTGCTCTGTTTCATTCGTATTAAATACTTTAATTATTTATCATATAAGTAAAATTAGCAAATTCACCCATTTTAAAATCCTCTTCTTTGCATTTGCAAAATTATTAATTATTTCTTTCAACTACATTTTGACTGTCTTCTTTTGCTCAATAGCTAGTATTGCAAGATCTTTAAATCTGATTTACATAATTAAAATTCATTTGAAATCTTTTATTTTTAATTTATTACTAGATTTTTCAATGATAGTCACAGTTAATGAAGGATAAAAGGTATACTAACTATAATATGGTATTTCATTTATTTTTTCAACAACTATACTTGGTAATTAAAACTTCAGAAAATTGCTTAATTGTCATGATTTTCTCTTTAATAATGAAATCATTTGGGTTAATTCTTTATCACATTGTTAAAACAGGGGCAAAATTCTCCAGATAGTAATGCCACTCAGTGCAAGCCAGAGTAATCAATGGATTCTAGAAGCTTTTGTACATGAAATCCCAATCTAGAGCCTACTCATGCAATATCGCCAGACTAATTTTTAAACTTGTGGATTTCATTACTGAGGAGCCTTGGATCTGAGAACACAAAGATCTAAATGCAGTGCTCTCAGATCAAAGATTCTTCACTGATGAAACCAACAAGCTAGAAACTAATCTGGGGATATTGGACGAATAAGCATTAGATAGGGATATTATGCACAAAACTGCTAGCATCCATTGATCACTCTGGCTTGCATGGGGGGGGGGGTATTACTGCATGGAAAGTTTAGACTGTTTTAATAGATTGTGTAAGCATAGGAAATAGTGATCATATGATGTTTGGTGGTTTATTATTAGATTGCTCTAAATATATTAAATTTAAGCGTAAACAGATAATATTATAATAACGTGAAAGCTAAACACTTTCAAACAGATACGCTTTAAAAATGCTTACATGACAGCCAATCAGATGGAATAATGGCATCACATGGGACTCTAAATTCTAAAACACAAGCCAGAACTATTA
Organism: Epiperipatus broadwayi; assembly: GCA_028023455.1. Lineage (NCBI taxonomy): Eukaryota > Metazoa > Onychophora > Udeonychophora > Euonychophora > Peripatidae > Epiperipatus > Epiperipatus broadwayi. The sequence continues at coordinate 1,116,628 of JAQFVV010000049.1, read as the reverse complement.
GAAAAAGATGGGATCCATCTTAATCTATGCCTCAATTATATTTAAATAAGCCAGTCTCAAGCATTTTGAACTTGTGTTTTAGAATTTAGAGTCCCATGTGATGCCATTATTCCATCTGATTGGCTGTCATGTAAGCATTTTTAAAGTGTATCTGTTTGAAGGTGTTTAGCTTTCACGTTATTATAATATTATCTGTTTACGCTTAAATTTAATATATTTACATTTATTAATATCATTTCATTAGATTTAAAAATATTGCTTCGTTGTAAATCGGATGATTTCGTGTTGTTAATTTATATATATAATATTTAGTGGATTAAATGTGAAGATATTTAAGCTTCACACTCTTAGTTCAAAATGCTTGAGTCTGGCTTATTTAAATATAATTGAGGCATAGATTAAGATGGGTCCCATCTTTTTCTAATAGTTCTGGCTTGTGTTTTAGAATTTAGAGTCCCATGTGATGCCATTATTCCATCTGATTGGCTGTCACGTAAGCATTTTTAAAGCGTATCTGTTTGAAGGTGTTTAGCTTTCACGTTATTATATTAGATTGCTCTAAGAAAAAAAATTGAATTATACTTTTAAATATATTTAAAGATTTGAAAATACTTAAATTGGAAAAACAGTGGTGTAGGTAAATGAATTTTTAAATATATGGAACTCTTATATATGGAGACTTCCTTCTCTTATGGTTTGGTAACTATGATATTGGCTAGTATTGAGAAGAGGGGGGGTATTTATATTGTAGTAAACATTCTGTAGGATATGATAACCAAATGGTGATATTTGCTTGTCCATAGAAGCTATTTTGCATTATTTTATCCTCTATTCACTTTTGTGTGTTTAAATATTATGATCAGAAATATAAGATCAATTATCAACAGTATTTGTTGAATTTGTTTTGATGAAAGAACTTCATTATATATTTGTTGGAATAAAAACTTGTAAATTTTTGGTTTTTATGATTAATGTCAAATTATTCTTTTATATATGAATGTAATAAATAAAAGGGGGCAGGGACTTATTGTTTGCAGCCCGAGAGTTCATATGAAGTTTGTGCAACAGAAGTGACAGTATTGTCTATGGACCTTGTTTTCTTCTTCTAAAGTCCATTATGTTATTATGTCACTAAACCATTAAGTCAATGTTACCTAGAGACAAATGTACACAATGCATGCTTTAACCTGTAAGTAAACAACAAAGTCACTTTTTGCCAAAAAAAAAAAAAGACAAGCAAACAAACATGGATACAATTTCTATCTTATTTATACAATGTTCCATCATATTTTTCATATATATGAATAACATTACCATTCATATTTACAGAAAAATAATTTAAATATACAATTATAATTCTGCTTTACATCATGATTGTAAGTACTTTTGTAAAGTTTATATCCTTTTCTGTATTAGTTATTATATTATTGCTTATATGGAATTAATATTTTAAATACAAATATAGTATATATACATAAACTAGATGTCATTAAAAGGCATTTGAAAACAGACTTTCAAACTCCTTTCAGTCAACCACTCTATTCTATATAACTAATACACATATAGATTTGCTATATTAATGTAAACTGAGCACTGATTATATATATATATATGTGTGTGTAGGAGATGATGATCCGGACCAACTGATGACTGCTAGCTCAGCACAGAATACATATGTATTGGAAATCATTTATCTTTTGTCATGTGTATCGGTTATATAGGATACACTAGATACACTAGATAACTGAAGGGAGCTTGAAAGTCCGTTTCAAATCCCCTCTAATTACATGTAGTTAATACAGTAAATTTTTATTTCATCTATTGCTAATGTTATACAAAATTTATTTAGGAGGAAATTATGCATACAAATGGATTTAAAATAAAATTAATAGTATATTAAATAATTTAAGTGAAATTTTAAGTAAAACCAATAAAATGTGTAATTAGTTTTGTTATTAAATAGAAAAAGGTATTTAGTCTGAAAATTGTATTGGGAGCAAAATGCTTTAGAACTGTCACCCTGAATATATGTTTAAAGGCGTACAAGTTCAAAAATACATAAATAAATACATAGGTTGGAAGTCATGTAATGTTTATGTACTAAATCATAACATTTTGATTTAATTAACTCGACAGATTTTTTAAGAAAAGTTTTCCTTAACTAAAGTGATAAATTAAGTAACTAATATTAGCTCTTGAATCTGCCTGTTACTCTTTCCACTATTTTACTTTGTGGAGTTTAGCCTAATGGAATATTAATCTGAATAGTGCAAAATATATATAGCCACACATGAAGCTAAATTTAAATTATCGCAGGCATATGTAAAACTGAAACATGTATATATTTTTGTTAAAAAAAAATCTTATTGTTTCTAGATTTTTTTTTTTTTGCAGGAGAGATTTACCAATTTCTTTTAAAATTTAATCCGTTTTCATCATTTACATTATTTTAAACAATCGTTTTTTATTTTTATTTTGCATAAAATTTGTTTTAAATTGTAATGAAGTAAATATTTAGAGTTAATATCACATTGATTAACTAAAGATTTTAAACTGTCATTTTTTTTTCTTTTTTAAATATAAATTTAATGTTTTTAATTGTTTTATGGCATTCTCTTTATATTCTAGCTACTGAGGATTAGAATGTCTTTTTGCCTTTAAAATTTATTAAATTTGCATTTAAATGATGTACTAAAATTGTGTTAAATTCTTTAAAAGGATTTCTTTAGTTATGCTAATCAGAAATGTATATATTACGTAGTTCCTTTCATTTTTAGGAACAAAAACATTTTAATAACTTTATGCACAAATATATTTTTATTCCTATCACTGTTATCTGAATTGTAGAATTTTTCATTTATCCTCTGTAAATCCCATTGTTTGAAGGCTTTCAGCAGAGACTATTTTCTGCCATGATGTGGTTTAAATTTTTTTTTTCTCTTAATGCATAAATGTATTGAATTATTATAAAAAGGATCGAAAAGTTTTATACCCCCCCCTCGTGGTGATTCTTCATTATTGTGACTTATTCTTTTCTGATGATAACAATTTATCTTTTGTATAGATTTTGATGTGTGTGTGTGTGTGTTTACGCGTGAAATTTTTTTGTTCAGATACTTGATTTTTTTCTTCTCATGTGTCATAGCATCAGCCGGGAAGCGAATCGAATCCGCTAACTCGGGACAACTGCTTGTAAAGCCGCTGTCGCTGACCTCTCGACCACCAATGCTTGATATGAAAATAGCCAGATTATATAGTAAATTAAAAAATGGGGAAGAGTATAAATTTTAAAAATTGGTTATTTAGAATTTAGGGCCTATTTTGTTGATTTGTATTTATATATCAAAACAAATTCCACGGTCAAAGTAATGAAGTATAATGCAAGCTTTAATATCTATCATTATTAATGATAGATAGGAAATAAATAGCCATTACAGGAAACCAGTAAGGAAAATTGAAATTTCGAAGAATAGTGACTGTTTGAGTGATTTTTTTAAATCCTAACACTCTAGAATAACTAGTTACTCATTTACTGACCAAATTATATTGTTGGCTAATCTGATTATAACTTGATTGGCTTCATTCTCATGGCGTAATGGATAACATGTAAAATTTATTGTGGCTGATGGTATTTTGGAGACTGTACATTCGATTCCTAATGGTAATGAATTAATATACATTTGCTGAATTTCAAATTATTCATTCCATAATAAATCCTAGTAGGAACTATTAAATAAAAACTTTTCATTATTTATAAAGGCAAATTGGTCTGGAATATGTTTACAGTTGTAAGGGAAAGGGTAGTGAATTGTTTGATATCTGAGAATAATGATTTTTAATAGATCACCACAATATAGAAAAGCTAGTGATGTTAGCCATTAAACAAAAGGGAAAAAATGTACTTGTTTCTTTAGGAAGTTGAATGTAATTTTTTCAAGGAAAGTTGAGATGCTATTATTGCACAACATTGCAGTTATGATGGATATATATATATGTAACACATAATAGCTTGCATTTACTCCACACATATCATGCTACTTAGTATTATAGAACAAATTATAAGTCGGAAGACAAATTATACCCATTTTTATTTATCCTTTTATTTGTAATTTATATTGGCCTGACAACAGTATGGCAATGTAGATGGTGGTATATTGTTGATGTTTGACTAATATTATACTTTGGTGTGTTGGTGTTATCTGGTGCACAAATGTTGTATGATTTCCCAACTGATAAACCATTGAGTTACTTGTATTATTTTGTATTATTTTCTTATGATTAGTTAGTTATCTTTATAAGGGGGAGGAAGTTATAGAATTACCAATATTTAATGGTTTTATGATGAGTATTCAATTTCTATATATCCTAAAGCATATTTATATATATATTTAAATTAATATAAATAGTATTTTTTTTATTTTTATTTATTTACATGAAATAAACTTTGTGTAGTGCATTCTCTAACACAAAATACACGTGAAGAGTAGAGCTGGAAAGAGTATTTAAAGGTATTCCTTCCAGAATTCTAGGACACTTGTGAATGCTAAAAGAAATAGATATTTGTGAATTAGTTTTCATAAATATATATATTTTTTAATATTATAAAATATGTTTTAACAAAACCATTTATCACATAACTAAATAACTAGTATAAAGGTTCTAAATTTACCAGTACAAATGCCATTTGATAAGAGTATATGAAATTGTATTGCTAGGTTTGATAGTATTTTATTGATTTCCAAAGATTCTACTCTGAGACTACATGTGTTCTTATGCACTTTCACATTAACACAGAGAACAATATATATATTAAAGTTTTCTACATCTTAATAAAAAGATTTTAATTTTTGTATATTATAGTAAAAAAAAAAAAAATCATGGATAAGGAAATATTATCACTTGGGCATACTTTATTTTCAAATTATCTTAGCCTTATTTACTGTATCTGGTTGAGTTTATTATTACAGCAGTAGATTCAACAGCAAAAAGTTTCTGAATAAGTTGATTATTAGCTGAAACTTGGTGCTCAAATAGTATATGACCCTCATACAACTATGCAATTATATATATATATATAACAGCCTGCTCTCAGACAGATAACTATCATACATATATAGAATTTTATTCATGCTATAAAAATAATAATTATAATGGTACTTTTAATAAATTATATTATCTTTGTGTGTATAAAAGTTTATTAACAAACCCACCTGCTGGAAAAGTAAATAATATGACATTTTTCAGGATGTTTGTTTAATATTTGTTGGCTTTATTTTTTTGTAGATGTAACTTTTATTAAATATGTACTTGATTTTGCTGGAAGGAACTTGCATATATTATTTGCTTAAGTAATAATCTCTATAATCATAACACAAAGGCATTTCCTTTTTTATGTATAATACAAACATATATGTTTAATATTCAGAACCTTTCATTTCCAATTTGCATTTATTCTTTTAAGTAATATCTATTTTTATTTTATTATTGAAAAAACTATTGATTCTGATTGCTTAATTTCTTGTTTACTGCCAACTTGGTTTCACCACTTGTTACTAGTCTAATTATATATTTGATAACACATAATATAGAAGATATTTTATTACTATCATCATCAATCATTAATCTACATTATAGAATTTGCACCCATTAAGGTCTTGATTTAAGACTACAGTTATGGCATTATATTTTTTATTATAATTGAAACATTTAACCACTTCAAGTTTACATCTATCACTTAACAGAGTTATTTAATAGGAGGAGGAACGCCATAAGCTTGTAAACAACTTTTAATTGGTACTTTGATAGGTATTGCTTTCTCTAGTTGTCTCCAATAATCATCTTTGTAGAGGAAATTTAAATGCATTATGTTAGAAATTTCTGTTTAATTGTAGTCTGATTTTGTGAGTTGAATGGCACTTCTTTAATCTTGCAACTGTTGGTGAGGCTTCTATATGTTTTTTCTTTAACAAATTGTTTGGTTAGCTGGGCAGCATCTGTACGTAGGATTATTGTTTGGTTATATTTACAGAATGTTTGATATTATGATTTATTACGCAGATGATTTCAGCCTTATAATGACTTCACATTATTTTTTCAATCAAGTATGCTGAACTGATAATTATATAGATGAGGCATAGAATAACATCTTATACAATGATCTCTTCATAGACTAGATCCTTAGGTGTGGTTTTTTTTTTTTTTTGAGAAGTCAAAGAAGCTTCACTTTGATTTATAATTGTCAAATTTTTCTCATTCCCAATTTTGATTCACACCACTTCAGATAAATATATTAATAATTATTACAAATTATTTATTAGAGCAGATATTATCCTTAGTCCTGATATAAACTTTAAGCCTCAGTTATGAGTCTACTTAAAACTTTTCTTCCACCACACATTTTTTGAAATACATGAATAGATTCTTGAAAAATGCAAAGGATCCTTAAATGTATTTCATGCTGGACTAGCTTTCATCAGTTGACCCAGGTCACAATCACACATCTTTATTATTTAGACATATGTAAGAGATTGTGGCCTAAACCAACAGAAGAATGCTGCTGGTTCAGCATGAAATCATTTTTAGACATCTTTATTCATAAGTTTCAAGAACGTATGGTGGAATGATTGTTTTAAATATTATCTAATCAAAGATGCTGCAATTTTTTTTATTTTTTACTTTTTTCAAATGATATGAATAATCTGAAAATGAAAATGATTATGGCTGAAGATTTCTGAAAGTATTTGGATATTTAAGCAAATCTATTGTCAATGGAGATAACCATTTAAATTTTAATAAAGAGTAAAGGTCTCACATTAATATAGGCTAGTTAGATAAGTATCAGAATGTTGATCATAAAACTATATGATTGCAAAAATATATTGCCTTTGATAATGGTAAAGGAAGTGTTATGTAACTATGAGTACTGAATAATATGATTTATCATGCTTTAATGTACACTGAAATTGTTTTGAATTTACCCCAAAATCTTACTTATTTATACAATTAACTATACAATATAATTTTAATTTGGAATTTATCATTAACTATACAATATAATTTTTAGTAATTTTTTTATGTAGTCATATATGTAAATACAAATTTTTAGTTGATGATATTGATTAAAAAATATATATAGCTTTTGTAATAAATATTATTGTAATTCCCTTCAAGACTGCATTGACCCACCATAAACAGGATCAAGAAAGATAAATGCTAACATTGGATGCATTTTTAAATAAATGAAAATATATATTTTAATTTATGAGTCATTTTAAAAAATTATAAAGCATCTAAGAGGCAGATTAAGCATTACTGAACTACTTTTGGTCAATTTATTTATTTTTACTTAAATGAGAAATTCATCTACCAATCTTTAGCTCTCTCATCCTTTGTCACTGCTCTCCACATGGCAGATATTTGTTTTTCAGTTTAGAATCTTCTCCTACCTCCTGCTATTAGATGACATTCATTTTCATATTAATGCTGTTCATTTAGTTGTTATGAATTTTAAATTACATTGTAGCCACTTACAAATGAGTTTCACCATTCCAACTTTAAGAAAAAAAAGACAAATTTCATAACAACAATAATAATAACATTAAATATAAGTTATTGTAATGGCTATATAAACCAATCCTTGAATCAGAAATAAGCCCATATGTAGAGCATCCTGGTTCAATATTTTGCTTGTCTGCTACTTTACAATGCTATCTTTTAACTTTGTCTGCAGCAAACTTTTCTGTTTGAATGACTTCAATACTACTGTCTAATTGTAGTTCCTCTGTATATTTTATTATCATTCATAGCTTCCCAAAGAAAACAATGAACACTGCTCCTCTTTAGAATGTCTTTGAGATAAATCTTTATAATGTTAACCTGAATCTGTCTGTCTACAAAAACCATACTCAAATTCATTATAGAATATTTTTAAGAAGTATTATTTATTCATTTTATATGGCCCTCATAATTAATTTTATAATATCATATCCAACAAGTTGAATAGCATATTGATTGGTCTTACGATTTAGCATTATCATTGTATTTTTAGAATTTTATAAAGCGTTTTTAAATGAAATTTTTATAATGCCTTTATGTTTTATTGCTCAATTTGTACTTTCTTGCAGTAAGTTGGTAAAATAACAGTTCTATATAGCTCATTCAGTAGTAACACATTTCAACATCTAAATCCATTTTTTTTTAATTTAAAAAGCTGCCAAGGTATTTAAATTGCTCACATAAGGAAGTTTTAAATTAAAAGTTTTTAATAATTCGTAATAAGTGTAAATTATATATATAAGCATGTGCACAGATAAATGTATACAACATTATTAATTCTAAGCTTAATTTAAAAGTAATTTAAAACAAAAAAAATATTTCTTTTATTCAAATTTTTTAAAAGATATTTTATAATTAGATGGATGGAAATGACATTGTATAAAGTGCAATTAATTCTAGATAAACAGATCAATTAATTAAGGAGATAAATATCTGATATAATATAGTCAAAGCATTGCCTGTTATTTTGGAATAATCTTTCAAAGTTAAAATTTTATAAATGCTGTAATTGGACAAATAAGCCACGATTGTAATAAAGTTTAGGAATCATCTGTAACCAAAAGATAAATGATGGAAACGACCCACAATGGAAACTGATTTTGTTGCTAAGACAACTTAATAAACTATAAATAAAGTCTCTCAGATCATTGAGGATTGCTTATTCTGCTTTAATTGTTTTATGCTGATTCTGCTTTGATCTATTAGTGTGCTTTGTGCTAAAATATAATGGCAGGATAGAGAAGCCATCATCTGTTTCACTCTGGCCCACATGGCAGAGGACAAACCATAAGTCCATCGAGAGTTGCTGAGAATGTAGAACCATCTTAAGGAGCATTGTGTCCAGTTTATATGCTAAACTTCAAAAAGTGTCTATTGGTTGGGGAGAAACCAACCATCAATCAACAAGGAAAACACCATCCAATATTGCCCATTGAACAAGAAAAGAACAATATAATAGCTTTGCCAGATATAGCTATATTTGTACAGATGAAATCTGTTAAAAGTTTACTAATACCTGAATTCAGAATTTGAACTTTTAGTAATGAAAATGGTCATGTATATGAACTTTTAATGTATTATTATTACTGTCTATTATTACTAATATTAGATATTTTATCTCCTACATTTAATATACTAAAAATATTTTATGAATTATTATGATTAGTTTTATATAGAAATAGATCTGTTTAGAAATTAGGATGACAATTGATTGCTATGTTGACATAAACCTAAAAGGAAAAATATTTTTATAAAAGAACTAGCTTATTATTGCAAACACTCACCATTCCCTTAAAAACTTAGTATTTTTTTTTTAAAAAAAAAGTCATTTTCATTAGCCTTAAATTGTAAAAATAATAGCTTAATCATTAACATGAACAGTACAGATTAGTGATTTTTGGATAGTATAAACAGGCTACATAGACAGATTAAATTAAGTAAGATAGTTTTTTTAATAGTTCACAGTTTTAAGCGAAATACTCACCAGGTTTGGGAATAAACCAGCATGGATTGGGATAATTGAGCGTATTAAATTTATTTGAGCTGATATACTTTTATTTCTTTCTGTTTTGTCTATTGTTAATGTTCAATTACATATGTTTTGTTAATTCATAAATGAGTGTGATAACCATTTGCATCTGCTGGTCACTCAGTCATTAATTTCCTTTGCGCAGTAGTAGATGCACATTCCTATCATATATCATATGCTTTGTTTATATATTTTTTTCTTTGTGGAGTACTGTTTGTATCAGCTGGCCTCTTGCACTTAGCAACTTTCTTTGAGTAGTAGTATGCAGTAGATTCATATTTCTACCTTATATTATATACTTTGTGTTATATATTCTCAATTTCTGCCTCTTATACCTACTTACTTAAAATTAATTATTTACCTGCATTATAGTCTGAAATGATCAACCATACTTAATGATTCTAGTATATTCTGAATCTGTGAGTTTGTTAAGTCTTAAAACTGTATTGTGATTAAGTAATTGGATTAGTAATTAGTAGTGATAGTTAGTCTGTGCTGTGAATAATTAAAAAGATAGTGTATCCTATATTGTTTGTGCATAAAATATAATAATAGAATCAAGAAAGCACTAACTGCATTAATTTGTATTCAAACTAAGCAAGGGCAATTAAAGAAAATTATGTCATTATTTAAAATTTAATCCCATGTAAAATGAACTAATAGACTAGGTGGGAATTATGTTATTGGAAATTTAAAACAAAATAATTCAAATTATGCAGCAGGCTTGGTCATGAGTATGTAGCACTGTTCACATGTTTTTGTAACATACACATATGATTTATATTTGCACACATACACATATCATTATCCCACACATTCAACTTTTCCCTTTAAATTAATTGATTATAGTATGATTCCAAAAAAAATGTATAGGTTAGTATTTTTTAACATTTAAATGTGCAAATGTATACATATATATATATATATATTGCCTTGACAACAGATTGCGATTGTTAATGATATTGGGATTCTCTAAATGTTGACTGATTTCTATGAATATATATGTATATCAATTGTAATTAATAAATATTGGACAATTTCCTATCATCTAGTTTTTAATTGTTAAATGTGTTTGGAAAAAGTCAAATTTTATTTATATGTATCTAAATACATTCAAGATAACATGTTATACAATATGTTTTGAACAGTATTATTTTGCTCTCTTCTTCGGGTGATATTTATCTAACCAATGATAGTAGTAGCATAGGGATTGAATTGGTAGGCTTTAGATTAATGAATATTGAATTTAAGGTGACACTCTAAAACACTTAGACTCTTCTGTCAAAGTCATCAGTGAATAGAAATTTTATGTACTTATCAATGAGGGTTCTCCTCTTTAAAGAAAAGTTTAATGATGGTTTTCAAATTTTATAGATTATTATACTATCTTGACTTATGGATTAATGCCATTGTTATAGAGACAACTACTTATTTTTTTTCATTATTTTTTCTTCTCTATCCAGAATTTAAAGAAATTGTTCACTTGATAATGGCAAATAATCCATAAGTCAACCTATATGATAATCCATAACGTTTGGAAATTACTCATTAACTTTGCTTGTAAAAAGAAAAATTGGAGAAATTATAAGTCTCATAAATAATTATATAAAATGTCTGCTAACTATTGATTTTTACAGAATAATTTAATTGTTAGAGTATTATCTTAAATTTAATATTCATGAATTTAAAGAACAACACTTCAATTTCCATACTAATTCTGACAATAGTCAGATCAGCTAATATATCAAGAAGATAGGAGAATAACACTTGAAACAGTGTGGCAAGAATCATTTTAAATTCAATATTCATGTATCTAAAAAACATCAGTTGAGTTCTCTACACTAGTTCTATTATTTATCAGACAAACCAATACCTGTAAAATAGAGATGAGAATAATACTAGTCAGATGTGTAATGTATTTTGACTAATAATTGAATGTATTTGGAAATATAAAATTTGATTTTTTAAAAAACATTTAATAATTAAACTAAACAATGGAAATGTCCAATATCATAATTACAGGCAAAGGGCCATCATCACAAATTTTACATTGTGATTGCAAAATCAGTTGCTTGTGGATTTTAGTATAAAACAATCTATTTATTTACTAACAAAACTAAGTATAGGTTCTAACAGGTGTAATGGTTACATTTTCTATCAGTCTTGCCCCATAATATAAATTTTAAATCCAGATTAATAAAAACTTTAAAATCTTTCCAATTCCAAGCAGTCTTAAAATGGTCAGCCTAAATAACCATCTAATTGTTGGTTAATAAATGGATATCAAGGCTTTCTTTACTAGATGTCAAAGCAAAGAATGTTATTATCCCAGCAACAGGTTCATCAGATAATTACTATCTTTTTTTCTGGTTTTGTGGGTGATGAATTCTAGAGATCTTTTCCCATGCAGTAGGTTATTTAAAGGTAGTTATATCTTTTATTTACTAATCTAATTTTAGTAATATATATAAAGTCATTCTCGAATCATGAAGCAATAGTTCTCATTATATTTATATTTTTTTTTAAAAAAAACTTTTTTTGAAAAACTATCACAGTTAATTAATTCCAAATTTATTTAGTCTGTTGAACCACATAAAATAGGTCAGTCTTTTAAAAAAAAAAAAAAGAAAAATTATAGTGAAAATAACCGGTGAGGGGCTAAAAGGGAAGAGGGAGTACAAATAACGAAAATTTGCTAGTTCATGCATAGTTTTTATTAACAATTGCTTAATTTTTAATTGACTATTCAAAGTTTCGATTGAATAGAAGAAGAAAGAAATAAGTAATTTTTAAACACGTGATTAAGGGGAGAATAAAAAAACCCTCTAAAATTAATTTCAGAAGTGCTTCATTTAAAAGCAAAATTCATTATTTATGAATAGTAGACGATTTATTCAGACTTGGCGTCGATATTTGTCAAATGAAAATCCACCTTTTTCTTGTGCCCTTTCTCCCCTCACATCTTTTTTTTAATGATTTCTGAATGGGTGTAGTAAATATTGTCATATTCTGAATTCCTCATTTATAAACATTTGTATTTGTTTGCCAAGTTTGCAATCTTTTTTTTCTTAATTTTTTTTTTAAAAACCTTGTAATTGAAGGACTTATGTTTGTTCTGGTTCGGAGCCAAATGTGCTTAGATCGATTCTCATCTGAGTATTGTTAAAAAAAAATCCTCAAACTCGGAAATCAATCGGAGTCAAACTGTAAAATGATCAGTCTGCCGCTATGTCACATGACTTCTCCAGCAAACGATCACACATTTATGTATTTTAAGCTACTTTTATTGTCGATCTTTCTCGAATGTGTTTTTCTAACAACTTTAGTTATGAATTTACCAAAGTATCACATGATTTTTCCAGCTTATGTATAACATCAGCATTAAGAACAATAATCTGTAGTACTCAAGAAATTATTTTATTCAGAATCATTTATTGCAAGCACAATCAATCAAAGAAAATGCTATCAGATTTCTGAACTTGTTAGTGGCTAATGATTTTCGCCAGAAAAAAGATACGGAATATGTAAGTATCTACAAATAAATATTCTTTTCTGATGCAAGTGAATAGCCAGAAACTAGTTTGAAAACGTAATTTATTACTTGAACTTATAATAAATAAGTTCTGAATAAGATTATAGAGTGGAATACTGCTCTCATTCAGTCTTAAAAGTTAAAAGCGATATTAGTTCATAGGAATTATGTTTAGTATTCATAAGAATAAGCATAAAAATTGCCCTCTTTTATTAGCAAAATTCGTATATCACTGCAGAAGGGTCTAATAGCACACTGATAGAATACTTGATTGTGTCACGTGTGGACTGAGTTGGAATCTTGACAGATAAAACTTGGAAAAAATTTTCAGGCGTCTATCAAGCTCAGGATTTCTAAAAATTATTTTCATATAGTATCCCATAGACATAATTCCAACTAGACATTTTAAATTGGTGAGCCAGTAAGAGGAAAAATATTCCAGATTAATGTGAATAGGTCAAATGAATGTCATTGTGCTGATTATAAAACAAGAAAATGTGATATAAATTCTTGGCTATGAAGATACTCCTACAGCCACTTAGCCATACCTATTTTACCTTTTTATTGTATTTTTATTGAATTTGGTATTGCATATAAAAATGGACTTGAATTTAGGTTGTGAGTCAAAATGAGTTTATGAAATCCTATCCTATTACATTGAACTATGTTGTTTTATACTGTTTTATAGTTCCATGTTTTTAGTGCAGTACTGGACTGAGGGACAGACTTGATAGTTAAAGATTCCTGGATCAATTCTCAGCCAAGTGAAGAAAATAGAAAAAACAAACAATTTAGTCTATTTTGTTCAAACAATTCATTGATGCTTAAATGTCACATAACCTCCCTAACAATAAGATTTTTGAGTTACAAATACTATACCAACCTTGGAATCTCACTTTTATAATTCATAGCGGTAAAATATGGTGCAAATAATAATCATAGTTAAGTATCTTTAGTTTATTACTGAATGGATTTTTTTTCTGTTATTGGTTAATAAAAAAATAATGTATTCAAACATTATTAATTCTAAAATAGTCTCTGTTATTCAATTTGTTTTTTTTTTTTTTTTAAAAAAAAGGAAATCTAAATCTCCTGTTTCTTTTATTGAGGCTGTTAATAATTAATGGGCTTTTGAAATGTAATAAGATTTGAATGGATTGAAATTCTGCATGTATTTCTCTCTCTCTCCTTTTTTTTTTTTTTTTTTACAAAAAGGCTGACTTTTTTTATGATAATTTAATTGTTGTAATGCACCATTTATTAAAAGGTTTAGATAATTTATTGCTAACTTTCTTTATTATTTAAATTAAGAGAGTTTTACATTCATTATATATTTGCATATGTGTGTGTTCATATACTGATATGTCTGCATAGATCATATATATTTATATGCAAACTAGATATTAAAATGTTGGCTGAATGATAATAGCAGTTAATGGAATCTAAAGATTTTTGGATCGAAAAAAAAAAAGCTCACATTTTTTTTTCACTGATCTTTTGAGCAAATGTCCAAAATATAAATGATTATTGTATATTAAATTACTAAACATCTCATGATCACTATTTCTTATGCTTGCTCATAACTGTTACTAAAACAGGCACTACTGTATGGAGAGTTTTGCCCGTTTTAATATTAAATTACAGTGAAACACAGTGATGTTGACAAACTAATTAAAATAATTTGACATTTGATTTTCATTTAATTCTTATTAGAATTATCTACATTATAGTGCTATATACTGTTTGCTTATATTTATTCATATTTCATTTCTGAGAATGTTTATATGTAAAAATATTCATATTGTATGCATATTTATTTATTTTTCATTCCACAGTGATTGTGATTACAATCTATATTAAATAACTTAAATATTGGAATGTTTTGTTTTATACCAGAAATGATAATTGCGATCCATATGGATCTAGAGTTCTAGTACTAAGCCAATCATGGATCGTGCCTTAATATCAATTGCTAAATACAATCTATATTCAACTGTCGCAAATATATGATGTATATTACATATTTAGCTTCTTAATCTTTAAGTATATATTTTTTTCACCCCCCCCCTACATTTGCATACTCATTCACTTGGAATGGTATAAGGTTCGGTCAACGTAACCTCTCCTCCTCGGTCATGGAATTCTGCATTTAAGCGCATTTTTATCCTTAAATTACTTGTACGCCATTTCTGAGTCTGATTAATTTTTCCTTTATATGTAAGTATAATAAAAATAAAAGATAAAATAACCTTTTTATTAAATAGCCCACTGCAGGGTAAATGACTCTCACATAGAAGAACAATGAAGGAGAATTTATATGACGCTGTAAATATAACTTTTTTTGTGTGTGGAATTAGAATGTTAATACTCATTTATGAATGGCTGGGTAGATATATAAAACGATTTTATTATTCTTAAGTTTTTAATTTTTATTGTTCATTTTCTTCATTAATATAATAATAGATACAATTAAAAAAAAAAGATAAATCAAACAAATACGATATTTTTAGCTGTATTTTTTTCTTTTTCTTGTTTTGTTAATAGAAGAAAAAGAAATACCATCGAGAGTATTATCTTTAAAAATTGTTTTAAAACAGCATTTATTCACTAGAAAATTAAATTTATTTTAAATGGCTTAAAAATGTTAAAAAAAAAGATTTTGTTATAGTGAATTGAATAATAATAATAAATAAAAAAAACGTTAAATATTTTCTTAATTGATTATATTTTAACAGCATTGGGATTCTCCACTGAAATATACAATAAAATTGATGTAGGGAAACAGATACACAATTTATATTTCTTTAAGTCTTATTTAATTTCAAGAATGTAATAAGAACTCTTTATACATCAGCTAAACGTATAAAAATTTTGAATATCTGTTTACTATATATGATTATGTATAAAGTACACAAGTAAAGAGGAATTGGAATTGAAGGCATTTTCTTTAATAGTATTTTTACTTTCTATTTCATTTTAATTAGAATTGTTTTCATATAAAATAAAAATATTTGAGTGTGAATTTTAAACTTTACATTTAAGAAGAAAAAAAAAAGAATGAAAAAAGTCAAGAATACTGATCAAAAAGATAATATTTAACCTCAATCAACCACCACCAGATGAAAGCAGACTGTTTATAAGCACAATAAGCAAACTTAAAGAAAAAGATAGAAAACTATCGACAAAATATATGTTTGGCGAAACTTGGAAACTTTTCCATATTCCAGAGTAACAAAAAACTTTTCATCAGCATGATATTTGCTGTTAGGTAATAATGAACATTTTATTTTGCATAAATGTGTACTCTTTAATCATATTTACATTGTAACCTTATCATATTGTACTTTCACACTATAATTGTATCAATATTTTATAATAAAGTATATTTGAGAAATTAGCTAAATATATTCTTTTGTTGCTATAAAAGCCTATAGACAATTTTTTTATATGCCATAAAATAAATTGTGTATATATATATATATAACAGAAGTAATTGTATATTTAATACATTGCTGATGTTATACTGTGAATTATGACAATTCAAGGTTTGCAGGAACTGGTTTCAGGGGGACCTCTTCATCAGACGTTCAATCCCCAGCCTCATTAAATACAAATCAGAATAGGCTTGAATATTATTTATATCAAGCAGATGTCATTTGCTTTATTGTCGTAATTTACCAATAAGAATTTGGCTATTACATAATGAGCTAATAAAAATACTTAAACGCTCTCATTCATAATCTATTTATCCATGATTAATAAGATAGGTGGAAAATGACATTTCTTGCCATCCATTTAGCACTATTTTAATATCTCAATTTTGAGCTATATGAAACCCCAGAATCATTAAAATTATAAAATCGAAATGGAAGAAAACAACATTCTCCTGCAAGCTGTGAATAATTTTTTCATGTGTTAACTAACAAATGATAGGGAAGGGAGTGAATCTAACTATTCTTTTGCCTTTTGATCTTCATAAGCTTTCATATGGTAACATTGTGAGAATTTCACAGTAGATATAAGCCAGATTTAAATATAGCATTAATAATTTTGAAGTTATAATTATTCAGATAGTTGATACTGCAACAATTCCTATATTAATAATCAATAAGTTTTAAATGAAATATCAAATAAGCATAGCTTAATGTGTATGAAATCGAAACAGAAATAAATTATACTTCCTCACAAACATATGAATATTGATGTTTAAGAGTTTTATTCATAAGTTACAAAATAATATGGTTTATATCCGTTTGGTTTTCATATACATGAACTTTTGAGTTAATCAATTCTATTGAGTGTGACTGCTAATATATATATATATATAGAGTTTTTTCACTAGAATTATTTTACTTTTGTATGGAAGCAAGAAAAAAAGAAAAACTAATAGGCTCTCTTTGTAGCAATATATTCTGTCCAGCTATGGCACAACACTCTTTGAAGAGTATGATTTGGAATATATAAAACACTAATGTCTTCTCTCAAGTACTTCATAATTTCTTAAAATTTGTAGAGCTTTGGGTATAGCAATGACATTTAAACATTATTGGAAAATGAAAAAAAGTCATGAGCCAAGCATACTTTATACCTGTCATTTATTATAGAAGTGTGGGAGATTTTTTTTTGACTAAGCCTAATTGCAGCATGGCATTTTATTGATGACTTGCAAAGTCAAGTGGAGGAGTTCCAATTATTAAGACTAGTTCTTTTTTTTTTTATGCATATAGAAAGTGGTTTGTATAATTATTTGTTTCCATCATAATATTTTGTAGCAATGTGTCATTAAAAATCAAATCAAAATATATCAATACTTTAGCATTCTATTTATATTAACAATGATATTTGATCTCTCGTTGAAGAGGAACAGTGGGATTGGAGATGGAATGTCTTGCATATCTATTGTATGACAGGCATCATTCTTTTCTATTTTTATTCATATTGTCATCGCTGTCAGAATATGTAAATTTACATTTTTAAGTCAGAGAAATCAAAACTCGTATAAGGCATGCACTTATCTGTGATGGATGTTAATGTAGTACCTGATGTAAATGATCTTTTTATCTAACAATAAAAAAAAGTATTGTCTCTGTAATCTAACATTTATAAAGCAGAAAATCTAAAATCTTTTGTTATATATAACAGAAATCCTAATTATATGCGTAATATACATATTAAAAACATATAGGGAAATATAATAATATTGATAATCTACATAAAAAATAAATATCTAAACTCTTATATTTTTCTATAACAGAGGAGAGTATTAGTTCCATTTAAAGTATATAAAATAAAAAATCTTTACTCTTACTGTATTATAAGAGAAATCCTAATTAATCACTGTAATATAATAGAAATCTTAATTATATATATATAAAATAATTTTTTCAAAACCTTTATGATATATATATATAATCTACATGAAAGATATAAAATTATAATTTTTTAACTGTATTATTTTAAATATTTTGGTATATGAAAATGTAGATCATCTACTGGAAAACCTAAACTATTGAAATCATTTAAACATGAATTAAAAAATATGATTTGAAATGCAAGTAATGCATATACCATAAAATAAAAAATGTAATTTATATATCAAATAATAATATAAAATAAAGACTAAAATATGTTGTATATATACTGTATAAAAGGAAAGTCTCAATTGAAAATCTTTCAGTTTAATTTTTTGACTAACTTCTCCCACTCTTATTTGAAAGCCCTAGGGTGGGTTTGTTATATTTAAATTTAATTTTAAAATTAAATCATTATTTTATATCATATTTAGATAATCGTAATGTTTATTTATTACAAATATAAGTTTATAAATGAAAAATATTATAAAAAATAATATTTGAACTTTGTAAATTAGATAAAAGTGTGTTAAAGTGAAATATGTAATGTGAATAATGTCTTTTATACATATGATGGCTGCCTTTGCCAATTAAAAAAAATATTGAAAGAAATATTTTTTATTCAAACTCCATTTTTAAAATCCAAACAAATTTTTGGACAGTCTTCATAAAGCAATGAAATTCAGTTTTAAAATATGAAATTACAATTACTATTAAAATTTCACAAAAAAATTCTTTACCAGCATTATGAAAGCATTTCTTTTTACAGAATCAATCAAAACTTTTTATTTTAGTATAATTATAGTTTATTTGGCTTGTCTTTTCAAAAACAAATATTCTCAAATAAAATTGAAATTACATATTTTGTTTTTTGGTTTAAAATAAGTATTTTACAAATATGTTGCATAAATAAACATGAATATGTAAATACATTAGTGAAAATTACAATATTTTTTTTCAAAGTAACAATAGAAAAAGTTCATTCTCCAAACTTGAGAACAAAGAATCTGCCAATCAGTAAACAGCATTGTCAATTTCTTTGCATTTTACTACCAATTACTGGTATTATCAGCTCTTTTGAATTTCTGATATCTGTATGGCACTGGCATCTTAAAAAAAATTTAAAACTAATAATTTTAATTCTAATTTTTGTCATTAAAGAAATGTGTACTGGGAAAGTAGCATTATAGATAATTACAAAATAGCAAGAAAAGCTGAAAGTCATAGCAGCATTATCAGAATGCCTTAGAGCATGATGAAGACACTGTTGATCAATAGAATGTTAAGAAATTTAAGTTTTACCATTACAAATTTTTATATAAAATATTTCAATAAATAAATTACTTTGTTATAAAAAAAAAAGAGTAACTTATCTTTATTATTTGTTAATTGAAAGCATGTGTAATTTTTTCATTTTTCTAAGAGTCTGTGGTAGAATATTGCATCTTACCTGAATTTTAGCAGGGTGAAATGTCTCAATCAGAGATATAAAAATATGAGTTTTATAACTAGAATATTTTTTTTCTTTTGGGAAAAAAATATATGCTAGATATAAAGTTGATCAGATAAACCCTCTTTATCTCAATGTATTGAGACATCAACAGAAGTTAAACAATTTGTTCAAAAGTCAGAAAGCTATTTAGAAATGTTAATTTATACTTATTTGATATTTATGCTTATAAATCTATAGTTTATTAATAATGTAGCAATTGTTTAAAAATGATATTCAGTCTATACTCTTATTTCAAAATGTAACAATGCTATCTTTAAATCTGGTTAATAGGTAATGTCCTTATGTATTTTCAATAATATCAGCAAATGAAAGCTTCAGGAGATGGAAAGCTAAAAGAATGTCTCTATTCACTTTATTTTTTTATTGCTTGTTGACATATAAATATTATTCAATAGGTTAGACTTGCTTCTATCTGAACTTTATACACATTAACCTATAATTGTTTGACATGTACATTAAAATTATAATAACAAATTAAACTGACCAGTAAATTGTACTTTTACTGATGATAAAGATTTAGTGTATTATTATTATTCTACATGAATAAAGCCTGATAAACGGAGCAGCCAAAATGCAAAAAACATTAATTATAAACAATATGTCAAGTGCTTTTGGTACTGTATACCAGAATCATGGCGACATAGTGGAACTGAATGGTTAATATTCCAGTACATGTTCAGTGGAACACTAGTGTTACACTGATTTATAACATTTTTAGACTTTGCAATAACTTCCTTTTCCAATCATTTGACTCATTGCACACAGTAGTAATATACTGTGTGCAATGAGTCAAATGAAGTTGAAAGAGGTGTGGTTTATTGCGAAGTCTAAAAATGTTATAAATCAGTGTTACACTAGTGTTCCACTGAATATGTACTGGAATATTAACCGTTCAGTTCTAATATGTCACCATGATTCTGGTATACAATACTGAAAGTGCTTGCCAAATTGTTATTTATTATTAATGTTTTTTGCATTTTGGCTGCTCTGTTTATCACACTTTATTCGTGTAGAATAATTTTCATTATCTGACAGTTTTTATATTATTTATTTGTAATTATTATTATAAGAAAACAAGGAATTTTAATGTTCTACATAGAAATGATGTGTTTTCTGGTTGTATAATTTATTTGTTTGTAATCCCCTTGCTATTATTATTATTATTATTTTTTTTAACAAAAAATGAGACATAATTTAAGATGTTTATATATATTAAAACAGCATTGTTTATTTTATTATGCACATAACAAACAATTACTTTTTGGGAGACTCCTTTTGCTAAATCTTAACATTCCTTGCTGATGGCTTATGCAAATTACTTATTGTGTGCATGTTATTTTATTAATGTGTAAATACAACTTACATGAAAATATATATATAATAATTGTGTCAAGTTTTTTGATTTTTCATTTAAATTACTACTTTATCTATAATTGTTTAAAATACTCATATATAAATATACAATAAATTATATCTTTTTTTATACTTGTCAGTTGTTGGCTTTTAATCTTGTGATTGGTTTATTTTTTATTTTGCAGAGATAATGAATTTCCTTGTATAATAGCACCTTCTAGTATCATCATGATATAAAGTAATTCAGTTTTACAAACAACATATTATCTATTTTTGATATGTAATACTGTATATAGAAAAAAAATCCTTATTTATAATTAGATCATTTTAAAATACAGGAATGTTATTTATGTTTATGATGGGTATGTTCTTGCCTGAAAGAAGTCTCTTAAGTACACAATATGATCCTACAATTAAAGTATAGTATTTATCATGCCATCAATAACTCTCAATATTAACTGTGACAATGGGATTTTGGTTTACATTTCTATACTTTAATTACATCCATTGCTTTGTGTGATTTTATGTAATTCTACAGTGATAAAGATTCTGAAGTTTACAGTTTATGGATCATGATTCTATCTCCTTTTTGGTGCTTGAACCTTTTATGAATTTCTGAGTAATAAACTATTTATTATTATTTCATTTATTACTTGCATTGTTACTTGTAAGTATACATGCAATGATTTAAGTCAGAAAGCTTACTGAAATAAAATAACAGATATTGCATGATAGATAATTTCTGAATTCTAACCTATGATTATATTCATTTCAGATAGCGAATAGTAATAATGCTAAATGTGGCATCTCCATATATTGAAATACTTCACCAATTTTCATATGCCTTAATTATATTCTAACCTGTAATCTCGTGCATCCTCACTTCCAGATAATATATGATATAAAATAAAACGGGTTCTATCTCAGTTAATAATTAATAACTAAAATATTCAGCATTAAAATTAAAATATTTCACTAGCTCAAATTTAAAATACGAATAAGGTTCAGTTTATAAAAATAAATTAAATAAATATTTAATATTTTCATGAGACTTGAAGTGAAAATACAGGTGACAAGATAGATTACATTGAGCCAATATCCCACAGGATACTACCTCGATGGCATAAGAACACTATCCCCCCTTTATTACTATTTCAAATAACAAACTCATAGTATTCTTACGACTTTAATAACTTCTACTCACTAAGATTAAACTAATAATTAAATCCTAATCTTCTATTTAACAATAATCTAGCTCAAATAAAATAATCTCAGGTTCATAAAGTTTATTCTAAGTTAATAAAATACGGTAGTAAAATATGAGAAGGGATTTTATATCATAATCTACTACACTGAAACTAATAATAATAAATAACAGTAATAATATTCTTCATTGTT
Source organism: Epiperipatus broadwayi (assembly GCA_028023455.1). Classification (NCBI taxonomy): domain Eukaryota; kingdom Metazoa; phylum Onychophora; class Udeonychophora; order Euonychophora; family Peripatidae; genus Epiperipatus; species Epiperipatus broadwayi. The sequence goes on along the minus strand of JAQFVV010000049.1, from coordinate 1,093,898 downwards.
TAACTAATTCTGTATATCTTTCTTTTTACTATAATTTTATTACCATAATAAAATAATGAAATAATATAATATGATCTTATATCTTCATGTAATGATATAATAAATACATGGTAGCATTTTAATAATCTGACAAACAAAATATGTCAACTGATAGCATATAATTTAATATAATATTGTGATAACTGATTTATGACCAATAAAATAATGTAAGATTATGATTATTTAATTATAATGAATACCAATAAAATATTTAAATTCTTAAATAATTCTCTATTTATCTTTTGTGCAAAATTATATATTTGTTTCAATTATTATGCATATATCGTGATTTCATGCAGCAATGTGGAGAAATAAATAACTCGACACAAAATTTTTGAAATAACAAAATTTAACAAAGTTTATTACTAACAACAAATAAATAAACAATTTATTTACACTATTTACAGTGGATATCCTTAACCTTTTTACTTTACAGTTTGATCTACCAGGTTATAAAAAAAATAATTTATATTTCAATTATATCTTTATTTAGATTTAGGACAAAATTAAAAAAAACAAAATGTTACTATTTGGTTTCTCATTATGGTTAACTTATTACAAATATATTTATCTACTTTATTAGCAACAGCATTTTATCCTTAATATTATTAAACTATCTTATTTTAAAAAATTCATACTTAGAAAACATTCTATAGAAAACAAAATTTTATAATGAGTATGGATTTCTCAAAATATTAAAAAAAATTTCATCTTGTAAAGTCAAAGATGTTGCACAAAATATTATCCAAAATTCAGTACTAGATTTTAGTATTTATCACACAATGTTTACTAATCATAATATATTCTTCTTTAAGCCTTATTTTAGTATGATATAAGTGTAATCATTAATATATTTCTGTTAATCAATAAACAAAAAATATACTATGCATATTGTTTACATAATTTACGTTGTACTATTGTATTTTAAAAATATGCAATACTTATTTTCTCTTAAAAAAAAATAATACTAAAGCATTTAAAATTATTATCACTTTAAAGAAAATATCTTTGTTTAGATACTTTATTTTAAAAAAGTTTATATTTCATTTCCGAAATAAAATTCAAAAATATATTCTATGATTCTTTTCTTTCCTTAGGATACTTTGGATCTTCAATTTTAAGTTATAACGTCCTATTCCTTCTAAGCAAATAAACCAATCTTATACAAAACGATAGCATAACCTAAGTTCTAAATTATTTATCATTTCTCTTAAACATATCTTACTAAATGATGCAATTACATGAAATAAAGATAGCGAAAACAGATGCATAGGATTAAGGAAGAAAGCTAGAGTATTACTCTTAACATATCTCAAAATCATGGTACAGTGCGAAGAGGTATGACATTTACCTGCCTAATATCCTCTAGTACAGGGACGATGTTAAAGCTATTTCTTCAGCTTTATTAGAACATCAAATATTTAAAGAAATATAAACACTGTCCAAATAAAATGTGTATCAGTCATAGGGCTTTGTTAACTATGCTGATATTCACATAAAGACTAAATATTATTTTCATTCCTTATAACATCCTATTTCTTAAAACATCATCTTGGTTTCCTGTTCACTAAGTACTTCCAAGCCACTATCTCAATATTATTTCTCAAGATTTTCCACATCTTACATCGATAAATAACTATCTGCATTTACAAAACAATAAATAAAATTCATTAATAGTTAAACAATCTTACGATTCCATAAGAAAAGTTGCTTACTTCATTGCTCTGTATGTTTAATCATATACAATCTACTTAGACAATATTTGAATATCCTAACATGAAAATTTTAAAAGAATCACATAACTATGTTATATGGATTATATCACTAATAAAAAAAAAATTGTCGTATGCATATTTTCAAATCAATCCTATCTCAAAATGTTTTTTAAAATGTTGTATGAAATGCGGTACATATAAGTAAAAAAAAACTTTTACACTTCATTCTTCCAATTTATGGATGATCTATAGAAAACAAAAAAAATATACATTATAAATTATCAATAGTTATTATTATTATTACCAATAACCTTTATCTAGTCATCATGTTCAGTAGGCTTCCTTTATCCACTTGAGCATTGCAGATATAAAAAAAATTCACACCCATACACTTTATATTAAAATATTTTTAGCTAAATTATTAGATTGTTATATTATAAAATTTTAATATTAATCAATTAATGTTTTTATTTTTTTCCTAATCTTATATAAAAATTTAGATTTAAACTAGGTTAACAAAATAAAAGGAACCAAAACTATAATTACATATTTTCTTGATGATAGTTCCTGATAAGTCCAAAATGTTTATTATTTTCTCTAGAGTTTTTAAGAATGTTCTCCTCCAGGCGCGTTAAAGTTTAAAATAAAAATAATTATTAATCCATTTAGTAAAATTTATAGAAAATAATCCTTGGTTTTAGTATTTAGGATGATAATTATTAAATCATAATATTAATTAATCCCGTGAAGCTTCTTAATCTTCTCTACCAATATTCTCTGCATATCTGATGCATCAATCCATCTAATTTAACTTTAAAAATATTCGATAAACTTTTAAGTACTATTTGTATTTCCATGGATCCATCTTTTATTCAACTATGTGTTCACTTTTTTTATGTATGTTTCCTTCTTGATACATTTAAACTTTCGTTTGATATTTTTATATATCTCTTTTAAAATAAAAAAAAACTTCAAGTACTTTTAAACAAATCTTTTCTAAATACATTTTAAATAATTCTAAGACCGGATATTTTAATATCAAAAACGCTTCTGTAACATATTCTCCTGGGTTCTTTCTTTAATTCTTGAAAATATTTTTTTAAAAATGTTACCTTCAGAAAGTATATAACATTTTACTCCTTTGAATATAATATTCTATAAAATGATTTATGAGATATAATTGTCTTATTACTATTTAAAAATAAATCTTGGATAAACTTATAAATAATACGTTTTTAATACATTTTTTAGACTCCGTATAATGTCCGAGCTGTTGTTTTTATTATGTACCAAAACAGTTCTTCGGTGAAGTATTAATAAAGCTATATCAATAAATATTCCAAACATTTTTACAGTATTACAATTTCTATCCATTTTATTTCGTAGTATATCCATCTCTATTGCATAGTTTAGGTTAAATTTCAGATAAAATACTACTAGCAAGTAACTTTTAAAAAATTAGAAAATCATCTCCACGAAGTTTCTAAATATATAATTTTAACACCCACTTTGCAAAAACTTTAAAAATTACAATTATTTTTGCAAATAAACGATAAGGAGACTAAAAAATTGACTAAAATAAAATTTAAAAACTATCTTTTGATAGTTATATTTACCTTTCTCCGGTTTCAATACATTATTATTCTCCCCTGATAACTTAGTTACGTACGATATTTATAGTCTGTAAGAATACCTATTCCTATTGGTTAATTCTTACTTTAGCTTGAGAACAAATTTACATATTTTTAGTTTATAGTAGAATTAAATTTCAAATTAGAAATCGTGATGTAATGAACTTAAAATATTATTTAAAATACCACTTTTAATTCAATTATAACTTTATTTAAATTATTTTAATCTTTTAAAATAACTTTTAAAATAACATTTAATAACTTATTCCATTTCTTAATATTCAATTTATCTATTTTTATTTAAATAAAACATTTAATTTTTATATTATGAATGTATTCGTCTTTATTACATTATTTAAAACATTACATACGATAGTTAACTTAATTTTTAATACTATTTACTTTTATGATAGGCAATAATTCTATCCAATTCTATAATATAACTTTTAAAATATTTTAAACTTTATTATTAATTCAAACAAGCGTGTGTGTGAACGTATGTAATATACAAGTCACATGATCAATAACTTTGACAGACGATTTTCAATCTATTTCTCTGCCTAGACTAATAAAATTGATACACTTATTATATTATATAATATAATTATAAAATTTGGAAGAACAATTTAGAAAATATAGAATTAAATACAATTCTCACCATCATAAAGTTTATTTTTAAAATGTACGATATTAATTTTTGCTTATTAAATATGACTTTATAAATTTAAAATATAACATTTATTACTACAAGTTTTAAACTATTAAAATCGAACTTATTAAATATACTTTTAATTATTTATAGGTGTGTTATTTAATATGGCCAGCTTTTAAAACCATATGAAACAATATTTAAAGCTTTATATAACTATTTTCAAATGATTTTATATACTACGTATTCTCTTTAGCTTCAAATTGTACTTTAAAGATATAATTGACTTAATACAATTACCACATTAAAAGAACATATTCTAAATTTAAAATTTTTTTAGTAATTGACTGTTATAAACTATTACTGACCTATAGAAAAGGGCATGATATATATATATTGAATTTTCTATTAGAAGGCATGTTGTAAAAAGTAAGCAATGGGATAATACAGCCAGGTCATAATACTTGATCTATCACTGGGAGTTTACTATTACTTGCCATTACCTTAATAATTTAGGCAATAGAGTATTGTTTATTTATCTGTCTATTAAGAGCCATATAAAAAATAGTGGAGTTTTTTTATTTGGATTAATGCTTATTAAAAATAAATTTCATTTATTTGAATATATATTAACAATTGCAGTCTCATAGTCTATAAACATATTTTTAGGATTATAATAGAGCAATGATATTATTAATTTAAGATTTTTTTTTCATTATGTTGCATTGTTTTTTAAATTTTAAATACTACAAAAATTAACAGATATTAATCTTACAGATCTTAATTTTAAAAACATTCTATTTGTAGATATAATAAATCTACTCCTCTAAATAAGCAAAGGTGAAGAGTTTATAAGGTATTGTGGCAGTTATCAAAACTTGATAATTTATAATTTCCTATTGTTGAAATTTTTTTGACACAATGTATTGCAACATATAACTATTTAGTATGTATCGTAAACTTTGTGACATCTCATTGATAGACTGTGATTTCCAAAACCTTCCGGGCAGTCCTCTTCTTCACACACACTGTCTTCAAAAGTTGTTTTAAGTCAATTAGATTTTGTCACTAAGAGCATATTTTTTAAACCATGCTGCAGAATTTGAAATCATTTTTTAGCAAATAAAATTAAGCACTGACATAATACAAGTGATGTTCATGCACAAGAACGGAGAACTATAGTGTCTTAGATCACATTGTTCTACTATATATATATGCTAAGAATTGTTTATTTAAGTATAAGTTTACTTAAGTCATGTTTTTAATCTTGTTTTCAAAATTGCAACATTTTTTTAGTATTATACGATTTTGCTCTATGTTAGATATGACCATAATTTTTTTATGAAAATGTTATGATATAATAATTAGAATTTATATAGCTAGAAAAAAATTGAATGTAATAAAATTTAATGCTTTGTCTATTAATAATGTTACTTCATACTGTGTAGTATCATTTGTTTTTCAGTATCTATGTAATTTTATTAACAATTAATTAAAGCTTATATATATAAAATAGCTTTCTGGGTTTAAATTCATTTAAGAACATGGGTTGGAAGTAAAAGGATCTCCTTTTGCTTCAACAATAAACCCCAACAAAAGAGCTATTATAGGTAATAGTGAAAACTTATTTAGCTGTAGGGAGAGGGAGATTACCTATTAGTAGTAATATATAATTTCCTGGCAATATCACATGGATAAAATCTCATTATTTCTGTTCTTTATTAAAATACCAATCCATGGAAAATATTTAATTCAACATAGATATAAATGTGTAAATTATTTCAGAATCTTACTATTATTCATAACTTAAAAGTAATTTCAATTTTTTATATCAATAATATAAGGAAATAAGATATAAAATATTATTTCAAAATAAATCTTAAAACTTTAAAAATCTTAATTATAAACAACAAAAAGAATATTAAGTATCAAACAGAAGTACATTATTTATGTAATTATGCTTGAAATTTTGACTTTTTTTTTTAATTGTTTTGTGTTTTTCTAAATAGTATATGATCTTTTTAGAGAAGAATGTATTCTATTAAAATCCTTTCTATTTTCATATAATACAGTTTTCTGATAACAAGTGCAGTAACACATGACTAACAGTGTACTTTCAATATCTTCATTTAGGAATAGAAGTTCACTTTTATTTATCTTGCACCGTAGCCATTCTTGAAATTCTGACCACTCAATAAATATTAGATATGGGTTTCCTTGCCAATAACTAGAAATTAGTTTGGAGATTAGTACTAATATCTAGTATCTGGAATAGAGTATAATAGAACCGATTTTGGATTCAGGGTATTCCTTTATTATAAAAATGATCATATTTTTTTCTGATCAGATCAAGTATTCTCTTCATAATATAAATATAAAGTTATAAGAATGGCAAAATAGAATTGATAATTTTTTAATATTTAAAAAGTTTTCATTGTTAATTTTAGAATTATCTGATTGCTTTTACTTATCCGCATTTTACTCTCTTCAAAAAGATATCCAAAGATAGCGAAATAAAAAAAGAAGAAGCAATATTGGCTATGTTAATAGAAGCATGTAGAGATTCATCTAGAGAATAAATTAAAGCATTGTATTAAAGGTTTTAAATATTTAGTTAGTAGGATTTTACTGACTAAAATGTTTTTAATAAGTTATAAAATTTACCCTTTCAATCAAGACTTATGCAACACATTTATGTTAAAATTGGAACACATACTATTGAGATGAAGAAAGAAGATTTGGAAATTTGAAATGAAAAGAAAAAAAACCCAAAGCTTTGAAATGTTAGAAATGCAAAAGAAATTGAATTGGTATATAATTGGGAGGATTATAAAAAGTGGTATACGCTTGGAGTATAAGAATAAAAAAAATAAAACAAAACTGTTAGTATGTTAAAGTTACAGAGAATAATGATTACATTGATGTGAGTGAAAAGATAACAGTAGATTAAGAATATGCACCAGCTTAATTATACATCATTTATGATGAGTTAAGTACCAAAGCATTTGATAGAAAGCTCTTTTTAAAATATTGGATATCACATAACTGCAAATTATGTTAATACTAATACAAGGTCTTCAGTATTTGTTAAAGGGGCTCTATACAATAAGTTTAAGTATTCTAAGTCATATACTATAGCTTTCAGATCGTTATTATAATAATTTATAGATGATATGTGCACATAAAATTATACATATAGATTTGAGCACAATGCATGTACACACGCATATACAATCATAAACAATGTTGAATATACATATGCATTACAAACCCACACATGGTATGTCTATTTTTAACTGAAATAAATCAACATTCGAAGATTATTAATTCACAGAAATAATTTTTTTGGGAGTTAACCTGCTTACTTTTCAGCTGACCACTATTATTCATCAGTAAAAATTGTTTTCTTAAAAGTAAAAGATTTTTTAAAAAGATTGAACAAAATTAGATTTTAATACATATATATGATGCAGACACAAAGACCGCATTACATACTATATTAATAATTTAGTGACTAAATATATCCTCTAGAAACGTAAGTTATAAGCTTTGCTTGAATTTCTGTGTATAAAGGATTGGATAACTCTCTCCATACAAGAACTGGGAGGTCCGTGTCCTTTTTCACAGCTGTACAGTGGCTGGTCTTAATCTTATTAAAGACCTTTCCATCTGCATGTAGAGGCTAGTGATAGTCCTTTGCAGACAAACTCAATCTATAGTTGAAACATAATCCTGCAGTAGGTAAAGGATTTTGTGTAATATACAGTTGCTTTCTCTTGCCAGAAGTTGCCAAGGGAGAATTTAATCAGTCTTAGTTGAAGAGAAAAAAGAAATCAATAGGAAATACATTCACCAATTAAAAGTTGTGGACTGGCTTGTTCTAGCGTAGAGGGATTTAAGCAATATTGTCTTTATAGTTTTATGTGTGTATATATATAAACTATTAATACATTTTATAAAAGTTATAGTTCTATATCTATAACTTTTCAAAACTTTATTAATATAAATTTTTTTATAAGAAATGATATTTTAAACTAACGAGAGTTTTTAAATTTTATGGAAATATTTAACCATATTGAAGTTACAATTTTATATGCAAATATATATTTTTCATGAAACATATATATATAATATTTTCTCATGTTTTTACAATTCAGTTTTTAATAACATATAATAATATTCTTTTTTATTTATTATTTTCAAAGATATTTAATATTTCTTACCTTTTGTATTATATTTATGATTTTCCCTCTCCAAATCCCAAACCCCCTACTCCTTTCTCTCCCCACGTTTTGATTGTATTTTATATACAGCTGTTAAAAGAGAGTTGGACCTCCCAGTGTTTGTGTTTAAAGTCATTATCTTGAACCTAATCTCATTGGCTTCCATTACAATATTTTTTATTGTTAAAAGCTTGTTTACTTAATTATTGGACTGCTACTGTAATTTTCATGTCCTATTTTCTAGTTGCTGCATGATTTACTGTATTTGAAATCCTAAATATTTAAATATTTTCATTTTTTTATCTTCAATCGGATTACTCTAGGTTATCTAATTATTTTTAAGTTTATTATTTTCATCTATATTTTTTTTCTAATTTGCTTTCTAACTTTTCTCATGAGAGTTGCACAAAAGCCGCAGTCTTCTTTTATTAGAGATGGGCTTTAGCACAACTGTACTCACACAGTTTTTCTTTTTTTCAAAAATGGAAATAACTTGAATTATTTTCATAATTTTTTATTTTCAGTAAATCGTTAGTTCATTGACAGCCAATCCTGAATAAGTATAATTATTCTAACTCCAGAAGTAAAAAAAGCTATTTCCCCCTTCCCTAAATATATATATTTGACAGTTTTCGGTATAAGTATACAATTAATCCCTGGAACACAAATATGCCCACATGTTATTACATGCTAGTTTTTTAGCATCTTATTTGCATACTGTACGATATCTTATAACTTCAATAGCAAAATTACTTTTTGAAATAATTCATTACCTTGTCTTATTGTAGTTCATTATATTCTACTCTCAACTATATTTTTCCAATAAACATAATTAATATTAAGCTTCTTTAGATTAACTTTATGATAATCTTTATAACGTAAATAAATCTATCTTCTGCCCACCCCCACCCCCAAACATGCTCCAGTATTCCATCAAATTCTTTCCCCCACTTCCCTTAACATATCCAATCCATTGAAGATGTAACTTTATGATAGATAGTAATATCATATTCAGCAACACAGCTGTCCTGTTTTTACACTTTTGCAAAGCATCTTATAAATTATTTTTTTCAAAAACGTTTATGTTAATAGAGAATTTAAGTCTTATTTCCATATAATGTATTTGGCAAAATAACTATTATATACAATTTAGTTGCAGCAGTTATACCACTGTAATATCATAGCCTATCTTTTGATTTGTTATTATAAGTGGAGCAGTAGCATATTGAAGTCTGTGTTGCAATTCAACATTCAATGATTTTTTATTTAAAAACTTACCATATTTGTCTACGAGAAGTGCCTTGTGATCTTATCGAAAAACCTTTTCCAATTTTACCTAGATTCTGCTAACATAAGGGCATGTCTTTGTGGACACCATCATCACTCACTATTTTATTAGCCTAATGAGTGCTGTTTTTATCATACTATTTTTCTGTGAAATAAATGTTAAGGATTATATTGCTATGTGATGTTATATTTTAGATCATTTTACTTAGTAATAAGGGAAGCTTATATATGTATTATGGATGAGAAAATAATGTGTCATTGACATTATTGATATATTTAAACTGAAATGCATTGTTAGATACATTGTTAGAAAAGATGATAAATAGATAGATAACTGGAATCTTAAATTGGATATCACAAAGTTATAAGAAATAGATGGATGAGAAAATAATTTTTTTTTGCGAAAGGTTAAAGAAGAGAAATTAAAATTTGGAAAGGTCTTTATTTTGTAGTGAATTGATAATAATTAAAAATGATGATAATTTATAATTCAATTAAGCATTTTATAATGTTGAAATTATGTATGTGAGATTTTCTTTATTTCTCAAAAGCATTAGTTGATAATACAAGATTTGATTGTAGTGTTTTTTGCAAGAATCTTTCTAAAACTCATTTACAATTAATTATTTAATATATGCAACACTGATCATATTTTTGAAAGTGGTGTTATTTTTGTCAAACTTTCACACAGGTTCAAGAATTGTTTATTGAGTGGTTTTTTTTTTATATATGGCAAGGTATTTATTATCTTGCATGAAGATTTGTTAATTTTGCAACATTTTTGAATTCTCTATAAGAAAAAAATCCATGTATATAATTTGCTACAAAATGCTAATTACTCTACCCTATATAAATAGATCAGTCCATTCTCCTTTGTAGAAGTTGAATTATTACTTCAAATATACAATTATATACCTTATTGTCAAACACCTCATTATAATGAGAGAATGAGAGCATGTGTAATGTAAGACATTATCAGAATATCACTTTAATTAATGCATCATGATAAGATTGACAGTACAATAGTGTACTTGTCTTTTCTGGAATTAACATTTTTTTGCTGGAAATTGTTATGTGAATGAGAAATAATGTAAATCATATTTATCCTACTGTAGTTCATTATGATCATATGTTAGTTCTTTTCTCAAATAAAATAATTTTTTTTTCTATCCCAGAATTAATTTAGGTTACTATCATTTACATTATATCAATGATCCAATACTATTTGGCATTCCTTGAAGTTCAGGGTTAATATCATGAATTAACATTTGTGTGTGCCTCAACACTTACTAATTGTAACTAGTCTACTACTACAAAGAGCAAAGATCTCTCCCGTGTTTTTTCATGAGTGTTATATTAGAGAATTAAATGCTACCAATGCCCTACATGGTTAGTGCAGTAGTAGAGTGTCAGTCAGATTCTGGAAAATAAATTCCGTGGATTGATTCCAGTTCTATTGTTTCTGCTACTCAAACTTCTTATGAAGCAAGCAATGAAACCAGTTGGTCATTATTGGTATTTTTTTTTCAGTGCTGCTAAAGGTTGGATACATAATGAGATTACAACTTACTTTTTATTTAAGCCAACAATGGAAGCAGCATTTTATTAGTTTTGATATATTGTAGATATAGAAAATTAGCAGCCATACTTCTATAGAACTAACTATACTGTGTATTATTGTAATGATACTGAAGATCATTATTGCATTTTTAGTTGAATGTTATTTTTTTAAAAAAAGTGGGCTTCCTCACTGTGGAATGGATTTATTTTAGGAGTTTTTAAGATGTTTTGTGATTTTATTCAATTGTGATTATGCAAAACTGTTGTAGACAAAAAATGTATTCCCTTTGCAATAATCCTTAGTATGAATTTATATTTACATATTAGATCATCATGGAAATTGAAAACTAATAACAACATATTTATAAATAGAACTTATATATATGCAAATTAAATATAAACTAAATGTAGGAATTTGAAAAAAGAAAAGAAATAAAATTGTATGCATTTTTTTTTTTTTAAAATATCACTATATATTAAATTTATACATTTTTTTTCTATAATTAGCAATATTTGCTACTCCTTTAATATTATAATTATTTTAGTTTGATACAATTATTTGGTCTACTATAGTTTCTGCAAATATATATGTATATGCATATTACATGTGTGGATGTTTGTTTATGTATTATATATATGAACATTGCTGTTATTAAGCAAAATTCATCAGTCAAGATGCAAGTATCGAATTGTCTTAAAATAATTTGTGGGAGTTGGTGTACATACCTATAAAATATTAACAATTTAAAAATTTAATTATAGAATTGATATTGATTTTACAATTAATGTTTTTTGACAGAAAAATATTCAAACTTAATTGTTTCATAATCAATATTAAAAATACCATTTTTCACATGTTAAAATCAATTTACTTTTATGGATATAATAAAATCCATATATAGTATATTATAACAATTTTATGGATATAATAAAATCCATATGCAGCATATTATAATAATAAATGTAACAAGATTTCTGTGTGCTCTATTGATAAATTTCAACTCTGATATAACAAAGTAAAGTATCAATTAGAAGCAGTCATTGCAAACTGAAATTATATCATCTAGTATGCAACTTTTTAAATAAAAATGAATCTGTCTTTAGCTTATTATTATCATAGATTATACAAAAGTAATAAACTATAAGTGATTTATTTTTCGAAAAATGAATTCACACAAAATACTAGTACTAAATTATATGACTTCAGTTTGTGATGCCAGTTTCTAATTGATTGTTTGTTTGGATACATCATAGGTGGAATTTATAAAATATGTGAAGAATTCCATTAAAATTATTAATATTTATATCCAACAATACCACAAATCTAATTATATATATATGCAGTTAGTGGTGCAATTAGTTCACTAAAGATAATGATTTATCTATAAATAAATATTAAGATGTTTGATGAACTAGTTTTAAAAATCATACAATATTCCTGATAATTGCTCATACAAACCTATTGCCTTATTATTTCTGTGTCTTTAAGCATCCATTTACTGCATATATTCAAGTTATAGTAATAAAAATATAGAATAGCATAAATGATTATCTTTAATTATTAATATATGGAATCATATTAGATGAAGGAAGCATCAGGATTGCATTATAATGTTAATGGTTAAACATTTTTTAAGGATAATTTTGTTTTGTATGCTTGCAAGATTATTGTTGTGAAGTTGATGTTTAAAATATTAATAACAAGACTTTATGAACTTTACTTACAGAACAGAACTAATTTGTTTTTGTTTTTTTAGCTAACTATAAAATTTGTAGTTATATTTAAGATCTTTTTCAGAGATATTCTCTACTCAACAACTGATCAGCCAGTAAATTGATAATGTTTCATTTTAGTTGAAGAGCAAAATAAAAAAATATTATAAGCACTCATTATAATAGTAGAATAGCATAGTATCTTCTTATTCAGTCAACTTCAACATTTGTGGAAAGACTTTTATCATATAGAGGATTATTTAAAATGATTTCAAAAGGTAGTTTTAGTGTATATATAAATTATTTATTTTTAGTAATAATTGAACTTAGAATTTTCTTATTTAAATAAACTGCATTGAATCTAGGCAACCCAAAATTCAGTAGATATAGCTTTTTAAACTTAAGAAAACTCCTCTGATGAGGAATTTGTGGCGATCTCTTTGAATGCAGCAAGCAATACTTACTCTGTCTCAATCAAAGCATCCATCAAAAAGGAGATACTCCTCAGAACGTGGGAAAAAATACAACTTCAATCTCAAGATTCATTGTTCAACAATGAATGATCTGAAAGTAGATATGATTTCAGAATCTGATCCATTACCAGTTAATACTAGAAGAGATCTGGATTAATGAAAGTCTAACAAAAATATCTGAGCACTTTAATACTACAACTATCTCACGGGATTTGTTTATATCTTTTAAATGTTTTTTTACTGACCAGTCTGTTATCTTTGCAATTACAGATATAAATTGTTTGCTGTATAGGTTTCTGAAAGATTTGTTATACGAAGAAATAAGTACAAATAATTTATGAGATTCTATATTGTGCATTGCAGATCATCCAAATCTTCACTACCTCACTATTGAATTCTGCAGCGAGGAACAAAAAGACAAATGTGATAAAACAATTAAAACATTAGGAAAATATGCTTTAGTAAAAGTTAACCAATATAAAGAAAACTATTACTGGCATAATTAAAAATACATACTTAAACTACACAATCAATGACTTTAGTAAATTAATTCAACTGTCCGGAGTTGTTGTTGCCTTTCAACCTATATATTTAAAAGGAACTCATATACCCATCTATAGCATTAGTTATCATTTTAAAGTTAGACTAAATCAAAACATAAACCCAAATGATATTCCTACTTTTATAACCGATCATGAAACGATACTACTTTTAATAATTCATGGACTTAAACCACAATGTTTTCACTACAAACAATGAGGGCATATTATAAATGCATGCCCAAAAGTTAAATGTAAACATTGTGATATGAGAGCAACCTCAAGTCATCAATGTGGAAAGACACCATTAATAAATACCGAATTCACTCTTCACCTGAGAAGTGAATCAACTGCAATATGTAATCAAAATAATCCAATTAATGATGATGTAACAGAAGGTCTAAACATCTCTGGAGGGCAATCAATAAATGATGAAAGTGATATATGATGAAATGGAATCAAAATACCCCATTCTGTTGTGCATTCAGTAAGTTGTCTGCAGCATAAAAATTGATTCACTATTCTGTTTTCATCAATGAATTGAACAAATTCTAGTATGTGAGCTATACCGCTGACATAAGGGAAAGCCAATAAACATCCCATGACCACCACTTACATATAGTGAGTTTTGCCTGTTTAGTGACATCAGGGAACTCATCAATTTGTAAAACAAAGTATTGTTCTGAAAGTTTATTAGTAACTGTTTTCTCAATATCATCTAACATATATATAATTCTGTTTTTTACTGTGTCGTCTGAATGACAAATTTTCATAATTTCTTTTTTTTTAATCATCACCAAACATAATTTGAATTATTTCAGAGAACATGCTGGTAAAATCAGATGCTCTGCTATGGTTTAAAATTTTTAGCAATTATTTTGGCAACTTTATTTGATGCAATTTGTGATATTATTACTATTTTTTTAAAATTTTTTCTCTTCATCTATTTGATTCTTCAACAATCTTTGAAAATAATTATTCTCTTTGGGCTGGAGATTGGCATGTTTAGATGTAAAATGCAATTTTAATTTCGCTGGTACCATTGCACTATTACAAATCTTTTCCCCACAAACCACACAAAGGGGAATTTAACATTCATTTTCATCAATATAAGTGAACCCGAAATCTAAATAATCATTGGAATATTGTCTACTGACCTTTGTTATTTTGTTTTTCCTATTATGAGTATTATTTTTGATATTGTTTGTTTTTGCACTAGCACTATCAGCTTCAGAATCAGTTTCGTTTTAGAAATTTGTCCATTTTGTATTTCAAATAATTATTTTTAATTCTTTAGAGGGTAATTAGAGTGATTTTAATTTTTAGGAAATCATTTTGTCATATATGAACTTCTTTCTACCTACAATTACAAAACAGTATATTTTATGACATTGACAATCTGTTTAAAAAGTTGGACTTACTTGGGAAGAAAAACAAAAATAACAGTAACTTTTTTTATCAAGAAACACATCTGTTTACTTCGGTTGTTGGCATTCAATTATTTGTATATAGGCTCCACTCACATGTGAAGCGAAACAATGCCTTGCTTTTGTGTTTTCGTCTTAATTTTATAATTTTTCATGGATTTTCAAATTTTGGCAAACACTTTCTCTAAGATCATGGAGCATCAGTGTTCTCCAGAACACCAGTTACCGTCATCTGCATTAAACCCTAAGATCTAGATACAGTGCTCTCAGATACAAGATTTCTCAGTGATGAAAGCCACAAGCTAGAAACTAGTCTGGGGATATTGAATGAGTAGAGACTAGATATGGATTTTATGTACAAACCTTCTTGCTTCCATTGATTACTAAGGCTTGCACAAGTCATCTGCAAAAACCCTAAGATCTGGATACAGTGCTCTCAGATACTAGGCTCCTCGGTGATGAAAGCCACAAGCTAGATACTAGTCTGGGGATATCGAATGAATAAAGATTAGATAGGGATTTTATGTACAAACCTTCCACAAGGTGACAGTATTGTATGGAGAGTTTGCTACTGTGTGTACATTATAGTATCTTGAAAATTGTATGTCTCCATCTTAATTTTGACTTGATGGTAGAAGGATTATATTGAGAGTTAGATTTACTGGAGTTCTGTCTGATATTCGTATTCAAAAAGTAATTCCAGTACTTCTAAATTCATGTTATAAACCCCATACTTTTTCTTTTTAAAAAAAAATTGCATATTTCAATTTCAAAACATAGTTCACTGTAAATGAAATTGTTGAGAGAAACCATTTATACTTGGTTTTTATTTCCTCTTAATATTTTTGTGCAGTTGTTAATAGATCTTTATGTGTTTTTTGTAAAATAGAACTGGAAATTACCAAATAAGTTTGGAATTCTTTTCCAAATAGATAGCCCATAGTCAGTTATCTAATATTAATTATCAAATTAATACCTAGCTGTTTTTCATTGGAGGTAAATATAAGAAAAGAAAACCATTAATATTTTTACTATCCCACCCTTGGTTAAATTAGTGATTAAAGATCTATTTCAGTATTCCTCATAATCCATAGGATAGGGGAAACTTGTAGAGGCTTCATAATGTATTGGCTAGTGTTTTAGAACATAATGTGAAGTTCAAATGTAGAGGTAAACTAGAAGATTTTTTCAAGTATCCAACTTGTAGTTAAGCTTGTCAGTTGCCAAAATTAAAATTTGTCAATTTAGTTATTTATAGCTATAGAATAATGTAGTCAAAACATTGTGGTTGCTTAAGTGAATGAATTGCTGAGATTGTAAATAAAATAAGTAAAATATGATGTAGTTTACAATACAAGTAAAGATAGCATTATGCACTTAATAGATATCTAATCCATGAATTATATATATACATGTAATGTGAAATCTTTATATTTTAGTACGATTTCATTATTTGTTTTTAAACTTCTTATTTTTTTTTTTAAATTTTAAACTTAATCTAGGATAATCATTTATATTCCTGAAATCTCTTTGTAAATGTTTTAGTAAAAGAAGATTACTGCTAAAAGAATGGGTTTTAATATCATATAGTCTTAACTGATTAAAAAAAAAAAAAAATCAGCTTACAGATCTAAATCTTTAAGATTGCTTCTAGGGTTAGTATTTTTTATTTTAATTCTCAAATCTTTTTTATACTTCAAATAGAAGCACAATTATCAGTCATTGTTTCAGGAAAAGGATAAAATAGTACAATGTAAGCTTTTTTTTTTTTTTTAGATTTTAAATATATATATATTTCTAACTTAGTAGCTGCTTTCTGTATTTCACATTGTAATATGTATTTTAAATTACCATTGAAGTCATCTATCTCCATACATACGCATTATTCCAAAAATTGGTGGGCTAAATGAAATGACTCTAAAGCAATGGTGTCCAATCTTTTTTCATGTGTAAACTCTTTGGCAACCATTTCTATAAATTGTATCCTTCATATTAGCAAAATGTTTGTAATGAAAATAGTTTCTATTATTTCAAATTTATATATTGTAACTATAAGTTAATATTTTAGTGATAGAATTAAAATGCAGTGAAGAGGTAGTGAATATATATTTATATTCAAAACTCATAATAAGATACAATGAATTCAAGAAATTATATCTTAGATTACATAAAAAAAAACGTTATATTAATTGATTGACACATTTTCTACTGTCATTCACATTTTCCCCATGTATTCACAAATATCCTATTTTATATCTTAGCTTGGGAATCACTGCCCTAAAGAAAGTCATTTTAACATGAATAAAATTAGATAAAAATATTTACTAAAGATCATTAAAAGTTACATCAACATATATATTGCTAGGATACATAAAATCTCCATTATTAGAGATGATTGAATAAATAAATTATGGAGTTTTTATTGTTTTTTAAAAAATGATAAATGCCTGCTAAATTTACAATGTACCCAAAAATGACATAAAAGAAAAATCATTTTTTATCATATTATATTAATATTTAATTAGTAAATCTGGAAAAAGTGATGTAATAATTGAAAAAACTGATGCCAGAAGATCAAATTTGATATCAAATACCTGAAATAATAATTTCAGCTATCAGCTAGAAGGTAAAGCTTCTGAGTTAATTTGCTTAAATCACATGCACTAATTGTAAAAACATAAAACACAATTGTAATATGATTCAGCTGTCACTAATTATGGTGATTTTATTTCCTATTGGCTTTGAAAATAAATTCTATACATATCAGAGACAAAGCGACCATGTATTGAACAGAATGAGTGCTTCCATAGAAAATTCATTAAAACTTTCAAAAGCTTTAATTAAAATTCAATTTAAAATATTCACTTTCAATTTTTTTTACCAACAGTTCAATTGTTTTTGACTAACACATTCTCGGTTAATTATAAGAAGTTCAAACAATGCTAAGATCTAATTACACAGTTAAAACTTTTAAGAATGTTAAAAGGATTTGAAAGATAAAAATATATTGATAATGTATTATCTCTATTTAAACTAATCACAATCTGATTAGAATGAGCAATTCAAATTCATTATTTTTTGTATGGAATTACTGTTGGCTATCAATTTTTTTTACCAACAGTTGAATTGTTTTTATATATGCAAAGAATGAATTTGACTAACACATTCTCAGTTAATTATAAGAAGTTCAAACAATGCTAAGATCTAATTTATAGTTAAAACTTTTAAGAATGTTAAAAAGATTTGTAAGATAAAAATATATTGATAATATATTCACCGATTTACAGATAAGAGAGTTTCAGATTTTTCTAGATGTGTGTAGGTGCTATTATGTAAAAATTGTTGTGGCAAGTGAAATAAAAGCATTATAAAAAAAGAAGTGTGCTTACGTTCCTAAAAAAAGTCACGTTTCATCACTGATACATATATATATACTTTAAATGCATTTATTAAAAATATTAATATACATAAATACAGACACTTTCTTATATCCAAACATTATACATGTTTAATACTCAATTTTCATTTGTAGTTTTAAATGTGATGGATGGATATCAGTTGAATCATTTAATTCTAAAGTCATGAATAAAAATACAAAAATGAACAAAACAAGCAGCTTCTCTATCATCTAGATCAGAATGCTCTACCTTTATTGATGAGCAAGAATAAACTTTTCAAAGATTTACTAGCAACTTTTAATCATAGTTTGATCAATGGATATTGCTGACATACTGATTAATAATTCTGAGTAGATTGTAATAGTTGGAAAGAATAAGTGATTCATTTTATTCTTTCTTAAATTCTATATCTCGTGTTGGGAGTAAAAGTATTCATTTATTATTAACACTCGTAAAAAGCCTAAAAAGCGTATGCACAGTAGCTTGAAAGGCTGATCTTTGATGTATTACAATTTATAAACATGCACTATATAAAATAAATGCTTATTTATATATATATGTTATAATAGTTTCTTAAATTGTGTTTGAAACTGACCTCATTGAACATATAAGCCTAAATAAAAAGTTTCTATAAAAAAATTGACACTTGTGAGATCATGTGACATTTGAACACCAAAAGTGACAGGTTGCACTTTTATCTCAGATGTTAATTTAGCTATTAACTACCAGTACACTAAACTATGCACAGCTCTATTTAAGTCATAAGAATTAACTTTTGAAACATATAATGATGTATTATTATTTCTAAGAAATTCATAGTTATTAATTGTTGTTTATTTCAATCTTATTTTGATCGATTATTTATTTATAACAATATTATGGACAAATAAATTGTATTGGATATTTTACCATTACAGTAACTCAAATTAATATACAATTACAAATTGTAAAATAGTCAATTTATTTTAGCTATCAATTTTCAATATTGATTCAGTTTTATATTAATAGTTAGAAAAGCAAATTTCATGAAAAAAATATTTGATATAAAAATTTTAGATGTCAGTATATTATAATAGTTGAAAAGCAGAGATTGAAAATGACCATGATTTTTAAATTTCATTTTAATTCTCTTATAAAAAAGACTGTAAAAGTTGGGATTGTGTTGACATTTCTATATATTTTTCTTTTCCCACCATAGTTATATATCAAATTAAATTGCTAGCATGAGGTCGTACTGTTGCAAAGTCTGTAAAAGACACAGGTGAACTGTATTAACAATCATATCTTTTCCAGATGGTTCATTAAATTAATAATGTATAGAGAGCCTTGCTGGTTCTACTTTTATTAAATTTTTCTTAGCTTATCTCAAATTTAGTTTAGATTGAACAAGACTTTCAGTAATCCTCAAGAATTGTATTGATATTCTTATCAAAGTTTATAGAGTAAGACCAGTCATACAGATTATTTGTTTTAAATATTATTTCAAAGTTTAAATGTGTGCATGTATATTAGAATCTGCATCTATATATATAGTTATATATAATATTAAATCCTTTTATTTTTTGGTATGTTTAGTCATCACTAATTAAGCACTTAGTGCTTCAAGTAATATAATAAATTGATAGATGTACATTTAAAAACTTTTATTTAGAGTTTATTCCAGGATAGGTTATTTAGTTGGATTCTATATAGTTTTGTAAATAACTATAGGTTATTATTAAACAATTAGCTCTAAAAAATTGTAATCAGATTATGAATATATGTTTATATTATGTATTTGTGGATAAGTCCTCTATACAGATTAACTGGATGTATATAAATTGTTTTTAGTTATTTTGAAAATAATATTTCCTTAATTAATCATGTATATGTGTTACGTTCTTTGCTTGAAGACAGATTGAGTTAACTGGGTAACAGAATAATATGATCAAATTATTTGTAGTACTATGTTTTAATAATAGTAGAATTAAAAGTTATACTGGATTTTTATTAAGTGGATGTATCTAAATTGTTTTGAAATTATTTTGAGCAATAACAATAATATTTTTTTAATTAGTCGTGTATATGTTAAATTTGTTACTTGAAGGCAGTTATGATAAAATTTTAATACATTTCAATCTTTTTGTTTGAGTTTGTTCTCTATGATCAACAATGTGACTATGTTTAGATGGTATTGTTTGTTAAAATGATTAACTAACAAAAGTAACTATTCTATTTTTTGATTAAAGTTTAAATTATAAGACGTCTGATATCTTTAGAATTTTGAAATTATTTTTGTTTAACATAGTATTTTAAAGATGGCAGTTTACATTCATAATTATAAAAAATATGTAAATGAATTAATTTTCTAATAATAAGAGAAAATACTAATATATATTAAATTTTAATCTCAAATTTCTGAGCAATTAGAGTTCAATGATCAATGATCATTGATGTAATTTATTATTACTTTATACTTAATGTGACATAACTTAGTGCCTCAACATTGGAGTTAGGTTAAAAAATTCATTAAAATTTATAATCCATATCTAAAAGTGAAATGTAATAAACTATGTTAAGGAGGTGCAAAGAAATAAAATACTATTGGTGATGAGGTCAAATGTTATTATTTGATTACAATACTTTTGTAGTCTGTTATATCAATTATCACTCAAATAAAGAATGAACCATAAAACCTTTTAAAATACTGTCCTTTTTTTAAGTGAGTAGCAACTATTTGAATATCTTTAGTGCTATAAAAATATCATTTAAAATTTAAGTTTTAAAATCAGAAAAGTTGCAAGATAGAGAAGGGAGCATTCATCAAAAATGTATAGGGATAACTTTGTACTACATGATAGTTATAGCATGCAATTGTCTTGTTCTTCATAGAAAGAAAAAAAGTGAAAAATTAAAAGCTGAAGTGAGATAACAATTTTTGGCATTGCCAAAAAACAAAACAGCTGTACATCAAGTTCTTATGATTGATAGATTTTTAAGATCATTTCAATGTCTATAGTAATAGATAAAATGCACATACATACACCAATCCCTAGTTTAGTGGGAAGATTTGAGAAAAGGGAAAGGATTTGTTACCTAGTTTAACAAAAAGAGTGATTTTTATATAATTAAAAACAATTTGGAAAATTTCAAAACAGTTTGTATGAATTATTTGGTTGTAATTTTATCACAATGGTATAGAAGTTTGTTTTTTAACTGAATAGTATCAAAAAAAAAAAAATTAGTTCAGTTTTACTGAATGGAACAGATAAATGCTTAATAAAAGTTCTAGAATCAATTCATGGTTGAATAGCAACATATATATATAATGTATTTTTCCATTAGATGGCTTGAACATTACATGATCTTTCAAGCAAAGCAACCAATTATGTTTTCCTTTTTTTTTAAAAAATACAATATTTGAATAATTTATTAAAAAGTTTCAAAACACATCTTAATATTTAGGAAATTAAGGGATTTAAAATTTTCAGGTTTACTCGTTCTGCTTGCATGTGTATGTATACATGCATTTGAAAGTATTTTTTTTTCTTGTGTTTTTATTTTAAATTGTGAAAGGCTCAGATACTCACTTTTCTTCTTTATTTTTTGCATAATAAATAAAAATTGGACATGCAGTAGGCATGTCTAGTCGGAATGTCTAAATGAATTTGATATCCCTGATCCCTACTCTGCTGAAACAATTTCTTTTGTTAATTATATTATTTATCAATTTTCTCAGTAAAAATATGTTTAAAAAATAATTTGTATAAGATTAATTATAATTTGAATAATCTGAATTATTTTGCATCAAATTAATATAAATCATTGAAAAATCTCCATATTATAATCAAAATGATAATGGCATATCCACGATATTAATTTTCTTTTTTATTTTCAAAGTTTTTTTTTATTATTATTTAAATGCGATCAAATTTCTCCATACTTAGGACTTGAAAAGATATGTATTGCATCTTATATGTAAATTTTTTTACACACAATCTACATGAGAGCATGTATGTGTGTGCATGCAATACTTAACAAAATGATTGTTTGCCACTACTATGATGTTAATGGCAAATAAATTATTTAAAAAAAAAGGGTGATTGGAACTGTTGCTGTTTTGGGGCTCATAACTAAACATACACATCAGTTAGTTATTACTATAATACATTACTCTTTATTGTTATCATTCTTTAAAGATTTATTGTAATTGTTTATGTTCCAACAGAATTCTTCCTGGATGTCTACATCTTAGTATAATGATCCTTTTGACTTTTTTATATTTTCCCAATGTTATTTATTAGTAATCTCATCCCTCGACAGTAATATTGTGCCTTATTGTTATGATTTGAAGAATATTGTTTTCAAATAATACTGCATTTTTTGATATCTCCAATCAATTTTGTTAGATTTTGAAGAACCAAAAAAAAAAAGTTTATGCTATTTGGATCTAATGCACCATAGTATTGTAAGAATTTTAGTAATTTAATACTATATTTTATAGTTTAGCACAAAGATCAACCAAAGTATTTAAGCTAAAGATTGCTGTCTTAGATTCTTAGATGACAGAAGTAAAAAAAAAAAATTCTGATCAATTAAATGGAACTTCAACAATGCACATGGGTGGACCGATGTCTCTTAATCTGTGGCTAACTACATGTTTATTTTTATTAGTGACTTACATATGTTAAATAGATAACCTTATACTGCATTTCTTATACTTTTATTGCTTTTTTAAAGTATTGAATAAACCATGATTAGGACACCACATTAGAAAATGTTTAAAAGTATTGACAAAATAATTACCCTTTTTTAAAAAAAATATCAACACAACAAAGTAGAAGAAGCAAATGCTGGAAAATTTTAAAATAGTTGCAGGATAGAGTAAATATAAATATCCCATTAGTATACAAATGAATATAATAAAATGAACCAACATTATTATGATGACAGCAGTTAGCAGTATACCATAATTCTTCCAACATCTTTTTTTTAAACATTTTTATAATATGAGAATTGTTTGAACTAAGTAGAAATATTATTTAATGGTAAATGGCAGCAATTCAATTCATTTTACATTAGTGCTGTCAATAATAACACCAATAAATTTTTATAATTATTTATAATGATAATAATAATAGCTATATATTCAGCTTTTTCAGAATCATTTGATATTTGAATACCCAAAAAGAAAGCTAAACAAAACTGTTCCATTCATTTGACCAGACTGATTTATTTTTTTCTCTCAACTGGTATTTGCTCCAAGGAGCTTTAACTCTTGAAATTGTTAATATACCATTATGCTTGCACAAGGCTTTGCAGAACAACTCTGAAACATAGTTTTTAAAAAAATTGGAGAAGTTTATTGATAGTAAATGGTAGTCCAAATATTTTTAAATCTTAAAAAGTAATTTTATAAGTTAACTTTTGTTAAGTTTAGTATATTATTGTTGAGTATTAGGTTTTATTAAGCAGATGTCTATCATTAATGTAATTTTTAGTCTGCAAGATATACAGTGGACTTTAATTTTTATTTAGGTAATAAATGTTTTTACATAATGGAAGTGTAGTTATTATTATTTATTAATACTATGCTTCTCTTAACTATATCTCATAATTATGTAGTTCTCCTTATGTTCTTGATGGAGAGTTTTTTTTTTTTTCCAGATCAAAAGTTAGATTAAGGAATTTGTCATTACCTTCTTGCTAATAAACAATGCAATCACATCTGGCATTATACAAATAAGCTAGATACAAAACAGATAAAGACTTGGTTGAGCTATCAATGATTATTAAGTCTTATTCAGTCTTTAGTTATTTTTATGTATAATTCAGAAATGGTTTCAGTAATCTCAAAAAGATAATAAAAATGTGTTATCTTTATAACATTATTATGTTACATCATTAAGATGCTGTTAGCAGATTGGCAAAATTGATAGTTTACTATTTGTTTGATCATTTTTTTATAGTCTTTCCTGATGTTTTTTATTTACAGTTATAACATAAACTTTTTCAGATTATATATATATTTAAAATTTGAATACAAGTATAATTTATATACATAGAATTTAGATTTGAATACAAACTTTCAAGCTCTCTTCAGCTATCCACTCTATCTTATATAATCATACACATGGCTACACACATGTGAAAAAAGATACATAATCTTCATTACACATATTTCATACGGATCCAGCACTCATCAGTTGGTCCAGATCATCATTTCCCACACATATATAATCAGTGCTCGGTTTATATTAAAATAGCAGACCTTCAAACTTTAATGGACAGGCTTCAATCTTCTCCACTCTCCAATTCTTCAGCCATCCATACCATTGAAAATCTGATGATGGAAAAATCCCTTGTTGATGCCAATATTATTGTTGTGCCCATGTTGACTTTAAGTCATTCTGGACCAACTGATGAGTGCTGGTTCAGCATGAAATATGTATATTGGAGATTATTTATCTTTATTACATGTGTGTCGTCTGTATGAGATGGAGTGGATAGCTGAAGGGAGCTTGGAAGTCTGAATTCAAATCCCCATATATATATTTAATAACTAATAATTTTAATAATTCTTTAAATTACAAAGGCTATTAAATATTTAGAATTGAGAATATATAGTTATATTTATGGAGAAATAAATTCCAAATGCGTAAATCATTATAATAATTTCCAAATCAGATTTACTAAATTTATTTTAATCATCTTGCAAAGAATATTCTAGCTCATATTTATGCTGAATTATCAGACAAAAAAATATTCCATTTTTATTTAGCTTGTATGCTGTTATATGGACAATAAAATCCAACATTGATATCCTAAGGTGGTGAAACTTCATATTAGCCCTCTATTGTATCAATGTTTTTATCAGGCCAAAGATAAACAAATTTTATTTAATTTCCATGCTATTAATTTAAATATTAAATCAATCATTGATACTTGCAGGGGTAAAACTATATTAGCAATAATTTTCATAAAGTCTTAAATCATTTTTAAATAATATGATGTAAATTTTAATAACCCTTTAAATAAATAATAGCTGTTAAATACAAAGATCACTGCTAATATAAAGTTTCACCCCTTTGAGTATAGAAATTAGATAAAAGTTGATTATTTTGTCTGATAAACTAATATTGATACAAGAAAAACTGTTATTTGCAAGTTTGCTAAAATGACTCTAGTAATTCCAACTTCTAAAATATTATTATAGTATACACATTTTGAGTTTACTTCTCCATAAATATTATTTTATATTTAATGGCAGACATTATTTATTGGTTTATGTGCTTATTTATATATGTGTATAATATATATCTTCAGTAGATAGATTTCTGATATTTCCCAAACAGAAAAATACTCGCAATTTTATTAACATTTCACCTGAAATATATTATATAGATCAACAAATTGATAAATGTGTTGTATTTATTTTTAAATTTTTATTTGATTGTATTGTTGAAATGAATAAAGTTTTATTTTTTTATTTTCTCTCTCCAATTTTTACATTTTTCATTCTAAATAAGAATTCAATGAACAGAATTAGTCTGAAAAATAAAATATCAGTTTTGTAGATAAACAAAAATAACTAATAAAAAGAAGTAATTAGAAGTAAATTATCAATAACAAAAGGTTTATTTTAACTTGAAGTCTAAAAAATGTTTGTGAAGGAATAAATAATGATTATTGTAATATCTAATATTTTTCATAAGTATCTCTTTAGCATAACTTCACTTTTTAAAAATTTTAAATTGAATTTATAAAATAATCAATAGTGTTTGATTAGAGACATTTTTATTTTCTTTAGTCTCTGTCATCAATTAATTTGCTCTAAAAAATTTAAATACAGCCTAACAGAATATTGAATAATCAGAAAATGGACCAGCATGTCTTATATTGGTATGTATTTGTGATTCATAGATTGGTTTGTGTAGTCATTGCAGTTTTTTTATCATTTTTTCTTGAGTTAGATTGATGATGATTACTAATTAATGAATGACTGCTTTATTTATATAGGATTCATCCTTTTTTAACTTGTGTTGTTTCTAATGAATACATTTTAGAATATCATCATGATGATGTAATAAAGCATAAAAATTTAATAAAAGTTATTAAAAGCAAGTAATAAACAATAAAACGATTTTATATAAAATAATTTTTTTTCTTTTTCATGTTGTAAACAAAAGATAATACAATACTAGCATGCATCCCCTTTCAATTCTGATCAATATGATTAGGCTTTGCCTTATTATTTTTATCAGTCAGAAATACTTTTTCTTTTTTGCTCTCAGTACCTTCTGAGATCTAGCTATTACAGTTACAACTCATAACCCATATAAACTAATGAAAATTTTTATCAGTAGAAATTTAAAAGATTCTCGCCATGAATAACAAACATTGTGTTATGGATAACATGCAGGAATATCATGCAAAAGATTAAGCCTGGTTAAGTTTTAGAAAAATATGTTTGCAAAAATGATTTCAAAGTTCTCCCCCCCCCCTTAATTATAATTATTTATTTTATATTGATAATACTTACTATGTGATCCAGATCAGCTTTTTGTTTTAATATGTAGCTGTGCATCATGATTGCTGTGACACATTATTAAATAAATCAAGATTTTTAAAAAATGTATGTATGTTCTCTGAAGCCAAAGGAAATCATTAGGCATTAAGGCGATCTCCATGATAGTTTATGGATGCTTGCAGTCTAACATTGACAATTCTTGATGCTATATACCATACTTTAGTGAGCTCTTACATGATTAAGCAGTATAAAAAATGTTAACAAATGTATAATTTATTTATTCAAATTCTAAATCAATAAGTAAAATTGTATTTTTTTTATGTAAACTGCATAAATTTAATATAATATTTGGTACAGTTGAAAAATGTCAATATTGTCAATTAAAAATATATCTTGTTCATTATAATAAATTTATAGTTAATTGATTTCTGAGGGAGTCATGTAGCATTCAATGTCACAAGTAATGAGATGAGACCAGCAGTTTTAGTAAATTGACCAAACAGATTTTGTTTTACTTTGGTAAACTAAGAATTGATCCAAGAATATTTGCTTCTTAAGTTTGCTTCTCTATCACTATGTTAAACTATATAGGATATCCTATTCATTGATGTAGACTGAATTAATTGCTAGTGATCAAAATATTGTGCACCACAGCCATTTCCAAGATGGTTTAGATACTTTTAGAATATTGTAGTTTTAATGAACTCCTGTTTTTATAATATATATTTTCTACAAGTCATAAATGTTTTTTTAATATTTATTTTTTAAAGCATTTCTTTTTTACACAAATTATTTTTCTTCTTTCCTGAAATGATTAAATTAATTACTGTTAAGATATAAATAAATGCTCTATTTTTAATTATCTTTAACAATTTTTTTTCCAAATGATATGTCTATAAATGTTTGAAAAAGCTAGATATATTAAGTAGATAGATAGATAGATGGGAAACAGGCAGTTGTATGGGCAGGATGGATTGGATGAATTGATGAAATGGGTGGACAGACATTGGTTTATATACATCTAATTTTCAAATAATCATTTAATAAGAAAATATTTTACATTGATTTTTGTTTTTCTTTTTAATTTTTTAATTCATATAATCATTATTTATATTTTATTGCTATATTAGAAATATCAATTTTTAATTAAATTTGAACTAATGTAGTGAATTCCATATCCATAAATATATTCTTTCTATACCCAAATAATTGAATCAAATCTTGAATTATTAAAAGTAGTTAAAACTATATTTTTCATATATATATATCTAGATTTATATAACACCACGTGATATAGGAATACCTGCTACAGTGTATACAAATTGATGCATGTCACAATTAGTGTAGCATTAAATTCATTGGGTTTTAATGCAATGCATATATTCCATACAGATGATTAATTTCAAATAGAAGTGCATTTATGATCACTATAAGGATATGCTACCTGTTTTGGCTTGTGATTGTAAATAGCACTTGGGAAAATAAGATAAAGAAGGTGAGATATTTGGATTTACAAATACAAAGAGATGGAGAAAGACTCAATTACAGGATGATCATTAAGGTATTGGAAATCAGAGGTTACACACATCCAAATTCAAACACACCTAATGCACATAAATTGGCAGGACTGCCAGTGTTCTTATTAAGAAATCAGCATTTGTGTAAGTTTAAAGCAGATAGAAAAACCAACATTGCATGCTACGTCAAAGACTTGATAAGCACGGGATTCAAACACAGAACAATACCAGAGAAGATCAAACAGTTTCATAGAAAAATAACAAATAACCAGAATGAAAAGGATACACTATACATAATATTAGCATATATACCTAAAGTGGCCAAAGACCTAGTTAAAAACCTATCCAAACAATTTAAAGTAGATTTTCGAACCCCCCTAGCTACTAACGGGTTTATTAACAACTGCAAAGATAAAATCAATCCAGACCAAACTCCCCAGGTGGGATATAAAATAACATGCTCACAAGCTGGCTGTGGAGCTATGCATTATGGGGGATCTCGGGCTACTGTCACCACCAGTGTCTCAACACCTGTACGTATATAATACAGCATGTTCTAAAAATGAAGGCAGATATTTCTAGAACACCAAAAAACATCTAATCACAGATTTGTACCCACTAATGCCAAAATCATGTGCTTGGAAAGAAATGATATCAAATGCAAAATAAAAGAAGCATTTTTCATCGCGAACAACCCAAAAGCCATCAACAGATGAGATTCCTGCTTCTCAATTTCCAAGAAATGGACTGGTTGAATAATTTGCATTCATTTGCATATACTAATAATAAAACAACATGCTACGAATATGGGAGAAAATATGCTCCGAAAGCGCTAAGCCAATATAAAAAGTTAAAATTAATAGCTTCACTGGTATGCATTGGAAGCGCAGTATAATAATTAAGTTTATAAAATAAAATAAAAATTGTAAATGATGTAATAGAATGAAAAGGAAACCAAACTGAAGATTACAATTAAGTTCAAAAAATAGATATAGCAAGAAGGGTGGATTATTAGGGAATTAAGGCATTTTTTGACTGTATATTAAGAGATGGCTTAAGAAAAAGATAATAGATAGTCAATTGTGTCTAATAATATTGTAGTGGAGTGCATTCAATAGACTTTTAAGGTAAAATAATGGGGAAGAGACACTGCAATGGAATGTCACGAGAGTAATGATGATCTGTCTTAATTGATATATATGAGAAGCATTTCTATTGACTCCAAATAGCAATGACTACTAATAACAAAATATTTGAGCATTATTAGTGATTATTTGGCACTACATTCAATTTAACTCCTTAGCTAACTTAATATTGATATTATCATAACTTATTAATTTTATGAATTTTCATTTTCAGCAATAATTCAGAGAAATCGGCTCAAATAAAATTGAAGTCTGAAGTTTAAGTGATTAGATGGTATTTAAATATATAAGATATTTCCCACAACCTATTCTTAATTCTTCTTTTAATTAAATAAATAAATAATGGAATAGTTTATAGCTCTGGCATTCATAAGAAGTTCACTCCATAACAGAGCTTGTGGATGTGCTCCTTCAGGGTCTGAAGCACTATCACTGCACTAAAACACACAGGGCAATTGTGAATTTTCATTATATTATATATGTATGTCTACATATATATCTATATTCATACTCATAAAGAGTACTTAAATGAATATATAACTAGTTAATATTTTAGCTAATTCTAGTCTGAAATAATTAAGTCACCTATACATTTTTTTACTCTTCTTATATATATTCTCTAGCTAATTATTATTATTCATATATAGAGCTGTGTATGCAGGAACATATTTTTATTTATGTATTTTGTAAATATGAATTAAATTTTTACTTGTAGAGGAGTAGTTAGTTGCTTTGTATTAGATTATTTTATGTCATAAAATTTTACAAAATGAAATAGTATTGCTGAATGTTAAATGGCATATTCTATTTTTCGTTTATAGAAAGACAGTTTCTTTTTTTTTACTTTTAAAATGAAGTAGTTGGTTGACATTATATCATTGATTTTTGTCATATCCTGTCAACAAAAGGTGTAGAATGCTTTTTAAGTCTTTCATGTTTAACACATATTTCTGTCAACTCTTCAATTACCATGGTTACATCATTAGATTATTGTCACTGACATCTTGGAAAGGTTTTTATTAATAAAAGTTGCACATTTCTTTACAATTTATTTCACTTCACATTACAAATAGGTTGCATATTTCAATAGATATAAATAAATGCGTCCTGCCATACACACCTTTCTTTACATATTATTAAAGTGCTTAATTATAAATAAAAGACAAAATGCCAAATGATAATATTTTATTTTATATGTCTATTTCTGAACTATCTATATAAACTTAAATAATCATTGGGCACAAGATGGCAGTACAACCCAGACTCCCATATACACACTAAAATAATGAGTGATAAGATATTGAGGATAATTAAAACACCTAATAAAATATTGTTAAAAAAATTGATACAATATAAAGAGTGGTATAGCATGCTTTGAAAGATAAAACGAATGGGAAGACTGAAAAGACTTAAGAGGCTGATTGAGAAAAGAATTCTTAAATGATATTGAAGCAGAATGATTTAGAAATCTGACCTAGAATAAGATATCATTGGAAGAAAATCATTCCTCTTGTACAATTTTACTGTGAAGAGAGAAGAATTATAAATATATATTGTTATTTTTTAAAAAAAATTATTATCTAAAAGTAAAGGGAAAATGTAAATGAGGGATTTTAAATAGATCAATCAAAATATAAAACATTGAAAGTATTTTTATGGACATTTTATAGGTATAAAATTGAGGATTATAGTATTGCAAACTATTTTGAAGTGTTGTTTCACAATATTAGCATATAATTTTAATAGTTGCCATATTAATTTAATTAACTATTTGAAATCTTCTATTCAACTGCTATTTAATAAATAAAAATAAAACTCTTGATTTCTTATCAAAAGGGCAAATATGGATTATATGACAAGACAGATATTGGTCAAGCATTGTTAGGCGAGAGGTCAGCACAGCAGTCTTGCAAGTAAGCAGTTGGTTGCAGACGGTTGTTGCGGGTTCCCCTTCCGGCAGATGCTATGACATATGAAAAAAAAAAAGATCTTCATGAGATTTACTATTAAAATCTTATAAAAGTTATGATCTGATTCAATTTGGTTTTAAGTAATAAGAATTCAAGAAGCAGTTGGAAGTGGTTCCATTTTTATTTACTTAAGTAGTTGGATGATGACATAAGATGAGATAGTTAATTAAATAAAATAAAGGTAGCATTAAAAGATTTTTAATGGCTCCTAAAGTTATTACATATTAATTAATATCATTAAAGTATATGTGCAAGATAAATATAAAACATAGATTCAGCAAAACACACTATATTTGTTATATTTATGTAAAATGGGTGTTATATTAGCCTAGTAATATTTGCTTTAGTGTTCAGTAGCTTTACACTCATCTGATTATTCTCCATTAACTTGAGATAGTTATTAACATCCTGTTAACCTAACTAGATACCCATTTATTGAACAATAATTGAATGGCTAGCTGGATTGGTTATAGTTCAGCTATCTAGAAAAAAAATACCAGACATGCTTAAAAAATTTTCAATTACTGGAAAAAAAAACAGTTTTATCCAGATTCAAACTTCAGATTAATTTGTTAGTTACCTGATTTACATCTTATAAATCTTGAAAATGTATAGATTACACTAGCATATTGATAACTATTTCATTCATACAAGATGAGAGTTGGCTATTACATGACTTTTTAAAAAAAAAAAAAAAAAACGAACTAACTCTTAAGATTAATCTTTTTGACCAAGAAAATTTGTTGCTAATTTATTATGTGTTGACACTGAGTATAATTACTGCTGCATGATTCTCATAGCAGGTTTGATAGTATATATTGATTAACATAGTACCTGTTTAGTTGTCATCATTAATTCTTATTCTTTTCTTTTAGCTTATGATTTAAGTTAACAATTTTAAGTTTGAACATGAGTAACGTTTCATGACAACTGTCTAATTGAATGTATTATAAAAGTCATGTAATGCTAGGTAATTTAAATGTGTTTATTTGCCAACAGAATTAAGGCTACTAAAATATATCTTTGGATACATAGTATGTGACTTAGATTGCTCCTGACATAGACTCAGAACTTTAATTTATTTATTTGATGTGTTAAAAACAGTTTAGAAATCAAGTCAAAAATAAAAGCTGACTATTGGACTAACATATTGCAAGCAAATGCCTTTTATCAGAAACTAAAATGAACATCGTTGGTCTATGTTGATAGCATTATTAGTGTCCATTTATTTTGCTCATCTGAAATAGAGAAAGATGTCATTTATTTATATCTGATATTACTATTTATGATATCACTAATATTAATTTTATTAAGCTGATTAAAACCTCTTCTCTTGTTATTGTATTACTTATATTAAAGCTTTTAATGCAATGCTTTATTCAATTTAGAATGACTAGCACTTTTATTCAGATTTTAAAATAATTTTCTTTCAAATTACAATATATTTTTCTAAATAGTTTTATATATATATATATATTTCTGCAGATACCCCTTTACTTTTAAATGCTCTTTTAACTTCAAATTTGATATAGTAATTGCAATATATTCTGAAACATGCTACTGCATAGTAGAATTTAAAAGATATGAGAAGTCAAAATGATTGGAGACTTAAACAAAGCTTGGTAAAAATGCTTAGGAAAGTATTTTTTTAAATGTTCACTTCAAACAAATTAAATTTGGGAGATAAGAAAATATTAATTAAAAATAAAAATACCATTTGACAAAAGATCAGTTATTATTATTGTAATTTCAAATTTCTTTCACTATTATTAATTATATAAAACTTAATAAGTGACACATATAGTGAAATTAAAATTCTTTTAATTGAAATAATTTTTCAGCATGGTGTAGTGCTTTCAGAGATTCTCGCTCCATAATCATAACCTTTAACTGTAATAATTTATGCAAATTTATGCAAGTTCATTCAGATAATCTATTTTTTCAAAATAGAAAAGTATGTACCTTTTCTGTTTATTATGTTTACATCTCGCTATAAACCATGCTTCCTTAATCTTTCTTTTTACATCATTCCTTTTAGTAGAGATTATTGTAGCATTTGTACACTAAAATTCATGATTAGATGCCTTTTGGTGGTCTGCATTCACTGAGCTGTCTTCATTCTTGCTCAATACCCTTTTGTACAAATATTTGTGTTGAGCAATTCTATTCATTATGAATAGCCCAAGTTTCTCTGTAATATACAGCTTTATAGTCTGCCTGAGGGCATCCTATGTACTATATGGGGTGTTGCTTGTGTCTATCTTATCTTGGAATTGTTAATCATTCTATTGTAGTTGGGAGAGGTTTGAAAACCTACTTTAAATTCACCCTGTAATTCCTTGATTAATTCTTTTGTAACACTAGGTATATATGACAGACATATGTTGTTTCTTATTATTGTTTTGTTTGTTTATGTTTTCAGAGAATGTTCTAATTCTTTTATTGATAGTTATGTGATCATAATCAGCCTTTATTAAATCATTAACATACTGGTTGATATTTCTTCTTCTCCTTTATAATTACACAAATGATATTATTATTATTTTTTCAAAAAAGTGGATTTAAGTTGAAACAGAGGTTTATATATATATGTATAATGATATTGGAGAAATAGAGATGAACCTGTGGTGATGACATTTATTATCATCAACTCCAAATCAAAGATCAAATTTAAACATACATATATATAATGAGCATAATGCATGTGCACAGAACTAACTATAAGTTCACCCAGCATTATACAAATGTAATAGTCATTCATCAACAATAAAAATAAATCAAGAGTCAATCTTGTGACTGGATTTAATGGATTTAAAATGGGTCTACTATAGATCAGGCTAATTATTTAGCTTTTGCCAAACTTAAGGCAGCAATACAATATAATAATTCGGATGCACATATTAAAAATACTAATTCATTAGAATATATAACAATAATGCTGGGATACTAAAACATGCTGATCATTATTAATGCCCTGGCCATTTAGTATCATTAATGTACTGGCCAATTATAATCTTAATTTTTAATAAATACTAAACTAAATAAAATGTAGCGTATGAACTTTAAAAAATATCCCTTTGTGCCAATCCAGGATTAGAGAAGTAATGAAATCATCATCCACTGGATGTCTATAATACTAACCATAAACTTTTATATAACAGACCATTATGTACAAATGCAGCTCAGTGAGCAAAAGCTCTATAACTTTTACTGTGAGCAAGAGATACAATACAAACACAATATTCTAAAACTATTTTAGGGTTGAGTAAATTCACTGGAATAACTTTAACAATGAAATATAAATTTATTAATTAAAAACATTGAAATGAAAGTCTGCTGATCATGCTTTAAATATAAATTCAGCATTCTGATTTTGATTAATACAAAAACAAATAAGCTATCACATTGTGATTTACAAACATCTCAATAGGTTTATATAAACAACTGATATATTTGCACACAGATGTGCTTGTATAAAAAAATCACATATCAGAATTTTGATAACCTAATAATAAAATTCAATAATTCATTTTAATAATTCATAAAGTATGATTAATTTTAATATATATGTGTCTATATGACACTCCTCTACATAAGCACAGATGTGCTATATAAACTAAAATTATGTATCAGAATTGTGATAAACTAATAATAAAATTCAATTTGTTTTTTAATAATACATAAGTGCACACATATGTATGTATATACAAAATATTTATAATTCAAATTAAAGCTATTAATTAGTCTTTTATTTTTGGTAATAAAAGTTTTTCTTTAAAAAAACCCTATTATTATTTGGAAAGTTTCATTTTAAAATCAGGTCCTTATGGCCTCACTTTCAATATTAAAAAAAAAATTCTCCGAGTTTTTTGCTCTCTTTTTATGAACAATATCGAGGATAAATAATCTTCTAGACACAAATATCATTTATTATTTTTCTTTCCTTGTTTTATTTTTAGTTGACAAAAGTTATTTACTTTTAAAATTAGTTAATTAGAATTTTAATTGTCATTTTTAAGAAATTATTTAAAATATCATTCTCAATATATATCATGCAGTACCTTTATCTGTGCTTCTCTGCATATAGTATATATACAAACTATTTCAACAAGATGGAATGTCTGGGTAAGCTGATCCCTTCTAAAAACAGTAGACTGACTTATTGTCATTTTTAGGAAAGGCCTAATTCAGTAGAATTTGATAGACTATACATACTGTGCAGTACACAATATGAGCTATGAAACGCAAAGTTGGTCTTTGGTTCCACATGAATTCAAACTTAACCATTGTGAATGAGGAACAGCTGGTTATAGTGTCTTCTGCCTTTAGTTATAACTTTACAGTAGTAGTAATCTTGTCATAATTTATGAAAGTAATCTTTTTTCTAACTTTTTTATAGTCAGAATGGAATTTAAAAAAACACTAATTAAAAGTAAATATTCTTTATCTTGATTGAAAAAAGTTAATGACTCATTTTAATTCACCTTAATTCTTTCAAAAACAACTTAGTAGGATTTTTATCAAAATGTGTTATACAAGCTTTAATTTTAAAAAAAAAATCTTGATCTTAACAAAATAGATAGTGGAATTTTATAATTACCAGTATATCTATTATAGCATAAAAATATGCTTGTTTTTATTTCAAAATCAGAATTAATAAAATACTAGTTAGATCTTTTTAAATCTTTAATTAATAATAATTTTTTTTATATTCAAAATTATTTAATCCTTGAACTATTATTCCAGAGTAATATAGAAAATATCTACAAAATTTTTTGTTTATTTCTACTTTTCCTTTCAATTTTATATATATATGGGCACACCATATTGTTGTATGCCATGAGACCCATAACTGTTTCATATTTCTAGTCATGGGGAAAAGTGAAATGAAACACCAATCTAACAATATTTTACATAATATACATGTATAATTAACACAATTCATCCCTCAAATTATTGTTTAGAGCATCTGACAGCTAACAGAATGAATAGTGATGTGCAGTTCTGAGATAAACAATTAACCCACTGGACTATAATTACATAATGTAATCTTCTAGAATTATTTTATTATGAGATTGGAATCTTTATATTACAAAGAGTTAACTGAAAACAATGCAATACTTTTGTAAGGTGGATGATTAACATTGCAAGTTAACGTATTGTGGATGATCAACTGATATATTTTTTGATTAAATACTCCTCAATCAAATGGCATACTTCATAAATTTTATGCAGCTGTTCTAATTTGATTAGAATTTTATTATGTTCATGTGCTCCTAAGTTATATAATTTTTTTTTTTGCATTGATTTTTTTCTTTTGTTTCTGAGATTCATGGATCATTGTGCATAGTATATTGATTGCTTGAAAATTGCTAACTACTGAAACATGTTTACTATTCAGTATATTGTTGAAGGTCTGTTTTTCTCAGTCAGTCAACCATTTTTATATTAATTGTGACAAATAGAATTACTAATTTGCACAACCACTTTTCCATTTTTTTAATTATATAGCAGCAATTCTAATTTTTAGCTCTTCTTTTTTTTTTTTATTTCTTGTTTTTATTTATTTTTTCTCTTTGTTTTATATCTTTGTTGGTTTGTTTTTACTGAGAGGTGGAGTAACCATACTAATTTACAAATGGTTATTAAAATTAAAATGAATAACATAAATGTATTATATATTAGAATAAATTGCACTTATTAAAAATTGCCAATAGCAAATCAAAATTTCAGAATTAGTTGTTTTACTGATAGAGCAGAATTCTTAAGTGTAACATTATAAAAAGCAAATACATTGCACTTCCAATTTCCCCAACTAGCGTTGTATTTTCTGTTAATATTGAAAGTTTCAGAGTTTTATTTTTTAATAAGAAACATGCACAGATATCTTAGGGTGGCAAAAAAATAGTATTGTTTTATAGAAAGGATCTAATAAACATTTTACTTTGTAATATTTTTTATTAGTTTATTTCAGTTATTCCTAACGTGTCAATAGTAAGTTCGATTACTCATTGGTGCCAAACAAATCCCCAGTGTACATTATTGTCCTTCATTAGTGAAGAAGATTTAGCAGTCATCTTACTTTTATGTGTGGATGTGTATTTAATGTTTTTCATTGACGAAGGCCAATAGCCAGGAATGGGTCTGGGGATATGTTTAATACTACCACTTAGAATTCATGTTTATATAGATATGGGTGTAGTTGAGCATTATTATGGATCTCAAATCCTTATGCATAAATTGATTTAGCTGAGTGTTAAATTTAAACCATACTATATAACAATTGCATAGTTGCATAGATAGTGATCATTTTTAATTATTTTTTAAATTATAATTTTTAATAATATATTTTGTGTTTCCCCCTGCCTTTCATGTAATTATATGTTTTTTTTTTCTTTTTCAGGTAAATATTTTTTGATTTGCTGATATTTGCTGCCACTTTACTGTAAGTTAATTGCTTCTAATGTTCTTTTCAATTGTGTATTCAAATGTGTTTTCTGATGTCTTAAGAATTGTGAACTGTGAGAATTTACTTCCTAATTCTTCTTCTTCTTATTTTTTTTAAATAAGTTGGGCCTGCATAATTTATTAAATGTTCTTTATTAAACAGTTAACTTTTTTTTCTTCAATAATATCACTCATTGTGTACTTATTTCATCCTAGTCATACATTTGTAATATTTTCTTCTTTAATTAAAGTAAACATTTTGTTGACCATATTTATTAAAAAAAAAAAATTCAACACAAAATAATATCTCACTATGACATATCTGTCATTGCATTTATATCTGAACTGACTTTGAATTCAGATCTAAACATGGCATGATGAAATCTTAATAACATAAGATAATTTAACTTTTATGATTATACATAAAAATTGTTTTTATGATGATTAGCATTTGCAGGTGGATACCACGGAACTTGTTGCCTTGATTTAAAGATCTCCTTTTAGCAGGGAATTATATATATTGCACATACGTACCTAGTATATAGATACTTTCATTTCCTCCTTTACTATAGCATATTTGTTATGATGACCTGATTACTTTTGGTAAGAAAGAAAAATTTCATTATCTTTCTTAGAACAGTTAAAATACTATGAATGGGATGCTATATTTCTGTAATTTCTACCATCTGATCAAAATTACAAAGAAACATTTTAAACTGTGATGGTGCAGAAATTTTATTATTTTGGTATGAATTATTAATTTAAAATGTTTTTTATAAATTCAATCTTAAGTACTTTCATATTAAAAAAAAAACAAAAAAACATAGTACACTTAATAAATTATTTTATGTATAGGCATTCCTTTACTTGGGTAAATGTAATTTATTTAAATCTGAATTTGCATAAATAATTTTAACATGTATAATATGCAAAATATTAAAAAAATATGAAATATGTCAATGCAGC
The DNA here is from genome assembly GCA_028023455.1 of Epiperipatus broadwayi. Lineage (NCBI taxonomy): Eukaryota > Metazoa > Onychophora > Udeonychophora > Euonychophora > Peripatidae > Epiperipatus > Epiperipatus broadwayi. Next base: position 1,054,690 of record JAQFVV010000049.1, on the reverse strand, counting down.
TTTTAATTTTTGCTTGTATCATGTTGTGTGAATATCTCTTCAGATTGGAATTTAGTGCTTATTTTCATTTGTTAAAAATTATTTTTATATTACACTTGTAAAAAAAAAAAAAAAATCAACTTAAAAAAAGTTATGACCTAGATCACATTCTTTATATCCAAGAATGCTGTACAGATATTTAGTAAATATCTTTTGTTATTTTTAATTGGCATGAGTGCTCTGTTTTATTATTATTATTTTACCTTAGTTCAATAACTTTACTTAATTCACAGCCCCCCCCCCCCCCCACAAGAAAATAGCATCAGAATAAGGCTAACTTTAACCATTTCATTTACTTATTGGTCAGTAAGTGGGTCTTCGAATATTCTTAGTCAGCTATCTCTCAAATTTATTATAGTTGATCTTTAAAAAATATTAATTGTTAAATTTTACACATAAAATAAATGAAGATGAGAGGGAAAAATCTCAAAGAAACAATTAAATAAGTTTTAAATAAAAAAAAGTGAGGAGGGGGGGAGGATTATAAATGTTTATAATGTTTATTTTGTTTTTGAAGACTATAATATAAAAGTAATTAGTAAGATATTACATTAATATTTATAGACAAAAACCTAATAGTTAAGTGGTTTTTTTTCTTTTATATTAAAAAAGATTTTATTGTGATATAAAATTGTTTTATATTATTATTAAAAATAAATGTTTGCAAACAGTTTTCAAAAAATGTATACTGAGATTTGTAGTTATTTAAAATTTATTTACATTTTAACAACACATAGGCATTTAAAAAATATCCTAGGCTTATTTTAAAGATCAGATGCAATATTGATTTGATTTTCATAAACTTTTAATTCAATATAGATCCTTGTGCAAAAAGGCTACTTAACAATGAATTCTGGTCTTGCATTGGTGGTCGAGAGGTCAGCGCGACCGCCTTACAAGCAGTTGCCCGGGTTGCGGGTTTGCGTCCCAGCCGATGCTATGACACAAGAAAAAAAAAAAAAAACAAAACAATGAATTCTGATTAACAACATTGCGTGTGCATTTTATATTATAACATTGCATATAGACTCCATATTTTTTCCATGAATTAATGTCCAATGTATGACCATATTAATGTAGTATTTTTTTTTTTTTTTACGGAATCTTGAATGGCAATTGGTTACTAAAGAGAGAGAAAGAATTAGAAAAAATAATGGAAATGTATATTATTTTATTTCTATATTTTTGATGTTATATACTACAGAAATGGAAATGTTTAGCAATGCAACATTTTTATTTATTTTTATAAATGTAATAGCTTAAAAAACTATTGAGGAATATTTGACAGTTAAGTTGATGTCAGCTTTAGAAATCTATGCTAAGAAACATTTGATCTGTATAAGATTAAAAGTGGCCAAGTGGCCAAATTAGCTGCAACATTGCTGTTCAAATTTGCCAACTATTAATATTTTTAGATTAACTCTCTAAAGTATGCTCACTCTTTTTATTAATTATGGGAGAACTAAATTCCATTAACCAATTATGGTTTCAAATTAAAGTCTACTAAAAAGTAATTAATTAGCATTATTAATTATTATAGTACAAAACATAAAAATTGTGACAGAATTGCTCTGTTTATCAATAAATCATTGTTGTGATAAACACAAAACTAAACATTTGATTTGTTAAAACAATCTTAATATGAACTCACATTTAGAATATTTATGAATGGAATTTTTATTTCATAGCCACTAGATTCTGATGGGAATGCTACTGTAGCATCATGAATATAAAAACAAGTGTTAAACTTGTAGTATGTTTCAATGAGATAAATTATCTTTTCCAGCTATAGGAATATATAATGTCTGATAATTACCATAAAAAAGCCTATGAACCCATGAAATGTAGCATTGTAAGGATCATGAGTACATAGATATATTTTAGAATTCTCTTTATTCAGCCATTTTTAATAATATATCGTACCTGCAGAATAATTAAATACTATGGCAACAAGGTTCATCTCATGGTACAGATAAGGTTTCCAAGACATCAATATGTCATATTATGCATTCTATATGCTTCTCAGCAATCATATATAAATAGTTTTGGATCCTTCATGAATAACTCATAAATATATATTCTTCACTGACATCAGAGAAATGACGACATTTTCATTTGAATGATTTAATTGTTCATCAGACATTGTTCACATGTTAATTCCGTATAGAATACAAGCAATCTTGATATATAGAATACAAGCAATCTTGATATATGATTGATAACTTTGCAATAATATGGAAGAAACAAATTCTTGGTACAGATGTTGGTGCCTATACTAAATTAAAAAAAAAAAAATTATGTATACATAAGGTAAAAGGTAATTAGTTTTTAATTTAGGTTACTGTTGGACAAATGTCTCTTCAAAAGCTTTTTATATAGCAAGAATGAAGAAAACTGCATTTTTCATAGGCTTGTCAATCACCATATGTTGTTTTAGATTTTCCTTTTTATTTTAAAACTGTCTAGATACTCATTTATTAACCAATACCAGGTTTGAAATCTTTATTTGTTAGAGAGTAAACAAGATTGGAAAGACACCCAAGTAAGTCTTCATTATCCAGAAATTGTCAAATAGTTTGGGTGGCTTTTCAACATGCTTCTCTATGGGGAAAGTAGAGTTTTTGTAGAAGTCTTAGACTTTCAGTGGCCCATTTAAGAGTTGATTACTATTTTTTTTTTTTTTTTACCTATGGTCTTTATCTAGCTCTACCTGAAAACAAAATTATCTTAATAACAAGTACAGACATGGTAGGCGCTTGCTCTAACCATTGTGCCATCAGATTTTTGAATATGTATTAGTGAAAGTTTTTCTGTGTTTCCAAATAGCCTTTTTCCAGATAAACAACCGAGCTAAATAACCAACATACTTATCCAATTATTACTCTGTAAAAAGATGGAAAAAATATCAGCTCAAATTGGTATTTATTGAGCAGTTTGCTAAAAAAATATATTGTTCATTGTTTTTTTGCTGCTGTTGTTATTTGGAGGTTGGATATACTTCTGCTCTCCAGTGGATTTTTTTTTAAGGATTCTTTGTTTTTAATTTAAATATATAGAAAGATAAATACATATGTGTAATCTGTAGGATCCCTAAAGTCAATAAACTGGATATATACTTAGGGGCTAGTGGGGCCCTGCATTGAAATAATTTATTTTAATCAACAACACGTCATATATCTTACACATTAATAAAGTAGACTGAAAGGCCAACATTTGATGTAAGTTCTTATATATAAAAAGAACATAGTTTGTTAAAGTTTAAAACAATAAAAAACTATATTTAAGATCCATAATGCACAAGAAAGACTATCCAACCTAACGTTTCTTTCCATAGAAAATAAATTATGTGAAGATTTAAATTTAAGTAAGATAATAAATAAATTTGAAATTAATGCAAGGGAAATAGTTATATTAAAGAAAGATTATCCAACCTAACGTTATTTTCCATAAAAAATAAATTATGTGAAGACTTAAATTTAAGTAAGATGATAATAGATAAATTTGTTGAAATTAATGCAAGGGAAATAAAGTTATATTAATTTTGTTTTTCTTTTATATTAATGTGTTATAAGTTAAGTATTACTATTATTAAAACAGGCAAAACTCACTATACATATTGCCACACACTGCAAGCTAGAGTAATCAATGGATGCCAGAAGGCTTGTGCATAAAATCCCCATCTAGTGCCTACTCATCCAATATCCCCAGACTAGTTTCTGGCTTGTGACCATCGGTGAGGAACCTTGGAACTGAGAGCACTGCACCTAGATCTTAGGTTCTAATGCAACCCTCCAGCAGCCACCTTTTATCTCTACTTAACTACAAAACTATGAGTCTTAAACTGAAAACACCATAATATTTTCAATCCAAGCTCATCAGCTTATATAGTCATATAGGTCTGAACTCAGTTCAGTACCTATACATTTTGATGTCTTTGGTTCTTAAATAACCATAACCACCACTATCCTATTAGGCAGCATCGGTTTTAAGCCAATAAACATCACATGATCACCATTTCTTATGCTTGCTTATAACTGTTATTAAAACAGGCAATACTCACTATACGTATTGCCACACACTGCGAGATAGAGTAATCAATGGATGCCAGAAGGCTTGAGCATAAAATTCCCATCTAGTGTCTACTTATCCAATGTCCCCAGACTAGTTTCTGATTTGTGGCCTTCGTCAGTGAGGAGCCTTGAATCCGAGAACACTGCACCTAGATCTTAGGATCAAATGCCAGAAACTAATCTGGAGATATTGGATGAGTAGGCATTAGATGGGGATTTTATGCACAAATCTTCTGGCATCCATTGATTACTCTAGCATGCAGTGTGTGGCAATACGTATAGTAAGTTTTGCCTGTTTTAATAACAGTTATAAGCAAGCATAAGAAATAGTGATCATGTGATATTTATTAGCTTAAAACACTGCACCTAGATCTTAGGATCAAATGCCAGAAACTAATCTGGGAATATTGGATGAGTAAGCATTAGATGAGGATTTTCTGCACAAGTCTTCTGGCATCAGTTGATTACTCTAGCTTGCAGTGTGTGGCAATATGTATAGTAAGTTTTGCCTGTTTTAATAACAGTTATAAGCAAGCATAAGAAATCGTGATCATGTAATGTTTATTGGCTTAAAACCGACCCTGCCTCATAGGATAGTGGTGGCTATGGTTATTAAAGAACCAAAGACACCAAAATGTATAGGTACTGAACTGAGTTCTGATCTATATGACTATAAAAGCTGATGAGCTTGGATTGAAAATATTGTGTTTTCAGTTTAAAACTAGTTTTGTAGTTAAGTAGAGATAAAAGGTGGTTGCTGGAGGATTGCATTAGATCCTACGATCTAGGTGCAGTGCTCTCAGATTCTAGACTCCTCAGTGATGGCCACAAGCCGGAAACTAGTCTGGGGATATTGGATGAGTAGGCACTAGATGGGGATTTTATGCACAAGCTTTCTGGCATCAATTGATTCCTCTAGCTTGCAGTGTGTGGCGAAACGTATAGTGAGTTTTGCCTGTTTTAATAAGTTATAAGCAAGCATAAGAAATAATGATGATGTGATGTTTATTGGTTTAAGTATTACTATTTACATAAGAATAAATATTGCATATGCTCTTTTCTTGCATTAAAAATTAAAGATTTCATTCATTTATTCACCTTTTTATTTACTGGAGTCCCAGCTCCATATTTGTGACCAGGGCCTCAAAATGCAAAGGGCGGCGCTGTATGTAATGCTTATTATTTGATAATTAGAATGGGTTTTGTTAAGCTTTATCGTCACTGTTTATTGTCTAAATTTTTGTTTAAAATGCAATAATACTTCCCTTATTCGCAGAATTTTCCTTCTTTTTCTACGATATTATTACCAAGATTTATTTCGAGACTGTTATAAAAGAAAACTATTTTGAGTAATCGTAAATTAAAAAAAAAAGAAGCAAATCTATATATAAAAAAGAAAAAACACTTTTTTTTTTTGACAATATATATATATTTGTATCATTTTGCCTTTGAGTCTTATATATGTAATTAGTCTCACAATATTTTTCTATTCCTCCCTCGGGATTTTGTAGTGCTTCTTCGGTAAACTTTGAATAATAGTAAATTATATGAATAACAAATCCTTAGAAGTATCAGGCAGATTTATACTAATAGATTTAATGTGTGTAATTTTTTTTAAAATCTTTGATAATTATATTAAAAAGCTCTACTGTAATTTATTTCTCTCTTTTCTTTTTTACAATCATGTATTGTATCATTGTATCCTATTACTAAATTATTTTTTAATATGCAAAATGTCTGCTATTACTACTTTTCTTGAATTTTTAATTTATTGTTAAACTTTTTTTTTTTTACATTTTAATTTTCGCTATATTTTTTATATATATTGCCCCGCATGGGATAACATATTTTGGAGGTCAAGGTTCATGAATTGTGGCCCAACTTTGTTATTTTTAGTGTTCTAACATCTTACGAATTCCCAACCATTAACTTTTTAGTTTATTCATATATTCAATATTTATGAATGTTTGTGTGTAATCTTGCTGATTACATGTACATACACCTAATTCTGTTTTTACACGTTCCCAAAAATTATGTGTAAAAAAAAAATCATGAAAATAAATACATTGCACATATGGATAAGTAGAAGATTGATTCTGGACTTAAGAAATCAATGAAAATAATATTAAAAATCTTGTTAGAATCTTATCTTTTTTGCTTGCTATCAAATTATATTTCATAAACATTGCACATAAATAAAAATGAGTTATAGGAACATAAATTTAATTTGAAAAACAAAGAATTAGTGAACATATTGCAAAAATAGAATTAATGAACATAAAAAATTGAGCAGAGTATCATGTAAATCAAAATGCTTTTCTACAAATGTTTCTCCTTCTCTTATTGCAAGACGATCTAAAATTTGAATTATAGTATCCAAAGAAATCACTTATTCTCTTCATTTTTGTAGGTGAAGTGGCATTGTATGAGGGCTACCAAAAAATATTTCAGATTTAATTAACAAAACAGATTTGACAATATGTATGCAATGTATATCTTATCATACTAAATTCCGACAAAATTAATAAATCTTGCTTTAATTTTTATTAAATTTTTTTAATATCATCCCCAAGGCACTTTTTTTTAAAAACCTAATGTCAAAAATATCAAAATGCAAAGAAAATATCTATACCAACAAGGTACTTCCCCTTTCAAAACAAAACCTCCCAAAAACAAAATGCAGACAAACAAATATTCCTATTTGCAGAAATATTGTTGAGAAAAGGATTTTTTTAAAGAAAATAATAGAAAATAAAGAGATGATAATTTTTTTTTTCTCAAATGAGATTATAATAACATATCCATAAATTGTTTTTCTTAGTGTTTTTTATTAATCCTGTTATTTCAAAACAACTTCCATAAAAAGATATATATATATTTTAAATCATGTTAAATCAAAATTGTTTTAAAAAAGTTTGTTTAAAAACCGAATTAGGTGTATATATATATATGGGTAATATAGTCAGATATTATTAATTGCCCAAAAGTTAACATCATTGAAAAACTCATTTTTAGAAAAGTGATGTTCATGATAAGGTTTGAAATTTTAGAACTCTGGCACATACTGTCAATTAAAAATCTATTTTAGCATAGGTAAAAAAGATAAAACAGTCTTTAAATAGCCTATTGAAGAGCAAAAGAACAGCAAAAAACAAAAATGCATTATATATTAGTATTTCCACTTGCTAAATACCTGTTTATCAATCAATGTAGAATAGTTGCTGGATTGATTGGGAACCGGCTAACCAATTACAATCTGAAAAAAAATTCCTTAACTCATATAGGCTTAACACATGGATGTGATTTCTTAGCTGAATTATATAAAATTTGGCATAATCTTACTACCATAGAATTAGAAATGGTTTACTTCACCATTTATTTGTAGTTATTTCACTTTATTCAGTGGAGAATACCGGTAACTTACGTGGTATAGAATATTTCAAGTATAGAATTTTAGATCAACATTGGAAACGTTAAGCACTGAAATATATTTGTGATAAATTTATGTAATATAGAGAGAAAATAACATAATACAACACCCCCCCCCATTAATTATGATTATAATCAATCTTATTCTTTCATTTCAGATAAACATTTGTAGTTGTTTGGAAGGGATAGGTGTAAGTTGCAAGCATGCTATGTTTAAAATGAGAGAGTAATGTTGATTGGGAATTTAAAAAAATAAAGTTAAGGTTTGCTATAATCAAGGCTTCTACAGTGTATAATTAATTGAACAAACATTTTTTTTTTCCAAATGTAACTTTTATAAAACAATACAAAGATATACTCAGTCTACAATGTCAGGCATCTTTTCTGTATAAAATGTAGTTACTAATTTAGTATGTAATAATAATAGTAAATTGCTCCACTGCACAGGTGCTTTACAGATCGAATGCTTTTTAATGAATACTCTCTTTTCCTAACACAAGATAAAGTCTTTTTAAAAAATATAATAAATCCACTCTATCTTTTTCATCCAAACTATATTATGTATAGACAAATCTGAAGCATTTGGAACTGAGAGTGTGAAGATTTAACTAACCACTTTAAATTACTTATAATATGAGTTTTGTTAATGACACCTGCAAAATTTTTACAATTTGCAATATGTCATTATTAAATTTAAATTTAAATATATGTAACAAATACTTTATTTATATAGCGTGGTGTTTTAAGTTGTAATAATAATAGTAAATTACTCCATTGCACCTGAGCTTTACAGATTGAACGCTTTTTAATGAATACTACTTTCTATCTTTAATGGAAAAATGTTGTACAAGTTTGTTTAAAAGTATTGTTCCAATTGTGTTCATAGTAATAATTTAAGATTTGAACCATAAAAAATATATTCTAATTTTAATGTAAAAAAAAAAAAATTCAAAATGAAAACCCAATAAAAATGGCTGATATCTAAATCCTAAAATCAAATTAATTTAATTCTATCTTTATTTTTAGTAATAAAAATATTTTCAATATTATACTTTTATTCAAAAATATTCCCCTATGTATATATACTATAATAATTTATAACATGAGCCATAAAAAAAATTTGGAATCTGATATAAAAAATTAAAAAATTAAAAATGAAAACCCATTAAAAATGGTGCTATTTAAATTCTAAAACTAAATTATCAATTTAATTCAATTACCTTTTTTTTATCTCGAGCGGGAAAATGTTATACATACTCTATTTTATTTAAAACTATTCTCCTAAATGTGTGTACTATAACAATTTTAGACACAGGCTATAAAATTGAATTTGAAATCAGGTAAATAGAAAAATGGCAAAGTAAAAATCCAGTAAAAATAGCAGATATCTAAATGTTAAGCATTGAGTTATTAAATCAATGAATACCATTGGCTGAAAGAAAAATCTTGCAAGAAGCACTACTGGCTGATATAGCAACATGTCGTAAAATATTTTCTTTTGCAATTTGTTTAAATTTACTTGCTTTTTTAAATTCTTTTTGTATTCTTACAAATTTTAGGTTCAATTGTGATGTCAGAAAAACAATCAGTATTGAAATGAAAATAAAGATCTTACTCAAAGTGAAGGTTTAAAACTATTAGTAATTTTAATTATATATATGCTAAGATTAAATCAACAATCTACACCATAGGTTCTCATACATTTTCAAGCCACCGGTCCCATTGCAAGACAAATTTTGTAACACACCTTCCTAAGTAAAACAGTTTTTCACGTTCAATCGTTATGATATTTTTGGCATAAATAGCAACTAATGATACTGCACTGGATGATGCTTATCCCATAATTCATACGATGCACACAAGATATAACATGGCATCAATGTCACACATTGGAATAAGGCATCAACATAAACTTAATAACAAGAAAAAAAAAATTAAAGTTGTTAAATTAAAGTTTAATTGAGTGAAATCAAACCAAAATCGATTATATTTCCTGATTTCTCCCTATCCAAAACTCTAATATCCTGCTAATTGGTACCACAAAGTTTTACATGGTATATCTTTGAAAGGCTGAACCTAAACCTCACCTTTATGTGCCACTTTCGAGAAGGAAAAAACACTTTCAAAAAGAAAATACCACTGCCAAAAAAAAAAAAAAAACAACCAAATCAGCATGTCAATAAATTTTTAATAATCACATACAGAGATTACAAAAATAATAATAATAATATCACGCAAAGTAAATTTCTCTTTTCTCAAATAGAACAGTGTGTTAAAAGCAATTAACAACAAACAAATATATATCTTTGTCTTAGCATACACACAAGCATTCCAGAAATTAATTTGGTAAAACTATTTTAAATAAGGAAAATCAAATAATAATTTATAGAGAAACAAAAAAAAAAAAATACAAATAATAAAAAAATACAATAAAATTTATAGCAACAAGACATAATGATAGTAAAAAAAAAATTGTACTATCCAGCTTCCTTCTGGTTTCTGTCCATTAACCATCTCTGGACTTAGTAACTTTTAAGTGCGTTATAAACTATGACAACAAGGCAGTGAGGGTTTTCCTTCTTCACAGCATAACGTAGGCATTAAGGTGTGCATCTGGAGCTAGCATCTGTGGCTACATAACAGCAGCTTAGGAGTCTGCTGGTGCACTAACATGGGGAATTTACTTCATTAGCATTTTAATGATAAAATTTAGGCATTTTTATATTTCTCAGCTTTCTCTAGAAATCTTTATAATAATGACAGCAGGCAACCAAGAGTCGATCCCGCAATTCTGGACAGACTATAATTTGAAGCTGGGCTCATCTCTGTTTTCTTTCATAAAGTTCTCCACTGTTTTACAACTAGAATATTTTTAAACATCACATGATCACTATCTCATACTAGCACAATAATTGTTATTAAACAATTCAAAACAAAACAAGAGTGTTGTTTTGTTTAGAATATTTCTCTTAGTTCAGCAAACCCTTAACTGCCCAGCAAACAAAACATAGGAAGGAAATACAATAAGCTCAAAAGAGACCCCCCCCAATCATCTGCTGAAAACCTTTTATAGCACTACCTATAGCAATACAAATTGAGTACTTTTACTATTATAGCAGTTATATCCAATTTCTTTGATAATTGATCATAACAGAATTGATATAGTTTTTTACACCTTTTTATCTTTCACTTCTTTCATTTTCCATTTCACATATAGTTTCTAACTTTAATACAATGGAAATAGCTTTTTCTATCTTTACAAAAGATTCAACACACACAAAAAAAAAAGAGATATGACAACTTTTAGATTCTCTCAGCTAATATTGGCTTTAAATTACTTTATTTTTTTAAACAAAAAATATAATGCATAGGATGACCACTTCTATCTATTAGTAAAATTTAAAATTAGCCATACAATAATAACCTGCTTTCCTTTTAACTTGTTAATAGAAAAAAAAAACCCATCAAAAATGTATAAAACATTTACAATTACTCTGACAATCACCTTTTTTATATATTCTTGCACATAAACAATTTATAAAATAACCATAAAATCAGCAAAATAATATAAAAATTAGCGGTTTGAGAGCGAATTGACAATCTGTGCGTTCAAAGAAAAGTCTAGACCAGCACCGGTCCGCAGAAGTTTTCTGCTGGGTCATGCTAGACTGGAAAGAAAGTTAGTAATAACAGAATAATAAGATTTTAAACTTTTAATTAATATAAACAGTTTTTTATTTATTTTTTCATTGCATGGTTAAAAAAAAAAGAAACAGAACAAAAATGAAATCTAATCAATCATACATAAATTATTTTGTTTTTCTATTTATCACAGATGTTTATGGAGGGGTAGAATTAAAGTTTTTATTATTTTCCTAAAAAAATTCAAAATTAAAAAAAAATAAAATTTTTTTTTATTATACAACTCCAGTTGTCTTTTGATAGCCAATCATGGCTGCTTGTCAGCATTGTTTATGTGTTAAAACAATAAAATTACCGGGCTGCAATTTTAAAAATACGGTGACTTTTTTTGATCTCTTAAATTTTTTTATTCCCTCTGTTAATACAATATTTCATTTTTAGTGGTATTTTTTTTTTTGGCTTTAATTTTTATTTTTGAAATCAATTTTTTTTTACTTTTTTTAAAAATAAAAACCAAAAAATAACTTCTGTCTCCAACTTTTACAAAGTATTTCTCAATACACCCCCCCCCCCAACCCCAAAATAAAGTAAGATCAAAACTTTTGACTTTTTCAAGTTTCAGGGTTTTTTTTTTTTGTTTAAAAATACGACCACTTTTTTTTGGCCTATAAGGCGATATCTTTTATGCCTTTATTTGTATCCCGCTAATATACTAAAACTTTTATTTTTAAAACCAATTTTTATTACCTTTTTTAAAAAAGAAAAACAAACCAAAAATAACTTTCCAATGTGTATATAAATTGTAAAGAATTTGGACACAAAAATTTTAATATAAAAATGTTGGAAAGGGTTAAAAACTACAGAGAAAGGATGATAAAAGAATATTTTTATATAAAAAGATATAAGCCTGGTTTAAATAAAATTAGTGATGTAGATAAGGAATGTAAAATAAAATTTAATTAATATGGAATGTTTAACTAGTATTTAAGTAAATTGTTAAAGGATAGAGAAAAAAAATTACATTAGTTTTTAAATAGATTTAAAATTATAGATAGGGAATGTAGATAATTGACATGGAAGTTTAGATAAAATAGTTAAAGGAAGAAATAAATTTGTAATTAGGGGTGGGTTAAATGGATATAAATTGTTTGTTGTTTATTGGTGTTTTAAATGGTTTTTAATACTTTTGAAAATTTATACTTGATATGTAAAAAAGGAAGTTTTATAATAAAGGAAGTAGAGGGAGAAATAAGTAAAAATATAATTATGTATAATTAATATGTTGATATTAATATAAGAAAGATTTTGTATTTAGAGTATTATGTAAAGATATGTATTTTTTTTTTGTTGTAGATTCTTGAATTTGATTGTAATGATGTAAAAACCAGTTGAAACATTGAAAAGTGTATAATGTGTGAATTTATATATATATGTTCATTAGTATATATAAAGTATATGAGCACAGACTTTCACACCACCCACCTCTCTCCACTCTATCTAATAACACTGATACACCTAAACATATATATGTATCAGTGTTATTAGATAGAGTGGAGAGATAGGTGGGTGGTGTGAAAGTCTGTGCTCATATACCCTATATTACATATATATAGCCACAGGTATATAACAAGCCTGTGTTTCAGTTATTAGTATATATAAGGAAATAAAGTTTTTGGAAAGAAATAAGTAGTTTATACATTTATTTATAATATTGGAGAAATTATATTTTAAAAGAAAAAAGTGGTTGTTTAATTTGTCATTGTGTAATGATAATATTATGTTGTAATACATATTGTGGATTGAAAGACTGTATTGTAAGAGTAGCTTATAACCTTGTCACACTACCTCACATCATCAAATTGTGCCATGGAAAATATGTGCTTAACCCCTAGATTACTAAGCAATTTAGTATATATATATATATTTTAAGACTCACGTATACACATTAAATATTTGATTTATTAGTGATTAAAACACTAATAAATCCCACAACAGCTTAATTTTTTCTACCATAATGAAAAAATTATAAAATTATAAGTACTCAAACTAAACATTCTAAAAAGTTCAGTCAAATATCTATGTAGACTAACATCAAAACTATAAAAAAAATCAGTGTTGTATATTACAAACTAAACCAGAACAATAATAAAGATGTTTGATGAGATGCATAAAGAATGATCTAATCTCAAATCAGTCACTAGGTGACCAACTGTAGAAATGAAATTAAAACTTCAATAAATAATTGTTTTAGTCCAATTCCCATAAATAAAATCTACTACAACAATAGGAAATCATATCAGTGTATGGGGAAATGCAAGATTCAACTCAGCAACAGTCGGAAATGAACTAATCTTGTTTTCAAACTGAATATTATATAAAAATAGTTCAAATCTTCATCCTTTCTCTTTCAAAATAATACTTTCTCTAAACAAAAGTCAACCTCATCATACTTAAATTTCGAATGCTATAAAATGGACATATATAATTGAAATTAAATAGATTTTGAATGGCACTGAAGAAATTAGCAAGCCAAACCAGCAATTAAATTCAAAATTAATAAGTAAATCACTCAATTCAAAGAAGCAAATAATTTTTTTAAATTTTATTTTAAGAAACATTAACTCTATTCACATGAGGAGAAAGAAAATAAATAGTTATTAATAACTGAAGAAAAGAAGCAAAATAATTCTTATACATATATCATTATTAAATACTAAACTGGAAATACATGAAATTCATATATGATATAGATTGCTGTACAATATTTTTCAGCTAAAGTAACAATGCCATAGGGATGAACATCATTTCTGGAGCCATGAAACACAGTGACTTCACTTAACTATTGCCACAAAGCCTAAAGAAAATCTACTGTCTTGGGAGAGATGCCTGTGTATGAACCAAGAGAAATCAACTGGAATAGAGCATTGCCCTTTTGTTCCAAGCATGATCATGCCATTTTCAAAGGAGCAGTGTGTTATCGTCATACAAGGAGATCAATCTTGAAAAGGATGGACTGATAATATGAAGGACATTTCCAGCGAACTCATCAGACTTTAACCAACATAATTGACTGGAAATTTTTATTTTTTATCATTGTTATTTTTTTCATTTATTTTCGTTTCTATACTTGGAAGCAGAAGTGTCTGAATCTCAGAAAAGTTCATTTATGAATAAGAAAGGTGGGAAGCAGTTACGGTTTAATTAAGCATTTTTTTGTTATTAAATAAAATTTAAGTCAGCTTGCCCTCCCATCACCAATATGACTATGACATACTAATGGGGAATGAAAAGAGGTAAGATTTTGATAATATTCCATATTAAGTACTATACTAAATACAGCACAGAATTTTTTGTTAGTTGTTGATCATTAACTAATATTTTCTTATGTGTTTCTTTTTTGTTTTTCGGTATAATTGACTAATATTCTTGCATCGACATTCTTTCCTGTTAATATTAGAGGTATTCATAGATAAGGAAGGGTCCCCAAGAAGATCGATACCATTAACATGAACTGGGCAAGGATAATCATTTAAATGTGACTGTAAATAGTATTGATTTAGCCATTCAGGTTCGCCGTCTTATAAAAAAAAAATTATTTTATATATATGCATTTGTAAATAATTGGTAACAAGTACATGAATTTCTACCATGGGTTAGGGATAAGGATTTTCATTATTTGAAATAACAATATGGTAGAATCTCATCCTTGACATAGCCAATTTTATAACTCATTATTGTTAAACTATTTTGTCTTATTTTTTTTCTTGTTATCATTCAAATAAATGTTACTGAATTTATTATTTTAATATGGTCTCTAGCCATTGTTATTAGGTAGGACATCATCATTACTATTACTAGTATTATCACAAATAGGCATTTATACCAATTAGTATAATCTTGAATATATATATATATGCACACACACCTTATTCTATGTGCAGTGATACTAGAGAATATTTAGAGAGTTTGGATAATCAATCATCATCTATATAGAGATACAATAATTACTGACCAGTGTAATTTCATTCCCTGTTAAGAGAGTCTAAAGCAATTATTTCCTTAGTTTTAATGCTCTGGTATAACGGAGGCAGGAAGGGTGAGAACTGGATGAACTAACCCAAGTTGTGTCTAAGTTAATAAAAATATACAGAGCTAGTCTATTGGAAGTAGATACAATCATAGGTTATGTATTTCATCACATAATCATTTGCATCCTATCCAAAGACCCATATCTGACTATAGTAAGATGAACCCCCCTCTCTCCTCAGAAATACCCCGGCCTGTTTCAGTGTATAATAGTTTGGTACTGTTATTATTGTTATATATTCAAATTACAAATCATATCTTAGCACAAATCCAATGCATTACACATATTCAAATCTTAACTTTTTAAAATGAGATATAATGCTGAGAACGACTAATCCATTAACATAAATTTTAACATTACAATTGCACAGAAATGGAAATACGTACAAGTGTAATTTTTTTTTTTTTTTCATTTTTACAAGGAAGTTGGACAGATGAATCTTATATAAAAATTGATGCTATTTTTTTTTCAAAAGCCTATGGTAAGAACTATTGTATGAACTTCGAAGGATCAAATTGTAGATATTTAATTTAACTCTAGCATCTAATGTCCTAAAATATTTAATTTGTTTAATGTTTAAAGATTCAAATTTTCAAATGTAACCACCGTATTCGCTAAATATGGGAAAATAAAATTTAGGAACAGCTGTGGCAGAAATCACTGGTTATTAACAAGATTGATGGGCATTAGGAAGGATTGCAATGAAAGCCTATTCAACCATAAATGAACAAATGATTGCAGTGATTAACCATGTGAGTTTCATTGATTGAACATTTATGGCTGACATGAAATTTTGATGTAATGCAATAGCCTTAATATTCCCAAGCATATAAATTAGATAATACCCATTTGAAATTATAATGTAATTTTACTGGACTGTTTTGCTTACTGTTAGAAGTTTTATGTTAGACAATCATCAAATGATTTGGATAGCTACAAATCATGGTATTCTCTTGGTCTAATCATTATTCTATAAAAATGTATCTCAACTGCAGACTATAAACATTTTGAGAGATCAAGTTTTTCCCATGGTGTAAACATTGTTATCAGATGACCTTCAAGATGATAATTGCACAATTCTTGTAGCCTATGCAGTCAGATATTAGTTTGAATAATTTGATAATGATCATACATATGGTTCATAATCTTCTTGTTATCTCATTTCAATAGCATTTATATTCCACGGTCATTATTCAGCAGATTTTATTAAAATAGAAAACACAAGACTTTTTTGCATAGAATAACTTAATATTACTTTTGCATTCTTCAAATTTTATACAATTCCATCCTGTATTGACAACCTATACCATATCAATAAATTTCCAAGCGTTTTTATTTTGTCATTCACAAACATTTACACACAAGTATATATGTTAAACCAAATAATTAGATGGTTTCTAATTGTTAATCAAATGGTAATGACCAAAGCTGAAATAAACCATAGAATGTACAATTTCTTGTCATGGCGATTTTTAAAAGTAAAAGGAATCCTTCTTTTATTCATAGAGATTGCTTTGAAAATAGATTATACAATCTAAGGCTTTGGCTGTTTTTTTTTTTTTTTTTGTGAGACACACACATACATATAATACAAATAATATATGTATAAGTAATAAATTGGAAACAGTTCAACATTAAAAAAAGAGTAAACATTCAATAAACATTAAGTGTTCAGTATAAATATTACGTTTAAATAATTATTTAATAAAATTCAATCTGAAATTATATTTAAATGTTAGAATAGGCTCTTTTCTTGTCTTTCTCCCCCCTCCCCCTTCATACTATTCAATCAATAATTTCAACTTTGAGTGATGTAACAAAAAAGAGGGTGATGGGGATGTTCTTCTATTAGTAAATTTTTACTAATTAGAAATATTTAATATAAATGTTCTATTGCTTTTACTGTAATTTGTTTTAAAAATTTTATATTTATATATGCATATTATAAACTTGCTTTCTGTTAAATAAATAATTGAATGTTTTTATTGAGTGGTAGTTTATAAGAAATTTGAGGCATCCAGAGGTTCCAAAACTGGATTCGATTTGAGATCTTATATTCCAGAATCTATACTCTATCACTGCATTAAATAGGGCATGTTTTATATTTAGAACTTAGAAGGCATTTCTAAAAATATATAAGCTAAATGCACAGCTCTGGAGGCATTTTATAATTTTAGATAAAATTTAATAAATGAAAGTGCAAATTTATAGAGAAAAAAAAACAAGAATAAAGTTTTATTCATATATATATTTAAAAAAATATAGTTTCCATTTCATATATGCTTTATGAAAATATTTCAAATAAAATATTATGTATTTTTAATATACGAATAAGATCGATTGTTCATGACGATTTTTTACGCTTGTTTACAATGAATAAAATAAACAAAGAGTTAATTGCTTAGGAACTCGTGATATTTAAATACATGTAAATGATGGGCCGAGTATTGATGGTGCTATCAAACCTGTCATTCTTCATTTTACTCAAATTAACAGGACATTTTAATGCTAAAATAGCTCTCTTACCCTCTTTTCTAGATAGGGTTTTTTTGTAGTCATAGTTTATTGTTAAATGAAAAACAGATCTGTTCCTTCACAAAAAAAGTAAGCAAATATTTCTATTCAAAGAGTAATTGGTACCGATTTAGAGTGTGTTATGATCATTTTGAAATCTAATGATTGCCCAAAAGTACCGCTGACCCTTCCAAGCGATAAATGACATTGAATAATCCACACTTGGTCACGATATGACCATTCGTTACAAAATTGCAATTGACATCAGTAATTAAAAAAAAAAAAATCAAAGCGCAATTTTTGTACAACTAGTCAAGCGTTGGTGGAAGAAAGGTTAGCACAGCTGCCTTACAAGCAGTTGTCCCGGGGTTCGCTTCCCTGCCGACGCTTTGACACACAAAAAAAATTTGTACAACTATGCTTGATCAAATCACATGACTAAAATATAAAAAATGGGAGTAACAAATAACCATATGTTAAAATAATATAAATAGTGAATAAATTTAGAAACAATTGCTGAATATTAATTCTACAATTAATAAAAAATTAATAAATCAGATTTTTTCTTACTAAAGTAAGTAATGTTGTTAGCTTAATTTCTCACATGTGGTTATTTATTTGCTGGCTGGATAAAAAGAATTTAAATGAGAGAGATTTATTCTTTAAATTTCACAAAGATGATAACCTATCTACTGACAGTGAAAAGGTTAGTGTCTATCTTATTTAAAATCCAATATCTGTTTTACATTTAAAATAATCAATAAATTTCTATTAAAATTAATTTGTTGATTATTTCAAATGTAAAATAGATATTATATATAATACTATATGCTTTATTTTATATGGTTATGGGCATATATTGTAATATAATTCATATTTTAGAATGTAAAAGCTTTTATTTTTTTCAAAATTATAAGCTTAGTATGATTAATTTTATATTATTTCAACATTTGCTTTTGGGCATATATTGTAATATACTTCGTGTTTTAGAAGTTATAATCTTTTAGTATTTGAACATCAGACCTCTGCATCTTTTGGACAATACTGTGTATCGTCCAAGCCATCCTTTCCCCTCCCTGCATACTTAGGTGCTTTGCAGCATCATTATTTAATAACATTCATATCTTTTAGAAGATATAAACATTTAGTATTTAGAGTGCCATTTTGAATCCTAACAGCTGCTCAAAAACCACTCATCCAAGCAACTCCATGTGGATTATTCAATGTCTTGGAAGTGTCAGTAGTGACTTTGGGTGGTCGTTAGAATTCCAAATGGCAGTGAACACACTAAATCATCGAATAATTTGCTATCACTTTTTCCCCATCATATTTTACATTCAGCTTTTAAGCTTATAGTATAAAGAATAATTTTATAAACTATTAATATTTATCTAAGAAAGTATTGATTAACTGAGTAAAGTATTAGATAAAATCTCTGATGAACAACCATGAAATATTGCTTTATGAAACAGTTTAAAAATAATGCAAGGCAGTGTATGCAGTTGTTTGTTCTACTCAGATAGATTTGGAAATATGATCAACCAAATATTTGTAGAATAAGAGCAGTTATCTTTGTACTCTTCTAAAACCATTTAACACATGCTTGAATAATCTATGGATATCAGATGTAGAATTCAAAGCTGGAAGTCATCTCTTTTATTTTTTTTATGTTCATGAAAATAATTAGCTGAAATTTAAAAGAAAAATAAAATCTTGACTTTATTATGAGCTTTGATGATAGGAAGAGCATATAATCTTAATAAAATTGCTAACATTATCAGTAATATTACTAATGAAGATATGAATTAATGAGACAGTTTTGTAGATATTGTTAACACATCAGGTGATATAATAAGGGACTATAATATTAATTTCTTGTTCACTCCAAGTTATTTATTAATATAATTCTAAAGTTTTAATTTGATTTTACTTCAGAATCAAATTTATAGCAAGATGGACACTTTCTTTCTATGAAGGTTCACATAAATTGAATTCAGCAAATTATATGCACATTTAGTTTTTTGTGAAGTATAAACGATTCAAAATAACA
Organism: Epiperipatus broadwayi; assembly: GCA_028023455.1. Lineage (NCBI taxonomy): Eukaryota > Metazoa > Onychophora > Udeonychophora > Euonychophora > Peripatidae > Epiperipatus > Epiperipatus broadwayi. The sequence goes on along the minus strand of JAQFVV010000049.1, from coordinate 1,034,859 downwards.
TAAACTTACACATTATATGTAGGAGACATTCATAACTACCCCATTAGTGACTTCTGAATACAACTTCTAGTTATTGTTCACAATATAGAAAGTAGCATACATGGTAATCTCTTTTATAGGAGAATATATATTTAAAACCTATATATACTTAAAATCCTTCAAAATATGAGTTTTTGCTTATGAATAATAAACAATGTTTTATGAGTTTATTCTAAGTAGTTAGGAAAACTGTGCTATTTTTCATTCTTTTTAGGTTTATAATTTTAATGATGTAAAGTAGGAAAACTATACTATTTTTCATTCTTTTTAGCTTTATAATTTTAATAATGTAAAGAGCTCATTAAATTTGTAATGTAGCTCAGAATATTAAGGTGCTAAAAAAATTGTATGAAGAAGTAAGCAATGGCAAAATACTATCTATGATAGTCAAATATTGGTCTATTCTATTACCTGATTACTTAAATTTGGATGAAGAATTTATGTAAATATATATGATTTTTTATATTTATGATTATTCATTTAACAAATATTGGATGAGTTATCAGTAGATTAGTCATCTGAAAAAATGTTGAGCCTCTTAAAAAATATTTAGCTATCTAAAAAAAAAAAGATTTCCAAAATTATTGTAAAACCATTGCTATCCTGAGATTTCGAAATGTTAAATCATGTTTTTATTAATTTATTAAGTATTAAGTTTTTCATGTTGAGAGGCATTAATGATATAATTACATGGCCAGAAACTCAAGATATTATGTGATATTCAAGCAATGACAAATTGATTACATTTCCACTTAATTGACCAAATTGAGACTTTTTTTTAAAAAATTTCCTCATCTAGAAATCCCTTTAGAATATAAATCACCAGTTTACCATTATATAAACTGCAGTGTTTTAAATGCATGCAGTCATGAACATTTTTATGTATATGTATTAGTGTGCCATTACTCTCAACAACAACAACAACAACAACCAAAAAAGACTGATAATTCAAATTTTTTTCTAACTTTCTGACAAATATTTTTTTAAAGATTTTTTCTTTAAAGTATAAATGAGTTTGACTTAACTTATTTGCTAATTCAAGAATTTTTAAGTAATTAAAAATCTATTTTATTTGTGTATTTATTTTAAAATCTGCATTTTTATGACATTAAAACAAAGACAAAAAAAAATATATAGTGATTTTGCTTCTTATATAAATAACTCACACTGATAATGAAATGGTAAGTAGTAACGACAAACATAGGAACAAGAGGATGAGTTGATAAATAGTCTTAAAGATAAATAAAGGTGTGAAAATTTCTGAAAGTAGATTATATCAAGTGATATCAGTGAAAGCTCATTATACTTTAAAATTATAAGCAAACAGTGGTTTTTAGCTTATAACTAAGAAACTGAGTTTATGTTGATGTATGTATGCATGCATATATATTGATAATTGGAGAAAATGATATATTTGTACATACAGTATATAAACATACACTATAGTGCTATTAACAGTATTGCAAAGCATTATTATTATTATTGCATTTTAATTATGTATGAACTTTTAATTAATGATTTTTTAATACTTTTAATTCTGGAAATATTAGATTTATGTTCAAGAAATGGCTAATACTAGGAAAACTTTCCTAGCATAGAATTAAATATTATTGTTTGATCATAATATTTTATTACTTAGATATTTTACTCATTTTTTATGGCAGAGAAGCCAATGACATTATTTTTATTGCAAGATGCAGACAGTGGTGGATTTTATCCTTGATGGAAATATTATTTCCTAAAAATATCAATATTCATAACTCAAAATTTTTTATTAATCACTCTTGTATTTTCTCTTCATGCCTTAGTTTGTTAAGTATTTTTTTGGAAGAATGTCTATATTGAAATAAATAAATACAGTATTTACAGCACGCAATTTTTTATTTATATTTCTTAGATAACTTTTTTATTCATTTTAAAACTGTTTTTTAATATCATTTGCTTTAGATATCAGCATTACAAATATTTTTTAAATACTTTCCACATTAGATGAGGTTGACTAAAGGCCTCTAATAAATGTCTTTACATTTTAAATGGTTAATTAATATATCACAACTTAAAAATTAAAGTTATAGTATATGAAAAGTACAGTTGGTATGTTGGCTCACATAAGTCCAATGTATCTAAACAATGTACTATTGCAATAAAATTGCCCCCCCCCCCTCCTTTTTTTTAAGATAAAAAAAAAAAGACTATTTGGAAAAACAAAATTTAAATAATATGTTTTTTGATAATTTGGAAATTCTTTTGATTTTGGCCCAAAGCATTATCTTTGTGAAAATCTGTCACTGGATGCAAGTATATTTCTTTATTCAGTAATTGTTACATTTTCATTTACCATTGTCAAACTACCATCACTCACAACTTTGACGCCTTTCATTTCAGATAAATATGCTTAGCATGTTTCTTCCATTAACACACCCGACAATTTTATTTGGAGTGAAAATTGATATTGTTTAATCATTCAAACAAGCAATAGGTTTTTTGCCTCAGATTGATGGCCTCTTAGTAATTTTTCCAGATTGTCTTTTTTTTTTTGTCTTCACTGCTTGTGACCCTTAAGCATTTTTAAAACAGCTATATGCTACTATAGACATAAATTATTAATTCTAATATATATATATATGATAATTTTAATATTTGTTACATTCTCATACATAAGACTAAATATTTGTAATAAACATATGTTATGCTATAGAGAATAATGAAATGTTGCTGAAAACATTTTTCTTTTTCTATTCAGTAGTATATAACTTGTTTTTATACAACCCCTTTTGGACTTATTTATTTATATACTCTCTGTTTATTTTTATATATTTAAACAATACTAAAAATAATAATTTGTAATTAGTTGCATAGCCTTTTATTTTTTATCACCAACCTTTAGTTTTATTACTGTTATAAACATTTGAAAATCATCTGATTTGAACCCTGCTCATCACAATCAACTCTTTGCTTTATAAGTTTTCATTTACATGAATATTAATGTATTGTCACTTGATTTTTTTTCAGCTTATTACAGTGTAAACGAGCAGTCTTTCTACTATTCTAGCACTATCCGTTGTGAGCTTGACTGATTATTCAAGCTTACAATAGATTATTATTATTCCAAAACTTTATTAACAGAGTATATGCATGTTTACATTTGATACATTGATAAAATAATACAAGGTTATATGTGACAAAAGGAAAAAGGCATGAAATTATTGAATTACAATAAAAGGGTATAAAACCCAAAATTGAGTAGGAACTTAGGAAACATAATAAGATTACATTTGACAGAAGGTGTGCATTTAATGTCAATAAATGACAAGTATTGCTAAATAGGTCAGATACATTATAAAAAGGTGGACTGAAATCAGTTATATTAATACACAAGTATTACTACACCAGTATGTATAACCCACTTGCATTTGATGTATTATGATATAATATGAGAGTACTTTTAACAGGGTATATACCCAATGTCTATCACAGAGCTAGAGCTGATTTAATAAGTCAAGATTACATTTGTGGTACAAACAATGGTCATCTCATATATTTTCCTCGTGTCTGCTCTAAATGAGTTCACTAAGATGTCCAATATAATCTAGTATCGCGAGAATTATACACACACTGCATCATTGATTAATACATGAAAAGAAAATGAACAAAACATGAAACAGCGTGAAAAAAACAAAATATATCGAAACATTGAATAGTGTTTATATAATTATTAGTAAGGCTGTGACTATTTAGGGAAACTAAAAGGTAACCAGGTCGGTTCAAACAAAAATTTAGACGACAAAGTTCTGTCTTTATCCTTAAGTTTCTTAACTGCTTTTTGTATATGCACTGTGAATCCTTTTGATTTTTTCATTACAAAAAGAAAACTGTTTAATTATAAAAATATAAATAGAAATATGGCAAATTTTTTTTATTGTTTTAAAATTTTATATTAAAATGTCTATGCATACTAATTTATTTATTATAATGTCATTTATTATTCTATGAGTTTATTATTCAGGAATAAATAAATATTATTTAAATAAATTATAAGTCTGGTGATCATTTTATAGTAAAAGTTATTAAGCTTTAAGGAATCTAATTAACTGTATTCATTATGTATATATTGTTACCCTGTTAAAAAGCATTGAAATAAGGGAATTGATATTTATAATGATTAAAAAAAAGTCCTATTTGTAAAACGGAAAATATAAAACACATTTCGATATATATAATTAATGAAGAATATATATACAAAACAAACCATATATAAACTTCTTCATTATAAATCTTGATTTATTATATGAACCATATTATAAAGTACAAAAAATACTCCAACATTTCGACTATATTTTTTTTATAGTCTTTATTAAGGAACAACCAGAAAATACATTAAACACAATAAATATTCCATAATAATCCAAATACATATAACAAATACAAATAATTCTTACTATAAAACTCTTCCAACAATCTTAAATTTCCATTGCATTCCTTTCTTAAATACCTTTCTTAAAATAATCCCCTATAACTATTTAATTAAATCAACTTATTTATCCTCTTTTTTTCTCAATTAACAACCTATTCATTAATATAAATTCCTTCTTTTATAATTCTTTTATAATATTGTCTAATACATTCCAAAGATTTTATTTTAAAATCCTTATGTTTAAATTTACTTATGTGACCATAAACTGCAGAATTTTTATCATTTAAGTGCTGTTTTGATCTTGTTGCCAATTTATTCTTTGTAGTTCCAGTATATGACATTTCTTTATTATCTTCAAAGTAATCTAAATATTTTATAATATAAACCAAATTCATAACTTTTAAATTATTAAGCCTGTCCATTAAAGTATGAAGATTGGCTATCTTAATATATATCTGAGCACTTATTGCATATGTATGTGATGATAATCTGGACCAACTGATGATTGCTGGTTTAGCATGAAATACGACTATTGGTGATTATTTATCTTTTCAACATATATGTGTTCGAGTGTGTCAGTGATATGAGATAGTGGTAAGCGGTGGGTCATGTGCAAGTCTGTGCTCATATATCCTATATGTTATAATCATTATCTTTATTAATTAACAAATTTAAACTTTTTTCTTTTTATAAACAGGACAAATAATAGCATTATATTTTTTGTTAATCATACAAAATAATTTCCTAATTTTAGCAAACAAACCTTTTGAAACATTGTAACCAAAGTAAATTATCTTACTATTATTCTTATTCTTATTTAATCTGAACTTATTATTCATTTTTTCAACATTTTTATTCCAAAACAAACCACTAATAACATCCCTAGGATAATCCTTTATAAAACATTCATATTTTAATATATTAATTTTTCTTTTTAATAAATCTTCATTTGAATGTGATTTAATTGCCCTACGAATTTTATTATTAATAACATTTATTTTACAATGATTATCAATATCTGAAAAACAATTATTTAATAGACTATAAAATGCTTTTTTTCCCTATAAACAGAACTTTCTATTACTATCCTGTTATTATTACTTATTTTTTTAATTCTAACTTTCATATATTCAATAATATTAAGATTTTCTTTTTCCATTGTAAATTTAATTTTATACTCTTTACTATTAATACATTTCAAAAAATTATCTGGTTTTCTTTTATTTCCATTAGACACACAAAAAAACATCATCTACATACCTTACATAAAAAATTGGCCTATTATTAATACAAATAAAATATTCTTTTTCAAAATTACACATATAAAATCTCTGCTAAAAATCCACTTAAACTATTTCTCATACCTAAACCCTCTTTTTGTTTATAAAAACTACTTCCATATTTAAAAATAACATCCTTCCAACAAATGATCAAAATTTCATATAATTGAAAACTTTGAATTTTTAATTTTATTTCCTTATACCTTATATATAATTCCATAACCTTATTAATAGCATCCTCTGGATCAATATAATACATATTAACAATATTTAATTTTACAAAATACACATTCTTAAAATCTTAATTTTCCAAAAATTCATTCAATTTAGTAACAAACTATCTAGAATTTGAATTATTAACACTATTTTCATCATATAAAGTTATATATCTTTTACTTTTTATTAAATCCGTTTTGAAATATTTTCATAATAAGTATTATAACTATTAATGATTGGTTTCGGAATACCTGGCTTATGTATTTTAGGTAAACCATAAATTTTTTGAATATTTTATGTCCATATACGATTTATCAATACACCTGGGTCTCGTTTTACGCAATAGATAGGTTCCTCAGAAAACACCCACAAACGAAATTGCGCAAAAATAGATGTAACTTATCTTGAAAAAGGAGAGATACAGACTGTGATTTTTCAAAACTCGCGTAAAAGCAAAGCACCAACGTAAAATTTACTTTAAAATTCACGCAAAAAAAAAAAAAAAAAAGGAAATAAAATATGACTAATAAAAAATTTCAAATTTGAAAAAAATTGATACAAGACAAACTTTTTTTAACTATAATATTTAATTTTATTCAAAATAATATATTTTTATGCATAATTTACAATACAGTAATTTACATTTTTTTATGATAACAGTTTCGTTTGCAAACTGGTAAAAAATAAAGATTCTTCACAAGAGGAAATACAACTAGCGCCAAGTTCATTCTCAGATTGGGTTAATGGTTTTCTGTTGACAACGTAATTAGTAATTAATCTTTGAGACAATGATTTTCATAATTGTTTATGAACTTAGACTTATGATAATAAAAAGACATTTATTCACCACTGCTGGGATAAATTTAATTAAAACTAACAACTAAAAATTAAATTCTTATTTTTGTCTTTAATTTTTTTATTTTCAATTCCGTTTAAAAATCAAATTTCGTTTTACATCACATTAATTTCAAGTCGCCGTAAGTAATTTTTAAATTGTTAATTACAATTAAAAATCAGATTTTAATTGTCAAATTTAATTGTGCCCACTGCCATTACTCACCTTTTAAAAATAAACTTGCGGACACTAAATGATTAATAATTGATTACATTCTTTTTTAAAAAGCAAAAGCAGAATGTGATTTAAAATGCAAAATTAACACGCACAATGTTTGAACAAATTTACATTATAATCTTGTAAAATTTAATGTGTGTATACATAAAATGTGGAAATCATGATTTTAATTTCATTATTGCATAAAACCTTACTATTATAAAGCACTGAAAATATTGAAATTACTAAGATGAAAGTCAAATTCCAATAATGTGCTATTACTTTCAATATAACGTAAGTGCGCAAAATTTATTATTTAAAGTAATAGCGCATTATCGGAGTTCGACTTCTGGTGAAACATGAATCGCGTAACTTCAAAATCGTGTTAAATAAGTCCGCGTAAAAAGAGACCCAGGTGTATTACTTTTTTCACCTATTATTGTTAAAATTTTATTAACTTTTTTTATTCGTTTATATACTCTCATCTCTATCATTCCAAAACTCTCTTTCTTTAATAAATTCATTATTTTTTAATTATATTCCTCTCTATTTAAAATAACTATACTTAATGTTTTACTTCCTTTTAATGATGAACTGTACTAATTATGTCATCTTTTATCATGTGTACATAAAATAAGGTGTATTATTTGCTGGCTGATGCCCATAATAAAAAAATTGGAGTTTAAATTATTCTATTATTTGTAATCTGTTTTAATACTAGTGATAAAAATTTTATTCATTTTTTTACTTTATTTTTGTTTATTAATTCTTTTCATAAAATACTTTGAAATTTATTCAAAGCAATGAACAATTAATAGATTGTATTCTACTACAATATATTTGAAGTATATTATATAAAAGATTTACTACAACAAATAATGTATTATTTAATGCAAAAAGCTTCTTTTAGCAACGTTTGACTGCTCTCTTCTGTATATATATATTATTCTTTTATATGTAAAAAAATTCAATAAAATTATTCTCTTCCTTTTTTAAAAAAAAAAAACTTTTTGATTTTCATGAATCCATATATATTATAATATTTGGAACCATATTTTTAAAGGAAAATGAATTTATTTTTATGTATATATTATGGTGAATGTTTGACCATTATTCATACTGACATCTAGATTTTTTTGAAATATAACCCCCCTTCCCCATTATCCTTAATGATTATATAACACTGGAAAAAAAATCTAGATGTTATGCATAAGCACTCGCAATAATATGTTACATTGAGAAGGGCCATAAAACATTGACAAAACTTTTTTTTTGTATTAAATAATACAATATAGTGATTGTAAAAAAAAATAATAATACAATATTTATTGTTATACAGCCATTTGATTTTATTTATTTTCATGCAAAACATGTTGGACTATATTTCTTTCCATTTTATGATTATAATATATATATATCTTTTCCAATAAAAGCTGTCTCTATTAATAAATATTTTATTATATGGAAAATATTATTAATTATATTTATTATTTCTATATTCATAATCTGCTGATGAGTATGAAGTTGTAGTTAAAACATCTGAAAAGTAAAAAACTATTTAAGTAGACATTTTATCCATTACAATCTGTATAAAAATGTAAAAATAAAAGAAATATAGACTTCCCAATTAAACAAGTAATATGTCTAAATACTCTAAAACGCAGACAATGATTAAGCCAAGTACAAATTGTAGTATTAATTAGCTGAGCACTTTCGAGAAGTTTTGTCTTTTCATAATCATAGCAAATGAATTGTATGAGGGACAGTGCAATTATGCATATAACAAATATTGAAATATATGCCAAGTGGATTAAAAAGTCCATTTTTTGAAGATGGAAAAGCATACTTCCTTTCGGTTTATAATAAAAGTGTTGTTAGCTACAAGCCATGCTTCTTTGATTTTACATTTAGAATCATAGCATTCTATGTACGTGATGAAAGAAAACATGATTCAAACATATGACCTGATGGACCTTTGGTGTTCTAAAAAGATGGAATTATATTTGGGTTTATTAAGGGCCCTTTTGTATAAGTAACACTGGTGAGAGACACTAGTGGAGAGAGATGCATAGGATTTGCCATAATATATGGCGCTACAACCAATTTGGGGGCATAGGATCTTGTACACTGTGTGAGAAGTCTGATCACAGGATAGGTTGTCTTTTAAATTATTAATTAATCTATTGGTTGAAGGGGAAGGGCATTAAAATTTAGTTTGAAGGAGAGAAGATTTTAATGAAGTTTTTAGTAAGGGAATGGATGTGTGGAAATAGAAACCATGGTCTGTCATCTTTGGGAGAGTTGGTATTTAATTTCTGGTAAAATCATTTCTTTCTTTCTTGTAAGATGGTTGTATTTGAATCCAAAGTTAGTGAGGTCTTTAACTATTATTCAATGTAGTTTTGTGAGGAAATAATGAAAGACCCACAAATTTGTGGTTGCATGGAGAGTTCCAAAGGTTTAATACACATAGTGTATTTTAGTTAACTTGCATCTCATACGTGGATGTCCATAAGTTCATTGTGTGAGTTTTCCCAAGCAATAGTGAACAGGAGAGACGAATGCACTTGGAGATCTGATTGAACATTGATGATATCAATGATTCAGGTCTGGCAACAAACACATAATCAACATAGCATATATAAATAAGGTTGGGAGTGGTACTGAAGGAAGAAGTTTATCTTCAAAGTGTTTTAAATATATGCTGGATTGGATTTTGCTGAGCGATAATCCCATGGGCCAACCATCTGTTGTATGAAAATATTTTCCATTGAATGTGGCAATAATATTGTCATTGAGCCAGATAAGAAAATCAGAGATAAATATGATGCTCTGTGGGTAATTGCTTTGTATGAATTCAGCTTTGACAATATTAATAGATAGTTTTTGATTAACGGAGTCATGTAATTCAGTGATGTCTAAAGAAGCAATTTTGTACTCTGGTTTTACCTTACAGTGTTTAACGTGAGAAATAAAGTTGAAAAAATACTTTATAGTAGAAGACCCATATTTGATATGGTCCGTTAATCATTGGTTGACCATTTTTGCAGTGTTGAAATAATGCATGCCTCCAAAATCCAACATAAGCCTAAGTGAAGAACTAAGTTTGCATAGCTTAAGGTTAGCAATCATTCTAGGCTGTATAGAAGAGGAGGTATATATTCTATAGTATTTGCTCTGTTACAGTGTTTACAGAGCAAGCCAGAAATGAATTGGTCTTTATTAAGTTTGATATTAAAGTTGAGGAGAGTGTTGAATTTTAATTTATTTGTTTGTAGATTCATTTTGTCATTATATTCGCTTTTTTTCATCAGTATGAATCTATTTCCTTTGTCTTCTTTAAAGCAAGTTATAGAGTTATCTGAAAGCAATTGCTTAGTGTTATTAATTTTAGACCTCCAATCATGATTAGCTGCATTGTTTGGTTTGTGCCTGATAGCCTTGACAAGTTTTGGGTGATACGTTTATCCTTATTAGGGTTGTCTAATAGGCCTGCCTCGATATCAGCATCAATTCCATTGCCCACCAACACATCTTGGTCCTAATTCAAACATTTAGATATTTTAATCTGCATAAAAATAGTAATCTTGTGAAAAGACAACATTTAACAGATGTATACAATGTTTTGCCTAAAGATTTGTGATGATGGTATATTAGATATAATATTTTGGACTATTTCCATTATCTGTTATTAAATGTTGAATGTATAGCAAATTTTAAACTTCATTTAAATTTTTCAAATGCAAACAACTTGTTAGTAATATCACACCAATAGATAACACAGATTAGTATTTACTCATTTTGAGCAGTATTATTCTCCACTCTTCTTCAGGTGTTGCCAGCTTGACCAGTGACAAGATTAACATAGGAGTTGAACTTACACCATTAAATTCTTGAATATTGAATTTCAAGACAAAACTTTAATCAACTGAGCTAATCTGTTTTGTCTATTTGTAAGTTATTACTAACAAGTTGTATTTGAAAAGTTTAAATAAAGTTTACAATTTTCTATACATTCAACATTTAATGATAGATGATGGAAATAGTCCAACATATATGTTTGTTTTATTTGATTATTTGATCTGTCAGGTCTAGCATACATTAGATGGATGGATTAAGGGCTAAAGATTTCTGGATTGAAACATGATCTCCATATTGTCAGTCTAATGTCTAAATCTTTGAAGACATGGATTCTGAAAATGATAAAATGATTAATTTGAAAGTATTGGTTGAATTAGAAAATATATTGAGATATCTTCATAATTATTTATTTTCTACAATAGTCTTTAGAAATTTAATGATCTATGTACATCCCAATGTATTTCATTTATTATAATCAGTGTTTATCATTTTATTTTCTCCTATAATTAATATATTAAGATTTAGAGTAGAATTTGAGTAATTTTTTTTGTCTGATTTATTGAAATTATCAGTTTTATTGTTATTAGTATGTATATGATTAACTAATATATTTAAATACTATTATCTTTAACCCAGTAATGATTGTTTTTTTATAATTATGTTTGTTTAGGGGTTTGTATATTATCATTTAAGGAGGTGGAAAAAGCCTTCCATACTTTATAGCAATAATTTATCCAGTGCAATTATTTGAATTGGGGTGGTTTTATTGCACAACATATTATTGATTTACATTTGGAATGGATTTTCCTTTGACAAGACTGTTGGTCTTTACTAGTTGGTTTTATAATGAAATATTATTTTATATAGCACTATGTTTTAATACTGTAATAGTGATATTAGCAATTAAGCCAATGCACACGCGCTTTAAAGATAAATTATAAATGAATACTCTCACTTTTTTTTTCAGACCCAAGATATAGTATTTTAGAAAGAATGGAATGAATCTGCCCATTCTTTCAACCCAAACATTTATGTATGGGCAAATCTTAAGCGTATGGAAATGAGAGTGTGAAGGTGTTAAACAATCACTTTAAATTACATTTGTTATGTTTGAACGAATGATGCCTGTTCTTTCTAAAATACTATATCTTGTGTCCAGAAAAAAAGTGAGAATATTCATTTATAATTTATCTTTAAAGTGCATGTGCATTGGCTTAATCGCTAATATCACTATTATAGATGGTTTTATGTTATAGGCTCATGACTATATCTTAAAATTTGCTTGTAATAGCAATTCCTTAAAACTGTGAAAAACAACATCAGAAAAAAAAAACCTCTTACATAAGTAATTAATGAAGAACTGGGCTTAATGTGTTACTTTTTATCTCAAAAGCAATCATAATTATTGTTGCATGTGTATGTAAAATCCACACCCCCAAGCCTTATTGAATAGGCAGTAGAGTATTGTGATATAGGATTTGAACATCTTTTCTTGTTACTCACTTGATACAATTTATTTTGATGAGCTTTTTTTTTAAAAAGTGATTACTAATATTATTATCTGTTATGAACACAATCTGATTTCATATCTCGATAAAAACTTGGATTTTTCCCCCCCCTGATAGCTGAAAATCTAGAATTGTTTTCAAGTAATTAATATATGACCAACCCAGTAAGACATCTAATTACTTATCAGTAAATACTTTAGGTTATTGTCATGTGGGAAATAAAGGCCTCATGTTAATCTTGATTGGTCAAAACAAAAGTATAATTGTAATATGATATTTGATACAATCTATATGACTGATGAGAGAAGTATCCAGAACAGACCCATAGGTGATATGGTGAGGCAGGTGTTGAATAAGAACAATTAAAATGAAGATTTTTTTTTTCAAGCAATTTTTATTAAATTAAGATCAGAAACATACCTAAAAAATAATCTTTTTAAAAAAAAAGTTTGATGACATATTTAGTATAAAGAATAATTTTTTTCATATTACATTCATTGCTTTGTTCACTAGACTGTTTTAAACTGGTTTTAAAAAACTTTATAATAATTTTAAGAAGGTCATTTTTTAAGCTTTGTCTCAGGCACAGAATTGATTGACCTGGCCCTGGAATTACCATTACTCCTCTCTGAGCTCAAAGTTTTAGATATATCAAATAAAACTCAAGACACCAATTACACAGACGTATGTAAAAAGAGTGAAGAAAAAAATACTTATATATTTATTAAAGCTAATTGCTTTATTTTACATCGGTCAGTCGATCATATTGACTTTTATATACTTATTAATATATTTGATAGAATATATTTTAGTATATAGTATTGTCATTTATTTTTAATTTGCTGAGCTGTGCAAAAACTTTCTTTTTTGCCATTTAGATAATAATATTGATGTTAAAGATTTTCAATAGATAGTGAAGAAAATTGTTAAGTCTTCAAGAAAAAAAAAAAACTAAAGAAAACAAAATTTCTTTATTTTATTTTCTTCAGTGAAAAATTGTTAAATTTGAAGAAGCACAATCCATTTCTTAATGACCATGTTCTTTTTAAATCTTTCATTTTCTTGTTGTTACACTATCTAATATTTATAAAAATATGAACGCTTGTAAAAATTGATTATTGAAGGGTATAATCTTTTTTATTTAGTTTAATAAATACTATTTGATAACTGAAATCGTTTACATTGCATATTCTTTATTCAGAAAATCCTAACAATGTCAATAGACATTGTTAGAAAGTTTATTGACATTTATTTATGTAATCATCATTCCACATATTTTGTAAAACTTTTTTATTGGTTTTTACTATGCAGTAAAAGTTTAAAAGTTTTTAAGATCAACACAATCAAAAGTTATATTTTTCTTTTAGTTTTTAATGGTATGATTTTAGCTAATAATTCTGTCAAATATAATATAGTCTATTTAATGTCTGTGTTAAGTTTAGGTGCCCAGTTTCTGTTTAGATATTAAGATCATATTTCAATAATTATGCCTGCATGGCTTAGGTCGTGGAGAATGGCCGATGTGAGACATGGATTACAGCTTATCTCTATCACTTTTACTAGCAGAACATTTTATGACCTCCTGGATGTTAAAGCATTCCTTTTACTAATACTTAATGTTAAGGGTCGTATGTTTTGGGATTGCTATTTCTTAACACAATTTTTAAACTGATGATGTCCACGTATACTGATTTGGAAGTCATCTTTCCAGCAGATCATAACATATTTGATTTGGGTTTTAAATTTTGAATTAGCTTTATTCACATTATACTGCTATTTTCAAATTTTTTTTTATAGTTTCCTTTGAATGCTTTGGAATTATAAAACCTACTTTTTTAGATTATCAAACAAACTTCATTTGTAGAATCAAATTTTATCATAAATACAATTATTGTTTTTTTTTTGTTTGTTTGTTTGTTGTCTTTGCTGATAAAATGTAACATAAATAATTTGTTTATTAAATTATGAGTATCGTATAAAAAGTGATAGATTGTTGGATTTCAGAGTTAAAGGATGTTGAACTGATTTTTAATGAAGTAAAATTGAACTATTGTGCTCATTATGCTACTATGGCATCAAATATCATATGATCTCAAAATTAATAAATCATATGATTACTTTATTATTTTTATTTTTTTTCCAGTTATTTACAGGTTTGATTTTTTTTTTTTAAGTCTTTTTTTACTTGTTTCAAATTTGAATTTGTAACTCATTTTCTTATTATATATATATTTAATTACACACACTAATTTTTTCTGTACAAAAAGATTGAAGTCACTCCATTTCCCTTTTTAAAATATATTGGTTATATTATATTAAATGTAAATAATTATAATTCACTTCTTTCATGCATTAAATACTGTATAATTTTTTTATATTCATGTTAAAAAGTCTGATTATTCAATAATCTTGTTCAGATAATTTTACTTATACACAGGCATGGAATTGCATAGGTTGAAATTACTAATTATCTGGTTAAAACTCTTAGTTTGTGAAGCATGCTATTGGTTGCAAGTGTGAATTTCGTCATTATTATTATTTAATGAGATTACGATCAAGTAAAACAACTAGATATGTTTATATCTAAAAAGCTAGAAGATTTAGGATTTTTTTTTTTTTTTTAAAGTTATATAAATTCTAATTATGATCAATTTTCACTATAAATGAAAGTAATAATTGATTGATTTTACTGTTAGTACCTAAAATATATCGTTGAAAGAATTAAAAGACTGAAGCAGAGTTGGGTTGGACATATTGCTAGAAGAGATGATAATAGATGGACAATTGAAATCTTAAACGGGATTCCAAGAGATTATAAATGACCCAGAAAGAGACCACATGTTTGATGGATGGATGAAATAAGAAAGTGTGAAGGGGTGATGTGGAGAAGAAAGGCTAGAGATCAGAGAAAATAGATTGAACTTGGAAAGACCTTTATCCTACAGAGAATTGATGATAATGGCTTACAAGGATGATGATCTAAAACATGATCAACCACAGTTTTATTTTATTCAAAGAAGGATAAGTAACTATTTTTGTATTTTATAATTTCAAGTATTTGTTCTTTATATGAAGTTGATGTTCACATATTTATTACTGGGTTATAATTTAATACCATTGTTATGGATAAATTATAATTCTTTAACAAAATCACATTCATGCAATATTTCATATTTAGATATAAAGCTTAAGATACTGGAAAAGCATAAACAATTCCCATAATGCATTTTGTTTGAACCCAGCTCATTTGGTGGCTCAAATTATTCACATATGTTAATTTCAATTTTTGTTATAATAATATTATCCAAATGCATTTCTGCTAAAATGATATTTGGATTTTAAATCGATAGAATAATTTATCTTACTATTTCATCTTTTTTTTTTTTGTTTCATTTATTTTTTTTTCCAGTATGATTTGTATTTGTAACAATTTTCTGCATTATTTATCTGAGCTTGGGAACATAACATAGTTCGGTCTTTTATATCATCAAAATATGTTTTTCTCAGTTTTATTTTGTAAGATGAATATTTTATTGTTTATATTAGAAATCCTCTTAATAAATGGTTCACATATACTGATTTTTTTCTCCCCATTGTGGATGTTTTAATTGTTCATGTTTTTTAGCACTTTTTTTTTTATTCATTATTCAGTTTAATTTAAAAATTCTTATTATTATCCATATTTTCATTTTTTCTATTTTGTCAATATTTATCTCTTCTCACGTCCATAAAGAACAATGATTTGTAATATAAATCTGGATATTTTATCATTCATAATTAATTCACATTTAAAATTAATATCTCAAGAAGCTATTGTTACAGAAAAGAGCTGAATACTAAATCCAGATAATATGCAATTAAACCCAAATTAACTTGTAAAATGTAAAATTACAGGCTTGACTATATCATTGCAATGTAAAAGTTTATCCAATATCAAGAAGATTAAATACTAGTCACCAAACTATTTATGATGGATTCGTTTTACTCTTTAGATAATAATAACTAAATCCTCACTTACTAATAAATAATAAATAATTTACTGATCTGGTTTTTGCATATAAAATTAATTTAAGGAATAGTGTATTTTTCCTTTTATCTTAAGTATTTTATTTTGAATGTCAATTTTAGTGAAGATAGCAAATAATTTTTGGGGGGTAAAAACTACAAATGTTATGATAATTTATCTACAACACTTTTTTTCATTTCCAATATTATCGAACCTTTTAATTAAGAGAATGCATTCTACAATATGCAAAACTTGGTTAACTGTATATTATTAAATACATTAGACTAAAGATTACCCACTTAATGAATAATATTTCTGTAGTGTTATTTTCAATTTTTACTATACCAAGGTATGAACTAGTTTCTATCCATTTTTAATACCTTGTGGAGGGATGTAATCATAAACATATTATGTGGCAAAGATGTATGATGCCCTAGATGCACATTTTCTGCTAAACCAGCTTTTACCAGTTAACCCTGAGCACAATCTCTTACACATTTTTATCATTGTTCATTATATACAGATAGCCAATTACTACAGCTTAAATTGAAAAATGTCAAACTTACTGTCCTCATAACTTTGACATTAACCATTAATAAATTAATAATATATTTATATCAGGTGGTTTGTGCCAAAAGTTTGAGGGTAGTAAACTTGACACTTATCAATAAAGCTATAATAATTGACATATATATATACGCTGAACAATGATATGGATATGTATAAAGATTGTGATTTGGGTCACTGGATGAGTGCTGGATCAGAATGAAATTTGCATTTTGGTGATCATACAGTTTTTTCACATCTTTGGCCATATGTTTTGTGATTGTATCACTCCACAAGATGTTAAAAGCAGATAGAAATCAGTCCCTACCTTGCATAAGGGTAGTGTAGTGAAAATTAAACTACAGAGATATTAATTAAATGTTTAACTGTCGACTGACTACATGAAAAAAAAATTCTAGGCCTGACTGGACTCAGAAAAAACTTCCCATGTTTTCCCCAGTTCATATTCAAACCGGGGTCTCAGGTTTGGCAAGCAGATATGCAACTATTGCTCTATTAGGTTTTTCTAGATCATAATAAATTTATGCATATATATTTTTTAAAAAATTAAACATTTGGAGGCAAAATTTTATTATTATTATTATTATTATTATTATTATTATTATTATTATTATTATTATTATTATTATTATTATTATTTTAAACAGTAACTTTTTAAAAACTTAACTTTTAAAGCTGTACTTAAAATCATTTGAAATAAAAATGATAAATATTATTCCCTTTGTAAAATATAGAAAAGAAAAATCAATAAGAAATGCCTCTCTCCCTAGAGATCATCATGAAATTGCCTGACTTTAAAGATAAATAATTCAGTATAAAATATGCAAAGGATATATTTGAATTTTTTTTTTTTTTATAAAAACAAAGTAATTTATAGAAAAACAAAATTGCCTATGTGTTTAGTAAACACATATATTGTTTGTATGTATTTTTATACATTAATGAAAGACTTGTAGTGTAGGTATTAGTATATCAATCTACTACACTTATGAATTATGGTTCACATTCAAGTGGAACTTGTAAACATTTTTCAGGTAATTAGCTCATAGTCAATCTAGCTATTCTTTCAATTATTGATGAGTTAATAGTTGTCTAAAAGAACCTTGTAGCATAATATCACAATCTAATTCTAATCTGGGATTGGTGAATTTTTGACATTTTGTTAGATATCCCAAAAACATGGGTAAAGTTCTCACCATCAACTAAATAAATAGTCAATAACCAACAACTAGCCAGACATTAGGAATAGATAAATGTGTATCTAACTGTTTATAGCTAGAGGGTAAAGATTAATCTGGATTGGTTAGATATATTTTAAGTTGCTGACTTTTAAAAATAAAAATGTGCTTGTTATATGAGCTTTTATACTAACAGTAAGATATCAAGCTCTTACAGGCCCTAAAACTGATGTATATATATATATTTAAATCGTTGTGAATGTTCTCATTAGTTTTCTTTTTTGTGGAAAAATACAATGGTTCTTGAAACTTTTATCTTTTGTCAGTATGATTCTTCCATTAAGTAAGCACATTATAAATTTGCAAAGAAAGACATGCATATTAAAATATGATTTTCTTCTTTTGGTGTCTTTAAATAAGGCTGTTTGATAACCAGAATTTCTTTGAACTTCTCCATCATAATGTTACACAGTTTTAAATAAGTTATCAATAGTTGTATCATTGATTCTAGTCTCAGATTAATACTGATAGCTGTTCTATTCATTATAAGTGCTAGTATTTAAGTACTATGGTATATGTTGTTATTGATTACCTCATAACTGCATAACAATTTTAGGACTTTTAAATCATAATTGTAGTTTTCTCTTCAAAAACCTCTCTGCAGCTGTAGGGCAAGGACTATTTATGAGTTTGTCTTTTATTTATAGCTAACCCTTATATCTATAGATGATAATGTTATCTAATCAGTATAATGAGCTATTTAATTTTCAAATTAACATTTATATATAAAGTTATGAACTTTGATTAATGTTCTGAATTAATCAGTTATCCTTTGTTTTCTTACATTTAACGTAAGACTTCAAACAATTTTTTTTCTCATTTGACTTGGTAATAGTTGTAGGGTCTAGTTTACCTTTACTCTGATTTTCTAAATTATATTCTTTGTCATTAGTTTTTTCCAAGATGTTTGTAGTCTTCTATGTTTATAGGTATTGCAATTTTTAATCTGTTGTTTTTTTGTAATATTTTCATGATCAAACCTAGCATTTTAATCTATCATTGAAAGCTTGTGACAATGTATAAAATGAAGGTGCATATTTAAAATGAAGATTGATGCCAGACAGATTTCACAGATTGGAAGTTGAGTAATTTTACAGAGATAGAAGCATTTTATATATACATTTTGGGGCATATTGACTTTGGATACTGCAAATACCAAGAATTTTGAAATTTTTTGAGTAATCAAAAAGGTTTTTTAGTTTTATTTGAGTTGTCCAAAATAATGCACTCATTATCTTCAATGTAAAAAACAGGCAAAACTCACTATACATATTGCCACACACACAGCAAGCTAGAGTAATTAATGGATGCCAGAAGGCTTGTGCATAAAATCCACATCTAGTGCCTACTCATTCCCAGATTAGTTTCTGGCTTGTAGCCTTCATCCATTAATTATTCTAGCTTGCTATGTGTGGCAATACATATAGTGAGTTGTGCCTGTTTTAAAACAGTTATTAAGAAGTGGTGGTCATGTGGTGTTTATTGGCTTATCTTCAACGTGTAGACATTAAAAACTGTATCATGATTTTTTCATTTTCAGAATAAATTTTAATTAATGTAATCAATAAATCTCAAATTAAAGCTGCAAATATGATGTAATTTATTCCCCAAAATCATGCCTACTAAAGATTATTGAACCTTCTAATAAATTGAATAATTTCCACATATTCTTTATATGCAGTCATATATAAATATGCAATATAATCAACTATATAATTAAATTGAAATAAATATATAAATTATTGTACTAATGACTATAACTAACCAGCCAATCAAATTAAGGGTAATATTTACTTATAATCTTTGATATCATATTAAATAACCAAGCAAACAGCTTCTTCAAGATGATAATTTCTTCATGATCTCAACATAAGTTGTCAGTTGCAAATAAATCATTGTATTAAAAATTCTCTAGAGGATAGCTAATTGCCAACTGATGAGTGACATTGAGTCATGAAACAATTGTTTTAGGAGTATTGTTTGGTGAGTTATTTTTAACATGATATCAAAGATTGCATAAGTATTATTAGTGACTTCATTAATTTGTTAGCTCATGTTGATAATAAGTTAATTTATATATCATTTTCAAGTCATTTCATTGCTTGAAACTTTTCTATTTATAGTTTAGAATATTAGTTGAACAACTGTTACAAATTTAATAATATATATACATACCCAGAAAGATCTTCAGGTATATTAATTAATTCATCTACTTGACATATCCATGATTTGGAGTTTGGATCTGGTTTTCATTTTCAAAGCAAATCTAGGATTGTTCTTACAGACTACCAGTTCACAGCCAACTTATCTATTCATTCAATTATTGCTCGGTAAATGGATACCAAGCTATTTTTACATCTAGAAGGTAAAATAAGGATAAATGTAATCTTTCCCTATATTGCATTTAATTAACCTAAATTTATCTCTTCTTCATTTTTGCTTAGAGGGTTACTGGAGAGCTCTTTGCAATAACTGCAATGGGCCATATATAGATTTGGACTTATACATACATATTCTCATATATAATTTGTCATAAATACTTTGACATGTTTCATTCTATTTTTTGTATGAATAAATTGTTATTATTGGAGAATATATTTCAGTAATATTTCAAGATTATTTCAAACATCTTTGTGGCCCAAGGAATATAGTCTTTTGAAATGTCATAAGTATTTAAACTCACATTTCAATATATTTATTTTAATTATTAAATTCGTTTTTTTTTTCTTCTAAATTTCACTTGAGTGGTTATTAAAGTGAAGTTTTAGTTCATTAAACTATTTTTTTTAATTAAAAAAATAATAATAATACCACAGTAGTTCCTGTAATTAAAATGTAATGAATATATGAATCATAGTGACACTTAGGTAGTGTTAATTGTTACTGATTTGAAAAGTTTTTATTTTTATAAATATGTATGTGTAAAATATATATTTGGCTCATTGGATTGCGGTAATTGTGATCAACAGACTGCTGACCTATTAAAAATGCTCTTGTAAACATTTAACCCAGCATTGTTAGTAGTGAATCCATGAGCTAAACCTTTCTGGTTCAATTTCTAATTGATGAATAAAAAGAGAGATTGAGAGAGGAAGGTTTGATTGATCACTTGAATGTAATAGCTGTGACCATTTGAAATATGGTACTTAAATGATATTTGACCTCATCAGAAATTGAGTATATCATAAATGAATAATCATCATCCAGTAAATAAATACAAAAAAATCATTTAATCTTGGTTCAAATCACTTTAGATTTTTACTTATTATGAATAGATCCTTCTGAGGGAAATTGACAAAAATGAATATCGCTAAACCTTTTAAAGTTTGAAATATGAGGGCCAATCTGTTTACAAGCCCATCTTTGATTGGTAATCTGTAGCTGTTTTGATTTGATTATTTATTCAGAACTTATATCATCATACATTCAAATTGCCTTCACCAAGAGATAATTGCTTCTATGGTGTAATGGTAGCTTATCTGCCCATCAAATCTATGACAGGTTTCAATCTGAATTAGAGATTCAGATTTAGGATTTTTTTTATTTTTTAGGAAGCATTCCTAATGCCAATCCTTCACTAGGATAATTACTTGGAAAAAAAAAATCACAATATTGATTGGTAAATGCTTATTTAGATATTTTTAATTAGAGGATAAAAAAAGGATGGAAAAATACCCAAAGTCTCTTCATCTAATTGGCAAGTCTAGTTGTTTTAGATGGCTTCAAGTCTAGTTGTTAATGCTTGCTTTTTCATCAGTCTTCTATAAGAGCTGATAAAGACATCATTCAGCTGAAGTGGGTTGCTTAAAGTCTATTTTATCTTTTTTGTTAACTGTATTCATCTTATATAGTGAGCAATAAAATATTTGTTGAATAGGAATCTTATAACAATTAACAACAAAATTTAAAAAATTGCTGGAGATGACAATTAGAAGAGGAAACTTGTGTCTTTACATTAATATAAAGAGTCAGGTGTGTATTTTACAAAACTTATCTTCACACACACAAACATTTATCACTGACATCTCAGCTTACATTAATTTGACTGTAACATTATACCATAAAGCCACTATGCAAATTTGGAGCCAAATCAACAAACAGAAAAATATCAAAATTATAATTAAAGGATGATTGAATGGGAGAATTGCAAATTTACATATGTACAAAAGATCTATTGTTATTAATAGCTAGGCACATGCTATTCTGGGTGCACTTCTGTTTAATGTCCAATGCTTTTAGTCAGCATGGGTATTGTAACTTTTAAAGGTCAAAAAGAGTTGCCACTATTCAGATTTCTTGAAATACTGAATGAATTGCATGATTAATTAAATTTAATTAATTGATTAATTTGTTGCTGAAGAGTCCAAATGAAGTTCAAGCACCAAAAATAGTATTTGAGTTGTAATCCATGGACTTTGACATCTAGAATCCACCACTCTATCATTGCTCTAAATTATGCAAGACATGAAATTTTATACAAGCATTTAACATATTTAATCTACTTGAATTATGGCACTAAAACTGATAGATAACAAATTTTTATTTTTTTTATCTTTTTCATTATCAATTTATAGATTAATGGATAAATCTTTATCTTTTTTTAAAACTTGTTTTTTGTATTCTTTCATATTGATTTGAATTGTTGGGCTAAACATTTTATTAAAGTATTGCAATAAACATTCCATTATACATATATAGTTAAATCAAATATTTCATTCTTTAACTTTGTCAAACCTTTATTATTATTAATTTTTTTTGTTTTGTTTTCTGTGATTGCTTTTAGCAACTTTATGCTCTGTGCTATATTGATTTGGAAATATAGTGTACAATCAATTGGAAACTCAGCACTTACCTAAGGAAAGTTTGCAGAGTACTTGAAAAACAATTTGGAATCAATTCTATTTGATCATTTCGTTTTGATAAAAGTATTTCTAATCTGGGATTTGTCATCTGCAATTTGACTGATTATAGTACAACTCAATCCTGCTATGATTATTTGGGATAGGAAGAGTTAAAAAATCTAATGGAATTTTTTAAATCTTTTTTTTTTCAAATGTTTTATTTTTATTTTTTCTATTCAGCAGTGATGAATTGATTTTTTTGTGGAGGAGGTGGGTGTGGGGTGATGTGAGAATCACCTTATTGCTACTGATTGGACTTGCTCTTTAGATTGAATTAAAGCTCAACAGAAGTTTTTTTAATTTTTCTATATAGTTGTTTCTGCAAATACATTTGTACATTCCATATGTAACCCGTTTTGCATCTTAGTGATGAAAAGGATTGTTAAAGTTTATTAAAAGGTAAGACAGTAGCTAATTACTCCAACAATTTACATATGTTGAGCTTTCTTAATGGAGGCAGGGTGAGGTGACTAGTCATTAGGGTTATACAGCTAAGTGATAATCATTGTCTATGGTGGTTTATCAGACTATTAACAAATTTTAGCATCTAAAGAAATATAGATGAAACTCCCTTCATCATGATGATGCCACACCAACAATAATAATGTATTATTGTTTGTTACAGATCCTACTGCCTAATTGTCAAGATTTCATTAGACAAAGACCAAAATATACATACACAAAACATATCCAAGTAAACCTATAATTTTTGTTTTTCTTAAATTTTGTAGTTTCATTATAGATGTACCAATTATATGTTAGAAAAGAACTTCTTTTCCATATGCATAAATAAATCTTTTTTATTATATTTTTTTAATAATTAGATATAAACTTTAAATTTAATAAATTTTATTACAATAATCCATTTTCTCAGTGCATGATAATTTCCATCATGTTTTTGACATTTATTTTTATTCAGGAACCATGATCTTATATCTAGAAATTAAAAAGTTTTCACATTATCTTACATACATTTCAAACATATAGTTTACACGTTGTAAAAAAAAAAAAAAAAATGCTAATAGAATTTCTATTTACTATTTTATGTTACTTAAATTGTCACAATCTTTTTTTTTTTTTTTTTTAATACGCTTACTTCATAGGTGTTTCTGTGTATAATTTAGTGCAGTGGTTGTATGATAGACTCAGAGCCTAAAGGTTACTGGATTACAGCTCAATTTGTCTGATTTTGATGCTCAAACGTCACATGACTTTTCAAATATTTAACTATTTGATTATCATTTTAATGTTTTTTTTTTTTTTTTCTAAAATTTTATTTTGACATTTTTCAGATTTGTTGATTTATCATATATTTTTCTTCTTTTTCTTTCCCTATTGTTTAATCTAAGAAAAGAAAATTAAAATTAACATTAGAAGTGGTTATACTAATATTAAAACTCTCTAGGAGGAGAAATGTGAATACTAAAGAATTAATTATTTTATAGAATACATTGTCAGTTAAGTCAATGTAATCTGACAAAATTAATTAACATTCATTAAACTTAACAATTGAATTTTTTTAACAAAATTTAATACATAATACATTTAAAATATAAATGCTTATTACAGAAACAGAATAAAAAAGGCACTATATATTGTCTTCCAAATATCTATTACAGATATAAAGACTTCTTATTTTATGCTCACCTCTCCATTAATATATATATATCATGTCGCAATCATATTTTTGCTTTACAATCAACTTATTGACATTCAGCTGACCATCAGAGGTCAACCTGATACCAACATGTTTCAGTTACTAATAGCTGAACACCCAATGATTAAATTGTATGCTATGTTGACTATGATTCTATTGCCTAGTTATCAATCTATTGCAAAATGAAGTTTACTCCAAGTTTAACCTGTTTTCTCCGGTGCATAAACTCTCTTTTCCACATCTCACCAACAGACTTTTTTACTGTATTCATCTTACATGTGGCCTCTTTCTAGATCTTCTACAACTTATTGGGGGATCCAGTCTAAGACTTCAACTTTCCATTTAAAATCATTTCTTTTAGCAATATGTCCAGTTCAAATCCATGTCTGAATTAATCAAATTCTTTCAGTGATGTGAGTGTTTGTTCTCTGATTTTTGATTTCTTCTTGTCATTCCTAACATACATTTTCATAACTCACTACATTAACAATAACATTCTTCGATTTGATTGAGAATTTTATGCATGAATTAATCAATGATCTCGAATGGTAATAATACAATTTAATTCCCACACCTAATTCTATATTTTGCCTTCTCTAGTGAAAATGGGATTCAAAACTGGAATCAGTATAATTATGCTAGTCTTTAACTTGTTTTTTTAATTAACAAATTTATTAATTTGAAAATTTAAAAAATTCTAAGATTTTGAACCCAAACCAATTACATTTTAACTTTAATGTAGAAAGTTATTGGGGGGAGGAGCCTGAAAATTTTGTAAAAATTTATAATTAGTTTCATTATGTATCGATTATAATCCTATTATTATTTTTTAAATTATCTAATCATGGTATAATTTTGAAACAAAAATGTTTAAAAACTTTTTATTATGCTAATTTGCAATAAATAGATATATTCAACAATAAATTGTTTAAATTCAGCTAATTTAATAGTTTTATCCAACCATTTGAACTATAGTGTCTCTCATTATTTTCTATAAGAACAATGTAGAAAAAAGTTACAGAAAATTGTAGTTCAAATGATTTGGTGAAGCTATTAAATTCCCTGAATTTGAAATGTATTATTTACTATATACAGTATAATAAAAAAATATATAACAGCTACTTTTAATATATATATATTAAAATACTTTAACAGTATATTGATAAAAAATCAAGTCATATGACCTAATTTTAATAAAGCTCCTATTTACAAATGTTATATATAGAGTAAGTTAAAAACAAACTTTTATGAAGCTTCAAAAATACCCTCAACCTCAGACCGCGGTTTCTGCCTCTAGCATCATCAGTGAGGTGCTAGGGAATAAAAATACTAGAACTAGTCCAGCATTTTATCAATGCCTAACTATTGAGAAGAAAATCTGAAACTTTCAGACATTTAAATGTCCAAAAATCCAGCTATCTAACTCAAATAGCCATATGTGACTGAACTAAGTTCAGATACACCATATATTAATAGCTCTAGCAATATATGGTGTATCTGAACTTAGTTCAGTCACATACGGCTATTTGAGTTAGATAGCTGGATTTTTGGACATTTAAATGTCTGAAAGTTTCAGATTTTCTTCTCAATAGTTAGGCATTGATAAAATGCTGGACTAGTTCTAGTATTTTTATTCCCTAGCACCTCACTGATGATGCTAGAGGCAGAAACCGCGGTCTGAGGTTGAGGGTATTTTTGAAGCTTCATAAGAGTTTGTTTTTAACTTACTCTATATATAACATTTAACAGTATAGTATGCTAAGCATGTTTTTTGACTAACTGGTAGTCATATTCATAGCCATAGTTGTTCAAGAAACTTGTGACTTTTATAAAAGAATAAACAAGAATAGGAATTTGCATAAAATTTGAATATAGATTGTAAATAAGTTAGTTTGAATGAATCACTTTTTAGAGAGGGGGGTCCAGGATTCTTTTTTGTTGATTGTGAGTATGTTGTTGGCAAAATGCCAGGCCTCTTTAATTTTATGTTTAGCATCTGGTTTTTTTTTTTTCAGAACAGAGAATGCTGGCAGATGTAGATTCAAAGCTTGTGACCATGTTTAAACTCATGTTCAAGGAAAATGGATTTACATTTGATATTAGTCTTAGCTCAATTATATTGGTAACTGTGCTGTGCAATTCTTGTAGATATATTGCCACATGATTCTATTTAATAAACTATATGACAGTTTGTATTATTGCATATAATTTTATATACAACTTGGGAATTCTCACTCTGGTAGCTTGTTTTTTGTATTGTTAATAAGGTGATTCAGGGTAGGAGGGTGTAAAGCCCAACTGTTTGTTTCAATGCAGATTTTGTTTATACAGTGGGTAACTCCAGGTGTGTGTGACAGTGATGTCAAGAGTTTTCATTGGCTTGGATAGGTATGTTCTAATTTTAGTGTAAAATCTTTTAATGTTTTGAATGAGGGGTTTATTCTTTATATCCGATGTTATGTACATCATTGATATATGTTTCAGTATTCTTTTTCATTCGGATTCGAATTTACAAAAATTATAGTTTCTGTATAAGAATGCTTTGAGGTGAGCAAATTTATGAGCTGTAGGTGCTAATGATTGAGGGGGTATAACCCCTCACACTTAGATGTAATTGACTAACATTTTATAATTTGAATACACTCATGCCGAATATATAGATCTAAACACTTTATCCCTTTTAGATTTTCATTTTCTATCATCCATTTTAATGAAGACATATGTATATAAAAGATCCTGCTGTATTTTCTTGATTTGCACCTCTGGGGCATAAATCAGGACATGAATAAATTAGTAGATAGCGCTCTGTATGTAATAATGAACTTAATTAAAATAGATGATTAACATATGATAAGGACATAAAATCATGAGCCAAAAAAGCTTTATATATAACTATTAATATATATTATAATAGCCGTCATATATGATATTTTTATGAGGGAAAAAACCCAGCATAATGGTCTTCGTTTTCCATTTTTGATGATGTTTAATATATGAACTTTTTTTTATGAATAAATAATTTAAACAAGAGCACGTGTCTATTCTAGCATTATCTATTGTGAACTTCAGCTATCATGAATACCTAATTGTAAACCAATTTAATCACCTATTTCAGACCAATTTCTGATTTTTGCCTATATCAATGAAAAACATATTTCCATTGATATAGGAAGTCAGAATTTGATTGGTCAGAAATTGTATTAACATCTGATAATTCTTGCTTGTAATAGATAGTGCTAGAGTCTAATGACATTGTATCGATAAATTATTATATAAGAAGTTATTTATTCTTAATCAAATCTTGATTGCTAAACAGAATGCAATGTTCAAGTTTCAATGCTTTCAGGAATCTTAAATGCAGCATTTTAACATAAGCTTTATGCTTCTTTTATTTCTATTATTTAATTAAACAGCGACAACTTAAAAAAAAAGTTGAAAGAAGTAATAATTATTCATTAATTAATGATTAAGTTAACTGAATAAGCATGCATTAAGTATTTTTATAAATAATGTTGAGAGATTTTTGTTTTATTACAATTATATAAAATGAAAAGGTAAAATAAAACTGAGAAGTAGTTTTATTTACCGTTTCATATTAACTTGAACTGTACAAGTTTGGTAGAATTAAATTATTTTTGGTAAGTTTTTATTGTTTACAGAGTTTTATTATCTTGCAAGCTTTATTCAACTTTATTGTTTTAAGTGAGATTTTTTCCAGTGCAGAAAAAAAGTAAATATTATTTATTGAGCAAATATATTATTTAATTATTTGAGAAGTAAATATTTATTCATTTATTTATAAATTGCTCAGAATTTCAATCAAAGAAAAATTATGATATTTGCTGATAATAATAACTTTGCTTAGAAGTTAGAGATGATAATTGTAAACTTTAAAAAAAAAAAGAATAAGCTAAATGTCTTAGAACCACTATCATTGCATAAATTAAGAAATCACTAAATATACACGCACACACATATATATATATCAAATTTTGGCTATCATCAAAACATATAAGGTTAATAAACTTGGTGATTTTAAATGTAGATTGTAAATATATTATGTAATCATATAATCATTTTTTTATTACACACTTTTTTGTCTTATGGTATAGTTAGATGTTTAAGCAATAATATTGGATTTTTGATGGTAGTAATCCATCTTTGCTTGTGATACAGTTTAAACCATTAAACTTTTTGATGCAGCTCTAAAATTGTGACAGATACCAAACTGCATAATGAGTGGGTCACTTCAATGGCAACTTATTATATTAAGCGTTATCTCTTTTAATACCTTACTACCTTGTTACTAATCTTTGAGAAGTGAATTTAGACTTACAGTATGGAGAAATAATATGTAAATGGTAAATATTGATGATAATTGATAATAATCAAGTAATTGTTATTGCTTGTTCATAATATTTGCATTGATTAGTTGTTTAACTTGCCTTCAGGCATAGAAATTAACATTAATAAAATATACATAAGGAATACTTTAAATAGTTGAGTTTTGAACATTGAACAATGTGGATTTCATCAAAGTATATTTATTGTAGTTTAAGAATTTATTTTCATTTTTAATAAACAATGCATTTTTTTATCTGTATATTATGAATCAAAGAATACATTTTGAAGTATGTTCTAATATTTACTCGCAATAAAATGAAAAATATTTAATGTCATTAACAAAGGAAGCAAAAAAAGTTTTTTGGAGATCATGTGATATTTGAGCAATTTTTCCAAATAAAACTTTAAAATATCTCCTGCTTCCAGAACTGGAGTTTATATTTATAATATGTGAGATTATTGCACAAGGAGGAGAGAATTTTTTTTTTAAACAAAAAATTGAAGCATTCTAATATGCATTCAATAATACCTAAGCAATTGAGCTGTTTATTAAATATAAATACTAAAAATTCTTATACATTTGTAAAACTAAAACACCTTTAAATAATTCAGTGTACAGCAAATACTTCACCAACAGCCTCTCATAATGAAACTGTGAAGATGTTTTTCAATTGTTTACAGATTTTTATCCATGTTTTATACTTCCTAACTGACAATGGGAAATATTCTTTTGCTGTCCAATTTTGAGAAGTTAGATGAGTTAGTCGTATGCTAGTTATCCAAAAGAAAATTTCTAAACTTATTAGAATTCAAAAGTGCTTTTTGAGTTTTACTTGGCTAGGATTTGAATCTTGCCAAAAGCATAACAGGTAAATATGCTATTTTTCATCTCAGAACCTATGTATAAATTACATTGTTTTACATACATATAATTTTTGTATTTTATAAACTACAAAAAATATGAAGGTGGGGAAAACAAGGTGATTTTAAATGATTGGAATATCATGGTAAAGGAAATCAAAAATTGATTTGGTTAAGGAAAAATAGATTTTCTTGCATTATTCAACTTTTATATTAGAATTCTTTCTTGTTATATGTATAAAACTTTGTGCTGCATTT
The DNA here is from genome assembly GCA_028023455.1 of Epiperipatus broadwayi. NCBI lineage: Eukaryota > Metazoa > Onychophora > Udeonychophora > Euonychophora > Peripatidae > Epiperipatus > Epiperipatus broadwayi. The sequence continues at coordinate 1,004,658 of JAQFVV010000049.1, read as the reverse complement.
ATTAGAATATCTTCTTGCAAGTCTGTGATCTAGAATTCAAATTCAAGCAGAATTAGAATTATTTTAAGGCTAGTGAGAATTTCTCAAATATGCAATTTTATTTTCTTGGGGGGGTCAGGTCAAATAGATCCACTTCAGCTAGCCACTTATTATTGTTCAATAAGTGGGTAGTTATTTAGCTAATTTTAGTTAGAAGGGAAAACCACTAAACTCTCTTCATCTGGCAATTAACTTGCATCTTGTTCACTCTTTTTCTACAGAGAGATGCTGGGGATTTTGGGAGCTTTTGCCCTTCATTAGCCTGGTTATAATCGTGTTGCCTATATATGTGATAGTGTGTGCCTGCATATCTGAATATTTAATAATAATTATTTTGTAATGGACAATCAAAAATGCATAATTGTAATTCTGATTTATTAAGTAACAGATATTTAATAAACATAAAAAAAAAAGTAATAGATATTTATTATTTAGTTTTATTTTTTCAAAAAGTACTTTAATAAAGAATATGTAAAATAATGTACTTTCTTTCTAAATTTTCACACAGACCGATTAAGAAAAAAAAAAATATAATAAAGAAACACACCTTGACATTTATTTGTGCTTTAACATCAGGTTGATTGATATATTGTTATTAATATAATACACGTGTGATATTTTGCATGTTTGATTGACTCACAAGGCAATTGATAATAGTTTATCTGAATTGTATACATACTGTAAAGCTATGCATTATTTTTTTCACATGTATGGCAGCCAAACAATGAATGTGAATTATATGGTAACTGGAAGTAACATCTCTAAATATTTTTATTATTATATATATATTTAAAAATTGTTTTATTTATTTGTAAAATTTTCTGAATGTTAAATACTTATAGAATTGGAGATTTTGTGTACAAAATACAAAAAGGGAAACTAGTTTATTACAATCTTATAAATGGAATGACTGGCAAATTATTGCTTGTTTAAATAGAGAACCCTACAAGGAAAGACAGTTTTCCTCAGCATAACTACTGGGCTGACATCAGTGGGGTTATTGATCCAGAAATCTTGAAGGAAAAGTCTGTTATGGTCAGTATAAATTTGCAATAAGCAATGACATTTGTAGATAATTTAGGAAAAGATATAGTTTAAGAATGTGAAAAATTAAAAGTTTTATCTAGACCGTCATATTTTTGATACCATTGTGCACCATCAAAAAGTATTTATTTGTTAGTAGTAACTTGAACAGATGCATGATGCTGATTGTTATTTTGGGTCATTGCTGGACACCTTCTTAGCTCATATTAATATTTTCGGTTGGAAATTGCGTTTGAATTTTCTCTTTTTTAAATAAAATGTTCAAACTTGAAAAGTAAATTAACACAGACTTTCAAGCACTCTTCAACTATCCACACTATCTCATATCACTGATACACATGATCACACACATGTAGAAATGATAAATAATCACCAGTATACGTATTTTGTGCTGAACCAGCATTCATCAGTTGGTCCAGATTATCATCTTCCGTACATATATGTAATCAGTTTCAGTTTATATTAAGAAAGCAAATCTTCATATGTTAATGGACAGGCTTCAATCTACTCCAACTTCCAACTCTTCAGCCATCCATAACATTGAAAATCTGATGATGGAAAGTCCAAATCTCATTCTGATGCCAATATTATTGCCATGCCCATGTTTACCTCAAGTTACTCTGATCCCTCATATATAGGATCGTATCCATTTAAATACATAAAAGAGGTATGGGCAGGATGCAGGCTTAATGGGTAATATTTGAAATACAGGCATTCTTCATATACCTACATCCTTCCTATCCCTCTTTTATGTAAATAATATTCTATACATGAAGAGTCAGAGTGACTTGAGATCAATATGGGCATGGTAATAATATTGGCATCAGAATGAGATTTGGGTTTTCCATAAGATTTTCAGAGGTATGGATGGCTGAAAAGTAGGAGGTTGGAGTAGATTGAAGCCTGTCCATTAATGTATGAAGATTTGCTTTCTTAATATAAACTGAGCACTGATTACATATATGGGTGGGAGATGATAATCTGGACCAACTGATGAATGCTGGCTCAGCACAAAATATGTATACTGGTGATTATTTATCTTTTCTACATGTGTATATCAGTGCTATGAGATAGTGTGGATAGTTGAAAAGTGCTTGAAAGTTTGTGTTCAAATCCCTTATATTTACAATTAAGTTCCACATGTATGAAGAATGCCTGTATTTCAAATATAATAGAAATAACTAAAAAAGTTTTTGAAGGCTCAAAAGTTTTTATATTTATAAAATTATTTTTAAATTTACTATCAATTAAAAAAAAATGTATAAATATTGAAATAATGGACTGATTCATTATTTTTAGATTTAATATTTGCTTTTTGTCTTATTTTTTTTTTTTTTGTAATTACTATAATTGATTTATTTGTAAAATCCATACTATTGCTTATTGCGTTTATTATTTTTTATCTTTCTTGCTTTTTGTGTTTTAATAATTATACATAATGAAAATTATACATTTAATAAGAAAACCTTTTTATTATCTGTTATACAATCATAATATTGAAGAAACATGTAATTATTAATTAATGGGTTATTAGCATAATTATTCAATTAGCAAAGCCTTTCATCTTTGTAGTTAGGGGAAACAAAAAAAAAGAGGCTGTTTACTAGTTCATTTGCTTTGAAAATAAGCATTTAATTGTATAGGTTAAGTTTATGGTTACTTGTTTAATACATGGTTCATATCTATTTAGCTAATCTTAAAAACTGAATGAAAGAATTTAAGCTGTTTTTTTTCTCTCAGTGATGAAAGCTTTTAGCCATCAAAAAGACAAAATACACAACAATTAAAAAAGGTTTACAAAGAGATAATTACATGGCAAAATGAAATTCAAGTACAATATGGTGATGGGGAAGGGAATAAATATGAAATGGGAAAGGGATGTAGAAAGGGTGTGTACTCCAGGCAAAGAAGAGTCATTGGTAAGGAGCAATGTCGATAGGTTGGTTGTCCTGGTGTATTGATAGGAGGATCCATGTGTGACATGAATTTTGAAGGAATAGCTATATGTTAAGGTTAAGTCTTTAGAGGTTTCAGGGATGAACAGAGATATTTCTGAGTAATGCTTAGATGCAGCAGACTGATTTTTGTCTTTTATAGATGAGTAATTTTAGTTTTTCCCGTTGTACTTGGAGTGGAGTTATGATTGGTTATGTTGTTCTTTTTTGGCATTTGTTCAAAGAATGTCTAGATTCAGCATTAATAAATTTATGATAATCCTCCTCTCTCAGAATGAAATAATTAGTGCATGGATATTGAGTTTCTTGGCTAAGAATATCCATTTATTAACCATATTTTTCATAATTAGCTCAATAGTCATTGGACAGAGTATTTGATTTTTTTTTACTATTTTTAGTTACAATAAAATTATCAGTTAACCGAAAAATCTTTTCAGATATTTTTTACATTTGAACCCCACTTTTTGAATATTTCAGACTAGCATACAAAACTTTACTTGTGATTTCTTTTAAGATTATATACGAATTATTTATTGGCTAATAATAATAATAAAAATTAAATGGGTTATTACTCAGAAGATCATAAGAAGTTTGTGCACTGGAAGTGACTGAATTGGAATCTATATAAGTACTTTAGCCCCAGAGGTTGATATATTATCATTGCATTAGTCTTTAGCTAATAATTATTTGTTAATTATTCTATCAGTGAATCACCTTGATCATATTAAATCCTTTCATTTTTCAATGGATTGATTATCAGATTTCATTATGTTTGAAGCAGATCATTGTGTAACATTATTAATTTATACACAATTAATATTATTTAATGTTATAAGATGTGTTTTACCTATAAATTTATCAATGAACACAAAAATATCAAACAGTTGTACAAATTATATAAATAATGTTAGAATTTCATTTCATTCATAAATAGTGCTAAACATGAATATATTATATATGTTAAATTTTCTACTGAAAATAGGTAGTAATTGACTAGGTAGTGCAGAGTACTATATCCATATACCTTGTCTTTCCATTTTTAAATTATCAGAATTTTTAACAATTGTATATATATATTCTTTTGTTTGAAAGTTAATTTTTGCTTTTATCATTATTCTTAGAATTTTTAGCAAATACATATCATCTTTTCAATGATTATTAAAAATTGTAAAATATATTTTCTGAAACTGTGTTACAAACATAATAAATATCTTCATGTAATATGATAGAAAATGGCTTATTTTTTAAATGAATTTGGACACTTTTGGCTTTTAAAGAAAATCTAATGGGACTATCTATTTTTCGGGATTACAACATTATTACGCTCTTATTTTGGAATGCTTGAGTCTGACTTATTTATATATAAATTTAAGTAGAGAAGAAGGTGGGTCCCATATTTTTCTCATGTTCTGGCTTGTGCTCTTGAATTGAGAGTTCCACATGCAGTCATTATTACATCTGATTGGCTGTCATATAAGCATTTTAAGGCATTTCTGTTAAAGGTTTTAGCCTTTCACATTATTATTAGATCATCTGCTAGCGCTTAATAAATTTAATATATTTACATTTGTTACTATCATTTCATTAAATTTGAAAATTGCTTCGTTGTAAATCGAAAGATTTTGTGTTGTTTATGTATATATAATATTTAGTGAATTAAATGTGAAGATGTTTTAAGCTTCACCCTCTTAATTCAAGATGCTTGAGTCTGGCTTATTTATGTATAAATTTAAGTAGAGAAGAAGGTAGATCATATCTTTTTCTCATGTTCTGGCTTGTGTTCTTGAATTGAGGGTTCCACATGCAGTCATTATTACATTTGATTGGCTGTCACATAAGCATTTTAAGGTGCTTCTGTCGAAGTCTTTAGCCTTTCCCGTTATTAACATTATGTTATATAAATGTTTAATATTAACTTATTGCAAATTTTATTACCAAAGAATAATGTTATATGAAAGTCACATTATATGTTAATTGTTATGTCCTCTTTATATATGTTTATGTTTGTGCTATAAATTGTATGATTAGTTGCACAGAAGGTCTTGATGTTCTAGCATCAAAATGATTAGTTAAGCATAACACATGAAAATAGTAAAATAAACTAGAGAATATTATAGCAAAATTATATTCGTAATGATAAAATACAAATTTTTAATATCAGGCACAATGATAGAAAACTGAATTCTCATATTCATAATACCATGGAGTCTGTTCTTTTACTTTGATTTGGTTGGAGCATAATTTAGATTCTGCTTTACACAAATATGTCAGTGTAAAGGAAAGCAAGATACGATTAACTAGTTTTGATACATTGGTGATATTCTTCTATTAAATTTGTCCAGAAATGGCAATTCCTTGTATTTTTGGTTTTTTTCTAAAAATCAGAATCATTAATTAAATCAATTAGATTTTCATAATCACTTATACAGAAGCTTATTGGTGTAGCTGTTACAGTGAATGGTTCTGAATGTAGTTAATTGGTCTCACTAGATTTTGGAAAACATCACAACATAGTTGAGTGTAAGTCATACAAGTGTTCTAAAATTATGTTGGAAACTTCATCTAATTTAGAATTTATTTCAGTTAAAATTTTATACAAGATGATAAATTATTTTGTTCAACTGTAGAAATCCATAATTGTAACTCCCTATCAAAAGACACAATTTTATCTTTTGGATTAAAAATTGTAAAAGCTTTCCCATTAATGGTAAGTTAATTTCACTCCATTTAATAAAATCATCTGGAAAAATACATGTCTCATCAATGATGAAGAATTTGTTAAAAATCAGTGAAATACTGTCCTAAATTAATTTGATGTGAAAAAAACCAATAACTCACTACGAAGTTCAAAAAGTCTCAATAGTGTTTTTCTTTTGGATAACCATTTCACTTCATTATATAATAAAAGTATAATACCTTCACTATTCATTTTATCAAACAAAATTTTAAATAATCTGGATTGAAGTGGTCAGAGTTTTATATAGGTGATAATTTTACAACCCCATCTAAGGTAGTTTTTAAATATCTCAAAAATTTTTTTTGTTACTAGTGTTTGCCTATGCAAAAGACAATGTGTTATTGTAGTTTTCATTGCTATTTGCAGAATGTATGTAATAACTCCATTTTTCTTACCATTGTTTGAGCACAACTATCAATACACTTCTCCCAACTGATTTCCTGATTGTAATGTAATTATTAATACAGTTGAATATATCTTCGTTGTAGTGAATATATCTTTGTTGGTAGCTTTTTCTTATAGATATTCACCCATGAGCATATCTTCAATACTATTATCAAATAAATAATGAACAAACACCAGTAGTACAGCAACCCTCTGATATCAGCACTTCCATTTGCAAATATATTCATTGCAAAGTCTAAGTCAATGATATAACTTTTTTCCTGTTGGCAGAACGATCTTCAATGTAGCATGATTTCAGTAGATTCTTTGTTTAATGTGCATGATACAATGTTTTATTTGAGGTTTTTAATGACTAGCTTTCCAATTCTATGCGCTTCATAGATTCTTTGTTTAATGTGCATGATACAATGTCTGTCACACAAGGTTTTTAATGACTAGCTTTCCAATTCTATGCGCTTCATCATGAAGTGCAATGCAGTAATTCATGCGAAAAGATGACTTTGTTGCATTTTCAATTTCAGCTATTATAATCATTCAAAATTTAAATTTTTCAATCAAATCAGATAGTCTCTAAAAATATTTTTCTCTATAATCAGTTCAGTTCATTTCATTTCTAAGTACCTACACGAGCCGGTGAACTGTTTACCATGCATCAGGATCATCTGTATTGCCAATACACATAAATCCCCAATTTAAATCAATTTCATTGTATTTTCATTTTAGTGCTCTTAGATGACATTTGCTTTTTAATACAAAATTTTGAGAAACCACAGTTTTTTCTCCAGCCATATACTTGTCTTCCATGTTTTAAAGTTCCTCTCTTTAAATAAGAAACCGTGGGTAATATTTGAATATTTAAATTCTGATATTAATCATAACTATAGCAGTAACAAAAAAAAAAAGTGTTATAAAAAAAACTGCATCACAGAAAAATAAATAAAAGAAAAGTACTAAAAGGTGTTTATAATATAAAAGCAATTGTAATAAAAATGATGTGATGAAACATTTAGTAACAGTTATGTAACTATATACATATATATATATTAATAAAAAGCCCTTTTCAGCATATGGTTTTCATGCCCTTTTCAAATGTTAATCATCTACTTATATTGTTAACTAATTATTGCAGATAGAACACCATCTAGTGTTCTGTAATGGAAGTAAAATAACCATAACAAAATATGTCAATGGCTCTAAAACCAAAAATGCTTTATATATTTATAATTAATATAATTATAAAGCTGTTGTAAATGATTTTTCTTGTTTATTGTAATTTATATGAAAGAGAATCATAATATATAATTAATATAATTATAAAGCTGTTGTAAATGATTTTTCTTGTTTATTGTAATTTATATGAAAGAGAAGCATAATGGGTTTTCATTATTTTCCATTTTTGATAAAATAATATAAAATGATTGAAATCTGCAATGCCACAATAAATATTTAATGTAATTGTAATTAGAAATAACTTGCAATTATTGTAAAAAAAATATAATAATAATAATAGCAAATGTTTAGTCACAAAATTTACATGAATCAGTTTAATTCTATTATAATAAATTGTCAAAAATGCTAATAAAGGCTTATAACAATAATTAACGTTCATATTTAAACAAAAGAATACAATGGTGTGTTTAATAAATAAGTATTGTCATGAATATTATCTGGTCAGTTGGCAAAGGTGATATCAGCTTACTTTAACAGATTGCTTTGCTAACAACTGTTGATGTTGTGGACTGTGTTGGGCACATGCAATTCACCCCTCCAGCATGTTTCAACTTGGCTCAGCATTTAAAATTATTTATAATTTTTCATGAAACTCTTAATTGGCTTTCTATTGAACATCCATCATTAGCTGAATTTATATGTATGAGAAACAGATGTCATGTGATTTTCCAGAACTGATTTCAGTATTGATGCATTGTCTGTTACAGTTATTAAATTGATTTTTGAGAATTGTCTCTTTAATTTCGCTCTTTCTTTAGAGGCTTTCTTCATATAATATTCTTATGTGATCTGAAGTTAAAATTTAATCCTAGAAGATTTTTTATGATCATTTAATATTGCTTTGGTAAATCCATTTAATAATGATTATGACCTAACTAATGAAAAGTATTTTTGTATAAATTATATATTATTATTTATTTGTATCATTATTAAAATTTGAAACTATATATAATGAAAAAATCCAATCTCTGAGTGATAAATTAGTATAGAATATCACTTGGTAAATATGCTTAAAGTTTTAAGATTTAAAAGTGGAACCAGATGAATGAAAGAGCATACTTAAGAGAGGCATCATTGAACAGTCCACTTTAAAAATGTCTATTTATAAAACATAAAAAATGTTGGGCAAACAAATAATAATAATAAAGCTCTTTAAATTGCTATATTGAGGAAGAATTTAAGGCAAGTAATATGTAATACAATAGTTAAAAATTTCATAAAAATGGAAATATATATAAACACATAGATTTTAATTTACATGTAAATATTTTTATCTGTTTTAAATTATAGAAAATAATTATATGGAACAAATGTAAACCAGATGTAGCCAAACTTTTGTCTCATATATAATGGAAATCTTTTATAATCTACTAAATGTTAATATCTTATAATAATTAGCCAGATGATATAATTTGAAGTATATACATATATTCAATATTATTTACATATATTATGTATGGATGTTTATATATATGTTTGTATGATAGATACTGAACATAAAATGGAAATTTGTTTACAAAAATGTGAGTATTCATACATATATAATTTGGAAGAAATATTTAAATATTTAACACTTTTTAATGCAACTATATGATAATAATTGGAAAAACAAAAATCAGATTCAGATTTTTGATGATAATAACACCATGTAAATCATCTTCACAGTGAACTAGGATTTGAAACTCCTATAAATAATCCATGAGTACTTTATAAGAAATACATAAAGTAGTAAATAATTTGGACATTTAGGATGGGAACTGAAAGAAGAGAAAGTGATTCTTTTATTGAAAAAAGAAATGAATGCGCAAAACAAATAAGAGTAAATTTTTAAGTAAACACTATTTTTGTTTTATTGGATCATGATATTCAACAATTATTCAGTTATGATTATATAAACCATATGGATTAAAGATCTAATAAATGAATAACCTATGAAAGTTCAACATTGTATTGAAAAAACAGAAATATTAAAATGTGTAATGTAAAGATAAAAGTAAATGAGTAACAGTAGTTTATAAAGAGAAAGATCTTTGTCAAAATTAAAACAAATTCACTATATAATTTTTGTATTGTGACAATACAAGTGAAAAAAGTTTATTTTTAATAACAATATAACATGTTTGCATGAAATATATAATTAAAAGTGAAATTAAAACTATTGAATAAAATTATATCAGTTGCCAAATTATATTAAGTTCCAGAAAAATAACAATAAATGTATTTATAGTGAATGAAGATTCAAACTTTTATAATACTAATATTAATGGTTAATTTGTATTATTATTGCAAATAAACTTGTCCATACCACAATAAATTGACGGCTTATATATGTAAGCAATGTTTTTGTATTAATGTTGCATCATATGGTGTATATATTTATTTATAATTAAGTGGAAATTGGGATTGATTAGCAAATTGTGATTATCATCATCTCAAACTTCTTAGGCCCTAGGTATATAATGTTTTCTTTACCCTATCTTTACCCTTTTATCTATTTTTTGTAAAAATGCTTGCCACTATTTTGATGCATTTTTACATCATTAAGATGCATAAAATTAACATTTTCTTTTATCATATGCTACACTATCATGCACATTATTATTTATTGAGTCGCATGACTTCAATCTGAATTTCATCTTTTATTGCTGTTGTTAGGTTTTGGGTATATTAATATAGTCAAACGGTAAGTGAATTCTTTATCACATTAATTGCTTCATATATTGGTATAATTCATTTTTTGGACTCAAGAGATACAAATTCAAAATGACCACATTTCATATATCTATATAAACATCTTGTTTATTATATAATCTCATTTTATTTTTTAAGTGAATTAAAAATAAGCAAATTTTACTTTTTTTAAGAAAAAAAAAATTTTTAAACAATTAATAGATATGTCTAATTTTTTAGTTTAATTTTTGCTCTGTTGCTATTATTAATGATAAATTGAGAATCTTCAGCCACAGTACTTTATAGATAATATTTACTAATCATGGAAATAATGACTGTTTTAGGCTTTCATTTTAAATTATGTTCATCCAGGGAAAAATATTTCAAAGCAATTACATCTGTAGTTTTACATGTGCATTTTATAATATCAAGATAATTACTACATGGTTTGCTTCAATACTAAAGTGGAAAACCAATTTGGAGTTCAAGCTTCAAGGATCGCAGTCCTGCTCTGTCATTTTCAATGCTTGGACTTCTTATGAATTTATAAGCAATGAATCATGTAATAATTATTATTACCATTACTATTCCTACTATAAGAATTTATTTTGATAAACTCTTATTATAAGAAATATCTATTTATTAAGAATTGATAGAAAGCAATAAAATAGTCTTGAAGATTTGATTACAAATGTTCTTCATCAAAAATCTTTTTTCTAACAGGTTGTTTAACATATATGTAGACTTCTTTGCCAATGCTGGGTTTAGAAATAGTAATGGAATAGTGTTTGGCAAGGCTAGTGACTTCTTGAAAATTTATCTAATATTAACATATCTCCTATAAAATAAAAACTTTTTGACAATACTTTTTTAATATTTTTTTCCCTATAAATTTTATACTTCAATATATATATGTATGATCATTTTCGACAAAGTTTCTATTATTTAAATTATTTCTAGTCCAGAAAATAAAAAAGAGGGAAAGGGTCTTATATATATATATACTAAGTTAAAACAGCTTTAACTAATGCTTCCTAGCAAAGGCTTCTTCAGATTTAGGAGATTGTGTATTTCTAGTTTTACATTTAACTAATAACTGCTATTAGTTACATATTTTCTAACCAATAATTGGATAGTTTGCTAAGTATTTGAAAAGAAAAAAGAAATCCCAAGTTTGGTTCCAGTTTTAACAGTAGATCATGTGGTATAAGCAAAATGCCGTAACCATTATACCATGAAATTATTTTATTATATACTACGACAATATATTCATCTAATTATCATCATTGGATTAATTTGATGTGAATTTTTTTCTTTTATTAAAAAAATCGTTGTTTTATTGGTTTTTTTTTATTTAATAAATAACAATAAAACAACGATTTTTTTTTTAAAAAAAAAAACTGTTCATTTCCTCACAAACTTTCATGTGCATGTACATTCTCATAGTAACTGTATTTGTTAGGCAAGAAATGTTCAAATAACGTTTATAGATGACAGCAGATTTTAAATAATTCTAAAAAAAAAAAAGGCAAGGTTTCAAATGAAATATAATTACGTTTCAAGTTAATGATTACAATAGTTGTACACTATACATATCACATATAGAATGATTTATAAATCACACTTCTGCAATCTTTCAATTTTTATTAGAAAACATTAAAATGAAAACAATTAGCTTTGTGTTTGGAATAATTTGAGTTGAGTTTCAATCTCTCTGACCTGGTAGTGGCATAACCTCCTCTTTTTGACAGGAGGAGACTGATCTTCTAAGACCTATAACTTAACTACAACTCTTTACCCAATTGAAAATACATGAGATATGCATTAGCTTGCCATGGTATTTGTAAGAAAAGGGGAAAATAAACTATTCTACTGAGTAAAAATAATGCATTTACTAGAGCTAATGGAGACATTGATGAATGCTTTGCAGGAGTTGACACTTAGATATTTTAGATCTTTCACTGTCTTTAGATAGAAAGCAAATTGAATATAGCTGATTTTAGCGAGTATTATAACACGTCCAGGTGTTAAACTCATTAAGTGAGTGAGCAAACTATTTAACTTTTTTTTGTTTTGTTCTAACTGCAGATTTTTTCCCTTTTTAAGTGCCTTTAGCTTTTGAAATTATGTTGGTATAATTTATTTATTACATATTTAAATAATAAGACTTCAAAATACAAAAGTAGTTAAATAATTAAAAAAGAATGGATATTTTACATTAAATTAAAATAAAAGAAGGCGTTAAAAGAAACATGGCATTTCTGCAAACATATCTTTATTTTTGATTGATGACTGAAAACAGTTTTGGAAAAAATGTCAACTACCATGCTCGTACAACGATGATGATGATAACATAAGTACAAGAGCATAGATACATATATTTATATCAACAAAATCATCACAGTCTAAAACTGTGGTAACTAAAGCTATTTATTAGTGGAGGGGGGGTGCACATTCTTACATCGTTTTTAGTATTTATTGATAATCAAGCTTGCAATAGACAGCTCTGAATTAAATAGTGAATATATGATCTTAAAACTCTTTATATGTTTATTATATTGGATTGAATCTATGAGGAATATATACAGCCCCCACGTGGTGAAAAGCGCCTTTGTGCAAAGTAAATTTTAGTTTATTTCTATAAAATAAACACGTTGAATAAAACACTATGCTAAAATAAAACATTGATGTTTAAAAAAATAATTTTTGAAACAATAATTAAATAATATCTCAAAATAAAAATATTAATCAAACAATTCATTCAGTATACTGAATGTTTTTATTTAAATAATTAGAGGAATTTGAACTTAAGATTTTTCGGTCTATTTCGTCCTCTACTTCATCTCAAACGACCACATTAAACATAGGATTTTTCAGTTTATATTCGTTCTCTAATAAAACACACATCACCACATACATGTGAAAAAATATAGATGTATGTTGTCATGTATGTCAGTTGTTTGAGATGGAGTAAAGGACGAATATAGATGGAAGAATCCTAAATTCAAACCCTCTAGTTACTTAAATATTTATTTAGTAAATTTTACATTTTTAATTTTTTTTTCTTTCAAAAGTTTTAATATTACTTTTTGGATAATTCCGTGAAAATGCTATACAGATAGGAAATATCTGTAAATAAGACAATTTTTTAAATATCTAAGTGTTTTTATTATATTTAAAAGAACTTTCAACGCGACAGATACCCACGAAGCCATGACATTGCTCCCTCCTCCTTCTTGGACCAGCTCTGATATTATTTAAGTAATAAAATAATATATGTTATTTATCAAATGTTATGTACATCTAGAATATGATTCTTTGGAATGCTTCACGTCTGAGCTTATTCACATTTTCTATTATCAAAATTATATTCCTTTAATGATAATTACACTATTATTTAATTTTTATATATGGTGTTATTCCACTATTGGTGTTTTGGGATTAGCGCTGCTGTAATGTGATTATCTGGACATAATTATTCTAACTCTGTGAATATATTTTCATTGCTTGTGAAGTAACAATTTATTATATATATATAGTCAGATATTTTAAATTTTTATACTTATATTTTTATTGCTTATATAACTTTTATATTTTATTAGGACATCAAACTATTTCAATTTTAAATAACATGTTTGATAAATTCTTACATCTCACGAGCACCTTCTTGTTAAATTAAATGTTCTTTGCTTTAAAAATCCATTCATTATTTTTAATTCCCACAAAGCTTGTTTACATTTAATATTAACAAAAATAGTTTCACTTGTTTTTGTTCAATAATAAAATCTTTACGCTATTATTTAATTTTTTTATATCCATTATTAATAGCTATAATTTATTATATATATTGTAACCGGACCAACATCACACAACCTTATTACTTCATTTGTATTTATTTCCTGATGAGCATGTTGCAGGAAGGAACTATCAATTGGCATTCCCCAATGCAGATGTTAACCCCTCCTACAACAATATTTCCTGCTCATCAGAGGATGTAGCACCATAGAGGCTGGAAGCATCTAGACATTTATATGTTTGGTTTTCCAAACAGCACCACTAGAGTTTCTTCTCACTACAACCTGATTTACCTGGGTCTAGTTATGCCAGACGTAGCTCAGGAGGCATGAGATTCTTGTGAATCAGTGCAATGAATAACGAGTGATGCAATAAAAACAAAATAGAATTGAACAACTGGAACCAAAATTAATTTTAAATAACAATTTTATTTAATAACAATTAATATGTAAGTCCCTCTAATATATTTTCTATGATGAGGAGAAGAGTAAAAGAATACATTTCAAGTACATTATCCAAGCAAAAATTCATTTTTCAGATCATATGCTGAGAAGAAGATTACAGATACATTTCAAATAGATTGTCTAAGTAAAACTCACTTTTCAGTTCAGGTAATGAGAAGAAGATTACAGATACATTTCCAATAGATTGTCCAAGCAAAAATTCTTGAACATTTATTCCGGGGTTTTTAGAAGTATTTTACGCAGTACACATGTATAATTTATACGCACATACTTATTGACTAGTAATTTTAAGTCCATAGAATCATTGAAAATAGATCTATGTATGATATTAATAAACAAATGTTTTAACCATTTATTCCAGGGTTTTTGGAAGTATTTTAAGCAGTACACATATATAATTTATACGCACATACTTATTGACTAGTAATTTTAAGTCCATAGAATCATTGGAAATAGATATACGTATGATATTAATAAACAAATGTTTTACCCATTTATTCCGGGGTTTTTGGAAGTATTTTAAGCAGTACACATATACATAATTTATAAAATAATTAGCATTTAATCAATGAAATACATGTGAGTGTTTTAATTAAACAATACTATTTTCGTTTCTTGTGTGTTTTCAATTAAGGGAAAGCAAAAAAAAAACATCATCGACTTTTGACCAAGTTAATATCTTTTGCAACGAAAAAAATTTTTTTCTTATAAATACATATACGTATCGAATATTTATGAAATTGTTACTTTATCTTATCCATTTCTTCCTTCACTTCTAGTAGCATGCTAATGCCTTCACAAAACAAAAAGGGCGTTGTATTTAAGCTGAACGGCATTGGTATTTTTCATGATGTTGAAACAGGCAAGAATGGAGGTTCACGGTGCGGAGAAAAAGAGAAAACCAAGGGATTATCCTTCCATAGTTATGATTTCCATATTAATTCTTTCCTTTTTCATCATTAATGGTGACTGTAAATATTATCTTCTAAGATTATGATGATCAGCTGTTAGTTAAATAGTGAAGTAACCGATAAAAACTGAATTTTTCACTATTCACTTTTCTTACAACGAATGACTGAACGAAAGAACGAATGCTCTTAGCTTCCACTCCACTATTTATGCACTGATCTCTGGATTGACTAAACAGCTCAGCCCACTATATTTTATTTGTTGCAGCTTTCATTTAAGCCCGTGTGCCTGTTTTTTTCTTCATGATTGGATAATATTTTTTGCGGGGCAGATAAGAAACCATATGAATTAAGTCATGTTTTCAAATTAGTTAGCTTGGCCCCAAGCTATTCTCACACTTTCTTCGACAACATCATTCCAAAATTTAAAAATATATTTTTAACAAAATGCCATTAGATCATAATTTGAAATGAAGGAAGGTTTATCATTTTTTTTTTTTTTTTAATTCTAGAAAATAGTGATTTTCTTGTACAGTCATAAATGAAACTTTTGCTGTATTTTTATAAAAAAATATACTATCGACTTTTTTTATACATTTGCTGTTTTTTAAGGTGGGAGGGTAAAGTAGTTTTTAGAATACATGCACAAATGAAACAAGCATGCTTGTTTCATTACCCCCCCCCCAATTTTGGGATGAAATCGCCTAGAAGTACGATTTTATTCCACATATTATACACTTCATCTCTCATTACTGTGTCTCTTCTGATTTTAGATGTGCTGATGAAATAGGTAAGATGAGCTGGAAAAGTGAATACATGAACTGTAGCCTCCAATGCCAGAATAAGTAGATGGCCAAGCACAAACTACTAGTACACACTGCCCATGATGTCATGAGAAAATACCTCATTTTTAAGCATTACCTCTCTTGTACCTAGAAGGATCATCCACAAAGAGTAGGAGCCAGAAAAAAAAACAATTTGGCACTGAACCAACCCTGCTCAACTTCTGTGAGTCTTAAGGGTTTATTCATTTGGTCTATTCA
Organism: Epiperipatus broadwayi; assembly: GCA_028023455.1. Lineage (NCBI taxonomy): Eukaryota > Metazoa > Onychophora > Udeonychophora > Euonychophora > Peripatidae > Epiperipatus > Epiperipatus broadwayi. The sequence goes on along the minus strand of JAQFVV010000049.1, from coordinate 988,368 downwards.
TGAGAGCAAGGCCTATACCTGAGGCCTATATATACACACTGCTGGACTACTCTCAGAGCACAACATCCAGGTCTGGATAGTGCCGAGCATATACTTTGGAGCATCACAACACAACGCATCCAAGCAGCTCTGCTCAATCATCCACCCACCTCAACATGAAAAACACAAGTCCATGCATCACTACATCACACTCACAAACTTTTTCCATCAGCTATCTCTATTTTATTATTCTGAATTATAACTATAACCCGGTTTAGGAGACTGAGGATCATGATCAGTTCTCCTATAATACTCTTCTGAATCATGAGGTGACACACTTCTGGATCGTCTGTTTGTTGGGAGTTTCTCATGCCCAACATCACTGTGGTGGCTTACTTCTTCACTTCCATATTTTCTTTGGAGATCCTTATTACTGTTTGATCTTCTAATTACATGGGTCCAGTATGGACCATGAACACCATCTGTGGATTTTCTTCTGTTCCTCTTCCATGGTGGTACTTCATTTTTAGAAATACATAAAAGTTTATTTTTAAATGGTTCTTCTGCCATAGTAATTATTATTTTTGTATTTATAAAAGTTTCTTGCTGCTTAATTTTTTTCGCACTTATAAATCCTGAGTTTTCAGATTCCTTTTTGGTGTCTTTTCCTACATCAGCCAATATATTTTTAATAACTGTCTTTATATATTTTTTTTCTGTACTCAATTTCTGATTTGAGTTTATTGGGCTTTTGTTTATGTTTTCTATATATGGCTGAAAACTAACACACTTTTCTTTCAGATTTATGGTTTCTTTTTCTATCTCTGTTACTATTTCAGAGCATATATTGGACAATTTTTCTGAATTATTTTCTTCTATAGTGGATAGTTCCTTAGTTATATGAGAATTAAGTTTTTGATTATGTTCATTTTCATGTTTTTCATCTTCTTGCAGATCAGAAGATTTTAATTTTGCTTTATTAGATTCATTTTCATCCATTTGAAACTCTTTTACTGTGTTTGATACTATTTCAGTCTCAGATTCCGTATATACTGTTTCTTTCTTTTCAATTTTAGAGATATATTCCACAATCAGAAGTTTTCCTGAAGATGGACTGACAATTTTGAGATCACCCTTTGTAATTTCAATTTCTTCCTTTTTAACAATCTCAAATTTTGCTTCATCAGTAATAGGATATTCAATTTGTGATTCTTTTAAAATATCTTCGGTTGGAAATTCCAAAGTTTCTTCCGCATCCGATTTTTTATACTGAGTTATTTCTTTTATTGACTGGTTGAACTTTTCATTTTGGGTTTCAATTATTTCTGTGATTTGTTTTTCTATTCTTTGGTTTGCTTCTATTGCTTGCTTCTTATCTTCTTCTCTTTGTTCATCTCTTTTTTTGTCTTCTTCTTCTTCTTGTTGTTTTTCTCTTTGTCTACATTCTTCTTCTCTTTGTTTACGGTCTTCTTCTCTTTGGTTATCTCTTTGTCTACAATCCTCTTCTCTTTGTCTACGCTCTTTTTCTATTCGTTGTTTCACCATATCGAATAGCTGCCTTAACATGGCTTTCTTTTCTGTTTCCTGAGTTTCTATGTTCACCATTTTTCCTTTGTTTTCTGGCTTAGTAAGCTTCTCTCTCCATCCACACCATGATTTAACTCCATCTTCTTTGAAATACCTGTTTTATTCTCTATGCCATTCATTTTTGTGTTGTTTTTCTTTTAAACTTTTATTTTTCCACCCTTCTTGAGTAAATCACATCACTGTATCATATGCACTGTTCATATCACAGAATCGGACCAATATACAACCCTTTTATTACTTCAGTTGTAACAATTTCCTGATGAGCATGCTGCAGGAAGGAACTATCGATTGGTATTCCCCAATGCAGATGTTAACCCCCCCTACAACAATATTTCCTGCTCATCAGAGGATGTAGCACCATAGACTCTGGAAGCAGCTAGACGTTTATATGTTTGGTTTTCCACGGCGCCACTAGAGTTCCATCTCACTACAACCTGATTTACCTGGGTCTAGTTATGCCATACGTAGCTCAGGAGGCATGAGATTATCATGAACTTTATTAAAATGAATTGCAAATGAACTGTTGATCAACAAACTGCTTCTAACCTTTTCATAAATGAAATGAAAATGAGTCATCACCTGGATAGGAATGAACTTTATTAGAACTTGCAAATTAATTGTTATTAAATAAAATTATGTTACTAAAAATTAAATTTAGTTATCCAGTTGTCCAATTCTATTTTGTTTTTATTGCATCACTCATCATTCATTGCACTTGTTCATGAGAATCTCATGCCTCCTGAGCTATGTCTGGCATAACTAGACCCAGGTAAGTCAGTTTGTAGTGAGATGGAACTCTAGTGGCGCCATTTGGAAAACCAAACATATAAACATCTAGATGCTTCCAGCCTCTATGGTGCTACATCCTCTGATGAGCAGGAAATATTGTTGTAGGGGGGGGGGTTAACATCTGCATTGGGGAATACCAATCAATAGTTCCTTCCTGCAACATGCTCATCAGGAAATTGTTACAACTGAATTAATAAAAGGGTTGTATATTGTTCCGGTTACAATATATAATTTGATATTTTAAATGTTCATACTTACATTATGTATTGATCTCATAACTTTAATATTTTATTAGGATCACCAAAATAGGTCAATTTTAAATAACATGACCAATAAAACTCTACACCCCATTCATACTTTCTTGTTAAAATGTTCTTTGTTTTAAAAAACCTTTTGTTATTATTAATTCACATAAAACTTGTTTATATTTTCTCTTAACAAAAATAATTTCATTTATTTTGGTTCAGTAAAAAATATTTACCATTAAGCATCACATGATCACTATCTCTTAATACTAGCACATATTTGTTTATAAACAAAGCAAAACTCTCCATACAGTATTGCCACCCTGTACCAACCAGAGTAATCAATGAATGCCAGAAGGCTTGTGCATAAAATCCCTATCTAATGCCTACTCATCCAATATCCCCAGACTAGTTTCTGGCTTATGGCCATCATCAGTGAGGATTGCATTAGATCCTAAGATCTAGGTGCAGTGCTCTCAGATCCAAAGCTCCTCACTGATGATGGCCATAAGCCAGAAACTAGTCTGGGGATATTGGATGAGTAGGCATTAGATAGGGATTTTATGCACATGCCTTCTGGCATTCATTGATTACTCTGGTTGGCACAGGGTGGCAATACTGTATGGAGAGTTTTGCTTTATTTATAAAAAATATTTACTTCCTATATTATTTTATTTTTTAATGCTTATTTATAACTGTTATATTATACTTTATTATATAGTTTGACAATTGGGATTTAGTTAGGAAAAAAATTAAATTTTCTTTCTTAGATTGTTTATTCAATATATTTTTAGAAGCCATTAAAATGCTTTGCACTTTATTTTGTTTATTTATAGGTTATGCTGAAAATCAAACTCTTGGGTTTTCTACTGAATAGATTTTTTAGGCTATATCTATAGTACAATCATGTATGGGTTTTATTATAATAAGAAAATTTCACTAAATAATATTATCATGAAATTTGTTAAGAATTAAATATTTACATGTGCAAAACAAAAGCTGTTTAGTTAAATGTGTAAAAAAGATAATATGGCATAATTAAAAAAAGAGAGAAGAAATCTATTGTCATTTAAAAACTTTCCACAAGCCACTTAGTGGAATTGATTTAAGGACCTCACATTTAAAAAACAGATACTCTACCATTAAGCTAAACTGTCTGATATATACAAACTCTGCAAAGTGTCATTCATAAATTTAATTTCCTTACGTGCAATATTACTATAATTATGAGGTAATATTTTTAAAGTAATTTTTTAATATAAAATGTTAATAGTAATATATTACTTTTTATATAAATTAGTGCTTGAGAAATGTCAATATATTTTCATTTATATATAAATTTTATTAATTATCATGATAAAAAGGTATTAACCTGTTCAGTTTTGTGCAGAGGTAGAGTATGTATGAAGTATATTTTGTGCCTTGAGCAATTTTTACAATGTCTAAGTAAAAAAAAAAAAGTATTTATATTTAAATTTAAAATATTTATAATCAGAATGTGTTTCTAACAATAAAGTGATTCAGAAATTTAAACATTTTCATATAAGTTTTATTAATAATCGTGACAAAATGGCTTGGCCTGTTTGGTTTAGCATAATGATAAGAATAAATATGTAGTATATTTCAAGTCTCAGAATTCAAAGCTTGGGCAATTGTCACAATAAGTAAAAAAGTATTCCTCTCTTATTTAAATAAAACATATTTACACTCAGGGCATATTTCCAACAGTGAGGTAATTCAAAAATACAAACCTTTTTATTTACATATAAATTTTATAATTTTCTTAGTGTCTATTTCTCCCCCATGATGAAGCATCACGCGGCAGCCTGGATATATATATATTATGATAGTTGTCATTTATGTACTGATAAGAAAGTCATCTGTTAATTTACAAATATTCATTAAGGATCTGATTAAATGACATCATATCATAGCTTCATTTATAATGATTATATTAAATTGATTCCTGAAGTGATTCTTTCATTACTGAAAATTACATACGATGAAGTATTACCTTCACTTCATAATATTCTAATTCCATTCTGATTAACATTTTGATATATTCTTAGCCTAGAGCATAAGCACACTTAGAGATATAAAGAGCTTAAATGAGAATGGTGCAAACATTTCATATAATTTTAAATAACAAAAATAAATAATTTTTTAAAACAATTTGATTAATTAAGAATGACCCATGATTATATGCACACATGCAACCATGAATTGGTATTTTCAGCAAAAACTAATTTATAAGAGACTGGATTGATCAGTCTTTAGTAACCAAATATCTTGCTGACACCTAGTTCTTTATACATTAACTGTCATATATATATTTCATGGTAATTGAAAAGAGCCAAGTATTTGAATACAACCATAGCATTTGAATCATAATGGGAGAGAGAAAATATTATAAATTAAAAAAATTACATATTGGGAACATGGATAGTATATTTCTGCATGTCCTCAGTAAATACTACTGAAAGGCATCTTCATAAAAATTTTTTTTTACATCATGTCTAGGATAAAATTATTGCTGAAAAGAATGTTTTTTAATTATATGTCTTATGTGAAAAATGAATGATGGTAAATGAATGTGAATGGATGTATTCTCAAACCTCTTCTTTATGAAAAATAGATTTTCCTAATGCTAATTACCGGTTATCTGTTTTCTTAGAGTTTCTTTATAAATAGATTATCAAATAATTCCTTAAGTATAAAACTTAATAAATTATAATTAATAATAATAATTATTTTTTAACTGACCTTTTTTTCATTATTTAATTATAGACAAAACGAGCTTTTTCATCAAGTCTTTTTTTTTTTTTAAATGCAAGATGAAATTTTTATATTTAGTTATAAGTTTTTGAATTTCATATTTTTATTTTTAATTTTCTTAAATATAGATTTATATATTTTTCTTTTTATCCAAAAATATAACATTTTAAACTAAAAATATATTTCCAAATTAAAAGTACATCAACACAGGATTCTGGTAGAAACTGAAATACAAGTGTATGTATTAAATATTATATGCTTTTATATATATATAGGCATTTATTAATTACAAAATTATTGTTGTTAAAAATATTTTATTCCTTTCAAAATTCAAAATATTTCATGCTGATATGTAATGTCACTAGTAAGATATCATTTGTTTAATTTAAGGTCTTCGGTTATTTTTATTTAGTTATTTATTGTTTTCAATTATTTTGTATTAAGTTTTTTTAAAACTCTATCGAACCGTTTATGATTTTGAATAATCCATTATTGGAGGAGTTTGTATTGCCACGACATATTGGCATACACTTTTCCTTAACGCCGACACATATTTTTATGCATATATATGCAGTAGTAATTATCTGAAAAATATATGCCCTATGAAAACAGTCTATATTTATAATGACTATTACCAAAGCAGTGACTATTTTTATTGTGGCTTTGAGATTTGCAAATCCTTATTTTCAGAAAGTCATCCGTAATGGCTATAAAATTACTTTATTTAAAAAATAAAAAAAAAGAATTTTTTGACACTCAACAGAGATATAAGATGGTGTATTGTAATCACAATTAATCTTAACAAAAAATTAAAAGAGCTGTTTATCTGTAAACGAAATAATATATTTATTTTACTTCATATAAAGTCTTTACTTTTCTTTCTTCATTATACTGCACAATTATGTGAACTAATTAAATGCATCGATTTTGACATGAACATCTGTTAACTTGGACAAAGAAATTGATGTTTACAGTAAAACATTAGGAAATATATCAACTATTTTTAAATTTTTAATAAAAATACTTGTACAATATATTTAAGAAAAAATGCATATAATATATACATACGTTTTATTGTTTTTTTTTTTTTCAAGGGGAATTATTGGAACAAAATAACGCATTTATTTGCTATGTTTACAACCTAAATTCAAATATGTGTTAGGTAAACTTCAGTTTTTTCCCTACCTCATATCTAACCTAGCTAACTATCTAATATTGATCTGTAAATGGGTGTCTAACTGTTCTAATCTAGAGGATGAAATAAGAATAAAAATTGCTCAAAGCTATCATCTCTGCTTCATTAGTATATCTACTATGTTATACTTTCTTTTTCATCATTTAACTAAAAGGAACTGCTAGAAAAGCCTTTGTTTTGTAGGGTACTGCTTAAGGAGGGCTTTACTTTTTTTTTGCTTGCTTTTTTATTTTATGTCATTTTAAGCAGTAGTCACAAAAACATGAAAGTAATCTTGCAAACACTATAAAAAAATTATTGTAAATTGTTGGCTAAATATTAAAATTTAATTCAGTTTTTAAATGAATTTCTAAAACATAGATGTGTTAAAAATATTGAACAAGTCAGCTAAATGGCTTTTCACCCCCCCCCACCCCAATAAATGTTATTATTTACAAAATGATTTCTTTCTTGCAACTTGTTCACCACAGTGTATTTCTGTAACTTGTTCACCACAGTGTATTCTTGTGATCTATACCTGTTTACTCTAATCGATATATTTTGCTTTTGATCTTTGCTTGTTAATCCTAACACACTATTCAGCTATGGTATTTTGCTATTTTGAAATATGCTAATTTAATAACACATGGCCAGAAAAAAAAAAGGAAAATGTAAAAATTAGAAATTTATAACTTTTGCATGCATATTAGATTGCTTGCCAATATAGTAGCAGCAATTTTTTTGCTTCATTGTCATAATTGAAATAGCCACATATTTGTATTCATGAAAATATACTATTGCTGTGAATTTTAAAAATTAAATTTTTATTTAAAATGATCCAGCAGGAAATTAATGATAGTTTTAATTGTTCCGAGCCTAAAAGAATTGAAGTATTTTTTTTATGTAATAAAATAAAAAATGATTGATTTAGTTTTGAAAGAAATGAAATTATGAGATGGTGTCTGCTGTGAAGTTAATACAATGAATTGTCAGCAAAATAGTAATAAAGGAAAAAGAAATTCTTACTAATATTACTTGGATTTCTGAGACTTTTAAAACTTATATTCATACTTTGTGATAAATAATTATCAACGAATGAAAATGCATTAAGTTTGTGGATAAAGGACACAAACTAAAGAGAATGAAGTTTGTATGAAATAATTCACTGAAAAGAGTGACATCAAGCCAACTTTGCAAGTAATGGATGGTTTTGTAGATTTAGAAATCAATGTTACTAATAAGGCACTCTACAATTTCTTTTAGGCTTGAAAGAATTGTTATCATTAATAACTTTTAGGGGTATTTTAAGCAAAATTTAAATTTTCTAATTTATTATACAAATTACAAAAATCTTATGAAAGTGTTGTCTGTACAAGCAAGTCCCAGTATGCAATTTTCAATTTTACATCATGTAAACATTACATTTTTTGAATATATCATCATTGTTTATCTCATTGTAATCAGAATGAAGAATAATAAATTTTATTTGTTGAGAACGAAAATGATCACTTTTAAGTAACCCTTTCATTTGAGTATGATATATACATGCATGATTGTGCTCTCTTTTATATTTTATTGGTTTATATATTTAACTGCATTATTTTATTTTTTTTTGTTAATTATTTTTGTTGAATTCATAATATGAAAGTTCATAAAAATTAATCCTTTCCATAGCCATTAATTTAGTACAAAGAGCTCCCTTTTGTGTTATCACTGATATATATTTGTATGTGTGATCTTCAAATAGGATACTTACTGTTAGCATATTTCCCAGCAAATTTTTATTAAAAATATCTCTAGGGGGGAAAAAATGTGACAAGAAATTCTTGTTATAAAACATTTCATGTTTCCTGTTATGTTATTTTTTCAACATTTAGTATATGAATAATATACTTTTATTATAAAAGCTATATATAAATATCATTTATTTATAATATATATATAAATTTACTTCACTTCCATTGTCAATATACAATCTGTTTTCTAAATAATACATTCCTCTCCTCCCTTCTTCCTGATTACTGGTGCCTTCTAGGAACAAAAACTATTGCTTCAGTGTCTTCAACAGTTTTTATATTACTTTTCTAGGAAGCTCAATACTTGTACTCCCAGAGATTATGGAGACATAGAAAGAAGTAACACTCGAAATGACTGAAGGAGATAAGGAAATTTAGTTATGTGTTATAGAGAAGAGAAACTTTGAGTTGCAAAATTTCAAATAAAATTCAGATATTTAGAGAATTGATAGTGGTTGTTGATTATTTGTCTTTGAAATTTGTTAAAAGTTTTTATATTTCTTTCAAATATTAATATAAAAAAGAGCTCTTGATCTTTAGCTGAGAAAGTATAAAAAGTTAAGTAAATCAATTATTAAGATTGTATTTGTAGGTTGACAGTCTCTTTAGATTTTGACAGATAATGAAACTTTTCTAGTGGAAATATATATATAAAAGACTGTGATTTATATATCACTATATCTTATTTAAAATAATTTAACTCTTTTCCTTTTTTTAAAAAAAATATTTTAAAAGGTGTTAAAATAAAAGTAGCAGATTCTGAAGCTCACTTATTATGGATCATAATTTTACCTCTATTACTTTCCAGTGCTTTATGAATCTCTGAGGATTGAATTATTTAACTATTTACTTTATATAAGACTTTCATTAGATAATCACTAGAAGTGTGGAATCCATTCTGTGTACGTCTGTAACTATGTTTTATGTCTAAAAACAGCTGAAGGAAACAGAAGACTATAACTGATAATATCTGATCATCATCGATGGTACTTTGTCATTCTTACAACACCTTTAATATAATTTATTTTAACATATTGATGTAAGTACATCATAAACTGATGAAGCCCATTGCATTTAAATAATGTGAATATTATTGACTCGGTTTATTTCTTGAAAATAGGCTCTAAAGATGTAAATTATAGTATATTTGATCATCATCGATGGTACTTTGCTATTTTTACAACACCTTCAACATAATTTATTTTTAACATATTGATTTAAGTACATCATAAACTGATGAAGCTCATTGCATGTTAAATAACATGAGAAGTACATATTTTATCAAGTTTACTCATTAAATTCATTGTTTTGGAATATGCAACAGTTCTTTTTGATTTAATTTTTTTTCTTTTGTTTTTTATAAAGTTTCACTCATATTATGTATCAGTTGTATAAGATAGTGTGGTTGGATAGTTGAAGGGTGCTTGAAAATGTGAGTTCAAATCCCCTATACTTAAAGTTTCACTCAGTAGAAGGACAATTTCTCATTTTCTTTACATATATCTAAGATTAATTCATATTAGACAAATGTCATGTAATTTAAGAGGTTGCATTGGTTAGTTCACATTTTTGTATGGTAGTTTTAACATTCATCCCCTCCCCCCAAAGAAGTTGGCTATTTCTGCCTATATTTGTCAGAAGTAAGCAAAACGTGAATGTTAAAAATATTTTATTACAAATATTTTTCATGTAGACTCTTTGCTAGTAGTGAGACATTTCATGTAGGATTTATCTTTATTAATTCACATTGTTTTTATTAAGTAAGACATATTAAATAATGGCAGGTAATGGTTGTCTTATTCCTTAATTTGAGTTTGGATATTGTATTATTTTTTAAAGGTACTTCATGTAAAGAAGGCATTATGCATTTCAAAAGTCTATGCTAAAATTTTGCTAAGTTAATTTTTTTCTTAATGTATGACAAATGGCCTTATGGAGAAATAATTACATTTTAATGGGCTATACTATTCTCTGTTGACAATTATACCAACATCACCTGCTTGAGAAAATGAGAGTTTTTATTCATTATCAGAAATAACAGGATGGTGAATATTGTTAATCAAGTTCCAATTTGAGTATATAGTGTGATTTCAAAAATGCATTACAAATATGTGTGCTTACATGTTGTAAATATGTTAAATGATAATTAATGCTGTGGTATAGAAATATATATATAAACAATCATATTGTCCAGATTTTTTCACTTGTCATCCTTTGAATTTTTTTATATCACAATTGTCTACCAGGGTAAAAACTACAGAGCATTCTCTCGTATCACACTCATTTTATAAGCAGCTTCACTCATTATGTAAGTTGAAGCTTACAATACCTGGATTTCTATGTGGATAAAATATGTGCTCATCTTGTATGTGTGGTTTAATAGTAGTGATGAATAGTTGGAATATAATGACTACAGTAATTATTAAATAATAATATATCTTTGGAGTTGAAAGAAAATATAATTATTGATTGTTATTTAATAAATTGATAAAATAAAAATTTGTGATACTTTTTAATTGTATATATTATTTACATTCTTGTTCATAAATAAAATTAACTATGATTTAATTGTATTAAAAATATTAAATGTATTTTCATTTAAATTCATTTTTAGTAAATGATATAAGAAAATATTTTGTCCCCGTGCATATATATATATATGACAAACAACAAAATACTATAATCACTTTTTTCATTAACACCATGTAATCATTGTTTATTTTGAGGACTTAAGACCTTCAATTTTAGAACCACAATCTCCCAAAGTTCACTATAACAATTATTTTGTAATTTACTGCTTTTGACTAAGGTAAAATTTGTGGTTTTAAAATATTTTACTTATAGATTGTCATTCTTTTACCTTATGCTTTTATATGAACCTTGAATACTGGAATGGTAAAACAATTATTTCGGATAGAATACCATTAGTCTTAATACCTGTTATTCAGAATATCCAAACAAAATTTATAGGTTATCATAACAAAAAGTATTTATATGTAGACAAAACGTAAAGTAAAATTAATTTTTATTTACATTGTAAATAAAGTTTCAGTTTACAATAAGAGATTTTAAGTTCTATTTTTTAAGATCCAAAAAAATTTACATATCTGAAAAAGTTATAGAAGCACAATTTCAGATTAATCGTGTTTTACATTGACAAATGTAACTTCTTTTATTATAGTAATGATTAACAGTAAATATCGACCTTTTTGTATGCATGTGTAATTCAAAAATCAGCAGTTTTTTGTTTTAGAAATGTAATTTTTTAATTTTCTAATAATAAGTAGGTCTTTTTTTTTTAACAATCCATTTGTATGAATGGAGCAGCATCGATTTTGTCCAATAAAAATCACTGGATTATTTCATCATGGGGTTAAATTAATTGAAAGCCAAATAATTTTAGTCCAGTTTTACATTGAACTGCCCCATTTTGGAAATCAGTGATTCTGTATTTTCATTTTTCTTATAGTCCATATATGGCAGGACCAATTAAAAATTTTGGAGAAATATGGCAGATATTATTTTGTATTAATAGGTAAAACAATAAGTATTTTTATAGTTACATTTTAAATTTATTTTCATTAATTTGATACACAGTAAATTATAAAAATAAATATGCATATAATATTAAAAATAAATATTTGATGTCTTCAAGTTTTTTAAAAAATACACTTTTTCAGTACAGTCAGATTGTCATCACATTTTTTGTAATTTCATGTGATAAATTCTTTTGTTTTTTAAAAAAAATACTTTTCATTAAATTAATTAATTGGGAAATAATGTTTAATAGTAAGTATGCAAGATGGCAATTTTATTTTGCCACATACTTGGTTCATATTGAAGACCCTATGTATAAAATAATGGCAAGCTTTGGCATAGTTGAGTTTAAATACATCTGAAAGATTAAATGTCCATTTCAAAATAAAGTACCTTTGTGATGCCTAATCCTGATTATTTTATATTTTATTATAGTATTAATGTTATAATAATACATTTTAGAGCCATCTTAAACATAAATTTAGGCAAATTCATTAGTATTCCACCAATGTATTATCTGCCTGAAAGTATGTAATAATTCACAAAGATAGAAAAGCAATGATTTTTTTTTATGATAGTCAGTATAATTGTATGAATGTAATTCAAAATCATGTCAAAGTATTTGGTTAATAAGTTAAAAAGAAAAGTTTTTATGGACACTTTTTTTGTTGAAGTAAGTATAAATACTACTATTATTTTTCTTAATAACAACAAGAGTTTTCATTTTAATCATTGTTTACTAAAATTATTTTAATTAAATTATGATGCTAGGAATGCTCAATAAGAAAAGCTTAAGAATAAAAGTTTTTATTATCTTATGCTGAGTATGATATCAAGATTGGGATATAGAAAGTTGCTCAGCATAAGATAATAAAAACTTTTATTCTTAAGCTTTTCTTATTTAACAGTTCCTAGTACACCTGGGTCTCATTTTACGTGGTAGATAGGTTCCTCAGAAAACACGCACAAAAGAAATCGCACAAAAATAGACGTAACTTATCTTGAAAATGGGGGATACGGACTGTGATTTTTCAAAAATCGCATAAAAGCAAAGCACCAACGTAAAATTACTTTAAAATTTGCGCAAAAAAAATAAGGAAATAAAATAGGACTAATAAAAAATTTCAAATTTGAAAAAAAATTGATACAAGACAAACTTTTTTTAAACTATAAAATTAAATTTTATTCAAAACAATATATTTTTATGCATAATTTACAGTAATTTACATTTTTTTATACACATTTTAATTATTATCACTATTTTCCGATAAACAGATTCATTTGCAAACTGGTAAAAAATCAGATCCTTCACAAGAGGAAATACAACTAGTGCCAACTTTACTCTCATGTTGTGTTAATGGTTTTTTGGTGACAACATAATTAGTAATTAATCTAATAACTAAAAATTAAATTCTTATTTTTGTCTTTAATTTTTTAATTTTCAATTCCGTTTAAAAATCAAATTTCGTTTCACATCACATTAATTTCAGGTCGCCATACGTGATTTTTAAATTGTTAATTACAATTAAAAATCAGATTTTAATTTTTAATTGTCAAATTTAATTGTGCCCACTGCTATTACTCACCTTTTAAAAATAAACTTACGGACCCTAAATGATTAATAATTGATTACGTTCTTTTTTAAAAAGCAAAAACAGAATGTGATTTAAAATGCAAAATTAACACACACAATGTTTGAACAAATTTGCATTATAATCTTGTAAAATTTAATATGTGTACATAAAATGTGGAAATTATGATTTTAATTTCATTATTGCATAAAATCTTACTATTATAAAGCACTGAAAATATTGAAATTATTAAGATGAAAATCGAATTCCAATAATGTGCTATTACTTTAAATATGACGTAAGTGTGCAAAATTTATTATTTAAAGTAATAGCGCATTATTAGAGTTTGACTTCTGATCTAATACAGTGATAACACATAAAAGAAAACCGCATACAAAAATATTAAGAAGAAACATGACTCGCATAACTTCAAAATCACATTAAATAAATCCGCGTAAAACGAGACCCGGATGTACTCATAATTTAATTACAATTGTATAAGAAAAATTCACCAATGTATATAGAATTAAAATTATTTTATAAATTAAGGATATATTTTAAGCATTTACATATTCTTTGTGAATAGGTATTAGAAATATCTTTTTCTAGCATTAGTTATTTAAAAGCCATTTTAGCTTTTTGTTGTTGTTGTTTTTGATGTACATTGTATCTATGTATGTGTAGATAAACTTATTGCTGCTATCAAAATAATTTACCAACTTGCTGAACATTGGATATGGTGATATATAATTATTTGTGTGTATATATATACATGAGGGGGATTCAAAAATAACTGGAATCATTCTCTGGTATGCGTGCCTGTTTTAGTATATACTTTAGCTATTGCATACTTTTTGCAAGGAATCCTTCTGCATCAATCTACCAAATTACATCGCCATTTCACCTATTTGTCAGTTTTTTTATAATGGCTAAAATGTTTAAATTAATGCTGATTTTTTAAATTTTTTATGCAAATGGCATTTTTTTCTTAGATTTAATTCGTAATGGTCAGACATTTTATCAGCAAGTTCTGAAACATTTTCATGATGGGTAAAATGCCAACATCCCATTTTGTGCAAAGAAAAGAGTGAAAACTCTATTCCAACAGGGTTATCTCTCAAAGACTTTAGTGTGAAACAGTTTTTAATGAAATTCAGCATGACCCAATTTACATATATGCTTGACCTAATTTTGTATGATTTTTTTTTTATTTCTCTAATGAAAAAAATGTTTTTTTTTTACAGACTTAGAATGGGGGGGGGGGGGGACAACCATTTGCGAGTATTTCTGGACCACTTCGAAAAGTGACAAACTGGTTTTGATTCAATTCATTGCATTAAATAGATTATTTGAACACCTTTTTATTATTAAATTCCGGTTATTTTTGGGCCCCCCTGTATATGTATACTTAAACTATTAAATATAAGTTTTCACAATTCTCATTATAAAAATAGCAGTGCTGCTTTAAAAGGAGATCAGAGGTGAACACAATCTCATTAATAATAGCAAATAATGCTATCCACTAATTAAAACATTAAGAGCATTGTGATCAGTTATAAATTCAAGAGCTAAAAGTTGACAGTATTCACTTGTTACTGATGCTCTATCAATTAATGAGTTATTATTTTAAACAATTTCTCAATAAATATGGTAGTATAATCTTTAAATCTTATTGTAGATGAAATATATAAACTTTCATCAAAATTATTCATCTCATTATCTGCAAGTGAATAGAAAATATATATACACACATATGCAACAATACCTGTTTTTGCACAGTGGTCAAAGTAGAGGCTCAAGAGTTAATGTTTTGGTAGCCACTTTTAACTAAAGAAAATTAAAAAAAATTATCTCAATTTAGTCAAATAAATGAAATTGTTTTGTTTTAGCCTTTCATTTTGGTGCTTGAATGTCATTTGATTTTTTGACCAACTGACCATATGCGATTATTTTTCCACACGTACAGCAATAACTCTTGTGATTTGCTTACTTAAAAATGTAATTTTTATTTTATTTTAATGTTTCTGTGATTTATACATGACATATATATGAACAACTTTGCATTTAAAAGTGCATGCTATAGGAAAAGTGATTATATTTAATTGATAAAATGTTAGATGGGAAGAATATTGTCTAACAGTTTTTAACATTTTTTTTTAAAAAACAAATAAAATAAAATCTAATTTTTAACTAATAGATTTTCTTGTTCCTTTATCAGCTGTTTGTGTTATAAATCAAAACTTTATTTTAGTATTAGACCTTTATATTATAGATTAATAAATTGTATTTATTGTATTAAAAATATAAGTTTACAAATGAAAACATTTTTATAAATAAATATTTTAATTTTAAAAATATAGAAAAAAGTACTAAATTGAAATATGTAATCAGAACAATATATATATATGGGATGATTAACACATACAGGATTGAAGAAATAAATTAATAAAATATTTGTTAATTAAACTTCATTTTAAAAATTCAAACTAATTATTGTTAAGTCACTATAAAGTAATGAAATTTTAGAGTAAAATTTAAAATTGCATTTATAATCATTAAAATATCACAAAATTTTACTCTGTGATGTTTGTTAAGTTGGAACTGACCGGATTTTCTTTTTCCCATTAGATATTTTTTTTTACTTGTATTTTTTAAACCAAAACATTTTCATATAAAATCTAAGCATAATCATGGATATCTTTGTTTTTAAATAAATGCTATACAAATAATTTGCAAAAATGATCATAAATATTAAAATAAATAATGGAAAATATACATTTTTTCTTTCCATAAAATAAAACAATACGGGTAAGTTTAAATTCTTGCAAGCACTCTCAAGGCCTGAAAAATATCAATCATTGTCAGCTCCTTTGTATTAATTCTTCTATACAATAGGGACATTTCCAATTTTTCAAAAAATCTAATATATATTTTAGTTTTAACCACCAAAAATCAGAAAAATGGAATTACAGATAGTGATAGATGAACTATGGGAAACAGATTAGAACACCAGCCCATCTCTATACAAAAAATTTCATATGTGTGAAGACAAGGTTTTGAAAAATTCAAATTTTCATATATGTCGACATTAACTTAAATAGGGTTTGTGGTAAAATAAAATTATTTTTAGTGCAGTGTGTCACACTATACAAAATTTTTATTCATTTTGATTTCCTAGAATTTTATAAATTGAACAATTAGTAGTTTTGTAAACATATATATTTTTTAAAAAAATAATTAGTATGAATTTTGCTTGCATAAGTATTTATGTTTCTTATTTTGAGTTAACATTGTGTCATACTGGTTGTAGTCTAACTGTAAGCAATTTTATTTCTTCATTTTTTTTTTTTTATATATTTTTATATATTTTTTAAATGAAATATATATTTTTGTAAATAATGCTTATAATAAAGAAACAATCAGATTTATTTTATTATATTAGTTAATCCTGATAGACTTCAGCTAATCCTAATTACAAATGGTATTGGTTTCCATTGTTGCAAATTTTATGGTTATATTTTTCTAGTTTTTTATATAAATATTAAAATATTTTTTATATTTAATGCTTATAATAAAAAAAAATGTGGAACTTTAATTATATTAAAAAATAATTTTCCCATGAGCTGTTACAGGTTTACCTTCTTTCTAATATACTATCCTGCAATGTTTGAGTTACTTAGAATTCTCTGGTGGTCAAGAGGTGTAGAGCATTTTGTAATTAAAAAAAAAAAGTTGCATTTATATAATATTAACCATTTGTGATTGTAAGCAACAAAATAGGTTAAAACTGTAATTTTTCAAATTTTAAGTAGTGTTTATAAATATATTTACAGAAATAATTTCAATTTTTATTATATGTAATGTGAAATTTTAGCAGGCAATAAATAATTTTACTTTTTTTTTTTTTGGTGATAAATGTTAATCCCATTTTAAATTATTTATTTTTAAATTATACATTTCATTGTGGGTATATATATTATTTTTAATAGTATATATATACAAACTACCACAAAATTTATTTCTTTCTTTTACCAATATATACTTTATTGAAATGCCATATAGGTTGAAAAAAGCATATTTTTTAAAAGGCAACTTGTTGACAAAATCAAAAAAATAAATAAATAAAGATACAGGATGAGAAATATAAATAAATTTGGATATATTTAACATAACTAATATATATAAACTTTATCTACAGAAAAAAAAAAAAACTTTTTATATTGGCTAGAAAAACTTTTTTGTTGTTTACATTATGTATGTTGAAATCTTTTAACAAATCTGATATAATTAAAAAAATAAATATATTTCATATTTATAAACAAAAAAAATTACCTTTAGAAATAATAAAAATATGCCTTTAAACATTATAAATGTAATATAAAGCTAAGACAAACTTAAAAACGAAAATAAATTTATTGTTATTTCATCATAAAATTACAATGCAAATAACATACAAATTTATTCAAACATCTTAATGAATATTTCCAGAGTTTATAGTAGTATAATCTTGTAATTGCATTGCACCATGAAGATAGAAAGTTACCTCATGTTAGAAATGATATCAAAGATATTAGAATGAGAACTGAAACAAAAAAAAAAAAAAACAAGCTTTTAATAAGAAGGAAATTATTTTGAGATTTGTTAAGATTAGAATTTTTAAAAAAAAAGTGTTTGTAAATGTTTTGTTTTGACTGGAGCTTAAAAGAATTAATGATGAATGAGGTTGGAAAATTGGAAATAAAAAGTTAGAAAAGCTTTGAGATATGGATTTGTTTTTGAAGAAAAAAAATGAGATGGTTGGGGATGGGGGGATGGGGGATATATTGCAAGGATAATATTTGCAATGTTAGAATGTCAAAAAGTGTAAACAAAAAAAAAAAATTATTGAGAAAGCTGAAGAGAAATCAGATTACTAATAAAGGAGTTATGAAAAAAATATTTAAAGGATCTGTTGTAGAAAAATAAAGTCAAGTAATGAATGGAAAACAGTGTTGTTCAAACATTTTTTTTTATGGGATTTTTATATACTTACAAAATCATTTGTATTAAATTTGTTGTTTGAGACTGGCGGTGACGAACCAATACTATGTATGACTGCATCACTGTTTTATTTTAATTCCAGGTAATAGAGGCAAGACATGAATAACATGCATATAGAAAACACATGCAATTAATAAAAAAGACGTATTGGGCTTGGAATACAGAAAACTTTTTCATGGTTATGCAGCTAAAAATTTGAAATGTAAATTAAATTATAAATTAATAATTTTTATATGCTCACTTTTTATGGAATACAAATGTTTCAAAGAACACAGTTTTAAATGAGGAAATTGTTATGAGTGTAAGCTAAAGTTATGGACAGATAGATAGATATTCTTGGAGATAAATGTTAGGTTTATATGCATAATTCATCTTTTCGATAGAAAATAAATGATGATGATGACTTCTTTGTTAAGATTACAACATAATTCAAGTCTTTAATTCTGCAATAGCCAACTATAAATAACTAGCTTGCTATAAATTGATGTTGTTAAATAGTAATGGATGAGAATGCTACAGAGGAAATTAGAAAGAGTAAAAATAACATTGTGTTTTTCATAATTGGTTTTTCATTTATAATACGACGATATAGTTCAGTAATCGTACTTTAATATATTTGTATGTATAGAGTTAATTGGTAATAATATTATCAAGTTTAAAGAAAGTTTTTATTTATTTTTGAGAAACAAATAATGTCCCCAAGTTAACAACATAGCAAGATATTTCTTATTCGCTCCTTATTATTAATAAAAATAGCCAAACGTTCGAATACTGGAAGTTACTGATAGAGCTTCATTATGGTAACCCTTTAGCTCTCGAATCTGAGACACTCCATCAGAGAATATTCAATATATAAATAATTATTTATATATTCTCTAAAGTTTTTTTATTTTATTTTACTTTTTCAATTAACTGATCTGTTTTTGATACGAGGAAGGGGCTGGGGCAAGGTTAAAGAAATTTATTTTGTATAACTATCTTTACTTTAGAAGCACAATTTATTTGATTTTAAGGAATAAGCAATCAGACTTGAGAGGAAAGGGAGGAGCGAAGTTCGAAATGTATTAAAAGTGAGAAGATAATAGAAATTTAGGCTTTTGTAGCACCATAATTCGGCCATTATGTTATAGTTGTTAATCAAAGAGCAGGGACCAGTCCGAGTTTCTTTTTATAATTTTTTTCTTCTTCCTTTCTCATTGTAAAGTATGCTGGAATAGTTTATTAAGAAAGAAAAGAGTGGAAAAATAAAAATGAATTGGTCTTTTAAAAAGGTTTTAGGCATTGATAAATTTTGTATGTTCTTTTTTTTTTTTTTTTTAACGTTTTATTTTACCCCCTTTTTGAAAAAGAATAATATATACAGGATCCATCAAACTCTAACTTTTAATCAACAGTGCTTTTAAAAAAGCAATTTATTGTTTGGGATTTTGAATTGATTTGTCTTTCAAAAATTGTATAAGCCCTGATGGCTTTTTGTGGTTTAGATTGTGTCTCTGTTAAAATATAAAAAAAGCTAAAAAAGACTTTTCTATTTTTTTTTTTCAACTTGGTGAAAATAAATAAAAATTTATTTTGTTTTCATATAGCTTAACTAGTTGTGAGTTTTAAAAATATAATAGTAATTTACTTAAAGCAATTAAGTTCTCTTGTTTACTCAAACGGTATGCAAATTATTAATATATTTATTAAAAATAGGTTTATAAAATTACTTTGTATATAGCATCTTTTACTACCTCTGTTTTAATCGGGTCTAATAAATTTTAAAAAAATTTCAGGTTTCAAATCAAATGTAAGATTTCCTTTTTTGTTTTTGCATTGCAGGCTTGTAAACCAATATTAGTCTATTTTTAGTTAGTGTAAACTGTTCAAACTCTCACCAATCTTCATCTTTACTATTTATCTTTGAAAGGTTAATAAAAATACCTTTATCTTACAGTGAGCTATTGAAGATTGTTTTACCCATCTTAACTCATATGTATGATGTTTATTCTTAAATTACCTTAAAGTAAACTCTATTAGATTCTTTTTACAAAACTTATCTATATCTGTTTCATTTAAGTAGTCTACTGTATTATAATTATTATCACCACCATACAATATCTCTATTTGGGGTAACATTATATACCATCTTCTTAATATGTTTTACAGTTATAATTTGTAAATTATCTTACATAGATCTTGATTCACTTCTTTCTGTTCAAGATATACTCATAGAGAAAGATATATTTGATGTTGCTCACTGATATCAATATAAGATCATCTTTGATATTTATTGTAGAAAACTTTTTCTGTAACCTAGTGTTTCTATTCTCAAAACTTGTTTTCCTAATAGATTTCAATTAGCTTTTCCAAGTTTTTTTCAAAGAATCTAATAGAAGACAGTATGTCCTTTCTAGTTCTAAACTATTTAATACATTTTTATATGAGTGTTCAATTGATTTGAATATTTCTTATGTATCTTTTAGAAAGCATTTAACCATGATTGTACAATATATGTTAATATTGTTATCTATATATGTATATTTCTAATTTATATTTCTAATTATTAGTTATTCTTTTTGTTAGTTGTAAAAAACTGCTGTTTTTTTTGTTTGTTTGTTTTTTTAATTTATTAAATTTTTTTACATGTAAACTCCCCAAAGAAGATTTTTATTGTTTAGAGCTTTTAAATGATTGTAACTTACTTTGTGATTACTGTATGGAATAAATTGAGTTATTATTATAATCATCATCACAATCATTGTTGTTTTTTGTTATTATCATCATCATTATAATAATAACAATTGCAATAATATTAGCATTATGTACCACACCACTGCTGCCCAATGTATTTACATATAACTTAATGTATGATAAGTTCTTTTTCTGAAATGATAATACAGTGATAGTCATAAGTGTTAGTTTGTCATTTCTTGTTATTCTTTTAATATAAGCATTTCATTTTTAGGAAAATACTATAAATGCTAATGAGTTCTTACATCATCAAATTTGTGATATGACTGGAAAAAAAAAATCCAGATGATAGAATAATCCTTCATGGTCATAAAGCATTATATTGTGGTTGTACCTCTCAATCTTTTAATTAGAGAATGACTTCACACACACATATATTTGGGTGTAATATAAATATTAATAATAAAATATTAAGATAAATTGAAGTTTACAAATAGAAGGAAGCAAGGCAATGAAAATACAGATTGTCTTTGTGAAAAATTAATGGAGAAAGGAAAATGACGCATTAAGAAGAATTGAATATTTTGATTTTTGTAAAATGGTGTGAAAAAGAGTTGATAATCATATAACAAAGTATAATTGTGAACTAACAAGGAAAGCTATAGAAGAGAATAAAAGTCTCAAAAGTATAAAACAACATTTTGATATTGGTAAGAAATTTATATCTGCAATAAGAAAAAAAAATGGAACTATTATTAAAAAGAGAAATGACATCATGAAATGGATAGAAGAGTTCTATCAAGAATTCTGGAGTAATAAAGAACAAATACCTCCAACAACTATTATATCTTTTGAATTTGCTCATGATTTTAAATGAAGAAGTGAGACATACAATTAAATTTATGAAGAAAGGAAAAGCTCCAGGTAATGATGGAATTCTAATCGATATCTTAAAAGAAGCAGGTGAAGAAATAGAAAAAAATATTGGCAAAGTTATAAATCAAATGTAACTAGAAGAGATTGAAAACACAATACATGGGTAAGAGAACAAGCAGGTGTTAATGGTATCATTAAAAAATTTAAAAGACCAACATTGCGTTGGATTGGACATCTTTCTAGAAGAGATGATAATAGATGGACATTTTAAATATTAAACTGGATTCCAAGACATTGTAAAAGTCCAAAAAACTACATGCAAGATGAAAGGAGGAAATAAAGTGTGCAGGAGTGATATGGAGAAGAGATTTTAGAGATCAGAGAAAATGGATTGAACTTGAAGAGGCCTTTATTTTGCAGTGGATTGATAGTGTTTGACCATGATAATGATAATGGAACATTAGCACACAGTAAATTGGATGTTTTGCATTTACAAGTAGACAGAATAAAGTTAATGGGATGGAAAGAGATTAATGGAATATCTTCACTGTCTCTTTCCAAGACACTTTAGATTGGCCTATATAAAGAATTTAAATACAAAGATAAAATGGGCACTCTTATCTTTTCAAAGTCTCTACCTTGTTTTTTGATTTGAAAGTATTATTTGTATTTAACAAAACAACATTACAGCATGTGTCCCTTGATTGTAATTTCCTTCTGGTTAAAATTTCACTATTATGTACATATCTAGGGTATATGAGCACAGACTTTCACATGACTCATCACTCTACCTCAAATCACTAATACACTCGAACACATATATGTTGAAAAGATAAATAATCACCAATATTCGTATTTCATGCCAAACCATCAATCATCAGTTGGTCCAGATTGTCATCTGTACACATATATGCAATAAGTCCTCAGATATATATTAAAATAGTCAATCTTCATACTTTAATGGATAGGCTTCAATCCACTCCACACTCCAACTCTTCAACCATCCATCCAATTGAAAATCTGATGATTGCTGGTTTAGCATGAAATACGTATATTAGTGATTATTTATCTTTTCAACATATAGAGTGGTGGGTCGTGTGAAAGTCTGTACTCAAATACCCCAGATATTACATATATTGATACAGGTTTATAATAAGCCTGTATTTTAATTATTATGTACATATATAAATTTTAATGAGAAAAGAAGGTAAAAAAAGTTTTAAACAATTATTTAAAGTTTTTATATTATTATATCAAATTTAAATCTATCAAACAAATTAAAAAGCAAATACCATGAATGGTAAAATTAAAGTTACACACACACACAAAATGGAAAGCTTTTTTGTTTTCATCATGTTTTGAGTATTGCAATAAGAACAATGTTCAGGAAATGGCTTTTGTAAATAAGCAGTCTTAGTATTTAATTTACCCAATGCTTACTAATTATTACTTATAGTTTTTTTTCTAAACATATTTTTAAAATTACATATAAAGTAATTGGATTATATGTGTTGTAGAAAAATAAAAATATAATTATATGTATTATTGGAAATACTAAAAATGAACTGGGAGTGCTTAAATGGTGAAATAGACTTGTACAATTGGACAATCCCCACTGCAACTGAAGTAGTTGCCTTGTTTCTTTCAAGCTTATGCCTCCCAAATAGTCATGAGGCATGAATAGTGTTTTGAAAGTTTAACATTGCAGTTAATATAACAAAATTTTTGAATAACTAATGGAGAAATGGACATGTATATAATTGGACAATTTTGTGAACAATAATTTAAGCATAAGAAGTTGGGTTTATGTGTGTGAGTCTGGAAGGGCAGGTAAATTTTGTGTCACTGCACATCTGGAACCATAAAAATCTGCTCAACTATCCATATGCTTATACTTGATTGTTTAAAAATCATATGTACGGAATCAATTGTATGGGTGCAGATGCGTTTGACATGCATCGACACTCTCTAAATTTGTTTGTAACAATTCTTGTTGATTGCATTGTAATATCCAAACTTATGCCTCTCGAATTGTCTTGAGGCACAAATAAAGGCATTTGAAAGTAAAAACATATTAAAATTAAAATAATATTATAATTGCACACTTCTTATATTAAATTACTTTCAAAAAGCAACTTAATTAACATTTAGTTTACCTGCTGCAATTCTAAGGGAATAAAATGCAACTGGAATGATAATATAAATTTAAGGAAGCATAGAAAAAAAAAGACACACATTATCCATGATGCTATATAATCTATTGAATCATACAGTCAAAATGGCAATATGGCTTTTAAAAAAAAAACCCTCAACTAATGAAAATATTTTCGCTGGTTTCCCCTGGTGGGAATTTTTGTAATCATTCAATAGTATTAGAATTTAATAAATTAGACTCGATTTGAAAGAAATATAAGATCATATAAAATAACTCTCTAAAAATTCGTATTTGAATTTTGCAATATGGGGGGAGGGGGTGTAAAAATAATAAATAATGAAGACAATGAACTTTTTTCTGATGTACAGGAAAGTTAGCTCAGCCAGTGAAGGAAGAAAAATATTGAAATATTTACTGAATGAACTTTTTAAAAAAATGTGAATGGATAAATGTGAAGACATCATAAGTCTATCAAATTCTGTTCTAAAATTTAAAATTGAATTTATAATTTTTAAGATATTGCAAACATTATGGAAAACTTTGTTGGAAAAAGTATTAACAATCTTGCTGCCATAGTTTTCTGTTTACTGTTGCAATTGAATTTGTTTACTCCATTTTTTCTTTAAAAGAATTTTTTTGAATAAAATCAAATTGTAATAATGCATACTTTTATTTTTAAATAATTATTATACAAATATTGTTTAAATATTATTGTAAATATGCAAATAATTTATTAAAACAAGGTAATTTTGTTGTTGATTGCTAACAAACAAAAGAATTGAATGTAAATTATCTTCACAAATGTTCTCTATGAATCAATGCTTTTGAAGACATGGTTTGGATCCTTTGGAATTTATTTTGGCTGTAGATGTCTGTAGACTTTAGACCACTTTCAGTTTTTTTAGCTAATCAATACAATTTCTAATCTCAAAATGAATGGAAGACCAGAAAAACAGTGCTACAGACAACTACAAAAAAGTTAAGCAACATTGAAGATCAATCTGTGCTCTCTCAAAAGAGTTTTGAATAAATTATTTTGTAATTATTTCCAGAAGTGTTAAAATAATAATACTATTTCTATTTAATTAGTAATCGAATTATTACTTTTTAAAGATGTAATTGCTATTTTTTTAAAACAAAGTAATTTGGTTTTATGATTTATTTTAGAGAAATTAGCAATATGCAAAGAATCAATTTTTTGTATTTCAAAATTTAAAAAAATAATAATTTTTTTTTAATTATTAGATAAGAAACAAAAATATTAATAGTATGAAATTGAATATTTTTTAAATTTATATTTGTCTGGTACAATAAGAAAATGAAAAAAGTAAATTTTAAGAATAAACCTTTGTAAGTATTATGCAAATGCATACTTCACATGATCACCATCTCTATACTAGCACATAATTGTTGTAAACAAAGGCAAAACTTTCCATACAGTAGTGCCACCCTGTGCCAAACAGAGTAATCAATGGATGCCAGAAGGCTTGTGCATAAAATCCTTATCTAGTGCCTACTCATCCAACATCCCCAGACTAGTTTCTGATGATGGCCACAAGCCAGAAACTAGTCTGGGGATATTGGATGAGTAGGCACTAGATAGGGATTTTATGCACAAGCCTTCTAGCATCCATTGATTACTCTGTTTGGCACAGAGTGGCACTACTGTATGGAGAGTTTTGCCTTTGTTCACAAATGCATACTTAATATATACACTCATAAGTGTAAAATGGTTCAAGTCAATTAATGATTGTGATATTTAGTTAACAGTGCTAAGTTGTATGCTTTTGTATGTGTACTGATATTTGAATAGCAAGTTTATTAATTGTTACTATTGCTCTGCATAGTTTAATTCAATGGCAGAGTGCCAAACTCTGGAGTTCAAGACCTAGTCAATCATTTGAGACACTCAACATTTTTATGAACAACTGAGCAGTAAATTATTCTGTTATTATTACTGAAGGAGTTGTTCTGTTATGAATAAAATAATAATTATATATTTAATCTTGATAAACTAAAGCATGTATGTTTTAAATTTAGTACTATGGGAATTGGCAAACATACTTGTATTACTTATTGTAAATAGTTTTAAATATATTTACATTAAGTATGACATATGTCTATATATATGATAGATTTTTTAAATGATAGCACAGAGGTAACTTGACAACAGGATACCATAATCAATTGATAACACTTGCTTATTGTCAGTGATAGTTTGAATCTCTTTTAACACAGTTTATTTCATTATCATACTATTTATAGTATATTGTAATTGTAATGAATTCTTAATATCATCAAGATGAATAAATGTTCTGGATGAAATATAGTAGTTTTATTTTTAAAAATTCGATTGATAAATTTTGAAATATTTTACAAGGAAAAAAAGATTTAAAATGAAGATTATTTCAATGATAAATTGAAAATGATATAAATTATAATAATTTACATAAATGAAGATATGTAAATTTGTAGCTGATTATAAGGATTGTGTTGAAATTTAAAATAAAAGAAAAAAGATATAATGTTACATAATTAAAAATGATATTGTAGATCAAAACTGTAGTTGTGAGGATAGGAAAACAGTTGTTAAAATGAAAGCACTGCAATTATTATTTGTAGTTTAACTGCATTATGAGTATGTATTGTGGTGTAAGATTGAAAAACAAGTAGAATAATTTGAAATAGGTTTTAAAATAAATTTCCAAATTGTAAGCTTCAAAACTGTCTTTCTTCATCAATACATGATCTCTCAATCATGTTTAATTCAACACATATTTCATATAACAAAGTACCCTTCTTTTTTGTTTTGTTTTTTAATTTGTGTTGATGCACATGTATCAATATGTGTAAGAAAGAGAGAGATTTGCATCGGTGTTCGAGAGGTCAGCGCAACTGCCTTGCACTTGCAGGCAGTTGCCTGGGTTGCAGGTTTGCATCCCGGCCGATGCTATGACACTTAAAAAAAAGAGAGAGAGATTGGCAAAACAAGAGAAAATTGAAAATAGGAAATTTGTTTTTTTATTTATTATGTATATATTTCAAGTTGTCTTTCCATGGATATGTTGGGTTAGGTATTTGAACAATAAACTATTGTGATGACATCACAACATTTGATCATCATTAGTGTCACTTTTTATGAATTATAGCATCTTAATTCTGGATCTACATTCTTTGCTATATTTAAAGTCAGGAGCTTCATCATTTGTTATCTCAAAAGGAATTTTTTTATTTTAGCATTATTTTTCCATAGTTTTTTCAATATATTTTTAAGATCAACCCGTAGACTTTCATAATATTTATCTTCATAGAAATCTCCTTATTATACATGCTTTTATATTCTCTTAAGATATTTTTTTTTTGCTTCTGAAGCCATTTATGAACCACTTTTCCCCATCTTTAATACTTGTTCTTCAAGATGTAAACCTATCTTTAATCTTTAGTACATTGGTGATGTACTATGCTATCAGACTTCTCTGAATTTCAGTAGTTTGGTCTTTTCTTCTAAAGAATCACATTAAAAATAAAATTTGATATATGAGGAATCTCATATTAACATCATTTGGATGATTAACAAGATGAACAAAAGTATATTGCTTATACAAATTTAAACTCGTCTTGCTTTTATTACAGCATGGTATAAATAATTAGGATTTTCATAGAAATGGCTGATTTATGATTGAATTTCCTCGAATTTTCCTCATATGCATTATTAGATGAACTAGTTCAATCTATAATTCTCTTTGGGAGAATTATTTTTTTAAAATGTTAAACTAATTAGATATACTTCAATATTTTATGGATAAACAGTGTATATATTGTTATGGGACTGAATTTGGTTCAATCCCATATAGCTATTTAAGTTAGATAGCTGGAGTTAAAGACATTTTCATGTCCGAAAACTTCAGAGTTTCTACTCAAACATTACATATGAAATAAGTGCTAGGTTTTGAGTTGATACTTAGGATCTAGTGTCTGAATAATCTGGTTTTTTACTGAGGTGAGCATAAGCTCTAAAACAATTGGTCTGGAGATAGGAATGTTCTAGATAGAGATTTTAAATGTTTTCTCTTATCGCATTTATCAGTTAAGAGCTTGTTTGAGGTATTGGTACACTCTGTATTATATATTGTTTATACATATTTCACATTGTGTAAGACTGATTTGATATGTTCAACTAAACTGTTCAAATATTAATTTAAAAAATTTGTTTGTCAATAATTTTAAATTAATAAATAAAGATTTAATATAGCTTGAATTGTTTTCATTTCAAACTTTTGATTAAATACTGATCAATGTTGGCTGGCTAGTTGGGTTAGAGATGGACAATTTACTACACTGTATATTAATAAAAGATTATTTCTTCGCCTATTTACCTTTGTATATGTGGGGCATAATTCTGAGTCCTATTTGATTTGTACAGTGATAGAGTGGCAGGATCAAGAATTTAAAGGTTCCTGGATCAAAGCTCAATCTGTCATTTCTGATTGCCCAAATGTCCATCATGATTCTGAACAAATAACCATTTATTTACATTTTTAATACAATTACAGGAAGCCTTATTCAATCTCTGTTCAGTTGTATCTTAATATATTAATTAACAAACAAAATTTGTTTAATAGTAAATGTTTTTTTTTTTTTACTATTTTGATTATAAAGATGTGTGTGATATTTTACTTTAAATTTTATTTCCTAACTGTTCCAACAATTTTATTTACTATCTGTGAAAGCAAACAAATAAAAACTGGATAGTTTAGTGTGATTAATATTTTTCTTGAAGCAGTACATAAAAGTCAGAACTTTCATGTAAATGACACCAGAAATGAGTTAAATCTCTAATAACTTTAACTAAATAAAATGAAATAGACTAATTAGGCCAAACACCATTAATATAGGCAACAATGTAACGAATGACAGCTAAAAGTAATCACTGAAGATTTGTTGAAGAGTGTTAAAAAAAGTTGATTAATAAGAACATTGTGAGAAATCAATTATTGAAACACAAAAAGATCTGACAAGATTAACTCATTCTTGTTCTCACACAGATATCATTATTAAATCATGCTCTAGCATAAATGAATAGAATATGCCTTGACCCCCCCCCCTCTTACCAAGGGCTATCATTCCAATGTATTTCGGTATAATCCAATTTTCTTTCTTTTTTTTTTTTTAAAGATAAAAACAAAATTTTGAAAAAGTGAAACTCTTTTCAAATCATATTTTTGAAAAAGAAAAAAAAGAAGAATGTTATTATATATATATATATAGTGAAATGGTGTGTTGCAAAGGCATAGCTTCTGACTGTTATGTCATATGATCTGGATTTAAGTGGAGGTCAGAAAAGTTGAAATTTTTTTTAGCCTATAATAAGGCTTAAGATCATTTTTTCAGATGGCAAGTTTATCGTCAGTCTATATAGTATTGGTCATTAGATGGGGATCTGCATATTCTTTAGTAGCAAGAAATTAAAACAGTCATGGAAGAATGCTTAAACCTTTACTGTCTGGCATTTGGCATGACTGATGAGGAAGATGAAGTGCTAATGGAGAAGTCTGCACTGCTATGAGTTATTAGCAATCAGTCAAATTCTACAACAGTCTATCTTCAGAAGAGACAACCAATCATCATACATAGATTTTTAGTTCTTAAATGTAACACTTTATCACCATACTAAACTATGTAAGATAGAATGATATTAAAAGTTTTTTATATGTATGCAGTGAGCTATTGATTTGATAAGTAGTGTAACTTATTGGTTAACAAAGCTTCCTGGTTTAATTTCAGACTAATAGCATTTGATATTGGTACTGGACTAATTAGTAAAATGCCAACATTAATATTCTGTTTATAGTTAAGATTTCAAGGCTGATAGATCTCTTACAATATTACTTGGTATTTTAATGTTTATGGAAGCTAAAATGAAAATTTTATCAAGGTAACATAATCGCTAGCTATCTGATAAAAAAAAAGGGTGCTTTGGTATTAGACTGGCAATGTAGGGGAAATAGAAGGCCTTTTCACATCCGCAATAAATGTGTAAACTTGCACTGATATCAAATTGAAAGGAAATAATCCCTGCAATGTTAGTCGATCTTGTAAGAAAATTTCTTTATCAACAGGTGTTGGGTATTTTTTTTGTAATATTTTTACATTTTCAGTTATAGGATAAATATTTAATAAAAGTCTTATAATAATTTATATATATATTTTGTTTTTTTTTTCTTTTTAAAAAAAAAAGGTTTATTAGCATTTCTTTGGGGAATCGTGGCATACTCTATACAATCATGTGTTCAATAAAATTTCATTTTGGGGAAAAATTTTCAGTTCAAATCTCCATTTTATGTGTGTTAGAAGTAAATATCAAATTTGTGTTTTCAACGTGACAATTTCTATTATATATTACACACTAAGTATCATATGTGTATTTTATGTGTTTTTGTAAATAATATTTAAGAAAATTATAATTATAGTGATGGTTTTGTGCATATTTAAAGTAACATTTTTTTGGGTGATGGTGTCATTTATTTAAGATCACAAATCAATTTTTTTTTTGTTTTAAAATGTTGTTTTTTAAATCGATTTACATATCATTATACATTTTAAAGTTGATAGTGTGAAAGTCATAGAAATTTGTTATAAAGTGCTGTTTTTAGTATTATTTTTTTATACTTTAAAAACTTTATTTTTTAATATTCATTTATTTCTTAAAAATTGTTTTTAAAATCTTTTTAATATTTTGTTTCTCAAATTTTGTTTTAAAATGCTGTTTTTAATATTATTTTTTAATACTTTAAAAATTGATCTTTTTAATACCCATTTATTCCTTAAAATTGTTTTAAAATCATCTTTTTAATATCCATTTGTTTTTCAAAATTTGTTTTAAAATGCAGTTTTTAATATTTTTAGTTATTTTTATTAGTCCTGCAATACAGAGTATGTATTAGACTTACTGTTCTTTTTCACATTCATATCAACCTGCCAACAACTTTGTAAATTTAACAAAAATATCATATACTAGATTTTGTACATGTTACTTTTTTTTTTTTTTTGCAAATTTTACAAAAAATGTGTAAAAGATCCGTGTACATGTTATTTTGGTCAGATCACAAGATTACAAAGTTATCAGCAGATTATTATGAATATGAAAAGATGCAGCAAGTCTAATACATGTTCCGTGTTGCAGGTCTAATGCCAAAAAAGCCTTTTCTAATACAATTCAAAGCTATTCTTATCATGATGAAATGTCCACATAAAAAGTCAAAGTGTTTATGCATTTAATGAAAAAAAATTATAAATATTGTTTATAGCAGGGGTCCCCAACCTTATGCCCGTGGGCACCATGGCACCCACAGACCATTTTACTTGTGCCCACTGCTATCCAAACACGATAAATTATTTATCTGATACAAATAAATTTAATTTTTAAAATTTCTTATAGATTATTATATTATATTGTAATCAAATTGTAGGATATACTATACTTTTACAGCGTAAAAATATAAATGTTATTTATATGTTAAAATTTTATTTTTGAAATATTTTTTTGTACATTATGTGTATTATTAACAATATCCAACTATAAATTTGCATTGAAAAAATAAATGATGCCCGCCATCTGGTTGAAAAAAATAAATGGTGCCCGCCACCTGGCCGGTATTATAGAATGTGCTCTTAAGTGCAAAAAGGTTGGGGATCCCTGGTTTATAGTAATTATTATTTAAATCTCAGTATTTTTTTTTAAAAAAAAAATATTGGTGCCTAAGGAAAAAAACATCAATTTTATTTAATTTTATAAATGAATTATTATATCATTAATATCAATTAAAATCACCTTTTTGTTAATCATATTAAAGTTAAAAAAGCTATGGCCAAACCATAGACTTAGTGCTTGTAAGAGCATGACATCTCCATTAGTAGTGACTATTATAATTGTATTTATTTGTACTATCAGCATATCAACATTCTTTGAAGAACATAGATGAACTTGGAAGTTTTTATTCTTTATTTAATATTAGATGGGTATTCATTAACTGATCACTATTAGATGGCCAGAGGAATGTCTATTATCATTTATCTGAAAGAAAAAAATTGTAATATATTCATCAAATTAGTAGTGATTTCTAGTGATTATGAAGTTTTCCATTTCTTTTAGTTCATTATAAAACGAAGCTCTTGCAAATATATTTTTGATTTCTGTTTACTACATGAAACATTAAATCCCTCTTTTATACCATCATATAAGTACAGTTCCTGCTTGATTTTTCTGAGATTCTATATAAACTTATGAGAATTGGATTATGCTTTAAGTAGCTTTACTATTGCTTTCCTTTGCTGCCTCTCTATATATATTCGCATAAATATTTTTATGGATAAAAAATGTAAAAAAAAATTTTTTTTAAAATTTTCTTATGGTTTTGAATCCTCTGGAGACTATATTCATGCAAAGAAAGACCAGAAGTAAAATGGTTTTTAAAAAAAGGAATTAGATAATTTTTGGAATATTCATGAAGAGAATGTGTCAAAAGTTGGATGGTTTTGGGAAGAACCTGATCGTTATTGTGGCTTCCTTATATATCAATAGCATTATATTTTTTTTTTAAAAAGATCTGGATATCACGTTTTAGTGTTAATAAATTTAGTTGAATTTTAAATTAAAGGAGCAAAATGTTAATATATTGATAAGTGATAGGAATCATGCTTTTTTTTAGTAATGGCAACTCCTTCCATTCAAAAAACAACAACGGAAAGTTTAATTAATGTATGTATATGTATGTATGTATAAAAATGAATAATTATACATTTTATTTTCAAAATAGAAGAGCAAAATTTCAATATTTTTTCAAATAGAGAGAAAAAGATTTTATTTGATCTAACTTACGAAATTAAATGAATATTTTTTTTTAAAAAAAAAAAACAATTTAAAAACATTCTACGTGTGTGTGTCTTTGTAGAAACTAATAATTATATTTTGTTTTTAATGTAGACTAGACAAGTTTTAAAATTTGAATTTTTCAAAATATTGATATCAAATGATAAGTTTATTAAAATATGGTTAAAATTGTTTTATTTATTTATTTTTTTGATTAATTCTTAATATTAAAAATGTTCATCTAATTTCATAAGTCAGATCAAATAATAAATTTTGTTTTGATCAAAAATTAACATTGCAAAAATTTTTTTCTTTATCAGAAATAATAACCAGAAAAAAAAAGGTATTTTTAAAGAATGGTTTAACCATTTTCTATATCACTATAAATCCCATTTTAATTTTTATCTCCTTATTAATTTTTTATATTACTAGTATTTTCAAAATTGATTTTTTTAAAAAACAAAAACAAATAAAGCGTCAAGTGTTGGTGGCCTAGTGGCTAGCATAGCTGCCTTTTGGTCCCGCTTCCTGGTCAACGCATTTGACATATGAGAAAAAAAAGTGTATTCAAGAAAAAAATGTTTTAAACAAACAGCCCTCTACTTACGTAACTGGACTTCTATAAATTTGGATGCAATTCTCAGCATATATAAAACAAAAAATTCAAATATGCCAGTCTATTTAGCACTTTTTTTTATTTGTACTTTGTTGTATGAATTTCATTTGTTAAAAAATATTTGTATATTCTATACCATCATTAATGATATAAAAAAAAAGCACTGGGAAAATTAATCTCTTGTAAAATTCAGTTTTAGCAAAACATCTAGAGCATATCAATCAAGCAAATAGTGAGGTGCCAGTATTATTGCTATCATCATCATCATCATCGTCATTATTATTTACTTTAAAATTTAGTTCTTTATAAAATATGTTTAAAAATGTATATATTAGAATAGATAAGTAATTTTCTTCTGCTACAACCAATGTTAGAATTTATCATTACTCGTTTAGGAATAGAGATCCTTTTTATATACAATTTTTTTTAGTATAAATGTTTATTTTAATTTTTTGCCTAATCTTTGCAATAAGCTTAAAACAATCAATTTTATTTAATATTCAATTTTATTCATCAACCAAGCAGAAATTGTACGTAATTTAAACAAAAGGGATTTACATTCTAAGCGTCTGTGCTAAAATAATAACTTATGATGTCTTATTGATTTTTTTTAAGTACAAGATCAACAACATATTTATCAAATTGAATTTGTCTTTTATTGTTAATAATGAACTCACTGTTCAAAAATAAACTCAAATAATTAATGGGCATATTAAATGTGAATAAAATTAGCTATATATTAAAAACCAATACTTATTTATAAAAATTAGGGAAAGTTTCCATACATAGGAATTGCTAGTGATACAATAAATTGACAATGATAATTTTTTGGGGATTCCTATAAAGATTTAGTTATTTTGTCAATATATAAAAAAAAGATTATCTATTCTTTAGAGAAGTAAATATTTATTTCTTAATATAAAACAATAATCTAATGTTTATATTGCTTAGGAGTTCATAAGAAGTTTGAGGACCAGAAGTGACAGTTGGCCATAATCCATACACCTTCTGTCACTTTATCACTATATCAAATCATATAGGTAATATTATAATGACAGTTTCACAGAATTAAAAATAAGCAATACATTTCAGATGGCTTACTCATTAATTGAGCAAAAATACCTGTATTATTTATTTATTTATAAATAAATAATTTTATCATGACTAATTTTTATATCAGACTTTAAAAAATTTTTTTTATTAGCAAAGTATTTCTGTTTATTTTTTTTAATAATGGTTGATTGATTATTTAAAAATTAAACATGAAATAATTTTATTAATATATTAATAATCTTTTTTTTTAAATTTGTAAATATTTTTTGTTCATTTATTTATGATTAATATTTTAGAAGTCAGAATTCTGATTTGCTCAGACTAGTGAAGGTGAGGTAGTTATCACATAATCAAAATTTTAAGCCAACAAACATGACCACCATCTCTTATGCTGGTGTATAACTGTTGTTAAAACAGGCAAAACTCACTATACGTATGCCACACACAGCAAGTTATTGTAATCAATGGAAGGCCACAAGCCAGAAACTAATCTGGGAATATTGGATGAGTAGGCACTAGGTGGGGATTTTATGCACAAGCTTTCTGGCATCCATTGATTATTCTAGCTTGCTGTGTGTGACATACGTATAGTGAGTTTTGCCTGTTTTAACAATAGTCAAAATTTGTTTGTTTATTGATTTGTATATGTGTTAATTTATTTACAAATGAATTTATAATATAAATAAATTAGAATGTGTATTAAGCAGAACTTTGACAATATATTTGTCTGAAAGTTTTTTTTTTTTTAGGATGCAAACTGTAAAGTAACATGTATACCTTTTTTAAAATAAAACTTTATTTATTCAAATATAAATGAGTAGATTATTAATTTATTTTGCAGTTTAATTTGTATTAAATGAAGATCTCTTATTGGCATCTGGCATTTTGTCAGATGATAGAGAACAAGGGTAACTTGCATGTTTTTTTGTTTTTTTTTTAAAGTAAAAATATATTATTAAATATATGGTTTTATATGGACGATATTTGATATCAGGGAAGAGTTTACTCAGATACCTTTTGAGAATCAACATATCAAAAAGATGTACAGTTTTTTCTCATATCAGTGACTATTTTCTCTCATGTTTTTGCACAAATGCATGAATCTGCAAATAATACTAAATCCTATACATTTGATGCAATTTTATTTAAAGATATATGTTGTGAGTGTTCAAATTGATGATCCACATACATATATAAAAAAAAAAAATAACATAGTAAGCAATTCAGCATAATAAATTTAACGAAATAGGATTAATATTATTTTATACATTTCATATATAAATGCAATCACCATAGTAACAATATTACATACAGTTTAATGTTTTTTATGTTGTGTATATTTTATTTGTAAAATATTTAAAAAAAAAAAATATTGTTATTAAAAAAAAAAAAAGGTTATTATATCAATTTTATATTTTTGGTTTGTAAAATATTATTTTAAGAAAAAAATTGTAATCAAATTTAAATGTGATCTTCGGTGTGTCTTCTTATCTATGACCGTCTTATTATCTCTTATTATCTATGACCGTGTGTGGCCGCAAAGATAAAAAAAAAACGTCAGAAAGAGAATCTATAAAAATGACGTGATAGAAGATAAAAAAGGTCAGATTGGTCAGTCATTCTCAGTCACTCACTCAAGCACGCACACACTTATTATCACTTTGTATGGTAAAGGACAAATCTATTTGTTGTATCTTAAGAAAATGAACCTTTTCAATATTAAAATTGTTGGTTTGTAAAACTATAAAACATGGAGTAGTAGCAGAATTATCTGCCCGTTCAATCATTCGGGCGGGAAAATTGAAGTGTTCCAGAGAGCGACCGCAATGTAAAAAAAAAAAAAAAAAAAGAAACCTATGAAAAAAAAAAAAAAATGCTTTATAAATAAAGAAAAGAAAAATGGATTTGCATAGACATCGTATCCCGATTAACCCAAATGGATCAATTCACCTCATAACCTGGATGTCGAAATACACTCACCTCTACAGAATGGAAAGAGAAAAAGGAAACTTTTTAATGAGTATTGCAAAGTTTACAATTACTATTTCGGACGGAGAAAATCCTCTTTACACTATAAATGAAGGCAATCGATAGACTAATAAACAGTGAATGGACAGATTTATATATATGGTATGATTATTTTTTTATGAAAAATATGTGTGTTAATTTTTTTTTTATATGTAATACTATATGATGTTTTTTTTTTTTTTTTATTATCTAAAGAAATATAATTATTAAATGAAAATGATCGGAAAGACTCAAATATAGTTATTATTTCATATTCATTTATCCGTAATTATTTTTGATAAACGAATAGATTTTGATACCCTCTTATTGCACATTTTGGTATAGGGTATATGTAAATTTTTATTTTTTTTTAGTAAAATATCTAAGAACCTTTCCCATCATTTATTCATTCATTTTTTTTTTTTTGTATGTGTCGTTAACGTTCTTGCAACACGTATATAGAGATACATATAGCAACATGATTATTTTATTTGGTCCACCAATTTAAAATATAAAGACATTTCGGATGTATACTACCATTAATATTGTCAATCTTCTTTTTTATAATTAAATAAATTGAGTTAATTTAAATATCAAGACTAGTTACTTATTTTGTTTTATTGGGATTGCGTAAGACGGCGGAGCAACTTAGGTAACAGAATTCAAACTCAGCTTGGTAAGCGAATTGAAATAGAAGATAAGGTATATTTTGCTTATTAATATTTTATTTTGTTTCTATATAAATTTCATAGTTATATTTGCATTCGAATATTATATATCCATATTATTATGTCTCTTAATTAATATTACAAAGACAATCATTTCATGTTTGTCTGATTCCGTAATAAAAATCTAAATAGATTATACTTTATCGTTCGGTTTGGAGTAGTTCGTTTGAATATTTCTTAAACTCCTATAAAATGAAGAGAATAAACTTCATTGACCGATTTAATTGAATATTATTTTCATTTATAGAAATATCAAATATAATCATGTGTTTTAATTGTTGCCAACCAAAATTTTTTATTCAGTTATTTAAAGTTTTCAAACAAGTTGTATTAATATTCACAAGTGAATAAACATCCAAGAGAAGCTCGATATATTTTTAGTTAATATAATTGGACATTGTAAAATTAGAGATGAGCTAATAGAGTATTGATATTAAACTCCAGTGAAGTATTTTAGTTTAAAACCTAAACGAAGCATTAATTAAGTATCATTTTATTGAGAGATATTTATAAATTATTTTGTAACTTATTGATAATCTATTGACGTCTATTAATTTGTTTAAACAATTAAATGAGTGTATAAATTTTCAAAGTGTTTATAAAATTATAATAAAACCAGTTGAGGTCCACTGAAAATTATTAATTATAGGTTGAGGTAGAAAGAATTGTATATCGTTCATTGACGCGAGTATTTATCTTTATATTTAGCGTTTGCTAACATGGATATATGCATATTTGGGGTTCGGTTATTATTTTGTTTTGTCGTTTAAATAATGTCTGTATGCAAACCAATGTTTTGTAAAGTGCTATTACAGGTACTTAGAAAATTATCCATTAAGTTATAAAGACAGTACCTTTAATTAATAAAGTGGAGTTAAAGTACTATAACAGTAACAGGCTAATAAAATATATATATTGGAATCTAGATTAGTTATTAATTGGATTGGTTTTGATTAGATTGCCAATCAAGTGTTAGCCTAATCCTATATTATTGTATAGGGCAATAGTAGTTGATTTCACCGCTCTATGCAATTTATATTGTAGTTGACGGATTTGTTGATGGCTGGAGCAGATAATCTCATTATTTCTTCATTTTTCATATAACTTAAGTAAATTAAACTTTAAGAGAGATTATTTGTGCTTTATGATGGTTTATTATATAATGGCGATTGAGCTAGACCAGATTAATTTATATTGGATTTTAGAATTTTATCAGATCAGATTGATCATCCTAACCATCACCTTCATCCATCGATTTAATCAGTTGCAAATTGGCACCAATATTTTGGGCCTTCTTTTGTTAGATTTGAATGGATCACAGCAATCGACAATACCGTCGGTTACAATATATATATATATCAAAACATCAACAAAAATAATGCAAAGAATATAATAATGTAGTTATGAGAAATCAATACAGTAATATATTACTTGGGAGTTTGTAGAGCATTGGAAGTGACAAGTGGACTACAATCAACAGGCCTTTCTGCAAAGTCAGCTCTACCACTGCATTAATATTGAGAGAAAGGGGGAGAACATATTCATGTATACCTTCATGCTTATTTTAGATTTTGTAGAATATTTGCATTTTTGAGTATTTTAAGCATTATTTTTATTTACTAATTTATAGCAACAATGTGGTGAGGATAAAGTAATACATTTCTTGTGATTAAATGCATGACTAAGTGGACTGCATGAGACTATGAACTGGATAAGAAGTGATTCATGAGATGGTTTATGTATTTAGTTTCAGATGTGAAATCCTTTAAATTTCAAATTTATAAATTTCTAATTTTTTCATTTTATTACCCCTCCTTCCCCATCTATAGTGCAGAATTTATGGATAAGCAGTAATAGTTGTACTTTAATTTTATTTATTTAAAAGATGTTACTACTAGTTTTTACTATCACAGTGCTAATGCTGTGTTAATATTCAAACATTAGAATTTTGACTGCTATTTAATTATTGCATCTGTGAAAATATGGCAATTCTATGTTAATTGCATCACATATTTTCAATTACTTTGTGTCTGATAATCACAGAGGAATTGTTTCATAGAAACAATTTTTTCATGAGCAACATATTAGTTTTGTATTAAACATGTTATTGCAAACATATTTAGAAGGATTTTGACTTACTAAAAGGATTGACCCACATAACTATATGTGGATTGAAATATTTGAGCAATGGATAGAATTCTGTGGAATTCTTTAGATACTGACTTTCATTCAATAATTTAAATTTATAGAAGTGAATGGTCTAATAAATATTAATGGAAATTTTACACAGCGTGCATTACCATCAAGTAAATATGTTGTATGTGTAATATGTAGCATTATGGCATATTTATTTTTAATTTACAATATACTGCAATGGGGTTTATCAGAGCTTATAATGATGAACAAATTGTGGTAAGGAATTGGTAAATATTGATACAATGGCATAAATGACGATCCTTTTTTAGTTATAACACCAATCTCCTTCATGTAGAAAACTTGTCATACATACAAAATGCGCATGCTTGAAAATGGTGTAATATTCAGATAGTCAAATAGAAAAAAGATGCAGTAATTTATTTTTTTGTAATTTATTTGTAATTATTTATTTTTTTCCCCATGTGTCAAAGCGTTGACCAGGAAGCGAACCTGGGTCAGCTGCTTGGAAGGCAGTTACGCTAACCACAAGGCCACCAACACTTGACTATTTGTAGTTATTTTTGCATATAATTGTCAGATTTTATCTAATTGAAAAACGCATCTCTCTTAATTTCCCTAATGGATATTTTAAATATATTAATGAAAGTTAATTTATGCTATAATATTTAATTATAAAATTGATCTTTACAGGAATATAAATTCTTCAATTACAAAACAACTCAAGTACTTTTCATATCTTCAAAGTGTAATAAGTAGATCTTTGGTATAATAGTTAATGCTTTAACATTTTTTTTATTCCTCCGATTTGGATTCAAATACAAAATTGAGTTGGACTAATTTTAAAAGATCAATACAGATTGGGCAGAAAGTTGTGAAACATAAAGAAAAAAATATCTTGGAAATATGATTCAATATATATTTCTTCTGATACAAGCTTCAATATCTATAATCACTGGGCTAATGATTTTACGTTTGTTATTTTTAATTTATATATATATAATTAAATGTTTTTACACAAAATATCATTTTTCTTTCCAGGAAATCCTAATTGCATTTTTATATAGAAGAAATTGTCATAAGTACTTAATATATTTATAATTTCTCTGATCTTAAATATAATACTGATATATACAAATCATAACAAAAGATTTGAACTTCAATAATATATTAATTGCATCGAATTATATACCTATATGTACATATATTTTGCTGCCTATTAAGTTATTGTATTTTCTTTTTCTTTAAATTTCTCTATAATATTTCAAGTTTTTAATTCAATAGGTTAATTAATAAATTATGGAATGTCTGTATGTACTTTTTTTTTTTATTATTAAAAAAATAGAACTATTGCCTTTTTTTTTTTAACCAAAGTATCTTCAAAAAGAATGGGTATCATTTATTATTCTAAATATATATAGACTAATAAGCATATACAGTAATTGTAGTGTATAATTTTGTTAAGATTTTTTTTTTTGTTTCTTTTATTTTTTACATTACTATTTAATGGATTAAAACTTTTTTTATAAAATGGAAATTGCAAAGTTTATTATTATTATTTATGATTATGAAATATATGTTTGATTGCTGTAAGGCCCGGATGTGAAAACACATTAACAGAGTTCTGTTGTTCAATATTGCTGATATAACACCTCCCCATTTCCTAATGCAGTATCACTCATCTTCTCACATTTCATTTCCAAGCATTATTCTCTTACATGTGCTAATAGCAAACAAGTATATTTCATAAAGTTGTCACAAGAGGTTTGGTTGATATCTGACAAATTACAAACAAAATGATTTTTAAATATATTTTTAGATTAATTGCATGAAGCTTAATTATTTTTTTTAGATATTTAATTGTACCTAAGTAGAGGCTTAAAATGAATGATTAATTTTTCACACATATAGTCTTCAGTTTGAATAGAGTTTGTAGAAAAATTAATGAAAATACCAAAAATATTTTAAATATTTTCAAAATATTACAAATGTATTGAAAAATAAAACACCCCTTTGCCTTTACTAGTATAATAATATTTTTTTTTTTACTTTATGAATTTTCGTGCTTGGGAAAAATAAATAAATTAATAATTATAAAATATATTTTATATTTGTTGTTTAAAATATCTTGTTAAAACTGAAAGTAATTTTAAAACGAAAAGATTAGTCTACTGGTTATAGACTGTATTAACGGGGGAGGGGGGGGTAAACAATATTGATAAGAGATTCTTGGAAGTACTGTTAAAATAAATTCAAACATCATAAAATGTGTTTTTATCGGGTTTTTTATGTCTCCTATTTATTTAATGATGTATGCATTATTCTATAAATACATATTTTACTTTATTTGTAAATTTAAGTGTGTGTTTTTATGTTCAGTTGAATTTGTGTATGAATGTGTTTAGTCAAAAAAAAAAAAAAGAAATTTTTAAATAATCCATTACAAGAAAAAAACTCACTCCAATAGCCCATTGTAAAGGAGCAATGGAAGAGATTATTCAAAAGATTTTCTAATTGAGGTTTGTAAGTTTGATCTATTGTTAAGGATATCTAGATATACATTGTTCGATTATTGTTTACTAGTTAATATATAGTACACTATTAACGTCAAGCAATTGCTTAATAAATATAAAATACTTTCATCCATATAACTAATCCACACACTTGGGATCATGTGTCTTGTGTGCATCTCCATTAGATTTAAAAATAAAATATAGAATGTACTCAAAAGAAATAACAAAGACTAATTTAACACATTTATATTCCTCTAATTCGCATCCAGGAAAATCACGAACAAAACTATGCAATCTACAATCTTTTTTATTTGTGCAGTATGATAGCTTGACATGCTATTGAGATTAACATTCCATATTCCATAAAAACATGAATTTTCATCCAGGAAAATCATGAACAAAACTATGCAATCTACAATATTTTTTAGTTGTGCAATACAATATCTTGAAATGATATTGAGATTAACATTCCTTATTTCATAAAAACATGAATTCTTGAAGTAGTTGTAGATTACTTAAGTATTTATCCATATGAACTGCTACATTATTTCTATTGGGCACCACTTTTGTGACATTGAACAACATATTGTATTGCTCCAGTTGGGATGTGTTGTGGTTTCATCGTATGTTTGTGTAATTTAAACTTTTCTTTGTACTTAATATATTATTATTAATAAACATGTATTGAATGTGGATTAGTTACCTGAAATATATATATATGAAAATAACAGGTTAATGCATTATCATTACATTGCTAATACTAGTCACCTCTGCGTGTAATATTTTTAAATCTCTCTTCTGTATGTATAGATATTTAATCATTAAAAGCCAGTCAACACATAGACAATCCTAATGTCATTAACACTCAACAATTTCAAACTGTTGTCAAGATAACCTCCCTTTAACAATAAAGGTTGAATCCTTTATATATTTAATTATCAATAATTTACCAATCAATATTGAATGATTAACCAGATTTGTCGTGGATCTATTAACATGAAAAATAATCTTACATCTGATCGGAATGTGGAAATATTTTCAAATTTTAGTTTTTATGGATTCGAATCCAGGTCGGTGGAAATAATTGACGGATGCATTTTTTTTTTACACTACGAGATTCATATATGTATAATATTTCTAAATAAGTCTTTTTACTTGTGTGTGTATATATATTCAAACATTAGTAATTTGATTAATAATGATAACAGCAATATTTTTTCTCTCTTGAATAATAAATTTGATCTTTTTTTTTTATTCCTCATGGAGTCGAATTATTCAAATTAAAATTCACATAGCATTCAGAAATGACTTATCTTGTGGTTAGTTCTATCAAAAGTTATCTTTCTGACAAGCAGTCGCACTAAAGCCTTTAGCTTTTTTCTGAACTCCAAAGATAAATAGCAAACTTGGTAGCAATGTTTATTCTTTCCTTTTTTTTTTCTCTCCTCTCCCTCTAACCTGGATGATTAAAGAATCTTAAAAATAATATAACCTTGAAATAGTGTCAATACTGTTAAAGATGATTCATTCTCTAAACATATATATGAATTCTTACATCGAATGCTGGCAACAAGTGAGGGGATAAAGTTGTTAGATTATTTTGAATTTTAAATGATGTATTAAATTTGAAGTAAAATGTAAATCCGTTTTTATTTAAAATATTGATTCTCTCATTTTGGTGTTTAGTTTAAATTAGTATTTTTTTATATGTTGACTTTCGGGGTTAATTTTTTTTTTTACCCTTTCTAACTTTTCATGATAATTTAATATTGAAATGTATATTAATGGACCGATTTATTTATACACCATTTGATGGTAAAATGATATTTGCTAATTAGTGATTGAAGATTTCAGCAAGTTAAATTTAGGTTTTACTTGTATTATTTTTTCGTTTTTTCTCTATCCTCGCCCACTTCAATCTTATACTCCTCTACTCTATTTAAATTTTTTTAGCTTATATATAAAACACAATTTGCTTGGAAGAAATGTAATAAATTTGAAATGATGCCAGAAAATGGAAAATTTAAAGAACTGTTAATCTTTTGGTTAGCCAATGATAAACTACGGTAAAATCTGATGGCAGAATTAAGTGGTTTGTAGACATTGAGATTATTAAAATCTCTCATAACTTTTGTTAATTATTAAAATATTTTGAGAAAATTTGTGTTTTTGTTAAAAAATAACTCTTA
The DNA here is from genome assembly GCA_028023455.1 of Epiperipatus broadwayi. Lineage (NCBI taxonomy): Eukaryota > Metazoa > Onychophora > Udeonychophora > Euonychophora > Peripatidae > Epiperipatus > Epiperipatus broadwayi. The sequence goes on along the minus strand of JAQFVV010000049.1, from coordinate 944,042 downwards.
ATGATGTAAATGGCTTATTAAATTTTGCACACGAACTCCAAATATCGAGATGAAAAGAAAATGGCAAAGGAGCATTGAGCACTGGCAAACCAATATAATGATTTAAGAATTATCACTTGGTAAAAGTTGTCTATTATTGCTTAGTTATTTTACACGTCTTTAAGAAAACAATTTAATATGTGTATATATCTCTTAGAAGGACGAATGTTTATTGTTTTATAAATAAACTTGAAAGACAGACTATATCTGATATTTTTTATTAGTGTTCCCAGCTAATTCTTATCAAGAATATTAAGAAAGCTTTCAGCACCTTCCACAAATATCAAAGAATACTAGAAGCTAACTGCTATTACCCCAGTCTATTAAACTTTCCATTATTGAAGATTTTATCTTTTTAGCATTACGATTAGTTAACAGTATGTGGATACTTAGTTGCTGATTGAATATCCAGTTATTTTTTAAGCTTTCCTTAATAATTTAGTTCATTGGTAAAGTTTCGTTCAAGAGTTAGAGATTCACAAATTATGCTCAATCTGTCACATATGCTTGAATATCTTATGACATCTAGAACATGTAAACTGGATATCTGAAAAAAATTCTAAGCATTCTTGGGAAATTTTGGCCATTTAAAAAAATGCCTGACTTAATTAATAGTGTTGCCATATTTATACTGATAAGCTAACACTAATAGTCACTTCATCACAAAAATTTATTCATCAAGTCATTCAGTTGCTTGCCAAATTTAAGTGACTTAGGCAGTTATTGTGCATGTGAAATGGAATAAACATTGAAGTTTTTATTTATTTATGAAATTTTATGTACATTATTTAATATCAGCATACAAATTTGAAATTACAAAACTAATCAATACATCAATTTATATCAAATCAAAAATGATGTATCTTTTATTGTACATTAACAGTAATAAATATTATACTACAAATGCCTATGCAATCATTAGCCTTCATTGTCAACTTGATCCCCAGATTGAATTTGCCTTGACTTTTGTCATTGAAGAGCACTGAATTTCTTAATGTGGATTTAGCAATTATCCTTACTTATATTATTCAAACTGATATGACAAACCAATGGTCAGAAAGTATTGTGGGGATTTGATTGAATCTCTTATCTAATGTTTATTGATTATTCATGATATAAAGTCTATATTATTGATGCATTTATTGGATGTAAATAGCAGTCAGATGATTTTTTGATTTGATATATGTCATTATGATAAAATGTTAAAAGTATCTGTATTATAGTTGCTAATCAAGTGAGAGTCTTTATAAGTAAATAAGTAGATTAGCTTGAATTATAATTTTTTGAGAATTTGAAATACTCAAATCATTTGTTTAAATAGCCTAATATATATAAGTTCCAGTGAATTCTAAATGGATGCATTCAATCCAGTTCATTTTATTGATAAAGACCAATAGCCAGAAACTAGACTGACAATCTAGTTATCGCTTCCATTTTGTGTTCATAAATGATTCTTACATAAATGATTATATTGTAGGATGCATAGAGCACATTATGCATATCACTTTTTGCTGTAAATGCTTAAAATGTTGGTTTTGAAGTTTCCCATGGATTTTGAAAACAATTTTTAAGAAGCTATTTTACGAGTGTTTTTGTGAATGATGAAAATAAATTGAATGTAAAAGTAAACTATATCTATTATAGTTAGAATTTTTTTTTGTTCTAAGTGTTGAGTTGGTAGTATTGGAATTTAGAACATGTAAGATAAATAAATATTGATAGATTTTAATGTACAATTATTATTAGAAAATGATGCAGGAAAACCAGAAAGCTAGAAAGATTTTTTTTTCAAATTGTTGAATTGGTATTGAAGGTTAGAAAATATGAGATAAATAAATATTGATGGATTTCAACATAACATACAATTACTATTAGAAATACCAATGCCCTTAGGACAATATAATGTTAAGAATATGATTTCATAAATATGTGTTACTGTCTAAGCTCTTCTTTAACTATTAGTTTCATAACTAGGCTTTTTTGTTGTCTATATTTGTATATTTCCTCATGGCATGTAATTCCCTTAAACAATTATTGCAATACATCTGATTTCTTGTGCTAATTATTTATGGAAGTAAATTGTGTATTAATATTGTTAATTTACTCTATAGAGGGCACATGGGTGTAAAGAAGTAAATTAAGATTATGCATATGAATAATTTATGTTACAATTTATTTCACATCTTTAAAATTAATTAAAGTATATATCACAGAATAATAAATTTAATATTTCAGATTTGTTGAATACTCTGATGTTAAGAATAATAAGGCAATCATGTTAATATTTAGAATTTGGAGGATTTCAGAAAAGAAGCCAATAATTTGAATTATTATATTTATATATGTATGAGTAATGATCCTATATGCTGATGGATTGTTAGAGAAGGATGAATGCTTAAAGATGCATTATTCAATCATAAACATGGAGGTGAGTGATTCTAGTTAATGAGAAGGCTATAATAAAATGAATTCTTATTAAACAAGGCAAAGCTCTCCATACAGTAGTGCCAAGACTTGTGCATAAAATCCCTATCTAGTGCCTACTCATCTAATATCACCAGAGATGGTGCTTGTGATGTTTAAAAAGAATTCTTGTAAATCTTTAATTTGTAATAGTAATAGCAGTGACATTCCTCATTCCATTACAATAGTAAATTATCAGTAACTAGAATAGGAATAAAAGAAAATTATTGCTAATTGTTATTAGATCTAGAAAGAAGATGAACATGTATGTAGATTTTTTTGGATATATTTTATCAATCATTGTGAGGAGCATTGATTGTTTTAATATGCTACAATGTAGATTAGATATTTAATTTTACATTCAAAAACATTTATATCATGTGTGTGTAATCTCTTTGATTATAAGAATGGAGTACTATGAGACATGTCAAGATTTGGCTATGTGTGTTTTAAAAACTCCATGGAAATAATTACACCAAAAGGGAGGTAATATATACAAGTAAAGGTGTTCTAAAATGGCTAATCTACTACTTTACTTGCCATTTGATGCTTACTTCTGTTGATATTGTATAAACTTTATTATGTATAAGCCATTGACAAATATGGAGGGCTAAGAAACTAAAATTAAATTAATAATATAGTAATTTTAAAAAAAAACTATTTGAAATAAATGAGTTAGAGTGATTTTGAGAATTAAATGTTTTATATGAGCAAGCATATTATGAGAATTTCCATCTTTTGCAAAAGTGTAATTATATAAGATTATTAATACTATATTCCAAGTATGGATGATAATTTAAATTTTAGCCAAGGGAAGGGAGACTTATATTCTATAACATGGAAAGATTTGAAAAGGAAATTGTAAGAATATTTTTGGATGCCTAAAAAAATAACATATATTCCTGTGATTTGATTTAGGGATAGAAAAAGTTTACAACTGTTCTGGAAAAATGGTGCATGCACAAGTGATGGATTGAAATTTCATTATTTTATTTAAAAAAAAAATTGATTTAGGAAGTAGTTTGTAATAATAATTAAAATTTGTTGAAGTAGCCATGAAATTCAATTCATTATTATTTTCATATATACAATAGTAATATTTAATTAGTTAGACGCAAAGTTAGAAGTTCAATTTTAAGAAATAACAATTTGTGAAAGGTAAATTAGAAGAGGTATGAACTGAAAATGTAACCTTGAGGGAATAAGCTAGAATTGAATCCACAACCCTAAAAGGAAAGATAGAAGAGTTAAGGGAAGCAGTTGAGATGGAGATCCAGAAAATGAATCAGAAAATTGAAGCTTCCTGAATAGAATGCCAAGATTTTCAAAGGTAAATCATGAAAGACAATGAAAGTCTAAGAAGAGAGTTTAAAGTTTCAAGATAGAAATGAAATACTCATTTCAGAAGTGATGTAGAGAATGTGAAATCAGAATTGGGTGCACTATTAAGATTTAAAACATTGAAATAATTAGGTTTACCCAAGAATATTTCTTGGAAATAAACAATAAAATATGGAATGATGAGATGGGAGAAACTCATGAGAAGATACAAATGATATTGAAAGTTATTTCATTAATATTTCTATACCATTTTAAATTGGAAATATTTTAAACTATAAGATGGGAACAGTTTGAATGTTTTATAGCCTATTGTAACAAATTCTAGAAAGATCAGGTAGTTAGTTTTTCATCATTTGAGTCATAAAGATTATACTGTTATAATGGAATGTAATTCTGATTATTTTGAAATATACAGTAATACTATTTCTCTGTAAAAATATTAATAATGGCTTAATGTCAGTTAGTTTCAGCTCAGATTTTTTGATCTTGTAAATTGGTTCAATTTGGGAGGCATTTTGAAATAAGAAATGGTGGGGGGAATAGTAAAATGATATTGTCTTAATTATAAACTAGACATTTAAGTTTTAAAAAGAACAAATATGGATCATCATTTTTATTTGTTTTGCACCACTGTTCCTATATGTACCAGAAATATGGTATTATATTTCTTTGAAAAATCCCCTTTATATTTTATTTTTTGCTTTATTTTTGAGTTTACTATATAGCTTAGTACAGTGTTAAAATGGTTAAATAAAGGTAAAGATTTCAGTGTCCATTTTTAGCTGAATAATATAAAAAATAAAATCTCACTTTAGTAGAGTAGGATTGAGGAGCTTAACTATTCTTAAGGACTTGAAAGTCTCCATTATGCATACAATCCTTTACAAGAGTATTTTTTAAAATCTTTTCAAAATTAGATATATGAACATTATAATTATATTTTTCTATTGCTTCTGTAATAATTTTTTTTTATTCCTCTACATTTATCTTTTCATTTCTCTCTTCTTAAAATTTAACAGTTTGCCATTTTAATTGTTCATATCTTTGTAGATGTTGTATTTTACTTTTATTTTAAATGTAATAATTGTAATTCTTTTAAAACTATCTGAGATTAAGATGTTGAGTGATGACTATAAATCATTAAACCAAGTTTTCTAATAAAATTAATTTTATTAAGGCTAATCATATGTATGTATATATGTAATTTTAAATTAGTGATATTAAAATTGACATGGAATTGCTCAAACAATTATTGTAATATATCTGATGTCTTGTTCTAATTGTTTATGGAAGTAAAATTGAATATTAATATTGTTAATTTAATTTATAGAGGCACATGAGTGAAAAGAAATATGTTAAGATTATGCATATGAATAATTTATAAGTTACAATGTATTTCATCTTTAAAATTAATTAAAGTATATATCACTATAATAAATTTAATATTTCAGATTTGATAAATAATTGTCTAATGTTTAAGAATAATAAGGCAATCGTGTTAATGTCTAGAATCCGGAGGGTTATTTTTCAGTAGCTTGTTAAAGAAGCATGATTGCTTGAAGATGCATTATTCTATCATAAACATAGTGAGAATGCTATAAATGACGGTTAATAAACACATACACAGAAAAGGTATATCATATTTATAGCTGTAAATATAATATACATGATATATTGAGGGCATGCTGGGCAGTAATAAAGCTGAATAAAAAAAAAAAACACAAATTTTTCTGTGTGTTCATTAACAGTTATTTATTATGTTAGCTCAGAAAAGAAGGAAATAATTTATAGTTTTTTTTTAAGTGTCATAGCATCAGCCGGGACGCAAACCCGCAACCCGGGCAACTGCCTGCTAGTGCAAGGCAGTCGCGCTGACCTCTCGACCACCAATGCAAGACAATAATTTATGGTTGAATGAGAAAGTTATAGTAAAATGAATTCTTATAAATTTTTAATTTGCAGTAATAATAGTATGACATTCTCCATTCCCTTAAAATATTAAATTATCAGTTGCTAGAATAGGAATATTTTATAAGATTAAAAGAAAATTATGGCTAATTGTTATTAGGTTTACACAGGAGATGGGCATCTATATAGACTTTTTTTGGATATATTTCATCAGTCATTGTGAGCCGGATTGATTGTTTTAATATGCTACAATGTATAGATTGGGTATTTATTCCATTATCAGTAACAGAAAGTATTTTAGTCAATACAGAGTTGATCAAGTTTGTACTGATTACAATTGCCAGATGGTATGCAATGCTGCCACTCTGGAAAAAATGAGTATACAGATTTACATCAGTTACTATTTTTCATGACATCTAGTTTTTCCATAAGGTATATCTATTTTAATGACTAATCTGATTAAAGTATTCTATTAGCATAAGCTTTCACTAAATTATTATGATAGAATCTCATAAAAATTTTGTATTAAATTCTTGGTAAATGATAGCAAATCATCTGTAAAATTATAGATCTCACTGATGACTGTGCTTTAGATAAGATTATGTTACCTTGTCAAATTAATAAACATTACATCTAAAATATTCAAATAAAAAATATTCATAGATCACATGACCCCATTCTCTTAAGCTTGTAAAATATAAACAATGATCATTGCCAATTACTCAACAAGCTTTGTGATAAATGCTTAGCCAGAGAAATCTCTTAGGCATGTAAGATATAAACAGTGAGCATTGCCAATTGCTCAACAAGCTTTGTGATAAATATCACAAAGCTTGTTGAGCAATTGGCAATGCTCACTGTTTATATGTTACAAGCTTAAGAGAATATGGTCATGTTATCTATGACTATTTATAGTCTCTGCTTCAAGTCTTATGCAATGTTATATTGCTAAGGCTACTACTATATGGTTTGGCTGTAGATCTCTCAGCCCCATATAGCTATTTGAATTGGATAGCTGGGTTTGAATATATGTAGGTGTCTGAAAATTTCAGATTTTCTACTCAATAGATAACTTTTAGATAAATGCTGGCTTTGGGTTGGTATTTTTAGATCTAGTGTCTGAAGCCACCTTATGACCTCTCCGAGGAATGCCAAAGCACGAAACCATGGTCAGAGGTATGGGGGGAGGGTCCTGACAGAGATATTTTATATGTTTTCTGTGGCTAAACATTTATCACAAAGCTTGTTGAGCAATCAGCAATGCTCATTGTTTATTACATCTAAAAATATGAACTTTGTTTTCTGCAATTGAACATTAATTACATGTAAGGTATAGTGCCAAACATGATAATTCCATAAAATATGATGCATATAAAATATTTCTCCAGCTTTTTTTTTCTAAATATCTAATCTCATTAATTCTGATAGCAACATTTGAATCATGATTTTGCACTTTCTTCATTATTTGTTTATTAAAAAAAAGCATAAATGATAAAGTAACACTTTAGTTGTTTTACTGTTAATCTTTTTTACTATTGTATTGCTTTTTTTTTTCTATTATTTTATATATAATTTTTATATTTATTGCACAACATTAGTTTTGTTGTTATAATTCTGAAATAATATTTATTTATTTTTCTTTTCAGGTAATTATGTTTTAATTTTTTTCAAGCACTTTGAAACTGTAAGGTATTGCTTTTTTTCATTTTATATAATTTTAAAATAATTCAGTATTTTAAAATATTAAATTTTTTTTTTTTCTTAAAATTATTATAACATGAATTAGTATACTATCAATATATTCACATTTGGTAATTTATATTTAACATGTAAATCAGAAAATTCATAATCAATCTTTATTTGCTAATATGAATAATATATATACAAATACAAAAAACTTTCTTAAGAGCAAAACTTTATTAATAATAAAAATACTGTAATGCTTAGCAAGCATGCTTTTGACAGATAATTGTCATAGACATAGCAATGCTTGTAACAGAGGTAAGGGAATAAGACCATGTTTAAAAGCTAACAAATTAGTATATTATTTATTAGTTAGAGCAAGTCACTTTTTAGAAAGAGGAATGCAAGATTTTTTTCCTATTGATGGCATAATTGTATTTGAAAATATGCCAAGCCTCCTTGACCCTTTGCTTGGTGTCATTGCATTCTGAGCATATGCTATTGAAATATGTGGACTCAAATCGATGACCGAATTGATGAAATGCTAAAAACAACGACAACAACAACAAAAAAACAGATTTAGTGTCTAAAAGTATTTTTGCCTGGTTCTACTTATATTTATGCTGAGCCTATCGGATAAACAGGTTGGTCTAAGATTCACCATAGTAAACAGATGGGTACGAAGAATCATAGCATTTAATTTTATATACAATTTGAGAATGAAGACCTGGTGTTAGTCTGACCTTTGAATTATTGATTAACCAATACAAAGTGGAAGGAATGTGGAATCCAACTCTATGAGTGGGGGCAATAATTTATGAATCAAATAAGTGACTGGGTATGTAGGGAAGAGATAGCCAATGTTTGTCAGTGGGTTATTGAGGGGGGGGGTGTTATATTTTATAATAAAAGTTCTTGACAGTTTGAATGAGAAATGAAACCTTATATCCAGTGTTGTGCAGATCAGATATGTATGTGTCAGTATTATTTTTACAGTCAAACTTGCGTGCAGTTATGTTTATTTTTATTTTCAATGTCTAATTTAAAAATATAGCTTACAAGTGGTACTTTTAAATGTGCATATATTTAATTAATTTATTTAAAAATTAAAAATTGTAATGTTTAAGTTAAAATGATAAGATATATCAATTTTTATTACATGTTTACTGTATATTTAGTTCATATTCATTTTAAAAAAAGATAAACTTTTTGAGTTTAAAAATACATTAATGAAAGTTGTTTTTTATTCTAATTGAAATGTAATTTCGAAAAAATATTTATTACTTGCCAAGAATGAAAATAAATCTATTTATTTTTACTTTTTAAAGCTCTAACATAACTCGTAAACCTTATTGAGTGATTATCATTGATCGATATCCTATTTGTTAATTATCAGGGTATTGAACACTTTTCTGAACTCATTGTGAAATAAATTGGTAGATGGTAAAAATAATAGCTGCATTTAATTCAGCTGGTAAGATTAATATAAAATGGAATTTATTAAGTTTTCATTCATTTAGAGTACACCCGGTCGTTTTATGTGGATTTATTTAATGCGATTTTGAAAATATTTTCAAATAATAAACTAAGGTACAGTGAAAAGTATGATGGCATAGCTAATAAAACTGGACTTACTTTTGGGAGTTAATAAAGGATATAGGACATTGTCACTAGTGAGGAAAAATAATGAGAATGCACATTAGGGACAAAATATTAAATAGGAATTGCCTTAAAAATAGAGAGCCTAAGCCTCAATCTCCAAAACATATGCTTTGAGCATGCAAACACTAGCAAAACAATAAATGATAAGAGGGAAAAAAAATGCTACTATCTCTTTTGAAAAATAAGCTAGCAAAATAATGAGAGACTAACATTACCCCATTTTTAAATATACTGACCTATATAAGCATTGCTAAAATAGAAAGAGAATAAATCTACTATTTCTAAGAAAAATACTACATCTAACAAATGTGAAAATATGATAAATAACAATAATTAATGCCAAACATGGCTCCATTAACATTAGGCAATAAATAGTCATAAAATAAAAAAATAGAAACATACATCTAGTTATTCAGCTTACAGCATAATAATACACCTTCATAAATAAATAATTCATGTGTAAAAAGGGAAACATACTATTTTAAAATATGCAAATATGATGAAATACTATTCTGAGAACTTTAACTTTTCAGATATAGTATATATAATATGAAAATAATATGCAAATAAATGAAACATAGTGTTCAAAATCATAATTTAAATAAATTCAGCTCTTTGATCATTAAATAAATAAATTAAGGAACATTCCTTTTGCTTTCTTCTTTAATAAATTCTCCATTGAATTGGAACATGAAGAAGAGTGTTGGCAACATCTTATGGACAGTTAACATATCCATCGTATAATACAATATATCTGATGTTAAAATTTATAATATAACTATGAAATATTGAACACGTTTTTTTTTTTTTGGATATCCTTAGTAAAATTTCAAATAATCATGCTAGCAAGTATAGAATAAATTTATGGCCATTCAAACAAGTGTTGTTCATGACTATAAATTATGATATATGTTTATTAAGTTGAAATAAATAGTTCACAATTACTTGAATTCAGGTTTCCAACTTAATCCAATTCTAAATTTGTAATAGTAATATGAATAGTACTTCTGATAAATAATATTTATCTAACATTATCAAATATTTGCAGGTTAAAAATATTTAATGCAAATATCATATTTACCACAACAATGGTTTTCATGGCAATGTTTGGAGGTAAGAAATAACTTACAGGTTTTTGCAGGCATTATAAAATAATTAAATCCAGAAAAATTATTTAGGTTCTTTTAAACATAATGTCCTTTTTGTCAGTATAATTTATATTTTGTTTTTATTAAGCGAAACACTTTTAAATTTCACATACTATTTATTATCAGTTTATTCCAAGTTGATTTCTTTATTATTACTCTCACCTAGAGAAAATACCTAGAGAAAATGATTTCTTTCTTCCAAAGGAAAAGAGCAAGCAGAAACAATCACAAGTGAATTCTTTTATTTGTGCTTTAATAAGTTATTAATATAATGTGTTTTATTTAAGTAAGCACCAATACTTTTTCATTGAAGTATAAAATTATTAATTTAATTCTTTCTTTTTTAGACTTAATAAATTATTTAAAAATGCCTAGTTGATGTATTCATCATATCAAAATATAATTATTATCTAGGAATTAAAAGTATTTTAAATAAATACCAAGAAGTTATTAATACTTTCTGTGATATTCTTGACAATAAGAAACTTATTTTTTTTTTTGTGACTGCTTTAATTATAATACAGACATTCAAATGTACTCTGAAATTGATCGTAGTTCTTGAGTCATTATAATGTCAATAACTTGTGAAGTTCTTCAATACAGAAGATTTAAAAAATAATATTCAAAACATTGGAATAATTAATGGTATTAAAGCTGGCAGATATAAAGATTTCCGCCTCTTTTGTGTTTCAATTCACATAATTGAACTTAAATAGTTTAAATTCAACCTAACATACTGAGCTTAAAAAAATAAAATTTAAAGAAAATTAAACTTTAAAAATTTAAATAGAGTTTTTAAAATTCAACTGGTACAAATAAAATTTAAATTGTTTGAGGACGTTGAGCAGGTAACACTCTTACCTATTTATACTAGTCATGTGATCATTTTACAAGACTTGATTAACCTTTTAATCTTTGCTCCTTTCCCTTATTACTTCGAATCCTGATATATTACAACCAGGGAAGGTTGTTGTGTAAAAATTTATCTAATAAATCAATTTTTAAACTTCTGTCTAGAGAACTAAATTAATTAAAAACACTTCTGGTTGCAAATAAAAATTATTAATTAAAAATTGTAAACATCCGGATAAATCAAAATATTACATAATAAAATTTACATTATATTAAATAAAACAAATATTACAGATAATATTTAATATAATTATTTATCACTATTTAAATCTGGGCAAGTCTCAGAATATAAATTTTAAAACTAACATTTAAAAATAAATAATATTAAAATAAATTTATTTATTTATTTATTCATTCCTTCATCACTTACTTAGTCACCTATTAAAATTTTACCTTTAATTATTAATTTTATTAAACTTTTATAAATAAATGAATTTAAAATATCAAACTATAATATTATATCAAAATTAAAATGAACTAAAATATTATAGGTTTAATTTAAATACCAGCAAACCAAAATAAAGGGTATGAACCTGGTTTCTTAATCTTAAAATTAATACAAGCTTTCATAACATTTTAAATGATTAAATCACGATTAAACTAGCATTATTAACTTAAAATGTATTATTTATCATCGAAATTATCAGCTATTTAAAAATTTAAAGACTTTCATATCTTAAGCATTTATTTCGGCTTAGAACTATTATAATTTAAGCTGTGTAAAAGTATTTTACAGCTGTGCATTCTATAAAATACTGATTTAGTTACATTTATATGCATACATATAGTATTACAAAGCATTAATAAAAATTTATTCATGACAGAATTGAACTAGATAATTTTTTTTTTAGATGTCTTGACACAAATTTGATTTCATATTTAGCTTCTGTCAAAGCTAAAGGTTATAATATATAATGATAAGTTTATAAAAATTGGAATCGATTATTATTACTTGCTGGCCAGAATATAATTTCTATATCTATTTTTTTTCTTTCGATTATAAATATATCACTGTCAGTTATTGAGTGTAGTTGATCTTAATATTTTCAAATAAAGCAAATAGAATATGATTTATGTGAAATAAGATTTTTGCAATTAGTTATGTGTAAGACCTTGATATAATCAATAAATTGGATTGTCTTTAAACCAATGCTACAAGACTTGGATTATCATATTTCAGAATTTAGAACTTTCTATTATTTATATCATATATTATTTTATTATAGTCTCAGTTAATGGTACTTTGATGATCTAGTGCTTATAAGTTATAATTTTTCAATATAATAAGTACTTTCTTAAGAAGAGTTTCATTTGTTAATAATTCATAAATGTGATATCACCTGACTATCAATAATGTGATTTATTGACCGTAGCATTTGTACAAAGGCACATTATATTTAGATCTGTCTAAGTTTATTTTATTATAAATTATATTAATATTGGCCATTTATCTTAGCCTTTGAAATAAAATATTTCTCTTTCAAATACCTATGAAGTTCAAAAATATTTTAAGAGCATTTTATGCTGCAACAGAGATATTAATGTTCTGCAAGAATTTAATTAAACTGTTTACTAAGTATGAATATGGTAGATTTTTAATCTTTTTTTATATATTACATAATGATAGATTTTAAGTAGTTCCCTTTCATTCATCATTGTTATAATCTGTAATAGAATATTGCAGGGTGGCCATACTGAAATAAACAAGGATATTTTTTTTTATAAAAAGTAATTGCAATTTGTGACAAACTTTTTGGAAAACATGTTATGTTGATTTCTTTAGGGATCCCCACAGGTTTTGGAATCCTGAATGTATCAAGGAATTTTAGTCTGTGGCAAGATGCAATCCTTAGTGCCTGTATAAATATATTGAATCATAAATAAAGATGGAATCCCACCTTTATTATTAAAAGTAGTTTGCCTTGACAAGAGTTTGAGATTGTTGATTGTTATTGATATTGGAATTGTTATCTGGTTTTAGTGATATAATTATAAAAATAAAATGCTAAATTGCTTTACATGTTATCATTAAATGCACATTTAAATGTATATACTTAATTGGTAAATTGTGAAAAAGAAAAAAAAAAGTAGCACAATTCCTTTTTCCTGCCATTTTTTTTATTTTTAAAATTAACATTTAACCTACATGCAGTTTTAAACAGGTGCATGTGACATGATTTCTTTTAATAATTGTTTTAAAATTTAGAAACTGATAAATAGTTGCCTTTTGATTTATTTCATAGACTTCTCAAAATAGCATTTACTGAGGCTATAACCTCGATAATATGCGTGTAAAATGCGATAGTAGGGACCTCTACAGGTGTTTTAACCACAAGATTATGCTATGGAAGAAAAGAGGGGGGTCCCTACTATCGCATTTTACACGCATATTATCGAGGTTATAGCCTCAGTAAATATTACTTACATAATTAATGTGCGTTTAATAAATTTATAATTACAAAATAGCATTGAAGATTTTTTTAATTATCCCTGAATAAATAACATTTTTGATTTTTGTAATTATCGCTGAAAATTATTATTTTTTTTTAAAAAAAGTAGTGTCATTCATGTGAATACTTTGCTTTAATATACATGAATTTTTTTTCCTGCGTACTATACCATTTTTTATTTTTCGCACCATTTTTAAGGTTAATTTTAGTTGCATAAACATTTTGTTATCTATGTATGTTGATCACAAGGTGATTTTTTTTTTAATGTAGTGCAATTCATGTGAATACTTTGCCTTAACATACATTAATTTTTTTGAGATTTAGTATTATAGTTTTTAAATATTAGTTTTTAATTTTTTATACTCCACAAAATACTGTTGAAAGACAAGAGTTTCATTTGTTAAAGCTAAATAACATAAATAACCTTTTCATTTATTTTATAGGCTTTTGAAAATAGCATTTATGATTTTTCTAATTATTTGTTAAAATTAGATAATGTAAATAGCCTTTTGATTTATTTCATAGGCTTTTGAAAATACCATTTATGATTTTTTTTAAATGTAGTGCAATTCATGTGAATACTTTGCCTTAAGCATTTTAATCCCCCCCCCATATTTAAATGGCATTTATGATTTTTCTAATTATTGCTGAATAAATACCATTTTTGATTTATGATTTTTCTAATTATCCCTGAATAAATTAACATTTTTGATTTATTTCATAGGGTTTTGAAAATAGCATTTATGATTTTTTTTTAAATGTAGTGCAATTCATCTGAATACTTTGCCTTAGGCATTTAATATTTTTCCCACGTACTATACCATTTTTTCTTTTTCATGTCATTTTTTAGGTTAATTTTTTTTCTGCCAATTTTTGAAACTATATGCTTCTAGCCAATATCATTTATCGCTTGTATGTGTCAGCGGTGTTTTGAAGGTGTTTTAAAATTCAAAATGACACCAAGCGCATACTATATCAACGCCCAATATCCTTATTATTAATATCTTCCTAAATGATGTATATATAGATTAATTTATTAATTATGATTAATTAATCATCAGGTAATATTTACTTACAACTTTTAATATTATGATAGAATAATTAGCCATGTAGGTCTCACAGGAAAATTGTTTTATAACTTCACCATCACTTATCTGTTGGTAGTGATTTTATCTGCTATTGTGCTTCAGTATAAATACTAAATCTGTATGTATAAATATGTGTTTAATTATCTGTCAAAATACAAGTTGTGTAAAGAAACTACTGAATACTAAGCTAAATAATAACACTTGATCATCATCATCAGTAGTAGTATATCACAGCTTGCTACTCTTTTAACATAATCAGTTGTGATGCTTTAGTTTTGAAGGTAACTCTTATTAAGATGCAGAAAATGTGAAAATAAACCTGTAGATTTAATAGTAAATATTTGTTAAGAAATCTTATTTTTATAAGTGTCAAAAAAAAATCTTATTTTTAATGGATTGAATAATTTCAAAATAGTCATTCTGACTATAAGAAAGAAAGTAGAATATTGCTGAATATTGAAACTTTTTACATTTTGTTTTAATCATTTCAAAAACAGTTCATTGTTTCCAAAAAATAAAAGTATTGTAGAAAAATATAAATGGCTAACAAAATTACTGAAATTTTTTTTATATTTATCACTAAGTGAAACTTTTATGCCTTTTTGCATCTTTGCTTGTTTTTAAACAACTATATTTATAGATAAAAATGCACATAAATGCTAGAGGCAACATATAAAATATGAAGATATTTTACTGTAATCATAGTATTCAATTAACATTTATCGAATTACCTTCATACTTTGTTTTGTTTTCGATTTTTGTCGAACACGAAAGAAACTCTGGACATGCTTTTCTACCTACCACAGCCAGTGTCGTTTGCTCTGAAACAAACGACACCAAACGTAAAGTTAGGGAAGCTTACTTCATTGCGGCTGACCCATCGGCAATCAACAGAAGAGAGGCCTGCTATTCCCTATCTCGTAAATGGTTCACGTAACATCTGCATATAAATTTGCATAAAATTTGCATAGTTTTACAGTTATTAACAGAATAACGCGCCATGAATATGGGACTGTAGACTGTCCCGAAAGCGCTTGGCAGTAAAAATTTTGACAATTTATTAATAGCTTCATTAACTGTCCGCAGAGCACATATATATATATTAATTTATTTAAGCGTTAATGAAGTAAAGTTGCTTTTTCAAAAGCAGAAAATAAATGTAAATACACAAACATAAATATTTGTGAATATTGAAATGTTTCATCTATGAAAAAAGAAAATCATTCATTAACTACACCATTTAGTTCTGTATTTTTTTTTTTACAATAACGATTGAAAATTAATATATGTGAATGAATGCAGTGATGGGCTCTAAAAATGGACAGTTTCTAAAATCGATTCTCAGTTAAGAAAAATAAAATAAATCTGATTTATCATGGGAGTATGAATTTTTAAACACAGCCCATTATTTTGAATCCTGAGCATCACGTGATTTCCATAACACCAGACTGTATAATTTATTTTTATTATTCAAAGTCCTGTAAATCAAAAAGTTGAAACAATAAATTCTTCTGTTACTGTAATGTTTTTATTTAAATTTCAAATAATATTTTGAAAGAAAAAAAGGAACTATTATTTTAAATTATTTATTAAACTTTCTTTTGAAAAATAATAGCAAGTTATCTTTTGAATCTCATGTTATTTTTTTAAATGGAACTCCTTTAATTAAAAAAAAATCACATTAAAAGATTTTATGTTTACAGAAGTTCTTAAAATATAAATAATAAAGAGTAACATATTAAAGATGTTAAAAAGTGATATATTTAATACTTATAAAAATTAGATTAATTGCTCCCACTGTGAGTTCATCCCTGATATGCATGTGCTAATATGAGATCACAGTACATTAAAAATAATTTATGATGATCAACATTTTAAAAGCCAGAATGTTTAAAGTAATAATAATAAAAAGTATTTTAAAAATTATGTTAGAAAATAAACATTGCATATTATCTACCAATTAACACCCAGATTCAAAAAGGAAAGTAAATTGAATAAAATATTAAATGTTTTAAGTGCTTCCAAATTTTTAGATCTTCAGGCTACTGTTTTATACCTCTTCCCTATTGGATCATGCATGAAAAATGTGTATAACACATTCACTTCTATTTATGTTAGTCAAAGTCCTACACAAGTGCATGTTTATATGTATATATATGAAAAGTCATACCCATATCACCTATATATTTATGTAATATTGCATTTTTGCTCTTATATTTGAAGACAGAAATTATATTCTCTATTTTAGCTTTTCATGCAAATTATTAAATTTCTATTGAATATTTTCAATTCAGAAAAATAGTACTCTGTATACTCATCACCTCATAGATAATCTCCATTGATTCACCTCATTTATTCTTTTCAATCATTTTGTTGTATTGTTTTTTATTTCTATAGATGCTATCTATATTCATTGCAGTTCTTCTAATTTTACTTCACTGGCTCTTTGTTTTTAAAATTATACATTCTGATCAACTTAATATCCTTTATATTATTTATTTATGCAACCAATTTTACTCTTCTTTTTTTAATATGGTGTTGTTGACAAATATCATTATTCTTTTCTATAATCTGCCTTACCTATTTACTGAATAATAGATTCTTTTTTATGTGAGTGCTTGCAGTAAAACAAAATTACATGTAAATACTTGTGCATGTCTTCATTGTTATTAGGAACTAGTTAAAAAATATTTTTTCATCACTTAAGACCCATCTCAATTCAAGATTTTGATATTCAATCATGATTTTATTCTCTCCAAATAATCAAAGAATTATGTTGTAAAATGTGAATTTATATTTAAAACAAATTAATTTTTCCAAATTCAACACTAAAGTTCAGCTGGATTTGATTTTCTTAGACATTACTTATAGTCTCACCAAGAGATTTTGGATAACTCATTATCATTGTGCTCATTTGCTTTATTCGCCTCTGTAAATATAATTAAACACAAACCATGAAGCACATCATTAATGACTTAAATTTATGGCTGTAGGAGCAAAATCAAATAATTTAATTGATCCACTAATGAAAACATTTCATTGGAAGGCATCTCTACTGATTTCTACATATTGTATATAAAAAAATCCATATGCTGCATAAAGAAACTAAATACTTATACTTTATAGGTTGTGTGTGAGTGTGCGATAATTTGTAAGTTGTTAAAAGGTTATCTGTTATGGAAATTTTGAAACATCATATGAAATTATTTCTAAGAGAGCTTTATTTGTATTTCTTTGTTTTGCTTTAATATCATCTTGCTTCTAATTGAAACAATTCTTTATTTGAAGCTTAAGTGGTGCTTCTTTAAAACAAAAATTAAAAATGTAATATTTATTTACACTTGAAGTAACTACTGAATTAATCTAAATAGTAGAATATTGTTTATTAAAATGACTATCCATTGCAAGTCTTCTATTTAAAGTAAATTTAGCTGTACAACTCCCCCCCCTCCCAATAACTCTCTATGTTATAATCATGACTAAAACTGTTTAGCCTATTTTGACTTCAGCGGAAAAAGTATAGACTATTGATTCAAATTTCAAAATCAAAAACAACAAACTAATGAATGAAGATTGTGTTGTGTTTCAGGAACAAATAATAATTTGAATTTTATATAATAGAATAAATTGCCTTAAGAAGGTGGCAAGACATGGACAACTTATCATCTTACAATAACCAAATATTATATTGTTCTGTTACTCCCGCATAGTTTGGAGCAATTGGTGCAGCAGATTTTGGAACTCAGCAATCATAGATCACTATCCACTTTTCACTTCCAAGGCTCAATCATCTTAGGAACTTTTAAGCAGTAAATCGTTTTATTATAATTTTTATTTATAATATTCTGTTGCAAGTATTTTATTTATTTGTGTAAATATAATGGAACTTTTTTCTCTATTTACAAAATCTTCAAAATTATTAGTTTTTATTTTCTTTAAAAAACAACAACAAACAAGAAAAATAATAAAAATAATAGTTAATGTTTGAAAATAAGAGGAACAACTATTAAGATATTAACATTTTTATTTATGAAGAAAGAAAACACTTATTTTAACAGTACAATGTCTTAGTGAGTAAAAGATAAAACATTTAAATAGCCTACTATAGATCAGACACATACTATCATTATTATTAATAATAAAAAGTCAGATATCACATGACTTATATATAGCTTGCACTTACAAATATGTAAAATTAAAAGCATGCTAATAAGCTTTAAACAAGCTTTTTTATTTTTTTTATTTTATGACAAATGCTACTACAAGAGAAGGCATTCAAATAATTTTTATCTTGGATTGTTCCCATCCCCAGACCGGTTTTGACCTATGGGTCTCTTCAGTGAGGAGTTGGGACATTACTATTATTGTGGTTTTAATTTGCACTATCAGTTTTAATTGATGGTTTTCTGGTTATATAGTAGTAATAATGTATTATAGGAAAAAAATTACTATTATTTTTTTATATTTATATATCTTGATAAGTACTGAAACAACAGCTATTTAGCTATTATATTTTTGTTATACATGAACTTCCTGGAAATAAAATTACGACATCATTTATTTATCTGTGAGAATATTAGAATTAATATCTTGATATTTATATATCAATATACTCATACACTTT
Organism: Epiperipatus broadwayi; assembly: GCA_028023455.1. Classification (NCBI taxonomy): domain Eukaryota; kingdom Metazoa; phylum Onychophora; class Udeonychophora; order Euonychophora; family Peripatidae; genus Epiperipatus; species Epiperipatus broadwayi. The sequence continues at coordinate 924,724 of JAQFVV010000049.1, read as the reverse complement.
AAGCATTCATTGTCAAAATTATATATGAAGAAAACATTTATATATATAATCACTAACTTTTTTGTGTGGATTCTACTGTTTTATTTTTATTCTCATATATGCTAAAAATCCTACATACTTTCCATTAAATATCTATAAGGCCTTGATGAAAGAAAGGAATTAATGTAAAAGATGCTAGTGCAATTAATTTTTTTATATGAGATATGAAGAGTTTCTATAAGGAAGATTATAGCTGGAAGAAAAGATTCCAAAATAGTTTTAAATGATTATGTAGATCTTTAAAGCTAAGTAAATGTGTTGTACAATTTATGTGGCTGTCATTTTGCTTTTAACAAAATAGGTTAAATGTAGCAGAAGATGCTTTTACTCTTGAGAACTAAAGTCATCAGTGGTGGCCTTAATTAATTGGGAGATGAATAATCTACATCCTGCACATACACATATATATATATATATGTATATGTATAACGGATATATGAATGTATTAATTTATTTTGAAAAGCCCACCTATTTGCACAATTTATATTTATATGTCATTATCTTTTTCAACTATTTTCAGTTTGTTGCAGGATAATAATTAATTCATTTGAACTATATCTGCATTTTCTACTTTATGTCAGCACCATCCACATCATACATATTGAGTTTTTTTTAACAATCTCTTGGAGTTCAATTTACGATTTCTATTGGGTTTATTATTATTAATAGCAGAATACCATTTTTTATTTTCTTAACTATATTTATTATATTAATATTACTTATTAATTTCTAATCTTTTTTTTTTCAATCTTTAGATATCCACTTTAAGATTTCAACAGATCTGTTATTATCTATTTCTAATATCAGAATATTTGCTTGTTTTCTTGCATTTTTCACTTCAGTATTGTTATTGATTTGACACAATTTTCTATACTTTGCTATCTATCCAAATTTCATATCTAAAAAAAACAATGATAAGAAACATTTATTAAAAAATTTTCAATTCAAGAACTTTTTTTAAAAAAATATAAATTTCTGTCAAAAGTATTATATCCAAGTTTAACTCTATATCTCCTTAATCCCTAAAATCGCCACCTTGAATTTTAAAAAAATTATAAATTTTATAATTGTGTGTATTATGTTTGGATGCAATTAGTATAAAAAGATATGTATTTTTAGAAAGAGCAAATATGAAAGAATGTAATAAAGCTGATAAAATAGTCATTACTTAAAAAAAAAAAATTAAGAAAAAAAAAGATTTTTAATATTTTTGAAAAATGTTTATTTTTACATTGTTTCACAAATTCTAAATTTTGAAATTTAAATAGTAAAATGACATTTTTATAAACAGTTTTATCACATCTGTCACTAAATGCTGAAAAAAAAAGATATATAATATCACTTACCTGAGATAATTTTTTATAGCAGAAATATTGAAACTGGATGAATTCCTGCCTCTCTGTTTTACTTTCAGATCCTACATTTGGTTTTAGTGAGGGCAAAAAAAACAACAACAAAAAAAACAGTAAGAACAGTGCTTGAGAATGAAATGAATAAAAACAAAGCAAATCAATAAACATAAAAATAAATAAATTTATATGAGCACTAAGTATATGTGTGGGAGATGATGATCTCGACAAAATGATGAGTGCTAGTTCAGCATAAAATATGTGATTTTGGAATCATTTCTCCTTTTTACATGTGTGTGTATATGTGTATCAGTTATATGGGATAGAGTAGATGGATTGAGGGAACTTGAAAATACCCTATATTACATTTTTCTCTAATTAGCCTGACTTTATAAATTCTATCAATGCCTAAAAATGTATTCTATAAAATTAAAATTTATTATTAAAAAAAAAAAAAATACTCACAGTTGATAAGTAACTTTTGGACTGAAATAAGCGGTGAATGAATTCATTTCTGCTGAAGCAAATTTGGTTTGTAACTAAATCTAAGAAAATGAGAAACATAAAGTAATTAAAAATTGCATTTTTCAATAAAAAATCATAAAAAAATTGAAATTTTATCGTAGGAAAAAAAAAATGTACATTTTTTTTTTCTGGCAAAATGGCGGACAGAAAGAAGTTATGCTCCTGGGTTTGAGATTAATTGATACTGTGCAGACTCAGTATTTATGGTAAACTTATACTGATGGATTGGAGGCTAAAGCAGGAATGAAGATATATTTAATTTCTTCCATTAGATTTCCATCTGCATTAATAATTTTATTAATATTTTTATAGTCGTTAATTTTTTCTGATTCACTATTAGCATTTTTTATATTCTTTTTTGAAGAGCCATTAAATATTATTTATTTTTGTTGTTGTTGTTGTTGTTATTGTTGTTTTGCAGAAAATACACACGTCACTGCAAAAATCTAATGGCTGTGGAAATCCAATAATTCTTTGGATAAACTTTGAATTGTGTATTTTTTTCAACATTACGAGGACATTAATAATTCAATATTAATAATTGATGATCAAACAAGAATTGGCATTTTGGAAGATAGACTTTGCTAAACTTTATGTATTATATAGGAGTATTATAAACCAGAGATTTTCTGCATAATGTGATAAAAATGATAAAATTGGAAAAATGATTGAATGCATTTATTGATATCCTGAATATTTTATCATGTTGCAATTCTTGTTGTCTCTGCTTACAGGCAAACTCATATGTTTCTAAATTAATCACTTTGTTAACCATTGCATCTGAATGTACAGTAATAAAAAGGTTGTGAAAGTATATCTTATTAGACCATTACACTTTTCATAGTGTATAATATTTCCTGTAAAACTACTATAAAAAAATTTAAAATGATGTCATTACCCCAGAATATTCTCATCATTGTTACACATTCTCATCATTGTTAATCTTTTTAGCATAATTATGTAGTATAATCTTTGTATTTTGATAGGTACAAGAGGTCTGTTGTATTTGCATTATTTTATTTCAAGCTTTCTACAGATGCATTTTGTTTTGCTTCTTTTGTATGTATAAGATGCATATATAAATTTAGAATATAGTATAATAATAAATTTGAGGGGAACATATTTACATATATTATAAACAATAAGAATAAGAAAAAAAACTTACTGACTAACTTTCATCACAATTAAATATGCTCCCAGTGATATTCTGTTTTAGTACTAGTTAATTACCTATATTGTGCTGCTAGGTGATGCTGCAGTACCCATCAAGAACCCTCGAGAAGTATGCAAGCAATAAATTTCTATCTGAAATCACTGAAATCGATGTAAAATTAAAACACCTAAGGCAACACGAAGAAATCTTTGAAATTGCTCTAAAATAAAAATTACAAAATCAAGAAATTGATGTAAAATTAAAATGCCTAAGGCAACATGAAGAAAAAACAAGAAATCACTGAAATATATGTAAAATTAAAATGCCTAAGGAAACATGAAGAAATATCTGAAATCGCTCTAAAATACAAATTACAAAAACAAGAAATTGATGTAAATTTAAAATGCATAAGGCAATATGATGAATGCTATTTTTAAATGCCTATGAAATAAAACAAAGTGATAATCAGAAAAATGGTGGATATACGAAATCAGTGTAAAATTAAAATGCCTAAGGCAACACAAAAATCTCTGAAATCACTCTAAAGTACAAATTACAAAAACAAGAAATCAATGTAAAATTAAAATGCCTAAGGCAACATAAAGAAATCTCTGAAATCGCTCTAAAATACAAATTACAAAAACAAGAAAACGCTGAAATCTATCTATGTAAAATTAAGACACCTAAGGCAAATCACAGAATTTGCTGAAATACATAAAAAACTCCCCCGCAAATTGATAAAAATAAGTGAAATACAAATTACAAAAGCAAAAAAAAACATGAATGCTATTTTCAAATTGACTATGAAATAAAACATAGCGATAATCAGAAAAATGGCAGGTGGTGGGAAAAATGAATTGCACTGCATTTAATAAAAAAATTTCCTACTTTCAACACTATTTCATAAAGTATCAACAAACAAAAAACCTAATTAACCTACTTTTCAAAAATATAATTCTACATTTCATCAATATGCAAAGAATAAAAGACTTTCAACAATAGTTTTAAATCTGTATATATTCCTTTATGATGAAACTAGGAGAAAACATATTTTGTTATCTAACTAAGAGATATAATAATAATTCACAAACTTTAATAACAGACTAATACATATTAACTGATTCAGCTTCAAGCCACCATATTGAATTTTTAAAATATTGGCCTGACACACAACTTTCACAATAACTTCAGTTTTAATTATGTTAGAGCAAAAACAATTACATTGCTAGAAACTAGAAACATTAAGGAAAACAATAAACATAAAATAAATAATGATAACTATATAAAAAATAAGGAAAAAAAGAAATTTTCACATCCGAAATACTTATTATTTTATTGTTTGTTCATAATATGATAAGTAACATTAACTAAAATTGAAAATACATCTTCAGTGATAATTTCTTTGCATTCCTCACAAAACTATCTTTCTAAACATGTATAACATGCCTTACCTGAGATAATCCACAGCTTCACAATCTCCAAAAGAAGTCAGATATGACTTCTTCATTTTTATCTTGTACCCCAAATGTTCTAAATGTCAAAGGCGTCTATAAAGAAAAAGATTCATCTTAATAAAAGATACAAAAGAAATCATCATAGCAATTGGCTTCTTGTCTGTCTAAAACTAGAAATTGTAGGCTACTGTCTATATCACTATGATAAAATGAGTTTCATCTCTTCATTTTATATTTTTGTGTACATCAGTGATGTTTATATTCTTTATGGACACCAGTTATGTTTATATTCTTTATGCACATAAGTGATTCTTATATTATTTATGCACAAAAGTGATGTTTATATTCTTTATGCACAGAAGTGATGCTATCTTATTATATTTATTGTACTACATAGATATAATTTATTTGCATATAGTGTATTTGTTAGCTATTGACTTGAAAATAATGTTATGAAACATATACCAAAATGAAAGCATGAATCACGTATATATAATTTATTTGCATACAGATCATTTGTTAGCTATAGACTTGAAAAACGTAAACAAGAATCGGAATTATAACAAATTACTTATAAACTATATTATATATATAAACATAATTAATGATTTTCGTAATAAATTATACTTTTTGAAAAACATTATTTTTATAAGTGTAGAACGTTAAAAGTTACATTAGATATTAATTATATACGAACGTAAATAACTAACACACACAAATTACAAACTAAAAATAATTAATAAAAATTATAATTTATATAAAAATATATTATGCTTTTACTAAAAACATAAAAAAAAAATTTTTTTAAATGTTACTTACAAAATTACATTTAACCGCTTCTGTCAGCCATTTTTGTAATAGTACCGGAGATATGTCATCTGTAGCTCCGTAAATTATTTTTGTCTTTTATCGCTCCATGACAGGTACAAAAATTATTAAAAAAGACAAAAGAATTAAATACTGCTGCCAAAAATTTAAATTTTAACTGATTTTTTTGAAATAAACATTTTCTGAAAGCTACGTCATGAAGCTTTCTAACAATCGTATTTTAATCTACGTCACATTTATACCTTTTACGTCAGTAAAGAAAGAAAACAAAACATCATCTGAATGTCACCTGATGCGCGCTCGCAGCGCTCAAAGAGCTGAAATGTTAATTTTTAATTTTAAAAATAACAAACTTTAAGTGAAAGAAAACAGGATCAATAGAAAGCCAAATTTGCAAACCTAGCTTGTAATCAAATGCAATAGATGAATAAAATTTAATATATAAACCCCATATTTCATCATTAATGGAGAGATCTAGGAATGCCCAAATTTGATTTCATTAGGATGGAGAAGGTCACCCACCTATCATAAATGGTGCACAACTCAACCTGGAAGAAAATTGGTAATATTTCTTCACTGCAGACCTCTATAAATCTATTTTAAAAACTTATAATATTTAAATAAAGCTAGCTATAATGAATGTTCATTAAATTATAAATTCTCAATTACTTAAAATTCTTGTTGTTAAAATAAAATCTCTAAATGGTAACTGTAACAGTCTTGCCTATAAATGTAACTTTTTAATAATTTTTCCTGTATTTGTAATCACTTATTATTTTAACCTTTCTATCATCTACAGCCATGCCTGTTTTCTATTCCAATTATTTTATTTCATTTCTAAATTCGTATGTTATGATATGCCATAATTTCAAAGCAGAGAATAATTAATTTAATAAATTTTTGGGAAAGACAATTAGAAGCTCTCCAGTATAATGTTCTCATTGCTTTTTAGCTGATATAAATCGCTGCTTTGAAATCTATTCTAAGAGATAGCAACAGATCGCTATGCGCTCTTTGTTATCTATATGTAATTACTTAATACATATTAGTCTGTTATTAAGGTTTCTGAATTATTATATCTCTTAGTTAGATAACGAAATATGCTTTCTTCTCCCTAGTTTCATCATAAAGGAATATATTCAGATTCAAAACTACTATTGAAAGTTTTTTATTTTTTAAATATTGATGAAATTTAGTATTAAATTTTTGAAAAGTATGTTAATTAGGTTTTTTGTTTGTTGATACTCCAGGAAAGTGTTGAAAGTCAGAGGAAATTATTTTTTATTAAATGTATTGCAATTCATTTTTTCTGTCATCCACCATTTTTTTGATTATCGCTTTGTTTCATAGACATTTGAAAATAGCATTCATGATTTTTTTGTTTTTGTAATTTGTATTTTACTTATTTTTGATCGATTTGTGTGTGTGTGGGGGGGTATGTATGTGTTTCAGAGATTTCTTCATCTTGCCTTAGGCATTTTAATTTTACATAGATTTCAGCATTTTTTTGTTTTATAATTTGTATTTTAAAGCGATTGCAGAGATTTCTTTGTGTTGCCTTAGGCGTTTTAATTTTACATCAATTTCAGTGATTTCTTGTTTTTGTAATTTATATTTTAGAGTGATTTCAGAGATTTCTTCATGTTGCTTTAGGCATTTTAATTTTACATTGATTTCAGCAACTTCTCATATAAATTTATCGCTTGCATACTTCTTGAGGATTCTTGATGGGTACTGCAGCATTGCTTAGCGGCATAGTACAGCTAACCAACTAGTATCTCTTTTTTTTTGATAACTTTTGTAAAACTTTTAGCCATATGCTTAGAAAACATTTTATTATGTGTAATACTGTACATCAAATTCAAAAAGATTAATGTAAGGAAGAATAAAATTATGTGCTTTCAGCATAAATTGAAAACATTTTATTAAAAACATAGTCATGCACAGTTTTCCAAGATTTAAAAAAAAACAGCTGCAGGAGTATTGTAAATTTTTTTGACAAATTTTATTTTATTTCTTTAAGGGTGATTGCTTATAGCACGGAGAGAGGGAAAAATTGCTGCTTACATATTAAACTTATGAATGTGAATAGGTTTTTTTTTCCTTTGCTTGTTTATTTATTTGCTTGATTACATATTTTCTTGGATAGTATATGATTGAAGTTATGTATATTGATATAACATAGTTCCCAGCTTGACTATATTCTGTTATCAAACTTTGACCATAATTTGAGAAAGTATGTTTGTTTTAGAATATAATCAGGAAAAAAAAAAGTTTTTCATTAATTTTTTTTAAAGAAACTTCAACACTAAAAGAAATCATTGTTTCTTTATACTATATTGTCCAGCAAAAGAAATAGGAATATTTCTGGAAATGTGTTTGATTTAAGATGACTTTAAAATCGTTGGAACAGTTCTTAGAAAAGCCTAAAATGATTTTTTTTCCCAGTAATTATATTTTTAAAAAATAATTATTGATATATATCTGCTTGGAAGAAGGAGAATGAATATACAATTAAAAATATATATAACAACATTATGAAAAGTTAGTACACAGCTGAAAATAAAGTTTTTAAACTGTAATGATCTTTTGATTTATTTATTTATGTATGAAATAAACGAGACAAATGGGACCAAATACCTATGCTAAACAAAATTTAACAAATGTTTTTTTTTTTTTTTTACTATGGTAAATGTATTGCAGATATTATATTCATCCACTAACAAATTTATTATTAATATACTATTCAAGCTAGAAACTTGAAAGTTTAGATATTCTTAAGATTTTGAAACCAAACAAATGTACTTATTTAGCTACATAGATATAGAAATATTTCAGTAAGTATTTATATTAGTAATGTCAATTATAAAATAACTTCTGACATCTCTAATATTTTGGTGAAACTATGATAGTTATATCAAAGAGTATCATATGACTTATAACAAGTTCATTTTAAACTACATTAAAACTATTAGTGATCTTTAATTTAGTTACTATCATTTTAAGCATTAGATTAATAAAGAATATTCATATGTTTTTTTTATTTTATTTATTTATTATATTCTGTTCACAGTTAACGATAGATCTTGGACTATTGTGGATAGTTGATCAGTGCCATGTCCATTATATTGAATTTAAATCTTAAGTAGAGTTTGGAATTTGTTTATATAGTTGAGGAATATTTAAAGTTCAAGGCATTTTATAACCTGCATCAATTAGAATCAATATTGATTAATAAGTGAATGTTTTAGCTTTTTATGCATGGAGAATAAAAGTCTCAGATTAATCCAAGAGGAATTAAAGCTCTTATAAAATAATTATTATTATACTTATGGTACAGTAATGCCATATTCCCTTCAAATGAAATAAAGATCATACATCTATGGGCATCAAGTACTTTATAAAAAAATAATAACTATACAGCTTGCATTTCATTGCTTCATATAAGAAGTTTGCAAAATCGGCTTAATGTTAAAATTTAGGTAAGCCCTTCATGATTTAATGCAATTGTACAGGGATGGATTCTATAGCTCAAGATCAACGGATCATTAGTTCGCTCTTAATTTCAGTGCTGGAACGTCTTATGAACTCCCAAGCAATAATCAGTTCTATTATTTTTATTTGATATATAGATAATGATTTTTTTTGTTTCGAAAAAATTCTTTGATATATATATATAGATTTGTGATTATAATTATTTTCAAATTTAATTATTTATAGGATAAAATACTAACTTGTTTTTTTTTTTAAGAGTTTGTGTGTGGTGGTGTTGTAATTAACACATGTAATTTAGTCTAAATTCATCTGTCAGCTTTTATCTGCAGTTTTTTTTTTTTCTGAGGTTGGGGAAGGGGAGTATGCCTGCTTACTGTGTTTTTTTCTTATCTTATTTTGCTCTGCATTAAATATGACAACAAAGTGCTATATGATATATTATTGGAAGGCTTAATGAGGCCTTTTTATAATTAGCAGGTTAAAACAAGATGCTGTTTGTGTAAGCAACCTTTCAAAAGTCATGTCATTTATTAAGAGAAACTTTTTAATGAAGCAGAATGGGGAGATTAAAAATATTCCATTGAACCTTTGCCATGTTAATAAGGTAGAAGAAGTTAAGTGCAAACATACACGGTATCTGTTTGTTTTGTTTAGTTTTTTTTTGAAAGTTCTTATTTATAAAATAAAAACAATTTTCAAAATGTTATCTTTTTTTAGCGTAATGCTATTTATTTATATAGTTGTAAGCAAAGTATAGATGATTCCATTTATAAATATCCATGTTTTGTTTTTAATACCATTCATATGTATATAGTAAGAAGGCTATTGTTCTCAAAATCTTCAAATTTACTTCACAAATTAAAAAAAAAAAATTAATGGAAATTAAAAACTGTGAGAATTAATACATTTTTTGAATATTTATCTATAAAGAATAGCAGCAAGCATTTTCTTGCCTTGTGATCTATAATGATATTTTTTTATGAATGAAGTATTTGCAATGTATATTCTAAATCACAGTCACTTTATTGTTGCATGCAAGTAGCCATTAATATCTGTACAGGCAAATATGCATAGAAATTTATGAATTTAATATGTATTATATCCTTGTATTTACTTTACGTAACAAGAAGAATGAAGAATGATAATAAGTTGTAGTCTTAATTTTGTTTTTTGAGAGTTATCCCGTTAACTCTGTCTCATCTATATACATCTAGATTTGAGCATGTAAATATATTATACTTTATAACTCCATTAACTTTTCTTAAGATCATTATTTTATTTTTTTGTTAATTATTTTTGTTGATATTTTAATGTATATAAATTTTAAATTCCATTACTCATAAATGAATATATACATAGTCAAAACATTTATATATTGTATCGATGTTTGCGTGTTTAAAATGTATATTTTACAGAGTTCATTGTTAACTCATGGATTTTGATATTCACATGACAACTAGAAATATCACATGATCACCATCTCATGCTAGCACATACCTGTTAGTAAACAGGCAAAAGCTCTCCATATAGTAGTGCCACCTCGTGCTAATCAGAGTTATCAATAGATGCCAGAAGGCTTGTGCATAAAATCCCTATCTAGTGCCTACACATCCAATATCCCCAGACTAGTTTCTAGCTTGTGGCCTTCATCAGTGAGGAGTCTTGGATCTGAGAGCACTGAACCTAGATCTTAGGATCTAATGCAACCCTCCAGCAACCACCTTTTATCTCTACTTCACTACAAAACTATGAGAATGAAATTGAAAACACAATAATATTTTCAGTCTAAGCTCAATAGCTTATATAGTCATATGGGTCTGAACTCAATTCAGCACCCATACATTTTGGTGACTTTGGCTCTTTAACAACCATAGCCACCATTATCCTATTAGGCAGGATTGGTGTTAAACCACTAAACATCACATGATCACCATCTCATTGATTACTCTGGTTAGCACAAGGTGGCACTACTATATGGAGAGTTTTTGCCTATTTACAACTAGAAATAGACGGCATAAATTCTGTAGCAAAACATTTATAATTTTAAAATGGTTTTTTTTATATTTTAGCAATGATCATTGCATATATGATGTCTAATAATATCAGTAGAAGCTTACTTTATTTCTTGTATATAGTACTATTATTATTCGATGCAAAGTCAGCATTAGTTCCAGAGTCTTATATGAAATGCACTGCCTATTTGTAAAACTTTCAACATAATCTACAGCCAGGGTTTCCCATTTGGATTCCACAATACCATACGATTTTGATGAATAAAATTTGGAGTTTTGCAATAAATTAATTTTTTATCTCTAATTATTAGTCTAAAATATTTTATGAAAAATTTTCATTCTACATTGCTATAAAAGTAAAATATAGAAGTGAGTTGTATGTTACTATTAATATTGCAATTAAGCTATTCCCTACAAAACTAAATTTTGAAAGAATGTTGAGAAAAAGAAGTTAAATCCTTCACATTAATTATAATTTGAATTAATTTTTACTTTTCCATTATTAATTCATTATTATTTTGTTTTGTTTTTATTTTCAATAATTTTTGATTAGTTGTTTTGTTTATGATCAATAAAGATTGTCAGGATTCCAGAATGAAAAATTTTATCAATGTGTAAAAGATTCTGTGATTTCTTTACATAGTTTAAAATAATTCAATTTTAAATCTAAACATACTCTTCCCTACACACATTATTTACAAGATCACCTGCCCTGAAGCCATTTGTAATACAGTCTACTATGGAGAATCATGCGCCAGCCTTACAACAAGATTGTCCCAATATCAATATCTCTACAAAAGAGTCAAAAGCAATTCAGGAAACAAATCCATATTCCTAGAACATCAAAACAAACTCAGGCACACATTTGAACCTACATCAGTCAGTGCCATGTATATCGAATAAAAGAATTCTTAAGTAGAAAATAAAGGAGGCACAATACATCGCTTATAAGTTTAACTCCATAAATAAGTTCTCCTTCCCCCTCACTAAAAGTTGCTATCTAATTCATTTGGATACATTTCATAAATTTACATCTTATATATATATTATACATTTCATAAATTTACATCTTATATATATATATCCACCATCATCCTTTCCACTACTCATTGCTATGAATACGATCTCATATTCAAGATATTGAAAGCTCTTAGCTCTTCTTTTAAGACACATCTACACTGAAGCTTTTTTTTTTATATAGCATTCCTAGCACTTAGAATTTAATTACAATTCGTTTAGGAAAAGTTTATCAATATATATCATAGTTTGAAATAATATTTTCTCAGTAATCAGTTTGTATGAAAAAATTGTAACTATCATTCATAAAATTTACCAATTTCATTGATATTTTACAATTTACAGTACTACTCAGCATAAATAGTCTAATATGATGTAGTATTAACTCCAATTTGCATCTGAAAAAAGAAAATATTTAATATTTACATTTTGTAGATATTAATAATTTAACAGGAAAATACTAAATAAAGTAAATAGAAGAAAGCAAAGCCTGTCAGTAGGAAGTCCATAAAGATAAGAGACATAAGTTGTTTCTTTTCTGGAGGAAAAAAAATGAAACTGTAATTTATTTATCTCAAATATAGTGTGTTTGAAATGTTGATTGATTGGAAATAAAATATTTATGGCATTTAATTTTCAAATTTAACAGTAACCGTTTTGAATAATTAAATGCTGCAATGATGACATTTATATGCTTGTTGATTATTTTTTCTGTATGGAAATGTTTACTTTGTTTGTGATTATTTATTTGCATGTGTGAATATTTATTCTATGACTAGTTTTTTTTTTTTTAAATATTTTATTTAAACATGAAGTGTTCTTTGTACACTGAAAAGTTTACATTGTATTTAAAACATACAGATTAAAAACAAAAGGGGGGGGGACACATTCTGCGCAGTCCTGTTATTCATGGTGGGTTATTCATCTGGAAACTCAATCTTTTCCCAAAGTGTCTCTGTGTAACAGCTGAGGTGCAAGGACTGAGTTTCTGACTTTAGCCTGTGTGAATAGCTTGATGTAAATCTGAAGTGGAGTATTTTTAAAATGTCCAAACATTAATTTGCATCTGGTTAGCCATAAGGTAAAGGTCAAGAAGATGGAGAGTCTGATGGATGCATAGGTTTCTTGTTTGATCGTGTTTTGAATTGATAGAATATTTCTGATGTCTAGTGAAACTTTGCTAATGATGAAGTTCCTGATAGGAGAGAAGGTGGAGCACATGTATAATAGGTGGGCTATGGTCTCATCAGCTGAGTGGCAGAGCTGGCACTGGGGTCCAATCTTCGAGAAACCCCTCCTGGCCACAAGAAATTAACTGGTGGGAAGAGAAGCCAGATTGAGCTTAAGAAGAAAGTTGATGTGTTTGGATTCAACATACCAGTGATTCAGCTTTTGGATCAAGGCTTTGTTGGAAAGCCCCAATACATTTTGAGTCAGGACTTGATCTTGGTATTTTAATTTGTAGACAGTCCAGAAAGACTTTTTAGCATCAAGGGCTAGTTGGCTGGGATTCATGACTATACTGACCTGATTCCAGATTTCACCCATCCATTTACTTGTGAGTGGAGGTGGAGTATCAGTAGGGTCGAGAACCACCGGAAGATTGAAATTTGGCAATTTTAAGCATGTTGAGTACAGAAGGGAAATGGATTTTTGAAAGTAGAGGGTGAAGACAGAGTGCAGATCAAGACCATTAAGCTCTTTAGGCATTTGAGCCCTGGCCATGCTAATTGCCACCACCTTGCCATTCCAGAGAAGTTTGGAACACCGAGAGTTCATTGATTTTTCGAGGAGCTTAGTGGGTTTGATGATGGGAAGGTAATAGGACAGTCTAGAATAAATCAGTGTATTTAATAAGGTAACTTTGCTGATGAGTGATAAGGAGATCTGAGCGAGCAATGCAACTGCTTGAGAGATTAAACCATATTCAAACAATATGTTTGTTGACCAAGCTCAGATTATATATTTTTATTGTTATGAGCTAGGAATCAGTCCAGGAAATTTGAATTTAGAGCTATGTATATGAATATACAGTCATATTAAAAATTATATATATATTATATTTACATACTTATAATTATCATGGAAAAAAATAGTTACTTAATGAATTTCAAAATAGATTTTAAAATAATTATTTTTAATGATGAAGCAGTGTAATGAATAGAAATTGTAATATCTTTCATTATGTGAATTAATAATTTGCCATGCCCAAACTAGCAAATTAGAAATTATCCAAGTATTCTTTTAATTAAGTTTTAAATTGACTATTTTTATATAATTAATGAACTAGAATTAAACTCATCATTAATCTCAATATTTAAGTTGACTGATGTGTTAGTTAGGTAACACCTTTTTAAAATTATAGTGAAGATGAGGGTGGAGAAAGCAATCACATGACTTTTCTTGAAACATTTTTTTTTTTTTTTTGATAGTCTGTTGTCTTAATATTTATATAAAAAAGTTGTTTATATATTTAAGCAGATTTGGGAACAAAAAAATCTCATTAGAAAATAGTGTTCCACGGGTATTTCTTATTTTTGCTCTTTATTTTAAGATATTTGTTTTTACACGATGGACTTAGATTTATTACATCAGTAGGAAAACTGAAGGAACTGAATCCCAAGAGATTTTAAGATGCTTAGAAAGAGATCATATGTGTGATTAATGAATGAGATAAAGAAGTTTGTCAGAGTCCTGTGGAAAAGATAAAGTTGTAGACTAGAGAAATAGAATTAGTTTATTATTCATCCTGCTGTGATTCATAAATGGTGAAAGTAATGCCGATAAGAGCATTTTTCAGTTGCTGCTTTTAAAGTAAATCATCAGCATCATTATTATTATTTATCTTGATGTAAAAGTAAACCATAAAAATACATGCATTTTACTCCATGAAAATCCTCATCAGTAGGATGTTTACTTACATATTACTTTTTATGTTTAGTTTTCTTTATGGTCACTGAATAGAATCTCAATTCATCTGACTAAACCAAATTATTTGGAAATTATGTGCACTACAGTTAATTATTATTAAATATAATTTTGCAGAAAAATATTGTTTGGTTAAGTAGGCTATATATATGAAAGAAATGTTAACTTTACTATAGATTTGAAGCCTAAACCATGCTTGGTTGTAGCTAAGTAATGCATCTTAACATAATGCCTTATATTAATATATGAGCTCAAAAATATGTCTTCACCATTTCTTTCTTCTTTGTGCGCGGTTTTGGGTTGTTTTTTTGTTTTTTTTTACTCTGGATTTATTGATCCATTTCTGTCTTTATTTTTACTTCTGGAAATGTTCTTCAAGAAATTGGTTCCTATTTCATCACATTGTATAGATATAAATCTTTTACATGAAAAAAAAAAAAAACATTAAAAAAAAAAAAATTGTATATTACAGTTTACAGATTAGATTTTTTTCTCGTGGTTTAGAGCATTTCTCAAAGTAATAACACACTTTAGAGAGAGGGAGAAATCTGCTCCAGTAGCAATCATTTATTGGGGGAAATATATCTATACGTTTAATTGCTCTATTTTGGACATAATAATAATAGTATTGATTTTAAAAAAAACTTTGTTATAATTGTGAATTTTAATTTGTCTTTTTTTTTTTTAAAAAAAAAAGAACAACAACATTCTTCTTTATATAACGTGCTTGAATGTGTATGTATAAATGTATATGATAACGGAGAATTTTGATTAAAAAAAGTCATGCCGTGTTGTTTTTTGCTCCTGTTTGATTTGAAAATGATTCTCTGATTATAAGACAAAAATTCACCATTTCATACATTATTCCACTGTGAACTTTTCTAATTTATTTCTGTAATGTAAATTATAAAGCTATGCAAAAGAATGAAACATTTATTAAAAAAAAAAAAAAACCTGAAAATTTATTACAATTATTAAACTTTCATAACTTTTGAGGTCATACATACTCTGTAAATCATTATTTATATTTAGAGTTACTTTCTTACGGCATTAACAAATAAATTATTTCAGATTAATAATGAACTGCTAATTGCTCTTTGGCTTTTTGTTTTAATTTAAAAAAAAAAAAATGTTTTAAACGTACTACTTAATAATAAATTCCAAAGATATAACAAATTAAAAAAAATGTTTCCTGATAAAATCTTATTTTAAAAGTGCGTTTTTTTTTTTTACATGAAAATAATAAAGAATTGTGATTGTGGAGAATGGAGTAAAAAGAATTAGATAATAGTAAACAAGTAATGCATTCCTCTTCATTTCTTTTAGTATGTATGTATGTAAGTATAAAATTAATTCAAGTTATTGAAAAATAAAGCTTTTAATTTGCTTTGTGAAATTATTTTCTTTTTTGTTTTTCATTGCCCCTGATATATATACTCATACATAACAGTAATTCTTAATATGGGCTCTGTATTCAAAGAACCAAATCCGAAATGTAATATCTAATTTAAGACTAATTAATTTCCTATTTTATTATTTACTCATATTTTATATATTCATATTATAAATAGGTATATTAAAATATCCACAAGGAATTAAAGATATATATATATTGAAGTTTAATACTAAGATAAACAATATGCATAGTAAGAAAATTCACCCATACTGGTAGACTTTGAATAGTAAAATGCTCTGTTTCAGAGGAAGGAGTGATATTGATTTTTAAAAAAATATCTGTTGCAGGAGGTGGAAATTGATTTTATTTAATATATGTAAGTTGGGTCACTGTCTGTCTTGAAACTACAGGTTCTTAATTTATTTAAGATGCTAATTTTTTTTTTTTTTATAACTCATTTCCGTGTTGTGATAAATTTCATCTAAAGTCAAATAGTTAAGTTTTAAGAATGAGAGAGGGAGTGTGTGTGTGTGTGTATCTATGAGGCAGAGAAAAAAACCATTTATCACTTTTTATGCCGTCAGTCACAAAAACAGAATAGT
The DNA here is from genome assembly GCA_028023455.1 of Epiperipatus broadwayi. Lineage (NCBI taxonomy): Eukaryota > Metazoa > Onychophora > Udeonychophora > Euonychophora > Peripatidae > Epiperipatus > Epiperipatus broadwayi. The sequence goes on along the minus strand of JAQFVV010000049.1, from coordinate 907,926 downwards.
ATCAGCATTATACACTTTAATAGACTTAAATGCCACTATTAGGGGAAACTCATCTTTTCCTCTTGTGGTGAGTCATAAGATTAACTTGCCTTGATGGAAAAAATTAAATAAATAAATATCCTGAACAAATTTTAGTTTCATTGTCAGTGATTTCATTTTTCTTTTATTAAAGACTTTGGATATCTGTTTATAGACATGCATATATGATACTTAGGCTAATAAATATAAAATAGATCACTAAGTGAATCTATCAGATCGCATTGCAATTTAAATGCTCAAAAGTACATCTAAGTTACAATTAATTTTATAAAATTGCTAACTGTGTTTAGAACAATATGCAAGTTGTGCAAGCTTTACTAATATTTTTTTTTCTTATTCATAGTATTAAATTAAAGTTTCTGTGGTGTAGCTATCATTGACATCGGGGTCTTAGGACCCTATAACTGTTGATCATTAAATTCAAGATTAATAACAAATAAATACTCCACAATTTAATGCATTGAGTATTAATTGATAAAATTTATTAAGTATTATCAGTTTTTTTATTTATTTTATATACATAGCTTTGAGGGATATATTTTTTTTAAATCAAAAATCCAAATAACAAGGAATATAAGCATATAAGAATTTTCTTTTTTGTTTTTTTAAAAAAAAAAAGACATGGAGACGTACCTTTACCAAAATGTTCTTGTTTGATGATTTTATCACTTTCTAAAGGATAACCTTTAGATATTAGTCTTTTTTTATTCATCTAAAGCTAAGAAGGCTAATGTTTTATTTTAGTTAACTTTAAATCATTTGCACAGCAACACAAAATAATTAATTCTTGTTATATGGCAGATAGTTGAGAGGTCAGCGACAGCTGCTTTACAAGCAGTTGTCCCGGGTTAGCTGGTTCGCTTCCCGGCTGATGCTATGACACATGAGGAAAAAAAAAAGTTACTTCAAACTATTAAGAATCTCTATAATTCATAGTAAGTTGTATATATATTTGCTACTGCTTATCTTTGGAATATTATTATCAGTATAATTTTGTGTTTATTATTATTTTTACATTAGTGGTAGCTCTGTATGGGTGCTTGTGTGTTGTTGGATATTCTTACGTTATTTCGAACTATTAAGAATCTCTATAATTCATAGTAAGTTGTATGTATATTTCCTGTTGCTTATTTTTGGACATTTTGTATTATTATTTATATGTTAATGGTAGCTCTGTATGTGTGGTTGTGTGTTGGATATTCTTATGTATAATATTTTGAACTGGAAGTACTTTTCTATGTTCATTAATTGTTTTTGGCAGACAAAATTGTGTATAGAATAACACAAAGATGGCATAATGCTAAAATGTTTCCAAATGAATCAACTATATTGGAATAAATTTATGCAATCGATATGTGTTCGCAGAATTGACTGTTTATTATTCCAAACAAAATATCAATAACCTATTCTCTATCACTCTATTTTAGAGTTATTTATGTAATTATGAGACATCAATGGATATTAGATGGTAGTGACATCCAGATCATCAGATTGGCCGAATTATAATCACAACACTATTTTTATAAATAATTACTTAAAAAATTTTGTTTTCAATTATTATACATATATATTTTTAAAAAGGTCGCAAGAGTATTTTTTTTTACTTTGTTATGTTTTTATTAGTCTCCTTGAAGTTGAATTAGATAGTTTATTCCAAAGAAAATATCACTGTGATTGATTGTTCTTCTGGGAATACAGTATGAAATGTAAATAGAATATTTTAAAAGGTTAAAATTAGATTAATATCAGAAAATCAAAAGAAATTTTATAATATTTAATAAAACAGATAAAATCAAAATGAAAATAAGTTATAAAAATAATATTAAAGTAAGAAAAGGGAAAAAGTAATAGCTATATCAAATATTTTTTCAATTATTTTTGTTTTATTGTTAAAGATTGCAGTTTTTTTTCTTTATTATAAATAAGTGTGAATATATCAAAAGTAAACTTTTCATTGGAAATTTTTTTATTGTCATAGGCTAAGTATTGTGACATCTCCTTCACTTGCATCATATTATAATTGTATTATTTTCTAAATTACTCTTGACAATGTAAATTAATCTCAGACCATTATGCTTTAATAGTAGATAGATATCCAATTGCTGATCAATATTAGTTGCTAACTGGATTCTATAGAACTACTGCCTAAAAAAAAAAGTTCAAAGTATGAATGGAAAGTAAAAAAATTAAAGATTTTGAAATTTTATCAAATTCACATTTGAACTCGAATCTATGAATGATGGGTAGATGTTTTACTATAATAGTCATAATATCCTTTAGAATGTTTTTTTTCTTTTTTTAAATGTATATTAAACTGTATTAATTTTTATAAACTTGAAATATACTTTGGGTATGTATTTATATATTGGACTATTTCCATCATCTAATATAATAAGTATTGAATGTCTTTAGAAAAATGTAACTTTGTTTAAATATTCCAAATATATTCAACTCTAAGTAACACCACAGGTTGGTATATGCATAATATTCCAAGAGATATTATTCTCCCCTCTTCTTTAGGTGTTACTGGCCTAACCAGTGACAGTATTAGCATGGGAATCGAATCTGGACCCTTAGATTCTTGAGTATTGAATTTTAAGATGACACTCTAACCTACTGAACCATTCTGCCAAAGAAATAGTCAGTAGAAATTTCATATACTTATCTATGAGATTCCTCCTGATTTCTCCACTTTTTCCTTAAGAGCAAAGTTGATTTGTAGTTCCCATGCATTATGTAATCAACTTTGCTTTTAGGAAAAAGTGGAGAAATCACGAGGAATCTCATAGATAAGTATATGAAATTTTTACTGCCTGTTGCATTTGGCAGGATGGCTCAGTTGGTTAGAGTGTTACCTTAAAATTCAATACTCAAGAATCTAAGAACCCAGGTTTGATTCCCATGCTAGGCCAGCAACACTTGAAGAAGAGGGTTGAATAATACCTCTCCTAACATTGTGCTTATACTAATCTGTGTGCTATTATTAATAGTTGAATGTATTTGGATTATTTAAATAAAGTTAAATCTTCTAAAGACATTCAATACTCATATTTGATGACGAAAATAATCCAGTTAAAACTCCATCATCATAAACCTTCAGGAAAATATTTTGTGTATGTACATTGGATTTTGTTAAAAGTTAGGATTTGTATAACAAAAAAAATGATTTTTTTTTTGGGGGGGGGGGGGTATCTATACTAGAAAAATAAAATTTATAGCAAAAATTAAATTTGTTTTTTAAAAAAGTTTTAATTTGAAAACCTATCTATAAAACTTTTTGTTTATGTTGAATTTAGGCTTTTTTTTTTTATTATAAAAAAAAGAGGGGGGAGGGGTAAGTTCTATCATGTGATAAATTGTAATAGATAACAATTGCATTGTTTACAACCCTAGTAACAAAAGAAAATAATTTGGAATAAATCAAAAATGAATTTAGATTTTTAATTAAGAAATAAAAACATTTGCTACATAAATGATGAAAATATTATGTATAGTTTTTTATTGTTATATAAGAATGTAAAACAAAGAATTTAATTTTTTTCTAAATCTGTAAATCTTCCTATGAGTTTTTTTTTCTTTTCTGGATTAGCTTACTGGTTCTAATAAAAAAAATCATACTATTATTTGCCCCCTTCAAATAATAAGCAAGCTTGTGATATCTTTTTAAAAGTATTTCTAATTTCACTTATCTTTGTTATTTATATATCTAAGAATGTTTGTATAATATAGTCTCGTATTTATTCGATTTCTGCCTTAAACTTCTTTAAAAATTTAAATATATGATTTTTGTTCATGTGTGTGCGTGTAAGAATAGATATTTTATATAAAAAAACGATCTTTAACTATAAGGATCCTGTATTATAACTGCAGCTTTCCTTCCTGGAAAAGCAATTCTTTAGCAATGATGTATAGTCTAAGATAAATTCAAAGCTTTTATTCTCTAAGGAAACAAGTCAAAAAAAAAAGTATATAATTTATTGACATTTTATGTTAAAAAAGTCATTCATCTTTAGGGATCTTCGGAAAATGACTTCATATACTGCAGTCTTTTCATTTGAAAGATGTTCCCCTTCATGATCACTTTAGTTGTATTTATTCATATTTATTTATTTTTTATGATAATTTGGAATTTTTTTTTATCTAGGGTGTCATTGGAATTTTATAATGAAATTCAGTAAAAGAGAGGAGAAGACTGAAATTACTTAATAGGAAAAAAAAAAAGATAGTCAAATGAAGTGTAAATGTGTTCCTTATGCTTATAGACGGTATATGTGGGTAATTTGTATAAATTTGCATGCATGTCTGTAATTGATTGTGAAAGGACAGTATATTGATTGATCTTTTTATCAAAGAGCTTTTCATCTTTGGCATGTCTGAAAATAAATTTATATTTTGCTTTGACCTGAATATGAAATAAAATATTAAATGTATTAGAATAACTGGAGTCATTCTGCATTTTTATTAAAGCCCACTTTTTAGTAATAAAATATTCTCAGTAATTTGCATTTATTTATAAAATTATTATTGTTTAAATATGACAATTGCTATTTATTTGCTAGAGAGTAAATTGTTACATTTTTATTTACTATTGTCAAACTCACTCCACTCTTTGACACCATCCACCTCAGATAAATACAAATAATGATTATTACTAATCATTTTCTAAACTAGAGATTATCTCTAGCTCAGATATAAACTTTAAACCTCAGTTAAAGATTAATATATCTGATTTTTTAATTTTAAACACACACACACATGGAGTTAATCACCTTTCTTTAACCCATGTGTAGTATCTTTATAGATAGATTAGTAATAATCATTATTGTATTTGTCTGACGTGAATGGTGTCAAAGCTGTGAGTGGAGTGAGTTTGACAATAGTAAATAAAAATGTAACAATTTTCTTAGATAAATACTCTTCTTATAATAGAGATATATATGGGAGATAGTGACCTGGAGTAACTGATGAGTGCTGGTTCAGCATGAAATGCATCTTGGGGGTTTGTCTTTTATTGTCTTTTTATTTATATGAATTTAAAAAGAATGGGGAAGAATAGAGGTTGTTTAATATATCTATAAAGATATTACACATGGGAAAAAGAAAGGTGAATAACTTCCATGTGTGAGTGTATGTTTAAAATTAAAAAATCAAATATATTAATCTTTAACTGAGGTTTAAAGTTTATATCTGTGCTAGAGATAATCTCTAGTTTAGAAAATGATTAGTAATAATCATTGTATTTATCTGAGGTGGATGATGTCAAAGTTGTGAGTGGAATGAGTTTGACAATAGTAAATAAAAAAGTAATAATTTACTATCTAACTCGTATAATTTTTCTCACAAAGCATCTACAATGCTGTATTTAAAAACTCCATTCATATCTATAATGAAAATCACAATATTAAGTTCTGTAAGAATTTATTTGTTTGCTTAAAACTTTTGTAACATATATTTATCAGCTAAACTACCAATAAAAGCTACAAATTATCCTAATCCTTAGTCAAAATCGCAAATTATGCCTGAGTTGGGGGTGGGGGGGTAGTGTAAAATTAGGAGATAATTCATCAAATTCTATTATGGTGATTATACAATAATTTGTTTCTTTATTATAACATAACAATTTTGAAATAATCATTACTAAGTAAAACAGGTGAAAAATAATAATATTATTTTATTTTTAAAATGAACATCGATTCATAAATAAATATATACTATCATTTTGACAAAACATGATAGATTCCTGTACTTATATATAGAATAAATGTAATCTAAAAGTGATACAGTGAGCATTTAATAATCTGAAAATTATGTTTTAAAGCATTTCACATATTTCATATATAAATAATAAATCCAGTAATATATCTTAAATTTATCATATTCTACTTAATTTCATTTCTAATTCAGATTCATCAGTGATTGAAATCAAATTTCAATGGAATTATCTTTGAGAAAGCATCAAAAAAGAAATGGCAGTCACTATGCATATTTATATGTAATATCCTGTAGATAGTTTTTTTTTCAACTGTGTTTTCAAAATGGAGTATTGCTTATAGTTTGTTTTTTCCTTTATATAAATATGTATATTTTGATATTTTTTTAAAGAAAAATAAAAATACCTGGAGAATTTATTTGAAGTTTATGTATACTATAAATAATTACATTTTTACATTATATCTAAATGAATTATCTCGATGCAAAATTTCTTTTAATTATAAAAATAAATTTAAGTTTAATATTAATTACAATATTTAATATTACTTTGTAAAAGAAATTGGTTATTGTTGTCTTCTATCTAGCGATATGGTATGGATAAAACTTATGAAGAATTTTAATTTTTATCTGTGAGTAAATTCTATGTCATTTTATTGAAAATTTTATGTGAAATAATTTTAAATAACTAAAAAAGCTTTTATTTTAAAATTAATATACCAAAATTTATAATTTATGAATAAATTTTAAAATAATAACATTAAGTCCTTTATTTCTTTTTTGTTTTGTGCTAATTACTATATTTTCTTAGTTTTATTGTTTTTGTAGTATGTTAGTTTATAGAGTATTTTATACTTATTATTATATAATCTCATGCTATTATGAAAAGTTTATCTTCAATCAATGCATAAAAAAACATAGGATTTTCAACAGTTAACAGGTTAAATTCACAGCAAAAATATATAACAGGTTAAATTCACAGCAAATATATATATATATTTATTTCTTTGGTTAGAAAGATTTTTTTTTTAGCAAAAAATATTTATTTATCAAAGAAATAAATTTTGTTTTTTAACTCATATAATTTTTATAGTTGAGTGACCATACAGTAATTATAATTAATATTACTTATTTATAAAAAAGTGTTTTTTATATACTTATATCAATAAAATTCTAAATAAACTTGAAAATAAAATAAAAAAATTGAATTTACAGTAGGCATCAAGTATTTTACTGGCCATAAATAAATTATTTACATTTAAATAAATTAAATTATTTATTTATTGAAATATATATATATATTAGTTTATTTGTCAATATGATAATATGTCTGTTTATATATATGTTGAAAAAATACATTATTTCTAACTTATGTAATAGTACTTAAAAACATTTTTTTTTCCATTTATAAATGTAATCTAGTATTTATAACTTATTATGGAATATATTAGTAATCAATGTTTAATCATCAAAATTAGATTAAATAACATTATTGTTATTATTTTGATATTTATTTTTCATATTAATCAGCATGGAATATATTAGTAATCAATGTTTAATCATCAAAATTAGATTAAATAACATTATTTTGATATTTATTTTTCATATTAATCAGCATGCCAATATTATTTAATTGATTTTTTTTTTTTTAAATCTTAACAACCTGAAGAAGATCCTTCACTGAAATGTCATTTTTTTTTTTTGTATTTTTTGCCTCCACCTTCTACCATTTATAAATTATATACCATTCACATATCAGTTATGGTAAAGCATAATGAAAACTTATTTTAATTCATTATTAATCACAAAGTTAGTTCAGAAGGCCAAGTTATTTTCTGCCACAAAAGTCATAAGTTGCTTTTCTAATATCCTAGAAACCTTCTCAGTGCTAAACTGAGCTGAACAAAACATTAGAATGATTAGTTACTCGGAAGGTCATGTGACTTAAATCAACAAAAATGATGTGCTTAGCTTCAATCTAGTAACATGTAGATCTTGACTTTGTGACTTTACAGTGGCACTAATTTTGCAGCATCATTATTTACTATTTAATACATAAATGTACTTTGGCTGATTGCAAATTTCGGTGCACATTGCATGTATCCTATCTATTGGGGGTACTATACAAACATTAAACTTTGTCAGAATAAACAAATCTATATGATTTTTTTTATTATTATTTAGAAAATGTTAATATGTTTTCATAACTGATAATAAACAAAAACAAGTAATATGTTTTAAAAAACTTGTCCATAAAACAATTTATTTTGAAAATGACATTAAAGTAAGTATCCTTGGAAAATGTCTCCAAAAAGTATTGCAAAATTTGCAATGGCATATAATTAGCAGCTTTTGATTCATATCTGGTTGAAAATTTTTTCAGCAGTAAAGATTAAATTCCTCTAATCTTTTTCCAAACTTTGCACTTTACTTCAAACCAAGAACATTCTGGGCTTTCTCTGAATCCATTATCTGACTGTTTGTTTGGACTGGGGTTATGAGCGAGAAAACTTCTTAGCACACATTAAAGCAATTGACCATAGTATTTTGAAACTTTTCTTATAAGTTTTATGACCATTACTATAAATAAGTCCACAACAACAACAACAAATGCAATCTTTAAAATCACACCCAATATCGGATTGCAGTGTATTTTTGCATTCAAATCACAGAATGACAAGAAATGTCATTTCTGATTGAAGAACTTGTCTGAGAATATTTCTTTGGATACTGAGATATACTTTTCGAGTTTTTTTTCTCTTTTTTAGCTTGGCAAAACTATAACAGGCGCAAGATTTTGCAATGGCAGAGTTGTCTAAGAGTTTAACTCTAACTCAAAAATGCCAATACTCTTTTCTTCACTATTTCACTTGCCAATATAATATATTTTTTCAATAACATTTTTAAAATACATTTTTTGAGTGACCATTTTGCAGATTTTAAATAACTGAATCTATTGCAAATCACAAGTAGACAATTGCTGTTATGAATTCTAAAGTTATACTGTCACTTAACAGTGTAGCAGTTAAGTTGTATTTATAATTTTTTTTAATATTAATGTTGTTGTGTTGTTTTTGCCAAACTTAAATAATTTTCTCCATTTTATGAATTTAAAATTTATTATGCTTTAGTAGTAATTACTATGTGGAAATGGATATCTTTTGGGATTTAAATTTTTTTATGGATATTGAAACGTTGACCTTTTTGACCTCTCACCGATTCATCTTCAGCCTCAGTACCAACTCTATCTGTGTTAGGTTCAAACCTAGTTAAAAATAATTAAGACAAATATATGAGCATTATCATGGCTATATGTGTAGCATTATATATTTACATATGGATAAACACTGTATTACGGCAGATAAATTTTGTTTACTATTTTTAGTTTTAATATTATAAGGTCAATTTATTAATTTATATTGTTATAAATTCATATGTGGATGTATAATTCAACCTATATTGTTATACGTATATAAGATGGCATAATTAAAATTATTAAAAGTTTTAGTTTTAGTAATTAAAAGTAAAAGTAGTAGTAAACAAAAATTTACATTAAACTGCCACACCTGTGATAAAATAAAGAAAAATCCATTGTAATTGCGGTACTCTAAATTATTTACAACAAAACAGTTATAGAATAAAATCATTGGACTGCACTATTGGACTATTTGGGGAAATTTATATTGTCTAGAAGATTCAAATAAGTTTTCAAATAATCTTGTGCAATCTAATTGCCATATCTTCACCTAATGGGTTTTCAGGCAAAATAAATTCTCCATGTGTAAGTGCTTGACTCTGAGATGTATAAATAGATTATATTTTAAACTTGCAAAGAGAGTCCTTTTTTTTGGTAAAGAATTTGCTAAAACACTCCACACCAGTTGAAATTTTAATATGTCTGGCTAGGGAAGGCAGAGTTTTTCTGTTTCTCATGAGGAGAATTGTGGGGTTCACTGCTATATGATACTATAACAACCAGAGCACCGCAACTTGAAATTATCCAGCCATGGCCCTATTGCAAGAAGAACAAGAAGATACCAGGAGCCTGACCAAGAAGACTATCACCAAGTCTGAAATCCAAATTTCTACATCTCAGTTAAATAAATAACTGGTAATGTAAAAATCCAAAGAACTGTGTTAATTACTATTTAATTTGTATTTTTTTAATTTAAAAGCTGGATAAGTGCAACTAAAAGTAATCCTTGAACATTCAAATTAATTCTTACTTGAAATTCTATAAATTGTCTAACTTTAAAAATTGTCTAAACCACGTAATTTGTAAATTGTGTAACTTGCCTGCCTATATTTATAAGTTTGTTTTATTAAATCAAAATTCTTATTCAATCCTAATTATCTATCACTGCTGTTGTGCTTATATTTCTTTGTGATTGTTTAAAATATATTTGATATTGATTTATATGCCAATGCAGTAAAACAGTGGGCTATTAAATTTATTAAAATTTTAGAGAAAATATAATTGTTTTCTTCATATAAATATTTCTTAATGTCGTCATTTAAGCACACTGTTTCAAAATCCTATATTCAGAGTAATAACGAATTGCTCTGCGCTAATTATTATTAAATATTTGTTTAATATAAGTGCATAATGTGGTTTGCTCATAAATTTAATGATGATTTACTTAATGTTAATAAATAATGAACTAGCCTTAGGATGATAAGAAAGTATATTTATTTATTAAACCCTTTCAAATATATTCTCCCCTTTAATTGATTATTATATGGTATATTGAAAACGTTAACAGGATTGAAAATATAATTTTTCCTTTGATAGTGTGTATACATGTATAATGCTAGTTAAGAATTGGCTACTACTAACTGAACCGATGAAGCTATCGTTCCAGTGCATCTTATTTTAAATATTATATGTTATTGCTTGGCGGATCAGATTTTAATTAAATATGAATAATAATAATTAACATGTTGCTATCTTTCTCAAAATGGGACTTCGGTAAGGCCATCCTATTTTCTTTCTTTCACAAACTTGCACTGATGTGAAGTTGAATACCAGGCAAATGTTCCCATCATATGCAGCGGAACATTCGTTCCTAGGATACCGGTGTTTGTCGCAAGAACACTTGAATAAAACAATTGATCAGCAGGGCATCCTCATAAAATATTTGCCAGTGCTATAGTACTTATTGGCTGTCTAGAGTAGACAATTCTACCTCTTTTTGATTTCATATTCAGTATTGATTGAACTGTTCTCTTGATTCCTAACTTCACTTTACCTCAGCGAGCTGGTTAATATGTTCATATGTCACTTATGAATAGGTCTTTAATCTAATTGCATTCTAATGTAAAATATATTATAGGTTAGTGCAATTGTTTGTAGAAGAGCAACGAAAACATAGAAAGATAGGATTTGGCATTTCTTGTAGGCATAGTTAAAGTGATTATTTATATATATACACACTTGTCAATTAGAATGTAAGATGAGTGTAATTTGACAGTACTCTCATCCACTATTATGCCTGCGTGCATCTACTATGCTTAATTATATTCTGTTATAAATACTTCTTGCATTAATTCATAAATAAATATATATTTAAATTAATTTGTTTTCATTGATTTCTTGTTACTTAATTTCAATCCAATTCAATCTTAATTAATTATATAATATAGATGTGTGATATATGCATTCACGATGAAAGATGAGTGCTCCCTCCAAGCCTGTGCCATTAGTTAGTCCAATTTAGTTAAGTTACATGCATTTTAAACCCTGAGTTTCATGTTTGTCCCTGCCCTATGCCAGCCATGAATAAATAAAAGGTGAACTTACTCTCAGGTGTGTCTTTCATAAGGTATTGAATCTTGGAGCACATGTTAATGAGTTGAATCTAGGTTGGACTTGGGATTTCACCATTCTAACCTCGTCAGCTTTGGTCTGTTTGCTTGGATTCTAGATTCTGTTACGTGAATGTACAAAACTTGACTGTTACAATATATTATTAATTAAAGGGGATTTGAACCCAGACTTTCAAACTCCCTACAGTCATTCACTCTTTCTAATACACCTGATGCATATAACCACATGCACGTGTAAAAGATAAGTGATCTCCAATGCTTGTATATCATGTTAATCCAGCACTCATTGGCTGATCTGGATCATCAGCTTCCACACATATATATATATAGTCAGTGCTTGGTTTATATTAAGATAGCAAATCTACACACTTTAAAGATTAGAGTTCAATCCTCTCCACTCAAACGCACCAGCCATCCACATCACTGAAAATTGAATGAGGAAATGCTCAAGGCTGTTGATATTGCCAATATTATAGTCATACCCATGTTGACCTTAAGTCAATCTGACCCCTCACATGTAAGGCTTCAGTATGTCAATTTAAATACACAGAAAAGGATGGTCAGAATACAGGCTGAATAAGTAATATTGAAATACAAATATAATGTATATACTCGACCTAGATGTAATTAAAGGGAATTTGAACCCAGACTTTCAAGCTCTCTACAGTCATCTACTCGATTCAATATTAGCATCATCAAGGGCTTTTCCATCAGATTTTCAATGACATGGATGGCTGAGGCGTTGGGTAGTGGAGAGGATTGAAGCCTGTCCATTAAAATGGGTAGATTTGCTATCTTAATATAAACCGAGCACAGATTGAATATATGTGTGGGAATGATGATCCAGACCGGCTATTGAGTGCTGATTCAGTTTGAAATACGTATATTGGAGATCATTTATCTTTTTCACATGTATGTGGTCATGTGTGTCAGTTTGTTTTCGATGAGAGTGGATGAGTAGGGAGCTTGAAAATCTGGGTTCAATCCCCATTAATTTCATTTATGTTAAGTATATACATTATACTTGCATTTCTATATTGGATATAGTATTAATAATTATTAATTTATTATGGAATTGTGCTGATTATTGACGCTAGTTTAATTCCATTTCCCTCTATCTTCCACCCATTTCAACACCGTCTTCTTTATTTTTTTAGATTTTTTTTATTTTGTGTGCGAAAAGATTAAGCTTATCTCTTTAGTTTATTTTGGTAGCTATACTTGTAAAGAACACCTCAATTTCTATATAACTTTGTGGACGCTTTTTGTTTTTAAATTTTGTATTTGTAAAAGCTAGATGCTTGTATCATTCACACATCTTTCTTCATTTCCATTTCAAATAGATGAGAAATGTTATTTTAAAATTAATGTATTTTAAACATGTAAATTAAGAACGCACAGTATAAGCTTTAAAATGTTTTCATAGGATCTCATCTCATCTTATAATCCAAAATAATAATAATGATAAAATAATATATTTTAGTTTAATTTGTTTACATTTTATTTTTCAATTCATTATTCTTATTGCCATGTACTTCAAGTTTCTATTTCTTAATTAAAAAGTTTTAATTACCATTTATAGATTCATACACAAGAATTCATTTTCCTTTTTATTCTGGGAGGAGTTGAATTGAGTAGAAAGGGGGATGCAGGAAAAGATTATTTTTTTTAATTGTTTGCCTTTTAATTAAATTGAATTCTTCTTTCAGCTCATTTAGTCAATAAAATCACTCAGTGTATCAATTAATGCTGTTAGATATCGTAGAGTGCATTAAGTAAACAAACTCAACACTCCAGTTTTATGATATCGTACTGATGACACTAAACAATAATTTCAAAAGATATCTCTCCCTACCGCCCCCCTCCACATTGTAAGATAAAGAAAGCTGATGTTTGATATTTCAAAAATATAATTTAATTTGAAATGCATGTATGTATATTGTGGATTGCAGTTGAGGGATAGTTATATTCTCTTAAGTTTATTACTATTTTTTATTGTATAATATATATGTAATATTTTTTATTGTAGCCTTTCAAGCGTTAATTTGAGATTTTGTATTTTTAAGTGTTATTGTTACTTGAAATTTCGATTAATATATGAAGTGTTGATAGATGCTAGTAGTGAAATAAGTTTGATTTTTAACAGTAGAATGCACGAGCAAATGTTAAATAGCGCACAAAGTTTTTGTTCAGACTGCCATTGAAATATGATGCAGCACAGAACATTAGTTTGTAAATATTGCGGAGAACGATGAAAGCTTTACTCTTTTCTTTTTAATTTTTATTGCTTTTATCTTTCATTTTGTGTGTATTTTTTAATTTTTACTTTTAAAAATATAATCTCTAAAAGATGCGGGTTTTCATTGATTAATGATGAATAGGAAAAAATATTGTTCAGGACCAGAACTAAAATTTTGATTATCTACCTGCAAATAAATTTTTGACATCCCTCTAAAATAAAAATTACTACGGATTGTAAAAGTATAAAATAGTTCTTATTAATAAAATAAAATATGTTTATATGTCAGCATTAAAAATATTAGAAATAGGTTGAGTTTTGATTTAGAGTCCTTTACTTTTCAGTCTAACACACAGGGCAATACATTTATTCAGATTATCAAACCGAGTTATTTTATTACTTTTCTCAGAAGGAAATCAATAACAGAATCAAACACTCCTCTCACTATGCTAAAGCACACATACAAAGTCAATATTTCTTTTATAATAGAGTCACATCTTTATAAACATTCAATTTTTTTAATATTTTTTTTAATGTGTCATAACATCGGCCGGGAAGCGAACCCGCTAACTCGGGACAACTGCTTGTAAAACAGCTGTGCTGACCACTAGATCACCAACGCTTGACAATTTTTTTTATATTTATACTCATAAAACTGAAAAACACTGATGCATTGGTGGTCGAGAGGTCAGCGCGACTGCCTTGCACTTGCAGGCAGTTGCCCGGGTTGCGGGTTCGTGTCCCGGCCGATACTATGACACTTAAAAATAATAATAATAAAAAAAGTGTCATTTTATAAGATAATTAAAAATGAATTACTTCTTAACTATACTTGTAAGGGTTCTTAATATTTTGTGATCAATGCTCATTCTTGTAAAAGAAAAGAAGATGATTTGTGTAAGTTAAAATTTTTATGAAATTAAAGAGCTCATTTAAAAATAAAATGGTTTTGGCATCTAATCATGCAGATCTTCACAAACCATTTTTCTTTTCTGAGACGTATGAAAATCTATTTAAAGTAAGAATTTAATTCATATAAGATCAACAGAAGTAAGGTTCACATCTTGAGCTATAAGATCAACAAAAGTTAAAGTTCACATCTTGGGCTATCTAAGACATTATATTATTTATGTTTTGCTTAAAATTTATTAATAATTTTTGTAGCTTTTATTAAAAGTATTTGATTATTTTGGTAGTGCCATAATAATTTTAATTGGTATTAATTTTGATAAATAATTTGATTATCTTTTAATTAAAATTTTTTTTAAAATAGTAATAAATTAATGTTTTTCTAATATTATAAATAATAGTTATGAGGCATATTGTCTTATATCATTTGGGTATAGTGATAGATAGTGAGCTTTAAGAATTAAGTTTCTTGGTTGATTTCCAGGAATACTCTATTTTGAAAACACTGTTAAAAATAAAAACAAATTATCTACAAGATATCACATATGCATATGCATAGTGACTGCCATTTCTTTTTGATGTTCTCTCAAACATAATTTCACTCAAGTTTGATTTCAATCACTGATGAATCTGAATCAGAAATGGAATTAAATAGAATATGAGAAATTTAATATATATTATTGGATTTATTATTTATATATGAAATATGTGAAATGTTTTAAAACATAACTTTCAGATTAATTAAATGTTCACTGTATTAAAAAAAAAAAACGAAAAACAATGGATCACTTTTAGATTACATTTAATCTGTATTTGAGTACACAAATCTATCATATTTTGTCAAAATGACAGTCTATATTTATTTATGAATCAATGTTCATTTTTAGAATAAAATAGATAAATTTTTGCCCATTTTACTTAGCAATGATTATTTCCAAATTGTTAAATAAACAAATTATTGTATAATCACCCTAGAATAGAGTGGGTTATCTGCTAATTCTGTACTCTCTTCGCCATCCAACTAAGACATAATTTGTAATTTTTACTAACAGTAGGATAATTTGCAGCTTTTATTGGTAGTTAATACATGTTACAAAAGTTTTAAGTAAATAAATTAATTCTTACATAACTTAATATAATGATCTTCATTATAGATATGAATGGTATTTTTAAGTGATGTAAGAAAATATAGCATTGTAGATGGTGAGCAAAATTATATGAATTAGTTAGTAGTGTGTAATACATGATAAATTTTTAAATGATGAACATTTATTGTGCTGCAATCATTTATCTATAAATGACAATATATGATGAAAATTAGTGAGTTTAAAAAAAAAAGTAAAGAATTATACAAATCGAAAAATAAACAAAAATTTGCCCAAATTAAGAACAAAAAACCTAAACTAGATGACAGCATCTACAATTTTTTGAAGGATACAATGAACTTCAAGGTTTAAAGCAAAGCTAATGTGTCTAGCTCTGAAGCTCAAGGTACATGGATCATGGCTTGAACTGTTATTTCCAGTGCACAAAACGTTTTAGGACCTCCTGAGCAATAAACCACTCAGTTATTTATTTACTTAATGATATAATAATAGAAAAATATTAGAGAGTGTTGGGATGCAAACTAAAGGTCCAATACAAAGGTGGAAGCTTCAAATGATTAAAAATAAAAATTTGCAAAGAATAAATAATCAATTTCAAAAGTATAACAAAAATACAATAATTTATAAAAATGTACAATGCAAATTTAATTTATATGATTAAAAATTCAGAGCATCATTGTTTCAATATGTTTTTTTTGTTTTTTTTTTAAATACAGAGTAACAAAATTATAGAATTTCAAAAGTGAAACAAATATTACCTCAGATTTTAAATTCTTAAAAAATTTACGTGTGACAATGAAAAAAAAAGCAAAACAAAAGCTTTTTATATTGTACACTAATTTTATTAACAGTTATTATTAAATTCCATAGGCTTGTAGTCCTTCCTTCACTAATATTGATAATTTCATCACGAACACTAATTAATAATAATACATCACTAATCAGAAGTACGTACCAATAAGGCATTACTGTCCAGAATCTAATTTTAAATAATCTTATTTGTTCTCGTGGTTTCATAATTTGCATATACAAGTTTTGTAAAAGTAAGATATCATAGCTAGGTGTAATTGTTTTGATTGTAAATTATGGTCTCAACCTCTAATGAAAATATCTTTGATATTCATACCCTTTTCTAATAATCTTTCACAATTAGTGTAATGTTTATAATCATGATTTTAACTATTTGCTTGATTTTTTAATTTTTTTTATTTTAGCATCTTTAATGAATAGAACGAACTTAGAGAAGATATTGGTAACAGCTAATCGCAAACATGTACAAAAAAAAAAAAAATATTTAACAAAAAAAAAAAACCTATTACAAACTATATCTGTATATTATTGTTAAATATTTTAAGAATATCATTAACGTATTAATAATATTGAATGGAAAGAAGAATACTTATAGGTAGTTATCTGAAAAAATCCTGAAATATCCTAAAAATCTATGTGACAGCCCCTCATGAAGGGACAGTATATAAAACATTATTTATTAAGTTTGCCAACTCCTAGATGATGAGAGTTTGAGTTAATTTATAAACAGCTATTAGATACGTAGATCACTGTGCATATGTATGTGTGTGCGCGCGTGCGTGTATGTTTCAGAATTTTTATAAAGAACTATAGAGTTAACTTTACAATTTTTTTTTTCATCAATTACCTCTTGCACTTTATTAACTGTTTACAAAATTTTCGTTCTTTTTTTTCTTAATTTTTTTTCCCCACTGCCTTACTAGTAGCATTCACTCATGCCTAATAATAAAATTGAAAGCTAACAACTTATATTCTGAATGTGTGAAAAGGATTTAAACTAAGAATCCAAAGAGTGCAATACATATGACCAGCTCTTAGATAAAACATTGGTTTACGCTCCAGCATCTGGCTTTAGGATCAAATTGATGGCTTTCTAAGACTGATATGGACTTGCATTAAGCCTGCTTGAAAAAAGAATAGAGTCAAACATCAGTGGAATCAATTTAATTTGAATAATGTTTTTGACAGTAATTCAGCACGCCCCCCCCCCCTTTGCTGTAAAATAAAGACTTTCTTAATTGCTGAATTTCTTTGATTTTTCTTTTTTATGTTAAAAAAAAAGTGTGACCCAAAGTTTTAACTTAAAATTAAGTCAACGTATTACAAACATATCAACTTTTAATATATAAATAAAGATGTTTTTTTTTTTTAATTTATTAAGCAGTATATGGATTTTTTTTAAGACCACCAACTATTTACAAACATTATGAAGATATTTGTAAAGAGTCCAGTCATAGGAAACAGATTCAATAATAAAACTATTAAGTTCTTCAATCAACCACTTAACATATTCCATGGTTTATGTAGATCTCAATTACAGAAATCAAAGGCTGTTAAATTCCATTTCTAATGCAGATAACTGTATGATTAATGGACGTTTCTGAATCTGATGATGATCAAAAAAAACTTTACTTTTAGCTCTGAAAAAAAAAAAAAAACTTATTCTCTAAAACTTCATTTTTTTTTACATTATAATTCTTTAGTTATATAAAAAAAAATTTGGGTGAATTTCCAGAAAGGGAACATTGATTGGTTTATTTTAGGTATTCAAATTATATAAATCAAGGGTGCACTATTCATATGATGGCATTTCCTGCAAATTTGCAACACATTATAATCATGTGTATATATACATCTTTATTTATGACTAATGCGTGATACTTATCTAACCAAGACAAATTTAATGGGGCCCATTACTTTTCAATTAAAAATAGCTTAATCAAGTTCCATCCCGATTTAAACCCCAGACCCTAGATATGATAGTTAGTGTAGTAATTAATGCACCATGAAATCTTATATACATATTTTAATGTGTATCACTGGGCTAAATGATTAAAGCATACTGATGGTTCATGGTGGCCATTGTATTACTTTCTGAAAGATAAAAATAATGTTTTTGAGATGGAACTTCATATTATAATAATCATAGAAACTATAACAATAGAATAGCTATTATTAGATCTCTCAAGTTGACAAATACCGGAGCCTTCATTAATTAATTATAGACAAGGGCTATTAATAAATGATGGAAGGAGAGTAAGAACCATAAAACAAAAAAGTGAGCAGTTTTTTAATGATTATTTCATGGCGATGTGCAAGAGATGTGAACTTCATCACATTTGTTTCTATTTGTCTATGACAGCAAAATAGCAAGAAATATAACTATCAAATTCTTTGTCAAATGTTATCATATCCTAAATAGTGATGCAATAAGTTATGCAATATTTTTATTTAAAGAACACATATGTTTAAAATACATGCCTTTAGATTATATAGAATTTAACTATTTTATGATAAAATAGAAAGTTGAATTATTATATTAAGGTAGTGGTAAATCTATTGATAATGATTAATTATATCAACATAGTGATTGGATTCTGGATATTTTTTTAAAAAATTTTTTGACATCTATTATTTACTCCACCATTTTAAATTATACATATTTAACCAATTTTCTCCAAATGTCTTTGTCTCTTTAACATTTCTATTTAGCAATTTACTTTATTTCTTATAAAAGGAATTTCCTTTTTAAAAAACACTTTTTTTCTGTCTACTTTTTACTAAATGTTTAAAAAAGTGAAAGGAATGTATAATGGTCTGATTGTAAAAAGAACATTCAAAATAGCCACTCATAAATGAAAAAAGAAAATTAATCTAGAAATGAGTTTTGCACAACTATACAAACCAATTTATGATACATGTAGAACATGCTGATCCATTTTTGTGTTTTCTTGATATTTTACAGTGCTGTCTTTTAATTTTTTCAACAGAAAACTTTTCTTTCTGAAACATTTCAATGCTATGTCTAATTGTAGATATCCAATGTATTCCATTTTCTGCCATATCTTCCCAGTGGAAACAATTGGCATTGCCCTTCTTTAGAACATCTTTGAGATACTACTTATAACAATCTGGGTCTACCTCACCCATGAAAATCATGCTCAAGTTCATCATGAAACATTCTTTAGGAAATGTGTTCATTTGTTTTATATGCCCAATCCAACAAAGATGTGATTTTACAATAGTGGACTTAATAGTATCACAACAGCAACCTGAAGAATATGTTGTCCGATTTTATAATCTTGCCATTGTATTTTTAAAATTTTACTAGAGTTTGTTTGAGCTATTGGTACACTCTGTATTACATATTTATAAATACAAGCTCATGCAAGTAATGTCACGCTATATATGACTTGCTTTATTGATTATTAAAACCTTTTAAATAAAACTTTACTAATTGTTTTATATTGTGCCAGTAGTATCCAAGTTTCACTTCAATATAATAAATTAGGTAAAATAACAGCACTATATACAGCTAACTCAGTTGCAGTAGTTATTTCCCTGCAATGAAATACATTATCTTTTAACTTGTTAAATGCATTAGTGCATTAGAAACTGTTGTACCTTGACATCTAAGTCCACATTTCTACTTATAAAACTATCAAGATATTTAAACTGGTTTACGGTCTCAAGTTGATAATCATCCAAGCTAAAAGTTACTCGGGATTTTTCTTTCATCATCCCTATTTGATTAAGTCACCTGTGAGCAATTCCAAAGACCAGTGACATACAAATTGAAAACAATGTTAGAGCCACTATACATTCTTATTTAACACCAATTTTTATTTTAAATTCCTCATATTTTTTACTTGTAGTATTAAAAATTACTCTCATTCCATCAGGTAGAAATTGTGTAATAAATTTTGAGGGATAACCAAATGTAAATGCGAAATGTGAAATGATTAATTTATGAGAAAAATTATAATTATTAGTTAACCACCAAAAAGTCCTAACTTATTCTAAGTTTTTTTGACCATTGCTCTAAGCTTACTTAAAGTATTACCTCTCTCTATTTATCGTAAAACTAACTTTTCTATTTTGGCAACATATTTTTAAAATTCTTTCAATTTACATAATCCCATTCTTTTATGCTTCACAATTCCCTTAGCTTATATATTTTTTTCAATATTTAGAATATCAAACTTATTCCATTTTTTTATATATATATTCTTTTTTAAAAAAAATGTAATCAAAGTGTCCAAACCAGTAACACCAATTTTCTATACTATTTGCTTAATACAATAACTGCTTCAAAATTTTCTCAATAATCCATTTCCTCTTACCATTTTTTAATATTTCTACACCATTAATCTTTCACCTTAACCTTTCTGGCTTCCTCCAAATCCATATTTTTAAGCTTAACTCTCTCATTTCCTATCAGGCCAAAATTTCTTCTTTATACAAAACTACATTCTAACTGAAACATTATTTATAGTTTATTCTTAAATTTAACTTTACTAGCATAGTATAATTGTATTTCAGAATGATTACAACCCATGAACAATGTATACATTTTTTTTTGAATAAAAACAATGACTTGTCATAACATTATCAGGATAACAATAATAACTTAGCATTTCATTGAGCTGCTTGAAATTATATTAGTTAAAATTATACCCAAAAAGTGCTATTATAACTTTATTTTTTTTTTACATTAGAATATTATGCAAAATTTTTGAATGTCATTACAGTCAACATGGATAAAAGTTTTGGAAAATATTGTGATATGATTAGGTGCTAATAATATCATTGCATTTTTTTCTTGTACTTAGTCATTTTAATGATGTTTTGTAGCTCTTCTATTGGAGCACAATTTCCTGTTTCAAAAATGCACACGCATATATATATATTGTGATGGTATGGAAAATATCATGAGATTATCTGGGGTGATGACATTCATCACCATCATCCTCAAATCAATGACTCAAAATTTAAAATATTAATTATACAAGGATTGAGCACAAGGTCACTCTGCACAGTTAACTACTAACTACATTAAGTACAAGTATGTTAACTATAATTTCACCAGCATTACACAAAAGTAATAATCATCTGTCATTATTGATGATTAAAATAAATCAACAGTCAATCTGGTGACAGGATTTGAAATGGGCCTACTAAAGACCAGGCTAATTATTTAACCCTTACCAACTCGAGGCAAATTATTTAAATATTAATTTGGATGCACAAACTTGTCATAATCTATCAGAATATATAACAATAAAACAATAATGCTGGAATATTAAACATGCTGATCATCATCAATATTCTGGCCACTTAGTACCATTAATGTACTGGCCAACTATAAACTTAATTTCTAAGAAATACTAACTAAATAAAATGTAGTGAATCAAAACTCCAATGTATTAGCAGTACCCTTGCTTTCAGTTATTTCTTTATAGTTGTTCTGTCATAATCTGTCAATTCTTGGAACTCTCAAGAACCACTCATAACTATGCTCTCTAATCTTTTTCTTTCAACCTTTTTATAGTTAGAATGTGGGGGAAAATACATTAAGCGAAAATGTTTTTCCTATCTTGATTGAAAAAAGTTAATGACACTTTTCAATTTATTTTAATTCTTTGAAAACAACTTTGTGGAATTTTACCAAAATATGTTATACAAGCATTACTTTAAAAAAAAAAAAAGATTTCTAAAATAGATAGTGAAATTTTATAATTGTCAGTATATCCATTTTAACATAAAAAACATGTTTGTTTTAATTTCAAAATTAGAATTACTAAAATATTAGTTAGACCTTTTTAAATGTTTATAATAATAAAAAAAAATTAAATTCATAATTATCTACAAAAAATAAAAAGACTTTATTTCTACTTTTCCTTTCTACGTTATATATATGTACACACACTATTGTATGCCATGAAACCCATAACAGTTTCAATATGTATAATACAAACATTACATAAAGCTAAATTAATCAATAAATAATCAAAATTATTCCAAATTCACAATTCAACCAGATTAGCTAAGAAAATAAACTCTAAAACACTACTAATGGTTTCACTGCTATAAATAGACTTCTCAAGTGTAAAGAACTACAAAATAACATATTTAAGCTAAACATTATCTACAATTCCACTTACTTCCCATACACTCTTATTTAAGTTAATTACTTCAGAATCATAAATTTTTAATAATAAAGATTTTTTATAAATTTGTTAAAAGTATTTTATTTAATAGTAATATTTGTAATGAAGTAAAGGATAAGAAAAAATGATTTTATTTCTTTGCCATTTAAATTGTCTTCTTATAAAATCATATGTAAAAATATTAATTAGTTTGCAAATAAGAAAATTGCTTGGAAAAGGGGTGTTACTTTAAATAATTTATTAAACAATACACAGAAAATTTTTGACAGAAAGTCTATTCCTGGAGTAGTGTATTTTATCCCTTGTTTTTGTAAGAAAGTATATATAGATCAGATCAAAGTAATTTGTGCTTAAATGAAAGAATAAAGGTACATAAAAGTAGAGATAGAAATAAATATCTTAGTTCTGCTTTGTATGTCCATGAAAAGGATACAGGCAACACTATTAATTTCGATGAAGCTAAAGGTGTCTTCTTTGAGAGAAATGAAATAAAAAAAGAATTAATGAATCATTATTATTAAAAATTTATAATTCTGAAGCAATTAATTTATTTAAAAGGTTATTTTATATTAAGGGTGTGTGGGAAGTAAGTGGAATTGTGGGTAATATTTAGTTTAAATATGTTATTTTGTAGTTCTTTACACTTGAGAAGTCTGCTTATAGCAGTGAGACCATTAGTAGTATTTTAGAGTTTATTTTCTTGGCTAGTCTCGTTGAGTTGTGAATTTGGGGTAATTTTGATTATATATAATACAATACTTTTAATGAATGTCTAGGTGGAAATATTGAATGTGTGCAGTTATCCATTTAATTCAATTCAATTAGAAAGCACTTAACCTAGAACTACTGCCCCAGACCAAGAGTAAAAGTAAACTGACAGACTGATGCATTCTTCACTTGGCCTGGAGTAGTTGTTCTAGGTTAAGTGTTTTCTAATTAAGTTGTTTTAAATGGATAACTCCACTTCAAAATTTTTATATTATTTGGGTTATACCATTTATTATTTTGTTTTAACTTTCAATATTACAAATAGCATTCATCCTTGAGACTTCATCATATAACTATAAAAATATTAAATATAGTATATATATATTAATAAATTGGGATAGTAAGAAAAATTATTAAAATGGAAATAATCTTTCCTTAATGCTTACAAGATTTGGTCCAGGGAAAGTACAGAGCATTTTATATTTTAAATATATAAATTGATACTTTGTTTGAATAAAAATTTATAAACAAAACAAAAAATGTCATGGTTTTTGTGAAATTGGAAGACACAACTTTACACATAATTAATGTATTTAAACTTATTTTTATAAAATTAATTTCAATTTGAGGATCTCATTAAGTAAATGATATATCCAGTCAGCTTTTAGTTGAAAATATTTATTTAGCAGAAAAGCAATCAGTTATGGCAAACTTGAATAACTTGTTGTTAAAATAAGAAATGGCTACTCATACAAGAAACATTCACTTGAATTTTTTTTTCACTAATAAGTGGGGTATTAATATTTTTTTTTTTTTAAAAAAAAAAGAGTTTTAATGCCGGAATATATTCTTTATTAAAATTTGCTTACTAATAAAAAACGTGTTTGAATATAATTTTATATCACTAAAAAAAAAAAAAAAAAAAGATTTAT
Organism: Epiperipatus broadwayi; assembly: GCA_028023455.1. Classification (NCBI taxonomy): domain Eukaryota; kingdom Metazoa; phylum Onychophora; class Udeonychophora; order Euonychophora; family Peripatidae; genus Epiperipatus; species Epiperipatus broadwayi. The sequence continues at coordinate 883,478 of JAQFVV010000049.1, read as the reverse complement.
TTAACTATAATGCTAAAAATTAACTTTTATTTTCAATTATTTATTTCTCTTTATTTCTTTTATGTTTCATTGCAAAATTGACAATATTTTTAGGTTTATTTTCTATTTACAAACTCGTATTTACAACATTTTTTGGTAAAATAATACAAAAACCTAAACAAAGAATAAAGTTCAATTTGTTAAAAATAAAAAAACATGAAAATGGTGATTAAATTTATCATATTAGCTGCTGAAAACTACTCAATTAAAAGATTAATATAAAAAATAGTTGTATGGTCAAATGATCAAAATTAAAGATTGAGAACAATAATTACCGACGAATGATAAATATTTTATTTATTTCCTCAACTAGAAGATATTGATGCAGAATCTTTAATTCTTAAATACAACATTCTCACCTCTGCACTAAACAGTGCTGGCTATAATATCACAAATATAATAAAAGGGAAGAGATCATGAGAGGATATTGTTGAGGATAGAATGTCTTGGAGAATTAGAATTGGACATGTTGTTGGAAATATTTCAGGAAGAAAAATTTGCTGCAGAAATTGATAAAAGATGGCCTTGCAAAGTGTCAAATAAACAGAGTAATGACCAGCATGTTCTCTATGTAGATGTATTTGTGTTTCATGGATTACTTTGTATAATCATTGTAAAAATTCTTCTCTAGTGTATTATTATCATCATCATTGTTATCATCATAATTTTTTTTCTCATGGAATTGAAATAGTCATATTCATTTGTGAATAGTTTCTGCTGATAATAGTAAATTCTAACTTTAATTGATATAAATACTGTATTTATAACATATTGTCCTGTATTGCTTAATATCGGCCTTCCATGTACAAAACTGTTATTCAGTTGTGAATAAAAACATAGAATTTTTTCAATATTCTCAAGAATTCATAAGCATCTTTTGAGTTTTTAGATAGTTTGCCCATACTAGGCATCTAATATTAATCAATTCTGTTTTTGGAGATTTATGATCAAGGAATGACTTGGTTTAACTATTCCCAATTGTGAATGAAATTTTATGTATATATAGGCACTGAACTCATGATTTATCTTGTAAATCATTATGCTAATGGCTTGGTAAATTACCCTCATTAAGGATCAAGAAACAATATACTGAATATGCTTTCCTTTTCTTTTTTTTCTTATTCGCCCAGACTTTACAATTTAAATAGCTTATTGCAGTCCAAAGACCTTTCCAACTCTGTATCATAACTGAAACCTAGAGAGAGAGAGGGGGGGGGATATTTTTGATCATTTTTACAATTTGTGGTTAGTAAGAGTTTGGTATTGTCATCTTTGTTTCATTTTTTACTAACACTAAATATATATATAAATTATCAACTAATATAGACTGGTTAATTAGATTGCCTATTAGCCTGCCTGGCCCTGTTTTACTTACACTGGATTCAAACCAAGTCATAGATGGCAGGCAAATATGCTGTCATTGCATCACAAAGCCCTTTTTAAACGCTTAAAAAAAATTGTTTTCAATAAAATAAAAAATATTTAGTGTGTGTGTGTACTGTTAGGAGAATAAAGGGAAGGTATTTGATAAGTACAGTATTCAAGTGATATTTTCTATTGTCAGGTGAATGGCGCTTGCCATACATGTTAATCAAAGAGGGAGAGAAAAGATAATATCATTTTCAAAGTTGAATAAAAAAAAAAAAATTACCCCCCCCTCCCAACATTTCATTTAGCTTCTCAAACTTATTTCTCTGTAGAATTCTTGTTTTAAATAATTTCATCATTTTCCAATGCAAGCAGAGGTTTTATCATCCACAAAAATTGTTGCCTTCATCTACAAACTGTCGCCCCCAGTTAAATACGATCATAGTCGGATCTTGGATCAGAACTTTTAAGTTTATCAGCTTCCTCTTTTTCTCTTTCTCATATTACATTAGCTCATTCTGACAGTGACCGAGAAAAATAAAATAATGAAGCATACCTTCCAAAATAAGTTCAGAGAAGCAGTGGTCTAGGAAAAGATGAAAATTGTTGTCTAGAGCATTGACTATGTCCAGGGTTTATGTACCTGAAAATTATAGACATTAGTGAGAAGTAGTGAAAAGAATTTTTCATAATTCCGCCAGAGAGTGTAATTTAGAAGCTCGATTGAAAGGAAGATTTTGACAAATGAGATTTAAGAGGCTATAATAAAATACAAAAGAACGATCAAAAGATCATTTCCTTTGCAAGAGTCCCAAATTTGAAGTCTTCACTGCACTCCCATGAAATCTGTTTTTCAAATTAATCATAGAAATCTTGGCAGATATTTTAACAGATGGCTTTGAATTTTTTTCCCAGTTTTATCCCCCCCCCTTCCGCAACACACCCACCAGTTTTCATTGGTTTTTTTTAATCCTCTTTTCAACTTTTACTTTTGTTACGATTTTTTAATATATTTGATTTCATTCTAAAGTGATATTAGTAGTTTTTTTTTTTTTAATATATTTTATTTTTAGTCCATTGTCAATAAAAGAAATAAAGATTTTTTTTAAAAAAAAGGCTTCTATGCTATCGAAATCTTCATTAATCACAATATTGTATTGCTTTTACTTCAAAATGTTATTGATTTTGCATTTACAGAATAATTGTTAAAAATTATCAGAAAATAAATAAAAAGGTTTTTGTGATCATCTTGCATTAATTTGCCCTTTAAAAAAAAAAAATTAAGAAATTTTTATCTTTTTTTTTTTTTTTTTATGACAATGATAGTTAAAGATTATATTTCAAAAAACTTACAGGTATCTGTTTATCAATATGCAAATACAGAATCGAGTATCAAAGATTTAAACCATTATTAGCTTTGTGCTGGCTAGTGCAGTGGTCGAGTGGCAATCTCAAAAGCTAAAGACCTAAGCTCAACTGTATTACTTCAGGAAATCGAATGCCACATGATCATTCAACCAATGAACCATTTGATGTTTTAATTGAAATATTTTTAAACCTTTCTGTCCATGTGTGCATGTTATGTTATTTTTCTGAAGGCAAATTGGGACAACTCCATAAAGAATATAATAGCTTAATCATCATCAATGTTATTTTGCCACTGTTTGCTAACTGCTCAGAGTTACATCAAAATTAACAAAGTCAACACTATTGTGTGATTGAAATACATAATATTGTACATACAAATCTAAATACTACACATTTTCTGTAAGACTGCTTGCTTTATGACAGTCTCTCAATTTTTATATTGAATATATGTTTCTTTGAAAGTCAGCTCATGGAAAATTGTGTATTAGTGAATGTAGTTGATAATTTTATTCTGATTTTTAAAAACATGTATTACAGAAAAAATCAGTATATAGACATCATTGGAATTATGTGTGTGTTTGAAGTTCTTTATATACTTACAACAAATTGATATATAGACATAATTATATGTTTATGTTTGAAGATCTTTGAACAATCACAATATTTTATATGTCATAGTATTATAGTTGGATAATTTTCTGCTTTGTCACTTTTTCAAGTTTTAGATAATATTGTATTTTAAAATTTGTTTAGGTTATTTGCCATTTCTCAAGCTTATGTAATTTTATTTTATATTTACAAAATATTATTAAAGTTTAAAAATTTAACAATCCACTAAAATTATAACTGTATAATTACATAATAATTCATATTGAGATGATATAAACAAATGAAAATATTATATATCAAAATAATCATAAGCATCTGGTAAGGACTAATTGACAAGAACTTGATAACAGTTTTATAGGGACATGAAAGTAATTTGGGCTTTATCAGTATTTAAAACAGATTACTGTATTGATGCTTGATTTGCAGAATGATCTAATTCCATAAGTATATCACTGTTTAATGTTTTCCATAGTATTTGTTGTGATAATCACATGCACTGAAGAACAAAACCTGCTACAACCAAGATTGAAAAAGTCAATATTTATTGAAAAAGGATCAACAAACATTATGAAGAATTGTGGCCTCAAATTACAAGAATATAGTGAAGCAAATCATTGCAAAAATTGTCACATATTAGATCACACCAAGATCTACTAAAACAATTCCTTATAAGTTTCTTAAATAGAACTTTTATAGTGAATAGTTTATTTCTGAGCTATTAGCTTCTGATGTGAATGATATGACATACAATACAGAGAGTGTACCAATAGCTCAAACAAGCTCTTAATTAATATTAGTGCAGTATGAGAAAATATTTAAAATCTCTATCCAGAACACTCTCATCTCCAGACCAAAATGGTTTCGAGCTTATGGCTTACGTCAGTGGAGAGCTAGAATATTTGGACACTAGACCTAAAATATCAACTCAAAACTCAGCACTTATTTCATATGTATATTTAAGCAGAAATTCTGAAATTTTCGGTCCCGAAAATTTTTCTGCTTAAATATATGTATGAAATAAGTGCTGAGTTTTGAGTTGATATTTTAGATCTAGTGTCCAAATATTCTAGCTCTCCACTGACGTAAGTCATAAGCTCAAAACCAGTTGGTCTGGAGATGAGAGTGTTCTGGATAGAGATTGTAAATATTTTCTCATATCACCCTTGTTAATTAAGAGCTTGTTTGAGCTATTGGTATGCTCTCTGTATTGCATTTTTGTAATTACAAGTTATTAAAAGTAATGTCACGTAATATATGACTTGCTTTTTTGATTATTATAATATGACATGAAATTTTTCAAATTATGAGCATAAAAATTATAGAATGCATAATTGGAACCATGTTTTATGCTTAGATAAATATTCATTGCTCTGCATGGTTTACATTGGACTCCGGAACATTAAGTCCATAAATTACAGTTCAATTCTATCATTTCTCATGCTCAAACTAAAGATAAATTTCTTATCAAAAACAACCTAGTTATTTTTGTCCTGGATGATTTAATGCAGTAGTAAAATCCAAGATTTATGGATCATCCTTCAGTTTTTACTTCTAGTACTCAAACTTTATGTGTACTCCTTATCAACAAACCATTTTCCCAATCAACTTTTTTTCAGGAGTTTTCCAAAAAAATAGAGTTAAAAAACCACAAGCCAGATATTTTCCCAATTTTGGAACATAATATTGAGGCTATCATATTATGATATTTTTTACCTGGTTCAATCATTACTTTGTAATGCAATTACAGATTATTTGAATATTTTAAAAATCATAGTTATTGCTGTTAATTTTATTTCCATATGATGCTTTCATCTTCCAAAATGGTATTATTTCAATTTATAGAGTTTAAATGGTCTAATATTGGTTTAGGTAAAATGATGGCAATGTTACTCTTTCTTGGCTTCCCAGTCTTTTCATTTGAATATTTTTGAGGTCAATGGTCATTTTTGAACTAGAAGTAAGAAGTTAATATCTGAAATGAGCATGTTTTAAAAATGTTAGACTTTTGTTCATTAAAAACTTGATCATTATTTATCTAAATATTAGAAAAGTGTTTATAATTTATCCCATGTGAGATGTAAGTAATTTTTTTGTGTAAATCATGAGATTTGACATTGTTTTTATTTTGTGCATTTTAAAGTAACATACATTGACTTATATTTAAAATATAAATGACATTTTACGTAGAATGATTATAGCAATAAATCAAATGTTTGAGATTTCTATTAACACATTCATTATTATAGTGATAAATCTCCTTTTTAAAAAAATCTTAAAGAATCAGACTGTATCTTTGTTGCTCTTGTCATGGATAGTAATAATATTCATTTGATTTAAACCTTTATTTTCAGTCTATTTTAATTTATTAAGCATCTCTTATATATAATTTGAATCTTCATAGCCACTTTTAAAGAACTCTATCATATACAGCCTTTACTTCAGTTAGCAATGGATTTTAATGCAAAGTATTTGTTATATCTATTATCTTCAATTTGTGTCCACTTTTAAATTACAGTCTATTATTCACTATAATAATCTTAAAAAAAAAAAAATTCAGGTTTTTTTAAAATAAGAAAACAATTGCCATTTTGAAAAAATAGCCATTTTGTTAGATTGATGACATCATAGAATAAGGGCTTCATTAAAGCTACATCAACAAAAAATAAAATGATGGCATTAATATTAAAAATTTACATTACAATGCTGAGCTTATTCAATGTACTCTATAAAATATTTGAATTGATTTTAGAATTAAAATATGATTAATGTATTTATCCGATTTTCATTCAGTGTCCTTGTAAGATAATATGTGCTTTCATTTATGATATGTCCAAAGTAAAGAATTTCATCATTTAATGACTACAAAAGAGAAAAAAAAAAGGAAAGAGTTTCACTCTGAATAATCAAAAACATACTTTGATGTCATACAACAAAAGTATGTATTAACATTAAATTTTAAAATGTGTACATTAAATAAAATATATGCATTCAATCAGTTTCATGGATTAAAATTCATATGAATGTTATTTTTTTTTATGACAAAAAATATATTAATTGCATTGTAAATGTAAATTGTTTTAAGGGGGGAAAAGAAGAGAAAAAAAATTATTTTGTACATTACAATCAACTTTATATAATCAAAGATTACTAAACATAAGTTAACAATATCATTTATTTGCTCAATTTTAAATCGATATTGTTATAATTTTTTTCTTATATTCAAAATAATGGCATCTTTTATTATAAACATAAAAAAATATATCTTTACAGTGTCAGCAAAAAAAAAAAAAGATCTAATCATTTACATTATTAAAACTTTAGCAATTAACTGCATATTTCTTTATCAAATTTTTATTTAATTTCACTACATTTATATAAAATAAATAAATTTGTGAAGTGTTATTTAAAAAAAAAAATTAATAGCAAAACAAAAATAATTCAAAGTGTTAGGTAAATATTATAAAAATAAAAAATGTTGATAATAGAACATTAAATGCATCAAAAATAAATTTTAATAATGCATTATGTTAAATTCTTTTTTTTTTTTAAATATGTACATTGGATTAGTTATTGTTGTTGTTATTATTATTATATTAATTTAATTAATTGTGATTGAGGAAATATTCTCTCACTATGTAAAAAACGAAATGAAATATGTTTTTATACAATATTTTTATCCAAAAGCTAGTTTTTTTTTTATAATATGCTTAGTAAGAAATTTATTCATTAATTAACTTTTTTTTCATTTTAAACTTAATTTTTTTTTTCCAGGCTATATATTTTTCAAATGTTTGGTGTACAATGCATTTTGGTAAACATTTTCCCCAACTAGGATAAAGATGTACATACTTATTCACGTGTATGTTGGTCATATCTACATATCTAATTATATAAGACCATTATTTTTTGCATGAAAGTGAAGTATGAATGCCTTAGCATAATAATATCAAGTTATGTCACACAATCATAAGACCAGTATGTATGTTCTTCAGTTGATATATATATGATAATATTAAATTTATTATTTATAATACCATATTTATTTATTTTTTATACTTGGTACTATTTATAATAGGACATAGACTTCGTTAATGTATTTATATGTATAGTGGTGAACATAAGTCGGAGAACTATAATTGTTTATTTTTTTCAAAAAGCAGCTCCATTCAGAAAAGTTAAAAAACTATGTAGCAGATTGTTAGAAAAATATATTTTAAGGTTAATGTATGTGGAAACGTGTGTGTTGTGGATAGATTTATATAGTCACCACAAAATTTGTCTTTCTGTTTTTATTTTTCTATTTTTAAATCTTTATCCATATTCATCGATGATGATATTTCCTCTGCCCATGAAAAGCAGAGTAACTCCTGTATTTTCACACATACATATATAGGGTTTGTACACGAGTCTGTAAATAAACGAATAATGAACTAAATTTAGGTTATCAATACTAATGTAGATTTTCATTTTATTTTTGAATTATTTTTGTTTATTTTTATAAAGAAAATTGATCGTTTTTGTAATTTTAGTTAAAACAATAAATTTATCGGTTTTGATTTTTTTCTTAATGATTTTAGATAAAGTAAAAGATTAATGGATGTTTTTAAAAGGTTTTTTTCTCCCCTTCTTTCAATTTTTTTTTATATTTAAATAAAGATTGAATTATTAGATTGTTCTACTGTGAAAAGTAGAAAATATTTTTTTTTTTTTTTGAAATGTAGTTTTTAAGATCGGTTATTTGATTTATTTGCTAATAAAGTGATTTATTCAATTAAATTTTTACCTTGTTTAATATTCTTTTAAAAGTGGAGATTTGCTGTATTAAAGATTTTTTTTTTCTAAGCTAGTCCTAAAAGAATATTGCTTCACGATTTTATTGAATTGTCCAGTCAATTAAAGTTTATAGTTTAATGCAACCTCCATTCTTATAATGGCTTATTCAAACATTAAAGCAAATCAAATTTTCAAATTTGAATATTTTATCTAAACCAAATTCATTTTTAATAAAATCTGATAGTTAATTTTAATTTCATTTACAAACATTTGATTTTTTTTTTAAAAAAAAAATTAAATGAGTGAATATCATTTTGTTAAAAATGTCTTTTTTCATTAGGTATTTGATTTTTATTAATTTAGAACATTTTAAAATAATTACCAATTTATTAAAAGCTTTTCCTATTTTTCAGTAATATCGACACATACTTGCTTAAGAATATTACTAACTCTTCCTATAAGTATAGGAGTGGGGAGAGATCATTTTGGAAATTAAAAATTATAAAAAAATATTTACATTCAACAATGTCGCAATTTTTGTGGGTAAATTTGTCAGTATGTATGCAATTCTCTAAATGTTTATGATATTGTATCTAAGTTCAGTTGTGTAAAAGTTCAGAAAGTAAATTTATAATTATGTAATAGTAATATTTTTCATTGTCATCTTTAAGAAAACATTAAAATGTATATAAAATCACATAGAATTTGTTGGGTGTTTTTTGTTGAAGGATGGAGTGCCAATTACTGTTTTATATAAGGGTGATGATGACCCTCTGGCATTGATTAGTATATATATTTCCATACACATTATTTTTATTTTAATATATGGTATTTAATTTAATTGGTAAATATTTTTATAATTTTTGTCACTTGTGTTGACTGAGTTTCAAAGATATTTAATATTTTTGTAAAAGAGTTAAAATTAATAGTATATTCAGAATTTCCCACTTCTTATTTGAGTTTTTTGTTGCTGGAAAAGATGCAGCAAAATATAACTGTAATGAGATGTTAAGCATTTATTAGAATTAAAACTGTATCAGTTTTATAAACTTTATGTTAAATTTTGATACTAATTAAGTCTTAAAAGGATCAGAGTATTGATGCTTGCTTGGATTATTAAAAATTATTGAAATGTTTAGTGTTTTAAAATTGACAATCCTAAGTATGATACTTGTATTCATTACATATGGTGAAATGGATACTAGAACCAACTATAGTTAGGAATGTGTTCCTATTGAGAGGAACTTATGGATTGTATAGAACACCTTGGCTCCTAGCATATGAATGGAAATTTATAAATTTACACTTACGATTGCTGACATTTCATATTTGTCTATGTCAAGCCTAATAATTTTTTAATAAAGTCAGAAGAATAAAACTTGATAGAGCCATCTGCAATCAAAAATCAAAGCTAATTGAGATATATTAATGGACATTATAAAATATGGTTACTGAACCAAAGTATCTCCAATTGAAACACTCCAGTGTTTTCAAAACAATATATCATGAATTTCACAGATTATCTGAGATCAAATTATCATTTAACACACTGTTTTCTGATGTGAATACTAGAGTGATGTTACAAGCATAAGAAGTGACTAATGGTTTTTAGATAAATCATAGTTTCTATTTTTCTCTGCATTGGAGATTTTAGTATTGTGATTAAAAAAAAAATCTATTGACAAAACTGCATTTCTCCTCCTACTGTAAATTATGTTAGTGGAAATGATATGATTTAGATATCAATATCATATTTTTGTTTGTTTTCCAATCTTTATTCAGCATGGTTACACAATAGTTGTAATTATCATTCATCCACTTGGGGGGGGGAGGGACTAGGGCAAATTCATTCCAATGTAAAACATTTCCAGACGTATTGTCATCTTTCCAAATGATAATACTCTAATTCATTGGTCTGCAAACTATTTATATTTGTGAACTTTCTAATGCAATAATTTTACATTGCCCTTTAAAATATTTAAATTATATTAGAAAACATAATGATAGAAATACACATGGGTCTCGTTTTATGCAGATTATTTTAATGTGATTTTGAAGTTATGCAATTCATATTTCTTTTTAATATTTTTCATATTTCACTATATTTATTAGATATCAAGAAATTTAAATTATTAATAACTTATTGTGACTTGAAATCCTTTTATTTATTTATTTATTTTTTTCAAAAATATAATGTTATATTAGCAGCTAATGTGAATATGGCCTGAAGCTGTATTTAGAATAAATAACCTAGTTATACTGATGAGTAAATAATAATAATAATAATAGATTTATACTTATATATAAAAATATCGCAATAAATATTCAGAAATTTTAAACTTTTAAAATGTATTTTGTTTGGTATAACAGAAATAAATAATGTAGGTTTTTAAAAGATTTTATTGATTTTATAAACTGAAAATATTTCTAATGATAATGTATAATCTTTTTGTTTGAATGCATCTCAATTTTTTAATATAGAAACAAAATGTGAACATTTTAAATTTATTTCATTAGTAAAAATCAGTTGTCAACAGAAAACTATTAACACAGCACAAGACTGAAATTGGCACTAGTTGTTTAAATGGGATCGAGCAGAATATGGGAAAACTTAGAGTGGGGAATGGAAAATAAAGGGGCTAACAAGTTTCTCTGGGCATCAACGAATCTGATTTCATACCACTTTACAAACGAACCACATAATGATTAAAATACATACGAAAAAATGTCAAATTAAATACTGTAGTTAATAAAAAAAAGTTTGTCCTGTACCAATTTTTTTCAAATATTTGATATTTTTTATTAGTCAAACTTTATTTCCTTAATGTGAATTTTAAAGTATTTTTTCCTTGTTGCTTTGCTTTTATGCGAATTCTGAAAATTACAGACCCTATCCCCCATTTTTCAAGGTAAATTAAGTCTATTTTTGTGCTATTTTTTAAATGCAGGTTTTCTGTGGAACCCATCTACCGCATAAAACGAGACCCAGATGTAGTTTTAATTCTTAATGATTTTAATGCATTTCATCATGTATATATATCAGTAATAACAATATACTGACAATAGAACCATTTCAATATTAGCACTGAACATTTGAGTTCAATATATATTATGCACTTTGCAATATATGTATTATTTTTATTTATTTTTTCCATAGTACTTATCTCATTGATATGAAAAATGCACAAACTCTTTTATGGATTAGCACTTTGCTTTTTAAATTGATAAATAAAATTCTTATATCTGTTTAGTGTTTATATCATTAGGCATAATTTGGTTATTCTACAGTGTGAAATTTCAAAGGGAATAACTAATTCTGTCATTGTGCAAAATATTCTTTTAAAATATAATTGATTTCTCTTACTATTGGTATAAAAATATAATGTATAATTTGGATTTTATACTTTAATTGTTACTTTTATTTTAAGAAAAAATATTACTGTATTTTTAAATATTATTGTTCTTATTCTTTATAATTTTTTGAATATTTTGAGACTTACAATAATTTTTACATTATTTAACTGTGGATTGCAATCGTTTATTTGCACGTCTTCTTTAATTTATTCAACTCATTCACTCAGGTATTGATTTAAGAAACATGATATTATGCATATTCCATGGTCTTTCTTAACTTGTGTTAGATATTATTGAATAAATTTTCAATATCCATTATTGATATCTCACTGAACTCAAAACTTTTCTCACAATGAACATCTTATGATTTTTCTACCATTTTAAATATTATATACTATTTTTTTATTATATTCCTACACAGACACACATAGGCAACTTGTTGTTAACAAATAGTATTATTAAACCCAAAAATATAATTATTACCTTGGAAAAAAAGGAAAATAATGTTCTGATTAATTTTTGTTCTTGAATGAAAGTGCGTGTTCAAAGTATTTTAAATTTTTTATTTTTCATTTTGTTTAAGCAAATCTATTTTAGACAATTGATATAATTGTTTGGTAGATATTAAAAAAGGTTTGTTGTTAGACATCTATATACACATATAGTTATTGCTTATTAGGGAGAAATAATTCTAAACTACTCTCATATACTACCTTCACAATTATGAAATGTTAGATAAATGCTACTAATACAACTGCTTGGAATCAGTATTGATTTGATGACATTTATTAATGATAATGGATATTAAATTATTATCTTCATTCAAGAATTGCCCATAAAAAGTCAGTATTTAAATTAGATTATTTTGAAAAATCTTGTTAGTTGGATAACATCATATGTTTCTCAAATTAATATTTGTCTGCATGGCCTTTATGAACAAAAAGGTGATGGCATTATCTAGAAACAATATTCTTACTATAGTATGAATATAATCCATCAAAAATATTAAAATATCCAACAAAAAAACTTTTTCAAATAATTTTGTTTTAACAAAATAAAAGTCATATGAACACTCACATTTTTTTAGCTCACCAGGCAAAAAATACATGATCCACTATATATTTATGAAAGTAATGATTTAATATAAAGACTTTTACAATACAATTCCTGAAATTATGACATTTCTACTATTATATTTTACAATTGGATAAAACTAATCTGATTGAGATGATTTACTATTTTCAAAATTTTTTTATTAATTTGCGTTTGATAAATATGCTGGAATAGTATAATCCTTTTGTTTGTTTTTTGGAGGAGAATGTTTTTTTATGCTGTGAATTGATTAAACAATAAAGCTAGCTGGATTTAATCTTTGTGGATGTTACTGAAGTCACAATAGACTCAGCACAATCTGAATTCATTGTATTCATTCACATTCTTAGAATTTAACAGCCATTGATCTCTGTGAATGTAGGCAAATAGAACACATAGTTAATATCTATCAAATCTATGGATACAGTGACCGAATTGAAAAAACTTTGTCATATCACTAGTGAATCCATCTTCTGGTTGGAGTCTTTCCAGTTTCCTTCATGACATTTTGTTAATAGTTAAGCTGTCTAAAAAATCTAAATAAACATCACATTAAACTTATTCATATAAGTAAGAGGTTGATTGTGGTGAATTCATCGAAAGTGCTCTTTAGCTTTAGGTTATAAAGACGAAGGAAACCATTTCATATGTTGAGGTAATGATTTTGATGGTTATTCAGCCTTATTTTATCTTCTAGCTAAATTACTGGAAAACTTCTAAAAACCTATGCAAAATAGTTTTTTAAAAATTTTGAATCCCCTCCCCCCCCCAGTTTTAAACGGGGAATATAAACCCCACGATATGACACGAGAGATGGATTTATTATCAACACTCTAAGATATCCTTGCGTCTTTTATATAAATATATAATTAAGTATTTCTGAAATGTTTTGCATTTTTATATCTTTTTTTCCCATTATTTTATTGACTTCATAGATAGTTTTATTTCAAAATTTTAATAGTTATTTCCGCTCGATCCTTTTTCAGCTTCTTCTTTAATTTAAACTTCTAAGTTTTGCTAGCATCCTTCTGATTGATGTATGAAACAAAAATATTAATTATATTTATTGATTGGAAGGAAGAAAAACATTTAATTGCAGAATGTAACCAGCGAGTCTGTAGTGTGTGGAGTAATAAAATGAAAAACATTCTTTTCCACTTTAGACTTAGTGTTAGATGCAGGAATAAAAACTACTACTTCCTCAAATTAAACAGGGATTTTACACCAGTGAATTTACATGTAATCTCTTAGAGAATAAATTATTATTATTATCCCTCCAATCGTTCTCAAAACACATTGATTGTAATTTTAAATATTTGAATTTAAAAGAAAAATAACGAAATAGTGAAGACTTAAATTAATAAAATCTTTAAGATATTATTTGAAATAAATTTTACATAGTCAGATGCTCTTAAGGTCATTGGATAGTTATAAGATACAATAATAATAGAGCGCAATAGATGCATATCAATTGGCCTTTTTTAAGGGGAAGATTTGAATCGGGGATACTGTTTGTTCGTCAGCAAGGTGCTTCCAAGTGAACATTTGACACACATGTAATGGAATTTTATTCATTTATTAAAATGGAGATTTAATGTGAAAAAATGTACAATTCAGAAGTTATTTTGAACTTTAGATTGAGAAGGGAGATCGATTTATAGAATGTTTTGAGACTAATAATTCTTTATATTTATTCTAATCCAGAGCAATAATAAATTATCCTAGATGCTATAGTTCACATCTCCTGATTAATTTCTGGCTTATGGCCTCTATTATTGACTCCCTTATCTTCACTGATGAAAAGCATTAGACTAGAAACTAGCATGGAAATATGGATTTTAGCCCTACCATCTAGTCACTATTGATTATTCAAATTAATAGGATTTGTTTGATTATTCAAGCTTGCAATAGATAACTAGAATGAAATATTATTGTCTTAAAACATGTTGAATGAAAAATGAGAAAATCATGCAATGTTTTTCTGATTTTATTCTATAAATATTTAATAAAGATATGGTTGAAAGTAGTGGTATTTCCTCACTGATAAATATTATGGATGTGTTTTTTTAAGTATTTGATTATTAAATGTCCAATTTAAAATGATTTTAAATGCAGTAAAAATTGCTTTTGATTATTTATTTTCTGTTTAATACATACATAGTATAATAAATTCATATTAATATTTTATATTATATTAGAAAATGTTTTTAAAAAAAGAATAATTAATAAAATTTACAGTGTTGGTCTTAAGCTGGTTTTTAATATACTGTCTTTGTGGCATAGTAGTTAGTTTAATCACTTACCATGATCATGATCTGAAGTTAAAATAAATGGCCTGCTTAATCCTATTGGCTATCCAATGTAATGGTCTAGATGGGTAAACATCCCAGATTATCCTGAATTTTTTATGCAAGTTTTGATAACTAATTATGAAGGAAGAGTCATAGTTTTAATGATGCAGAGTCTCTCAGATTTATTGTTATTATAAGTAATAAATTTTCTGATAATAATTACTCTTTTAACTTGTAATATATTTTCATATAAACTGACCATTGGCACAATGGCAGAAATGCTTTTTAATTTTTCAACATATTTACATTGACATATTTTGTAATCCTTCAATATTTGAGTTTGGTGTTAAACTATTATTCTATGAAAAAATTCAATAAATTGATCTTGATTTATTAGCATATAAGTTTATAAACAAAAAACGATTTTAAAAAATGGTGTTTGAACTTTGCAAATATTGAAAAATTAAAAATGTAGTACATAATGAGAAAAATGAA
This sequence comes from Epiperipatus broadwayi, assembly GCA_028023455.1. NCBI lineage: Eukaryota > Metazoa > Onychophora > Udeonychophora > Euonychophora > Peripatidae > Epiperipatus > Epiperipatus broadwayi. The sequence continues at coordinate 868,089 of JAQFVV010000049.1, read as the reverse complement.
TGTTTTTGTCATGCAATGGTAGGCTGAGAGTGTTGAGTGAACAATTCCAGAAAATCAACAAAATTTTTTATGTAATTTTAAAAATATGTATGTAAATCTCTGATAAATCTATAAAATCCTGCTTTAAAATATTAAAATTGCTTTATAATTTTTAGAATATCTCAAAAGATCTTAACACAGTGTTGATAATGACATTAGTGATCAGTGTCTCAAGGCATGGTCATTGTCACTGGCCGTGATTTTTCTTTATTTGAGTTAAACTAGAATTTGTTAATTTCTATGGTAAAAATAAAACCTATTTATAGAATTGTAATCATGTATATACTTTTGTTTTTAATAATTATACAATTATTAAATAAAAATAATTATAAACTTTAATAAACTATGCAAACAATCAACTTTTTTGTTATTTTAATAGTTTTTTCAAAGTTGTCTCACAAATACGTGTATACCCTACTTAGTGCCGAGTCTTTATGCAAGGAATCACTATAGCAATCACCATCAATTTGTCCCCACTATTTTGCTTTACAACTGATTATTTGCTGTAATAATCATAAAAAAAAAAATCAATTTTTTTTTATAAAAGCGTTATTTTGCAAGATTGCTGATCATTCAAAAGAAAAATAGTGATTCATGCTAAAAATGTACAATATAGAGTTTATTCATTATAAAGTTGTAATTATTTATTAAGTGCATAGCAAGTATATGTAAATACTTTTAAGACAGGCTATAATCTGTATTAAATTCACCTTGAAATTTATAATAGTCAAGCGATATCTTTATTTTGCCAATAGAGGGACCTTTCAAACCACGACACAAGATAGTGAATTTTATAAAGATAAGAGTGGCTGTCTTATCTTTAACCTAAATTTCCACTTATATAGGCCAATCTGAAGTTACTTGATTTGGGAGCATGAAGCTGTTGATCTGTCCATTGTTTAAGTCCACTATTTCTTTTGCAAATGAACTTTCATGAAATCTTGTGATTTATGAGTTAATATTATGATCTTTATATTGGAAATATATAAACTATTGTAAAGTTGTAATTATTTAATAAGCGCACAGGAAGTATATGTAAATACTTTTAAGAAAGGTTATAACTTGTATCAAATGCGCTTTGAAATTTTCTGTCCATTGTTTAAGTCCACTATTTCTTTTGCAAATGAACCTTCGTGAAATCTTGTGATTTATGAGTTAATATTATGGTCTTTATATTGGAAATATATAAACTATTGTAAAGTTGTAATTATTTATTAAGCACACAGGAAGTATATGTAAATAATTTTAAGACAGGTTATAACTTGTATCAAATATGCCTTGAAATTTATAATAGTCAAGCAATCTTTATTTTGCCGATAGAGGGACGTCTCAAACCACGACACAAGATAGCGACTTTTATAAAGATAAGAGCAGCTATCTAGCCTATCTTAAAAGTATTTATATATACTTCCTGTGCACTTAATAAATAATTACAACTTTACAATAGTTTATATATTTCCAGTGTAAAGATCATAATATTAACTCATTGTAAACCACAAGATTTCATGAAGGTTAATTTGTAAAGGAAATAGTGGACATAAACAGTTGAGAAAACAACAGCTTCATGCTCCCAAATCAAGATACTTCATATTGGCTGATATAAATGGAAATTTAGGTTAAAGATAAGACGGCCGCTCTTATCTTTATAAAAGTTGCTATCTTGTGTCGTGGTGTGAGATTGCTTGACTATTATAAATTTCAAGATGTATTTGATACAGGTTATAGCCTGTCTTAAAAGTATTTATATATTCATTATAGTATATAATATTGTATTTTGATTATAAATTAAAATACGATTAATATACATTACTTTATTTAATGACATATTCAAAGTAAAGATTAATGACTACAAAACTAAAAAACAATAAATAATCAAAAAACTATTTTGATGATGTACAACAACCAAATGTATTCATATTATACTTTAAAATGTGTACATTAATTAAAAAGTATACATTCATTCATTTTTATGGATTAAATTTCTTATTAATGGTATTTTGTTTGTGACATTATACCTTTACCCCGAATAGCAAAATCGTGTTCCCCTAAAATCTCACATACAGGAAAAAAATTAATTAAAACGATAAAGCTTAAATTTGAAAAAAATATTAATTAAGAAATAAACATTTTATTAAGCATATTATTATAAAAAAAATACTAATTATTGAGAATATACTATATAAAAACATTTCAGAAACTAGTTTTTACTATCCACTGTGCACATTTTAAAATTAAATAATAATAATAACCAGCTGTTATTTTGAATAAGTCACAAACAAATTATGAGATTATTGATTTAAAGTTGAAAAAATAAATGGAATTTTAACTAGTTTATGGTCCTTAGGACCATATTGAATTTTAAAAAAACTGACTTGAGATCCAAATTTCACAATAACGTCAGTTTTAATAATGCTAGAGCAAAAAGTTTTACATTAACATAAACTAGAAAAACTAAGGAAAACAATAAAGCTAAGACAAATAGTGATTACCATTTAAAAAATAGATTAATAAAAATATTTAATTGGGTTGTGTGAAGAGGCCACAAGTGCATTGAGCTTGAAGGTTTACAACATGCAAAGTTAATAGCAAATTTATTTTAAATATGAAGGATGGAAAAAGAATATTGATAAGTTGGTTAGAGAATAAAGATTTATAAAAAAATGATTATGAATAAAAAAAATTAGTTTGGAGTTAATATAAAATAGAATATGAAAGAATTAGCTTATGTTATTTCATGCAAAAACCGGAGTTTTCGATACCAATAATTGAAGACAAAAATGGAATAATGATTCAGATAATAGATTTGATTGATATAAAAGTGATAGGGAGATAGTTGAACATTTTTATTTTTTTTAAAATTAGAATGTTGAGAGAAAAAAAAGAAGTCGAGTTTTTATGATTTTTTTGTTTAGGTCTTAGTAACAAACGGGAAATATGAGGATAAGATACTGGAATTAATGGAAAAGTTTTTTATAAAATTGGGTAGGATAAAAAAAAAAGAAGATATAAATTAGAGCTGGAAAAAAAGATTTCATAATAAGTAGTAAGAAATAGTTGAGTTTACTGTAATGTACAACAGTTTCAGAGGAAAGAGATGATTAATTTAATAATAGGATCTTTGGACCTATTGGGTTGTGCCCAGAAGCTTCTAATTTCATCCAAAGAGACACCACTTTGTTTTTTTTTTTTTTCATGTGTCAAAGCATCGGCTGGGAAGCGAATCCGCAAACCCGGGACAACTGCTTGTAAGGCAGCTGTGCTGACCACTCGGCCACCAACGCTTGACGACCACTTCATGTTTTATCGCATTTTGCTATATATATACTAAGTTCTGTTTCTCTATGCTGAAAAAATGTGTGGGCAAAAAAACTTCCTTAAAAGTGATTATAAAATCTATTTTATTATTATATATATATGTATTGTTAGACTTTAAATGTGTTTTTAATTGTGGAAGTGTTTTTTTTTTTTTTTTAAGAATGTCATTATAATAAATTTTCTTCCTTTTATTAATTGATGTTGTAATCATCAAATTAACCTTGTTAAGTGTTTTTTCTTATCTTTTTTTTCTCTTTTGAAGAGTTTTTTTTCTCCCTTTAACATTTTTTTTTTTAAAGAACTGGAGAAAGGGGAGGGACAAAACAAAACAAAGTTCTAAAAATACAAGGAACGTTAACATTAATCTTTTTTAAGTGTTATTGATATATAGAATTGCTTTTTCTTTTTGTTTCCATGTGGTATAAAAGGCCACAGCCTTTTCCCATTACTATCTGATTTATGGTCAATTCTTAGGAAAAATGTTGATTGTTTCAAAGCATTTTTTTTTCTTTACATAACTCTCCTCATCTCTACAGATCATTCTTAGTCTCAAATGTCACAGCTTTAGCATCAGGAAATGTTTTATATTGTCAGAAATTCATCAATTTTAACAATTGTTTCTTCTTCCACATTTTTTTTTTTTTTCAAATAAAATTAATTTTTTATAATGTAGTTATTATTAATTCTACTAATCAACATAATAGTTCTGCGTCTTGAATATCATTAATCTGGAGAATGATTATTTGGATCCTCTTTTAACACAAATAATAGTTGGAGATGAAAAAAATAGAGATCAATTGGCTTAGTATCACAGGGTGTCTAATGAAGGCTGCAATGTTACTACTGTTTTTTTTTTTGTTGCTATATTGACAATCACCTGATTAACCCAGTTTAGTCTATTACTTAATACTAACTAAATATAAGCTCATCATTATTGATACAACTAACTGTCATGTATGATTTTGGTTTGAATGTGGGCCAGAAAACTTAAATTTTTGCAGGATTCGATATCAATCCATAAATAGGTATCTACTATTTTTAAACTAGAGAGTAGAACATTAACCTAAAACTGTTCCAACATTTACAATTAATAAGGGATTTTTGGAGAGATATATGCATTGCTATAGATAATTTTAAATGTAGTTTTGCATTTTTACTGAACCATATAATAAATGAACATTTTTTTATAAATAAATAGATCGATTGTTTAGAATTTTATTGTTCCATTCATGATGAAAATTATATTATTCAAAATCTAGTAGAAATCCATTACAACAAAAACATAAGTTGTAATAGTGAACTTCATTCTCTAAGGATCGCTTAAAAACTGATTCTGAACATTACTATAACCATTAAATTTTGACATAAAAACTAATCTTGTAATAAATCATGAAAATTTCACCATTAAAATGTAGTAATGTAAGATGCATAGTTATTATTGCACATAGTTTATTAAAAACTAATCATTACATTTTTATTATTTAAGTTTTAAAAGTTGTTAATCTTTAATGAAAATAAATTATTAATAGGATATAGTATAAAAATCAAGTTGGCCATCCAATATTGATCATTAAAGAGATACCTAATCTTTTCATCATATCTAATCTTCCACAAGTCTTAATTTGAAATCCGGATTTTTTATTATTTTATAAATGTTGATATTAATTTGATTTACAGATGAGCTTAATCTCAAGTAGATTAAAGTGTTTAAACAGTTTTTAAATAACCTACTTTGTGGCAAAAGCATCTTCAACAGCTTTTTAAAGAGGAGTAATGGAGAAAGCATTATTTATCAGCCTTTCTAATTACTGAATCACAATGTTTTCGAATGTTTTTTATTTATTGGCCAATATTGGATGTTGGATTATTTGAAAGACATTTAAGCCTGATTGAACTCTTAAAAATTTTTCAACTACATATAATTATCTTTTATTTTAATATTCTAAAATAAAAGTGAAATCAAAAAGTGCTGTGACTGTTTGAAATTATGCTCCCTCCCTCATTCTCACTATTATAAAAAAAAAATCAATTACTTCAGAATTGGGAATGGGCTAGTAAATACCAATATACATATTATTTCACCAGCTTACGTTCAGAAAGAATGATTGCACTGCCATCTAATATCTAATGGTTTTAGCCAATGCGTATGATTGGGCTAATATTAAGAGAAGTATCACCACTGCTGTTCATTGCTTCCAGTTATTGATGTTTAAATGAGGTGAATAGTTTAAGTATATAGGAATGCACAGTATATATATACCAGTAAAAATCAGAAATTAAGTTGTTATGCAGCTATTAACACTTAACAACACGTGTGTGTGCCTAATGACTGTTTTATTCACAAAATGAGCACCGTCAAACTACTCTTAAAAAGCAGCATTATGCAATTTTTGTAATAAAAGTACTACCTATGTAGGATATTTATTGCATGGTAAATAACATTTCTCATATCAAATTTTTCATAAGATATGACAACACAGAAGTAAAACTTCATACAGTAGCGCCACTCAGGGCAAGCCAGAGCAATCAATGAATGCAGGAAGGTTTGTACATAAATCCCTATCTAGTGCCTACTCATCCAATATCCCCAGACTAGTTTCTAGCTTGTGGCTTTCATCAGTGAGGAGCCTTGGATCTAAGATGAAAACCACAAGCTAGAAATTAATCTGAGGATATTGGATGAGTGGGCACTAGATAGGGATTTAATTCACAAACTGCACTAAGTGGTGCTTTGTAGAGACAGTTTTGCCTCTGTGTTAAACAGCTTGTGTAAGCATAAAGAATGATGATCCTGTGATTTTAGTGGTATGACAATTAGAGTGAAAAAAAATATGGGCAAGTAGCTATGGCAGTTTTAATGACTCTCGAAATAATAGGGATGAGCATATCTTTCTAGAGCGTATGTCAAGTAATGCAGTAATAGATTGACAGAAGCTGAAGATCAATAAATCACAGTCCAACTTTGCTCACTACTGGTGTTTGAGATTTTTATGAACTCGGAGCAATAAACCGTTTGATTATTTTTTAGGTCAAGCAATAAAGATTTTATTGTTATTGTTGAAAATAGTATCTCGTTAAAAATATCACATGGTTTAGTTGCTGGACTCTTTTAACAGATTAAAGCAACAATTCCATTCATTTAACTGAACAAAGATTTATATATATAAGTCCATATTTCCACTATGCTAAATCACATAAGACTCATGCCTCTAGCAAGATTTGAACCTACAGTTTCTGATTCCAATGTTTTTTTTTTTCATTTGGCCATAGGAATTGAAGTTACTTTATATATATATAATCATTTGAAATCTGTTTACCGATTTAACATATATTATTAAAGTTGGTGACTTTTTTATTTTATATATATATTCAAATAAGGAGTTTAAATTACTTTTTGAGGCTGAGAATATAAAGTGAAACATTGAATCGTGGAAATCGTTTGCTGTAGAGATTTCTCTCGTTATAATCTATCATGAAGATTGTGATTCACTGCTGCAGATAGGACTAAGAGTGTTTGATTGAAACTAATCATAAAAAATGATGCAAAGACAAATATTTAAGTTTGCAGCTGTACATTTTGGCCAAACAAAGAGTCTATAGAAAATATTAAGTGTTCTGGCGGCAAATATTTAAACTGTAATTACAAGCTAAGATCTTGAGTTGTCACTTCTGGATAGAAAACTTAAAACTTTTTTTTATTTTATAAATGGTTAATTTATAGAATATATATATTCCACCTATATACAAAAGTTTGTGCGAAGTAAACTTTTGCCAGATTGTTAATTCTTTAAAAAGATTTGTTTAAACATTGTTTTTACCGAACAAATGATAATTCCGTGTATATGAATACTGTTTAAAATCATTTTCAAATGAATTAAAACATGAAGTAAACAAAAAAAAAATTCCATTTCATATGATGAAAAGATAAATGTAACTGGTGCTAATGAATAATATATCTTTAGGCTACAAATAATTATATATACGAGAGTATGTAGATAATTATCAACTATTGCAATAATAAATGTTGGTATAAAACAATATTTATTACTCTGCTAAGTCACGTTTTCGATGCGGTGTATCCGCATGCGTATAAACGTAAATCGAATAGTCGCTGATTATCATAGATTTGCATACTCGCATATGTAAATTGATCTAGCTGTTGGTTAGTCATTAGTTGATAATTATCTACATACTCTTGTAGAATTTATTTTATTACATATCTATGGTTTATACATATATTATAATTTATTCTTGTATATATATGTAATAATCTGTAAGAATATAATTGTGTGCCTATTAGATAGATTTGATAGAAGAGCTTCTTTTCATGAAGTTATCATATCTGTTTGCTATACCGATGACTTGTAATTCAAACCCGGATTGTATGAAGTTTGAAATTTTTCACGACATGGTTTTAGCCAATGTAGTTAGCTATTCACTTCAAAGAAAGTAGTAAATTGATATCTATGTATTGTTAGCTAAGGAGTTATAGCCCTAAAATTTTGGATTAGCTAGAAAAAAAAATTGATGCATGTATTGGAGGGCAAAAAGAGTATAAACATTACTTTATGCCAATATACTTATTATCGATTGTAATATTTATTGCCTACATAGCTTAGCTTAGCAAAAACCCTCCATGTCGTAATTTGAATTTGGATGAAAACTAGAATTTTGTTTTAGTTCCAGTTACACCCCCCCCCCCCCAGATAAACCGACTTATAGTTAATTCAGCTTACAATCCAGTTATTGGTTGATATTTCAGTTTCTTGGTATTTTTTCTTTATTTCATATTTATCTAAAAATCTTTTCATGTAAAAATCATGCTAAAAAAACCTTATCAAAGTTAATCTTGATAGTAGTTTCATTCCTGCTGTTGTATTTTAGTAAAATATATTTTTTACACCATGGCAATGCTTATAGAGTCAAATGAATTTTTATAATCTAAAAATTTAATGTAAAATGGCAACTCATATTGAGAAAGATGACTGCATTGTTAAATTTACCATGCTAGTGAATGTGTATTGCTAAGTAGCTCATCCTTATTTATTCCCCATGTAAACAATTATATGTTAATAACAGTTTTAATCACAAAAAAAAAAAAAACATTTCCTGTAATATTAAAAATTTGCTGTTGCTATAAAATTTACGGCCTTGGTTATAAATCAAAAGTTGTTGTTTTTTTTTTTTCATTTAATAGTAAACATTTTGCAGCAATTATTTCCATATAGTTTATATATGTTTTATTTATGTATTTGCTTATGCTGGTTTAAACTATTTTCTTTGGAACTTTTTTTTTTGAGATTATGAAATTTTACAACTTAAACAGTCACTCAAACAAGTATAACAATAAAAAGAGAACAATGTTTAATAACAAACTAAACTACTGGAACATATATGATCTTATGAATCCGGAAGAAACTAAAATTGACAATATTCTTTCGATCGGAATATCGAGGTTCTCCAGGTTGACCAAACGTCTAAAATTGGAACCGAGGTTTGTTGATTTTTTAATCAAGGTTAACCTTGGGGCCTTGCCTACTGCTGACTTCCTACATAGAAAAAGGAATTATAATTGGACCCTATATGTGCACTATGTAGGCATAGTGATGAGACAATGGCACATATATTAGAGGAGTGTCAAATTTGGAACAGCATAAGAAACATTTTTAAATCTTTCATTAAAAACAAAGAATCAGCTTGTGTAAATTTGACTAAGGCCTTCAAGAGTGGACATTTTGGAGTCATAAGATTGGCAACATTTATAAATTTTTCCATTTGGTCTTTGAGAAATAAGACTATCTTCAAGAGTGGAGAAGAATATGACATGATGAAAATGTTTTTACAATTACTAAAAGAAATTAAAGAATTGGACCAAAAATTTTCTCAGAATTGGACGTTCAACCAGACCTGGGCCCTAATAAATCTAAAACAAAATGTAGTACCGATGATGAAAAGAATATAAAGTTTTAATGTAATTGATATGAAATTAATTGTTTTTTGTTTATATATATGTACAAGTGTAACCTCTGATTTTGTTGACTGGTCTCCTTTGAGATCGATATGTAATTGTCCTTCCTTTTGTAAATGATTCTTATGGTTTGTGAATAAAATTTCCTTTTGAAAGATAACAATAAAAAGAGAAAGGCGCAAAAAGTATTCTCATCCTTATTTTTTTTAAAAAGATTGTTAAAATATTTAATTAAAATTAAAGAATGTTAATTGTATGGCATTAAATGTAATTTATTAATGTATATTGTTTCATTCTTTATATTTAGTGGGTTACTTTGCATTGCATAAGTAGCACAAAATCCAGTAATGAAAATTGTGTCTTTTTTTTTTGATGATGTATCAGAAATTGTGGTCTTTGATCATACATCCTAATGTAAAAATGTCCAGTGGTTACACAATTCATCTTTATTGTTTTACATTTTATTTGTATGTTTTTTGTACATCAGCTAATAAAATGACTTTTTTTTTTTCACAATTCAACTTTTTCATAAATGTGCTTCCCTGTGTTAAATATGCTCTGTTCTTAGTATTATTTTCTATATCATAATGAAGGTGGTGGATGGAAAAGTGACAAGTATTAAATAATTCATCATTATTGTTTTATGTTAACATTTTTTTTTTTTTTGGACAATAAATTGTATTATATTTTGGAAACAGTTGGCAATCAATACATATTACAGGTATTCAACATAATATAAAGATGAACATTTTTTGTCTTGATTTTTTTTAGTTTTTTCATAAATCATTGAATACATTGTACAGGCTTAACACCTGCATTTATATATGTAATATATGCAGGATTTGAACTTTCAGATGACCCACAACTCTCAGTGCTATCTTATATTGCTGACCCACCTAATCACACATATGTTGAAAAGATAATCACCAATATCTGTATTTCATGCTAAACCAGCACTCATCAGTTGGTCCAGATTACCATCTCCACATATATATACAATTGGTACTCAGCTTTATATTAAGATAGCCAATCTTCATACTTTAATGGACAGGCTTTAAACTACTCCAACCCACAACTCTTCAGCCTTCCATTTCATTGAAAATCTGATGATGGAATGTCTATCTTAATATAAAGCTGAATACTGATTCTATATATGTGTGGAGATGGTAATCTGGACCAACTGATGAGTGCTGGTTTAGCACAAAATACATATATTGGTGATTATTTATCTTTTCAACATGTGTGTGATCAGGTGGGTCAGCAATATAAGATAGCACTGAGAGTTGTGGGTCGTGTGAAAGTATGAGTTCAAATTCTGCATAAATTAGTGAATTAAATAATTGTTTAGTATTTACATTTCTAGTATTTTTGCTTTGCTTTATTAGTTAACTTAAAAGTTTTATAAATATTAGTTTTTGAATACATGGATTTAGGAATAATGGTATTCAACCTGTATATTTAATTCTTTATATACAAGTTATGCATATCTATATTTTGCATTCTATATGCATTTTATATTGACTAATTGTTCACTGACATAAGTAAACATATTTTCTTAATTAGTTTCAGAATTATCTGTAGATAATTTAACCACTGCCCTTGAATAGTAGGATAGTAATAAAAAATAAAAATAAATCTACTACTGTTTTTTTTTTAAAAATGTAGGTTTTTTTAAAATACATATATATATATATTAAAATAGTTTTGTGTTTTTTAATTTATCTTTATAATGTATTTTAAAAAGCTTTTAATGTTAGAATTTTATAATTCATTTTATATTTAATATACAATGTACTTTGAAAAATAGATTTTTTTCACAAAAATTGATCTAATAAAAATATATATTAGAATGGTTTTATTACTCCAGCGTTCATAAGAATTTGAACCAGAAATACTAGCACTGAAATCGATCCTAGGATCCTATATTTCAGAGTCTGATACCTTTTCACTGTACTAAACTATATCTTTATATATAATTAAATTCTGACATGATTAAAACAAAAAAAAAAAAAAAGAGATCTGTAACCATTTGTATATAGAAACATATAATTTGACTACAAATATTGCAAACAAAATAAACACTTCATTTAGTAGTTAAAGGCTCAGATTTATTATTAGTTAATAATAATTAATGAAAAAAATTGTGGTTAAAAATTTTTATGCCAACAATTAAAAAGGTGCAATGTATATTTATATACATTCCCATAAACATGTTTCATTGCTGTATGGCATTTTCCTTTTATACATAAATTACGTACATATGTCTAATATTTTAATTATATTTGTGTATATATATTTCATTTCATTTACTGAAAGAGAACTTTGATTATTTACTCACTTTAAGGTAGTTATCATAGCATGACAAAAATATGTACAGAAATTATAATTTTCTTAATGCATTGTTTCTCAAGAAGTCTGTTTATTCATAATACTATATGCATATATGTAATATGTATCGGATTCTTACCTGTATTAAAAATATGAAGCAAGAAATTAGCAATTTTAGACTAATCATTTTTTATCCTCATAATAAATTTCAAAAGAAAAACAATTATATTGAATCATCACTTTTATGTTGTCATGTATGCCCAGCAACCACAATTTATGAAATTACATTAAAAGGGCATAACTTTTATATTAGACTTTTTTGCAGCACATGCGTTACAGAATGTCTTCCTTATAAATAAATATAATTCAATTTTTTAAAGTAGCATTTGCAAATAAATTACTTATTAATTTTGTTCAATAACACTATATACATTTACTTTTTTTTTTTAAATTAATAATCTTATTAAAGTAACATGTCCAGAAATACGTTATAATTATTATTTTTTAAACCTTATAACTGTGTAAATGACTTTATTTATATCTATAAAACGTTCTTATCCGAAATAGATCAATAATCAGGAATTATGGAATAATGATATTTAATCTGAATATAATTTAGTAAACAATAAACTTTTAAAAGTTTATACATTCATTGCGACTAGCTACTAAACTGTAAATTTTCAATGCAGGGAAGTTTTGATTTGATCTGAGTCTAGAAATATTAAAGAAAGTGCAAACTTTAAATTGTAATATAGAAGACTTCTAAGAATTTGTAGATAATATAAAGAACCGATTAATCAGTTATCTCAAAAGCTATGTTAATACTAATTGAAAGCTAAAATCTTAAATATGAATTCATCATATTTTAGATTTATTATGAAAGTGGATATTCTTTGGCAAATATATTGATAGTTGGTAAGTTTGAAGACAGAACATCCATCTATGAGGATAATGGATATTTTCTTACACCTTAAAACCTTCGTTATAACAGGAGAAATAGAAGTAAATGGAAAATTGTTGTTAATAGTCACTATGACCTGGAATTTACTTAATATAATTTGAATTTAGATAGATAACACATGTGTTTGATATATATATATGAAATAATCTAAATTAGAATTAATTAAAAAAGGTAGCTAAATTCAAGTCTGAAAATAACCATTTATCAGTTAAGTGGTTAATTTTAATGGTAAGAAAAAAATCATCAAATATTAAAATGCAATAAAAACCATTAAAGTTAATTGGTTTAAAAAACTTCACCTGCCAGGTGAATTAAAACTCTTGAAATGTTATTTCAATTTTATCTGATTTTATAAAACATTAAAGCTGCAAGTCTTACTTTTTTATAATCTTTTTTACTCAACATAATACCCCCTTCTTTTTAAAAAAAATAAAATAAATGTGTGTTTTAATTAAAGTATGTCTGAATAAAGTTGCTACTTATTAACTGTGTGAGGTTTTTTTTTTTTTTTTTTTAAAAAAATTATATTACAATTTCAATTTCCTAAAGTAGCTGTTGCATTTTTACTTTATTATTGTAATTTGTGGTTAGATACGATGGATAGATAATGTCCTCATTTTTTATTAAAATATTGTAGTGGGCTAATTGAACCTTGAAATTTTTTAATCACAAACAGGCTTAGGATTTTTTCCTCTAGCTTTCCCAATTTAGTTAGCAGCCCTGTAATGATTAATAAATGAGTATTAGCTGTTCATATCAAGGAATTGACTATAAAGATTAAAAAAAAGAAAATACAAGTGTATTATAATGTGTCTTCTGTAATAATGGAGAAGATATCTTCCACAGATGATAATGGTCACTTAATTTCCCTTACATATTTGTTGTTAAATAATTGAAATATGTGAGTCCTGTGTTAAATAATTGTGAAACTTCATTTATCAAAAATCTAAGGGTTATGATAGCATACAATAAATTGTGAGCCGATTACAGATTTTAATATTATTATTAAATTATAATTTTATGATATAGCTAGATTTAGACTAGTTCTAATTTGAATATTTTGAAATTTGACTTAATGCAAATTATGAATGATGCTAATTGTTATATCCGCACCTACAACTGTGCCAATGTTATATCTGCAAGTTATACTGTGCGGTCAGCCAATAACGTTACACAATTCCCACACTGTTCTTTTCCAACGAGTGCTCTCCAACGAATTGGTCTGCAATGAATGCTCTCCAACGAATTGGTCTGCAACGAAGCTCTCTAACGAATTGGACTGCAATCTCTCTGCTGAATTGGTCTGCAACGAATGCTCTCCAACGAATTGGTCTGCCACAAAGCTCTCCAAATGAATTGGTCTGCAACGAAGCTCTCCAACGAATTGGTCTGCAACGAAGCTCTCCAACGAATGCTCTCAATATCTCCGCTGCAGTCTCTTTCAGCTACACCCGTGAACTACATTTCCACTGGGCGCTGATCATTAACCGCCAGCACTGACACGAGATATCTCTACTTAAATACCGCTTACTCAGTACTGCTTGACTGCTCTCTCCGCTGCTCTCTATATTACACTGCTAGATGTTACCCAGTCTTCTTATCGCTCTCTGGCAACTGCAATGATCAATCAATGCACTGACCAATAAGGTAACATCTCTTATCTAGAAACATTTGTAATTAGCAAATATTTTTAGTAATTGTTGATCGCCATTACGTCAATGCACTAATTAAATTCCTCAGCTATCAGAGCGCGATCTAAAAACAGCCTTACAAATAAATTCTAGTTTTTTCTGGAGTGCACAAACATGTCTGCCATTTTACAAAACACTACACTAATAGAGCATAAATTTATAACTAAAAATCAAAATTTGAATAGTATGAGTTTCTATTCGAAATTGAGCAATAAATGGTGCATGCATTGCAATTCTCATAACATTGTCTTGTATGAAGATTTCAAAAAAGACATCAATTTAGTTAGTTAAAAATATTTCAATAAAATGCAATATTTTTTTAAATTTTATTTATGTGATAATTACTTCTTAAGAAAAGATTAATTTCACTTGTAGTAAGATAATTAAAATTAATTAAAAAATAAAAATGCAATATTTTACCTTGTTTACAAGAGTAACTAACATAAACTATAGACTCAGTTTTCATAAAAGTATGTAACCTCTTTCACTTAGAATTCAACACTCCCTTATCTTGAGGAAATCAGCGTATCTACACTCTTGTTATCAACCCAGTTTTTTCATTAAACTGAAAGTACCTAGATCGCCATATATTGACCAATTACTAAATAATTAGTTATGAACTGTCTGTGTAGAATAAATTTTGGGTTTATTTATAAATCCTCAGTTTCTTCATTAAGAGCAGTAATCCACCATCAGATACATCTACTGTAATCTGCAGCCAGATGGTAATCCCAAAGAAATCTCAGATTATTTTCTAATGACCCTGGACTGAAGTTAATAAAATAAACAATATCTTAATGCAGATAGTGAATACAAACTGGGAAAGTAATGTATAATGCATTGATTGGTAAATTCTTAATTATCGGATAAAATTTTCAAGTTTCTCCTAGATACAATAATTAATTTTTGATAGTTCAAGCAGATGTGCTAATTGCTACATCACAAGAGTTTTTACATCTGAGAGTTATTTGATCCTTTATATGATCAAAATATGTTGTTATGGAGTGGCAATCTTGTCCTGATATATGTCATCTTATAAAATTATGCCCTAGCATTAAATCAAAAATGAAAGCTGAAGAATTTTAGTACAATTTTATATATAATGGTTCCATTTTAGTAATTCTTTATTTTAGTTACCTATAGAGTTTGGCATGGCTGGTAGAGTGTCCGACTTGGCATTGGGAGATCCCAGGAATGATTCTGGCACTCTAATTTCTTATGAACACCTGAGCAATAAAGCCATATGACTTTATATATATATATATTTTAGTTTTTGATTTTGTCTATAAATGACGAATTATTAAAAAATAATAAAGTAGTGCTGGTTCTAGAAATGTGGTAATGCTAGTTACATTATACTATAAAGCAAAAAAGTTGGTGCTTTTATATATTTTTATATATTTATTTAACTTTGAAATTTATTTTTGTTAATTTGTTACATAATATAAATAAAATATATTATGCAAATAATATTACAAATATATTTTTGATGTATCTAAACTTACACATTAAAAAAATATATATTTTTATTTTTTTTAACAAAATCAGATTGTAACCTTTTTTTTTTTTAATTTCAAATAATAAACTCATATTCTTTTAAAAAAATATTTTTGTTAAATTAGTTGTTTGGAAAGAAATGTAAAAAGATTTTTACTTTATTATAATCTTTAGTCAAACCATATGAAAAATTAACTTTACTGTTTGAACCTTGATTTGATTACATTTAATTATATCTTAAAGATTAATATATATATATTTGAAACTAAAAGGTCACCAAACTTTACTTTAGAAGAAAGTTAATCTATTCATAATTTAAATTACATCATTTCAAAATCTTTTTAAACATTTATATAGTTATCATACTCCTATACTAACATTTTAAATCGTCCTCATTAAAAATTATGTTTTACTTGGATATTTTTTTTTATATAAGAATATATTATCGACATGATGTAGTTTGATCACATTACTTTATATCAAGTGGTTGAGATAACCTTCTTTGGTCTTTAAAGCTGTTGTCATATCTTGCCCCTTTTTTAAAAGCAAAGTTTGAGCGTGAGTCTTTTTTTTTATTATTGATTTACAATCTGTTGAATGTGAATCAGTAAATATCCATATAACTTATGGACAAATTAAATTTCTACATAAAAAAAGGATATTATGGATGTTACACTTATTGGCTACATGTTTTGCCTTTTTTGTTTAGAGTCCTACTATTAAAATTATGAGTTTATTTTTCCCTGTGTCTTGTTTTGAAAATGAACTTCTAACTAGAATAGCAAATTTTTTAGTTTTGTTTATCCTGCATAGTTGAGAATAAATGTATATCACAGATATTTATTGACTTATACTAATAAATGTGTATTTTGATTTGATTTTTTTTTTTTAACTACTCAACTTTTCTTTGATGAATGCTCCCTGAGAATTATAATGTTTATGAATATTTTTATGATGTCATATCGATTGATGTAAATATACTTGGAACATAGAAAGGTTTGAATTCATGTTTTCAAAATAATGGTACTGTACTGATATTACTTTTATTGTTAAATGGAGATTTTCTTGACAACAGATTAAGATTGTTGATTGTTACTGATATTGGATTGTCTAAGGGTTGACTGATTTTAATGATAACTGTAGAAGTATAAAATAATAGTTAGTTTATTTCAAACATATTTAGTTTTTTTTCTAGTGTCAGTTAGTAAGATTTTAAATTTGCATTTGCTATGACTAATGTTGTTTAGTGCTTTTTATTAAAAAATCTGCATATTTATATATACTCTAACCTGTTTCTATTAATGTAAGCATACATTCGCGCATAATCAATTTATACTCTTCAAAATAAAACAAACAAATGATCAGTTTCTGTGGATGTCAATTGCCATTCACATGTATAATATCAGGCTCAGTACAATAATTTCATTAACTCTTTGGCAGGTGGATATTTCCTTTGTTCTTTCTATTGGTAATTTGAGTAAATGTTTAACATTTGATTTTAGTATTTCAATCTTTATTGTACATTATATTTCAATAAATTGGATTTGATGTATTATTAATATAAGTTTACACATGAAAAACATCTTAAAAAATAACATTGAACTTTGCAAATATAGACAAAAATACTATAAAGTGAAATGTGTAATGAGAAACAATTATTTTTTTGTTTTATTGAATGATTACCATAATGTTGGTAAACATTTTGAACAAATTAATGTTAAGACATCTTAAAGCTATGAAATTCTGTTCTGAAATTTAAAATTGTACTTGTAATTATTAAAATATGACAAAAATTATGGGTTATAGTTGTTAGCAGAACATTACCAATTATGGTTTTTGAGTTATTATTGCTACAAATTTTTTAAGTTATAGTTTTAAAAGTAACACTTATTCATAAAATAAAATAAAAACATTACCAAAGTCATGACAATATTTTTTTTAATAATTGTTATACTGATATTTAAAAAACTGTAAAATATACATTTTTTTGAATTCATTTTTTAGAACAATGGAAAAGTAGCCTCACAAATGCTCTTCAAGACTAAGAATAAAGAATCTACCAATTAGCATGTTGTGGGAAGAATTTGGGCTCATTTAAAAAGTTTTTAGTTTGTAGCATATTGATATTTTAAGGTTTTTTCAAACTAATAAATCAATATCATTTTAATTCCAGTTTCTATCATCAAATAAATGCTAAACTCGCACAATAGCACTGCATGTAGCCACAGGAGAGCATGGGAAAGCTGAAGGCCCATTATTGACATCTCCAAATGTAGTGTTTTTTTATGTATTAAAGAACGAGTTGTAGATTATCATGCGACATTCCACATTGAAACCCATTATTGTCTCCAACTGTATTATAAGTTACATTTTATGGGCTTTTTTTAAAAAAATATTAAATATCAATTTATTTTTGTTTTCAGTTTACTCCTATAAGTTAATTATTATTTGATGCAATATTAATAAAATGGTATATTAAAGCTATAAAATTATATTGTTATTTTACTTTTGTTTTTGTTTTTTAACTAATGAATTTTTTATTTTGCCTTTTTTTTTTTTTTTAATAGCAACAATATAAATATTTATTATTAACATTTGTAAGATAAACTATGCTTCTGAATAATAAAGAAATATTTATACGCACAGCAAGAAAAATTACAGTCTTGATTATATGATATTTTCAAGTTTTATCACTCCATCTTTCATCTCATCTCTACCATATCACAATCATCCATTAGAACAGAAAGTCAAGGTTACTTTTTCTCACTATGCATGCATTTTGGAACTACTTTTCAAGCCAGTTAAACATAAACACATTGAGTAATTTAAGTTAAATAATGACATTGTTTAAAGTGAATTTAGTTATATATTATACCTTTTAGCATTTAAATTTATTTCCATGCTTCTTTGGATATATATATAAGACTGCATATGCAGCACTATCTACAGAATGACTTCCTACTACAAAAAAGTTTTTAAAAAAATTGTTGTTTTTGTCCAACTGTTGTATGAAGGTTATTTTAACAGGTATCAAGTAGAGATGATGAAAAAAATTTTGAATTTATATTTCCATATATTCAAGTAATCAAGTTGAGTGGGTAGTCCTAGCATTATTTTATCATTGCACTAATCCATACTATGCAAAATAGTAAATAACTAATAGGATATTGTGGCTAGATAATAACATTGATCGATTTTGAGTTTTTCATTGCATGTTCTTTCTGAACATAACTTATTTTAATATTTCCAAGGTTATAGTTATATTACAAGGCATAAAATTAATTAGAAGTTTTATTGTTTCATATATTAATAATTTCTGTTATTTATGTGATCTTAATTAAAATAGTATAATGTATGGTTGTCTTTATGGAAGTGTTTTATAAATTAAAGCTATCCAATTTGAATGTAAAAAGTATATGGAATAAGTGAAAAAAATATGTTTTGAGGTGTTGTCATTATCATAAAAGAAATGATTTAAACTTTATTGTAATAGTAAAATAACATTTTTTTTTTCCTCAAAGCAACTTTATTAAGTCATTATAGTATGATACACCTGTGCAGGGACCACATTCTGTCACCTGCAGCAGTGGGCCATAGAGGCTACAATGTTACATTGATATTCTGAAACTGGGTGGTGGCTCAAAGCAACAGAACCGCCTTATACAATAGATTAGGTATTACAGGTATATAAAAAATGCATTCTAAGTAAAATAACATTTTAAAATTCTATTAGCACTTTCATCTTTTTCTCTCTATTATTGTGTCTATATGTTATTTGTTAAGTTCTCCATCCAAAGAAGAATACATGGTGATAATTGTTAAAGCAATTTATTATAGTATTTCTATTTAAAATGTACATATGTACAAATATATTGAAAATTAAATGCCAAAAACTAAACTAGAAATAGCATGAATTAAACTATAGCAACTACTTGATGTCAAACTTCTATTCAAATTTCTTGTTATGTAAACGATCAGTCTTATTGCCTTACTTATCATTTCAAGGTTGTATAAGACAGCAAAATCAATTGATAATCTACATTTAAATAGTTAGTATATATGTATGTCTGGTTATATGTACAACTGCTTAGTTCTCTATCTAAATCTGTTGCCGTGCATTAAACTGGTGAATGTTTTTCTGTGTCTATACTTTCATATTATTCTTTGTCTTTCTAACAAGAGATATTTATAAGTTCTGTTTGCAGATGAAATTGCATAACTTAATACAGTTAAATATTTTTTTAACCCGAACAAACATAAGACAGAGCACAAATTTGGAATATTATAAAAAATTTTTTTTATTTATTTATTATTTCACTTTTAAAAATTCAATTCATTAAACTTAATAAAATAAAAATGACCATGTGATTAGTGGCTTTGGGAGATTATGTGTTGTTTGAGCATTAAAGTGACATGCTGAGTTCCAGAGATGCATTGATCAAAATGAAATATTAGTACTTGCCTCAGTTATTAATCAACCCAAAACTCTATCTCTTGAGTCAATGAATCTTTCAGGAACTATGCTAAACACTAGGGGCATTAAAATTAATGACATAGATTTAAGTAATGATATTCTAGAATAAATTATTTCAAGGAGGTGGTAAGCAAGAAAAACTACCATGAATGATCAAACAGTATTGTTTGGTTATAGTACAACATTAATATTAGGTATTTCAATCTGTAGATCATAAATAGAGTATTACAAAATAGGATTAGAATGAATGTGAACCATTTATTAAATAATTTAAGCTTGCACATTGTCTTTGAGTATTGAAGCACAATGTATAAGATAATCATTTGCAGCATTCTAGACAAGTAATGATGCAGAATTGTTCAATATATATATATTGTGTAGAGATTGGTCAGTTTTATTTTGGTAATACAGTAACTAAATCGTAAATGTTTCTGTGTTGGATTCAGTATGGAAATTTTGCAGCAGTTGCAAAAATTTTGACTACACATGCATATTGAAAGGGGGGATGGGTGAAGTCTGTATGGAAAATAGAATGAAATATTTATCAAGATCAATTACTTATTAAAGAATGAATTTTAGAAGCAATATTGTAAGTGATGGAAATTTTTTGCATGAATTAGAAGAAAAAATGGAAATGATAGGAATGTTTTATCAAATGTACAACATAATCTCTAGATTGAAGCTTGTAAACAGATGCAATCAAAGCAAAATGTTATATATCAACTTAATTCTGACTTCTTGATATTACTATGGTAGGGAAAGATTTTGCTGTATCTTTTATCTGAGTATAAATTAGTCATTAAGCATATGGAAGAACATGATTCAAAAATGATTACCTATTAACAGAGAATAGTACTAAGTCTTCATATGACTCCACTATTAAATGAAATATGTCCTTAAGAAGAATCTATTCAAGCTCTGCTTTCTGGATTAAATTATTAAAACAGTAGGATTGTTATTTAGGCTTCTCAAGAATTGAAGTATTTAACCTCAACATGATTTACTGCAGTGGTAGAGTGGCCACTCTGAATCTCAAAGTCATCTAATGTTTTGGGGTTTTTATAGCCCGAATGATTTGATTAGCTTAATCATCAGAGAATTTAAGTTTAATGAATGGGAAGCTCTTAAATAATTAATTAATAACCTCTTTTTTTTTTTTTTTTGGTCTGAAAGGCATACATATTGATGCTTCTATTAATAAACATTAATTTTGAGATAACTATATGTATGTATTTTATTTTATTATAGTTTTTTTTTTTTTGTAATTGTTTAAAAAAAATTATATGCAATTAATCTTATTCCATTTACGTATACCCCTCTTTCATTTTTTAGTCACAAAACTTTTTCCTTTAATCTACATCTTTCTTTTTTTTTATTTTTAAGAAGAGAGGCATGATAACGTTTAGGCCTGATTGTTAGAAAATAATTTAGCAAAATTGCTTTCACCCAGATGTTTGATAATCACTAGCTAATTAATGCTAATGAACAAAATGGACAATTTACATTTCAGCTTTCAGACTTTAAGAACCTAATGTGTAAATGGAATGGAATTTTTTTTATGTATTCTTTTCTACCACAATTGGGTTACCAGGCCAAACACCCCAATTGAGAGATTGATTTTATTAATAGGACCTGTGGGAGTTTAAGCTGAATTCTCATACACCGTTTTCTTATGGATGAATCATTTCTAGTTAGACGGTGGAAAATGACTTTTTTTAAAAAAATATTTAAAAAAAAAGTCTGCCTCTAGACATCGGATTCGTCGTTATCATATAAAGCCTTAAGTTTACAAAAGTCATAACACTTTCTTATCAGCTTGCTATGTTGTAAAATCATAATCACTAATTACAATATCTTTATCAATAAAAGATAAGAATTTCTTTGTGCTACATCTATGATTATTTAAAAGACTTTAACCATTTTAATTATACTCTCATATCCGCTATTAATTTGTTTGTCTCTTTTAAAATAGACAAAAGTGAATTGAATATATTTAAGGGTGAAAAAAAACTACATTGCAATTTTTAAAAATTAATAAATAAAATGTTTATTCTGTGTGACTTTATATTTATTGTGTCTCAACTATGATGACGATTGCAAATATATATATAGTGAATTTGTATTCGAAGTTCTTGACTTTATATTTATGTGTCTCAACTATGATGACAATTGCAAATATATATAGTGAATTTGTATTTGAAGTTCTTCCTTCAAATAAGTGAATAAAGTCCTCAGAAAAGAGCAAATGATCCCAAGTTGCATCTCTGTTGAACTAGTGCAGCGTTTCCCAACCTTTTTTGGCTCGCGTACCACTTGGTAATACATCACGCTAAATTGTACCACTTCATAAAAATGATTGTATTTTGTGAAATTTGTTATTGCGAGTGTGTTATTTTATTTGCATTATAAATATTATAGGGTGACCATGTATTCACATTACATAATGAGACAAATTACATTGAAACACGCTTAAACTTCATGCCGGATTATAAACTCACTGAAAATATAAATTCACTGTAACATATATATATGTGTGTGTTTGTTCAAAGTTTCATATTTATCTACTATTTTGTCATATTTCGTTTACTAATAAATGGTTTTAATAAAAACACAAAATTATAAAAAACCAATTAATATATTTTATCATAATCAAATATTTTTATAAAATAAATTTAATGAGATCCTTGTGCTTGTTTCGAAAAACATATTTTTTTGAAATTTGGTTCAAAAGATGTGAGGTATACCCTTAAGTTTACAGCTGCATTCAATCTCTTTCAATACTTTTTTTTTTTTTTAAATATATGAAGAAGAAGCTTTTTTTCTACTAATTTCATACTAGTAAATGGTAATAATAATTTAAGAGCTTTCTCAGAAAGTTGTTCATATTGATTGTGTAGATAATTCTATTAAATTTTCTTTCTCTTTTATTGATAATGATGTAGCTTTTTCTAAATTTTCTTCATAGAAGGGGTTTGAAATCCACTTATCATTTGTGTTTTCGGGATTTGGAAAATATTCCATGAAAGACAATTTTAATCCTGTTAAATGTGCTATTATATTTTTTCGTATATCTTGAGACAGACTAACCTTATTTTCAAACAAAAAAATATGTAGTTTACTTCCGGTTGATTGTTTTCAATACACTGTTTCCAAAAATCTAATTTCTTAATCATACTTTCAATTTTATCATTAACATTAAAGATCGTTATTGAGTTGTTCTGAAGTGTCAAATTTAAGTTATTTATTTGCAAAAAAATATCAGATAAATATGCAAGCACCTGAAGCCAACCAAAATCATACAATTTCGAAGAAAGATCAAAAGAATTGTCTTCAAAAAAAATCTGTCATTCTTGTCTAAGTTCGAATAAGCGGGTTATATGGGGATCAATGAATTTTAATAAACAAAGACGATACAATCACAAACAATAACCTGTCACTTGTAAGCCATGCGGTGAAGTGGTGAACGAGAGTGCAGCACCATGACAACAGTGGCAGCAACATCTCAAGTTACTGATGGCTAATGGCTAAATTTAAAAGTGCACTCCAAAAAACGATATCGATTGCTGGATTTTTGATCATCTACTGTACATATTAACAACTTTACTGTATAATATTATTAATTAAAATAATTTTTATGAATTATAGAAAAAAACGTTTCTATGATATTTTTATGATTTAATTTTTTTTATGTCCGCCATTATTGATTATTTTTCGCATACCACCAACCAGCAACTCGCGTACCATCGTTGGTACGCATACCACAGATTGGGAAACTCTGAACTAGTGCATCATTTGGCCCAGATAATCGAGCTTTCTCAAATATTTTCATCACTGTTCACTATTTATCCATCATATTTTTGTTGCTACTTAATTTATAAGTATCTTGACTGCTTATTATACTAGTCGGGGGATTTGTATAAATTTGTGAAAGTCTGCCATTTTCATTGATTTAAGTTTTTAAAATCTTGAGATGTACAAAAACAATTTTATCGATTTGCAATCAGGTATGAGCAACACTTACCTTCCCACCCATTCTTCAGGCTGCTATCAGATTACTCCCAACGCATTTTTTGTAGTTATGTAATTATTTTGATGCATGATAGTTTTATTTCTTATGATTTTTAGTCCCAGTTATATAAATTGGATACAACAAACTTGTGACTGTTTTGAAATATAGTTTTATGTCAAACTATAATTTAATTAATCATAATGATAGGAATGTCTTCAAAATGCAATGTAAATAAAAAAATATGATGAAAATAGAGGATTTCAAGACAATTGGGAAGAAGAATATTTTTATTGCATAAGTCAGCAACTTGTTTGATTAGTCACTCAAGTGTTATAGTAGAACATTTTTTATCACTATACCACAAAACTCAAATCATTTGATGACACTTTTTCTCATAGGTTTTTAATAAGTTGTAAAAAGTTAACTTTTTTCAAAAAGTCAGTGCAAGAACAATAAACTGTGGTGACATCACAATCAAGCCAAAGTCAGAGATTATCCCTATATTATTAATACTTTTTTGGAGAAAAATAATATTGATATAGAAAGTAGTTTGTGTGTGCACTGGTGTATGCTCTTCAATGATTGGCTGTTTTTCTTATTAAAAAAGAAATATAATTTAATAAACTTGGCAGCACACATCTCTATGGCTGACCAAGACATATTGTCATAAATATAGTGAATTATGTCTGAGCATGAGAACAGACAATTCAAAAGTTTTTTGAAAAAAATGAACAATAATTATAAAGACATTCTTTTGTGTATCTAGGTGTGATGGCTAAGCAGAAGGAAAGGTCTGGATTTTTTTTTCCTTTGCAACAAGAAATCATTTTATTTTTACAACAAAACAAAGTTTACAGTGAACTTGAAAATGATGAATGATGGTGTCTTTTAGCCTTTCTGTGCGATATCACAAAAAAAACTTGATGACGTCAATCATGGTTTACAAGCTGAAAACGAAATTTCTCAGATGGAAAATATAGTGTAAATTATATGAGGAAATATAAATCCAAATACTGGAAACTTTTTTTAACTATATCACAAAACCAAACAAAATGGTATTGATATTTCTCCATAAAACTATATGATCATTTCAAATTATTTAGCAGCCTTGTACAAACAAATTTAAGAGCAGATTTCAGCATTTTACATCTTTGGTAAGCTTAGATATTGCCTCCACTCTGATTTTTTTGATATTTTAGGAATTACAATGGCGCTTCAATCACTATATTTTCTATTTTGTTTAAACCTAACTTCCCTTTTTCCTGCTGCTACAATTTTAACATATTTATTTTTAAAAAACTCTGAAGATTTCAGCACTATATATGTCTTTCTACATGATTGATATTACCCTATTATTATGATAAAGATATGAAGGAAATGGCTATTTTCTGATTGGCTGAGTGTTTTTAGAGTAGTGTAGTCTGAGGCCAAATTAATATTGTAGATTTGTGAAGAAAAAATGTAATTAGTTTACAAATTGATGATTATGATGCAATCTTTTTGTAAAAGATTTGTTTTAAAACAAAAAACTATGTCATAATATTGAAAACACTTTATTTTTAACTTTTTGGAAAGTACATTATGGCAAACATATTCGGTAAAAAGAAATAGTTTTTATCAAAATGGTAAACAGAATATCTTTAAAATATTAGTAACAATAAATAATTTATTAACTTTTTGGAATTTTTTTTTGTTTCTTTGATGATAATTAATTCTAAATTCCACCCAATGGCTGTGTGTTCCATTATTGTAGTTAAGAACTTCATTTGGATATATAATAACATTTTTTAAATGCCAAATATTAATTTTTTAAAATGAAATCACTTGAAGGCTTCAGTATATATGTTTTAAAATACAAATTAATTATATGATATATAGAAAAAAGATTTAATTGTAAAAAGAAAATGCCAAACATGGAGAAGTATTTAATGAAAGATTCATTAGGTTATTCATTAGGTTCTGTTCAAAAATTTGACAGGCAGAGGTGTACCTGAAAGTGTTAACACATGTTTTTAGCTAGCAAAAACAATTTCTGCTTTATCATAACTATGGTTTTTATGACTTGTCTTCTTAAAATAAACATTTTTTTTTTGATTTAAAATAAATATTTTACAAATATATTGCACAAATAAGTTTAAATATGTAAATAAATTACTCAAAATTATATTTTTTTAAAAATACTAAAAAAAAAAAAAAAGACTCAGAAAAGTCTGAGGTCAAATAATTTATCAATCAGTGATACTGTTGATTGCCAGCTTACTTTTAGTATGTAAATTTGCATGATGTCATGCGTTTGATAGTGGCATCTTCAGTCTCTTTTATAAATTAATAATTTCTACTACACAAAAAAGCAAACCAGCAATAGTCATAAAATAGCAAAGAAGAGCAAAAAAGATAATGCCATCATAGTATTCCACAGGGAGTATGTTAAGAAATATTAAGAACAATATGTAGAAAATCCGTAGTAATTAAAAGCAGCAATTATTACAGCTCTAGCAGCAAGGGAATATGATTATGCCAAGCTATTGATAAATTCAAAATGATACGCATCTGAAAATAGTTTTAAAGAAAAAAGGTAGGAAAAGGATTTCATGGAATTTTAGAAACTAGTTAGTATGCCCAAATGCTGATTAAGTAGTTCTCATCAATTTATCTTTGAAGTCATATAAAATGAAATAAGTGAAGAACATGATACTGATTCTCAACATGATAATGTAGCAATTATAAACATGATGTATCTAAAACAGTTAAAAGTTTATCTCAACATAAAAAATCACATTAATTTTTAAATAAATGCTTGGTTATATTTAGGTTATGTTTTACATTATTATATTATGAGGTATAATGTATTATATTTGTGGCCTATATAATGTCACAAACATATGTATGTGGACAGAGAGAAAAAAAATAATTAATATAGTGGTTTTAAATAGTTATTTTTTTCTTCAGTGATCATCTGATTCCATGTTTTGCCTTCAAATCTAATTCAAAGTTTCTTTCTGTATATTCTTCATATGAAATAGTCATATAGGTGAGTTACCCAAGAAATCTCATGATGTTTAGGCACCAAAGAAATGATACATTGGAAACAATTGTTGCATTCCTGTTAATGAACTATTTTTCTTCTTTAGCTTTGAATCCACTATGCTAACCTTTTTGCTATATGCATAGGACAATGAATATTTTTCATGAACAATATGAATATAATTTGCATAATTTGCACATGTTGCCCTTTCCCTCTTTGTGATATCTTTGTTGTTATTTTTGCAGAGTGATATATCCTCTGGTTAATATTATCATCAAAAAATTATTCAAGTTACAAAAATAACCTAATTTCTGTAATAAGCAATATTTGTTGATAAAGATAAAGAATTTACTTTAAGAGTAACAATTTATTCTACTCTTCATCCACTTTAATTAAGCTTAAGTAACCAATAAATGTGAGATTTAAGAGATACATATAATGTTAAAGTCTTTCGATTTGGATGCACCCTTATAATCTAGGATTGTTTGATTATTTATGCTTACAAAAATGATTGTGGGATAGATTAAGTAAAGCAAATTATTGTTGTCATGCAGATATCAGAAGTAACCAGAATTAAGTCTTGCGATGCGTTATAAAATCAAATAATCTATTAATAATTATATTAATTGTCTTGTATTATATAATTCCTGTGTGATCACATGAGTTAACTTATGGTATATTTATCATCATATATATGTATGTATTTTATTTTTATGACATTAATATATGTTTGTTTAAAATTTATAATGTTGAAAAATTGATAAATTATTATATTTTCTGTAATTAATTTTAGAAATAAATATAATTTTTATTTTATTTTTTTAATTTTTAGAATAATAATATTATTGTTATAGAAAAAGTGGTTGTAATTATTCTTAACAAAGGGAAAGTAATTATGTTATAACTTTTATCATAAAGTGTGAAGTAAAAACTTTTTTAAATATGAATTTAATCCACAGGTAGGGGAATGATATGAGAGCTAAAAGCTTTTTTAAATCAAAACCCAATCTGTTACTTTGTAACTCCAACGTCAAATGACCTCCCAAGAAAAAGTTAATTCAATTATTTTTTTACTATTATGCTATCATTCACACATCACAATTTGAAAAATTATAACTAAAAAGTTATACATTTTACTCTAATTATATATGAACGTGGATTGATGACTTTTGTTTGAGTTTTTTTTTTGGTTAACCTTTAAAATTTTTTTTTTACCATTTTCAATTACAAACTATTTTAATTACAATTAATTTTCCATGAAAAATATTAAACTTCATTATTTTCAATGTATCACAGTAAATGTCACTGACTATATATGATAATTTGAAGTGACAAGCAATGTACTTAATTATCCATGAGTAATGGTTAGCCATTGCCTCCCCCCCCCCAGTACTTTATTTTAGCCTCTCATTGTCATTAAGTTGCATCTTACTATTTTAAAAAAAAAAGAGGCATATTTAAATAATTTTCTGGATATTAAGTGATTTTGTTAAAATGTATTTTTCCCTTATTTTTATTTACTTTTGAGATCTTTTCATCTCTCCTTTTTTTCTATTGGAAAAGGGGTCTTACAATTTTTGCTATGATTAAAGTTACCAAATATTAAGAAGGATGACACTTTCTATAGAAAATGTTAACGCAGAGAATACATACATACACACAAAAGAGTAAATGTTAGCTATTTTATTATAATATATTTTCTTCGTTATATATGTGTTAAAATTATTTTATTCTGCTCTAATTTTACGTAACAAACCAAACTAAACTTATTTTTTTAAATAGGATTCGCCCCAAGGTCAGTGAGAAATAATGCAGTCGTTTTACTGAAATTCAATTTACACATTGTTTGTTGTTTTATTGCAATCAGGGCTGTTGCTCGGGTTGTACAGGATACAAAGGCGCTTTACTACTGGGATGTCATGACATCAAGATAATTAATAAAGTTTATATGTATATAAAATTGTTTACATTCTTGAATCATTTCATCTTTAGAAATATATTCTGAATATAAATACTTTTTTTATTTAAATATGTTAAATGACTAAAGCTATATTTTCAAGGTTTTCTTGCGAAAGCACTGGAAAAAATGCCTTTTAATTTACAAATTTTATTTCATAGAATGAGGGGGGGGGTAAAATTAATCTTGCACAAAGGTGTTTCTTAGTAACATGGTGGGTCTAATTGCAACCATTTTGTTATTAGCAAATTCAACATACTCTGTGATCTATTTCCTATGAAATCAAGTTTCAGATTTAAAGTTGTATGTATTACTTTTATTCAAAGATGGAAGAATAGAAGATCCACAATTCAAATTGTAAAATATGTGCAGTTCTAAAAAGTCAAGACTATATCACATTATTTGCACTTCATTATATTGGATTGGTTGATGACATTTTTGAATACATTTATCTAACAGTAAAGAATTATGGAGAGCTGCATGTTGGGAGTAACAAGAAGAGATCAAAAATGCAATATATGGGTAAGAGAACAAACAAGTGTTACTGATCTCATTGCAAAAACTAAAAGACTAAAGTGGAGTTGGACTGTACATATTGCTAGAAGAGATGATAATAGATGGACAATTGAAATCTTAAACTGGGGTCCAAGAGATTGTAAAAGACCCAGAAATAGACCACATGTGAGATGGATGGATGAAATAAGAAAGTGTGCAGGCGTGATGTGGAGAAGAGAAGCTAAAGATCGTAGAAGATGGATTGAACTTGGATAAACCTTCATCCTGCAGTGAATTGATAATGGTTGACGATGATGATGATGATACATTCATTATGCTCATTCTTTATGATAGATACATGTTTTAATCACGAAAGTAATAATTTAAATTTAGCTAATTTAATATTATTTAAAAATTAAACTACAATAGTTTTATTTTGTTTGATTTTAAAGATTATTAAATTATTTGTAATTAAATTATAGTTTATGAGGTTAAAATGTTTATTATATTTTGCTATGTACGTTCACAAATATCCATGCTTTTTAAAAAAATAATATATATATATTTTACAAATTGTCTCTAACTTCTCCCCCACTCCCCTCTTTAAAATGTACAATACTAATAAGATGCTAACATAATCAGAAAATTTACCTTAAAGAACATTAAAAAGCATACATAAGTGACAGTTATTGATAGCTGAAATGAATAATGATTTTCAAAAGAAAGAAGGTAGGGTGAATACAGAATTTTAATAAGAGTAAAATTTGTTAGTACTTTTTCCATGTGGTAAATGTTGTGGAATTAATATAATAATTTTGAAATCAACTGCCAGACTCATTTTTTCACTCTTTTACTTCATTATTTCTAACTTTATTTTCATCTGAAAACTGAAAATATGTAACAGGGGTAAAATCGTGTGATGTTATTGGTATTAGCGGAGATATATTGATTGTGTTTATTTAAATAAATAAAAAATTCTTGATTTTTAAAAAAAATCAATTCTAAATAGACAATATCTTTATTTATTTATACAAATTATTATTAAGAGTCACTATCTTATATATATATAGTTTTCCTGTTTATTTAATCATATAGATCCCACATTATACATATTCTAGTAAAATGCGAATACAATTACAGTGATGTAATTGGTTTTCTTTAGGTTGACTGAGGCTTATTAACACTTACCATATGGTTGTTATCAGGTTGCAGTGATAGAAATGATGACATTTCCATGTTATCCTAATAAGATTAATATTTTCTGATAAATTCTTTGTCTTATAACTAATTATCTTTAATTAATGCGCTTGAATTTTTTTTAATTTTCAATTTCACCATATAAATAAATGATGATCGAGTATAGATATTTTTAATAATATGTATATATTTAAAAAAATATTGTGAAAAATTGGAATACGGTAGATGACTGTGAGGTTGATTACATATATTAAGGAAAAAATTTTAAAATATATATATGTTTTAACTACTCAAACAAGCTGCCAATAAAACTGCTAGTAATATATGTTCCACTTTTGATATTACACTAGAAACCGACCACTAAATTTTCCCAAATCAAGTTTACAATTATTCTTAAGCTAGCTGTTGACTGAGCCCACAGCTAGTATTTCAACATAATATACAAAATTCTTTGCAGTCTGAAGACTTAAAAAGATTTTAAAGCATAAAATAATCATAATAATTGTCCAGGAGAAACAGGTTGGTTAATTATTTTAGTGTGGCATCAGAAATAATGTTTATTTAACCAGTAAATTGATTAGCTATTTTGTTTAAATTTAATAATTAATTTGTGAATTTTCAATTCAGGAATGTGCTATATTGAGATTTATATAGAGGGGGGACGACGACCCAAAATTGGCTGAAATTTTATAATAAAAAATTGTTTAAGTATTATAAATTTAATCTCTTTTAAATTACTGTCCATTTGATGCAACACACCAGTCTAAATGTGTTTTTCATTTTTCAAAATAGTGATGCTTTTAATGTCTCCATCATTTTTTCCCACCAGTTCAAAGTCTGCAAAAAAAATAAAAAAGACATTTTTTCATTCAAGAGACAAAAAAAAAAAAAATCGCAGGAAGTGAGATCAAGCAAATATTGCTGATAGATAAGCTGGGTCATGCTCAATTTAATTAAAAAGTGTTTCACATTCAAGGCTTTGAGAGATGACACTTTGTTGGGGTGTAGCTTGCATTCATTTCTTTGCCATAAATGGAATATTTATGTTTTACCGCAGCATGTAAATGTTTCAGAATTTGCAAATAATATGTCTGACCATTATGAACTAAATCTGAAAGAAAAGGTTGTTTGCATAAGAAAAAAAAACAGTATTGTTTTGACTTTGGACTTTATTTGCAACACATTTCAGGGATGCGGTAAATTTAACATTTCGATTAAACCATTCATTTTCTGTAAAAGAAAATAGAATTTAACATTGTTCAAACTTTTCAGTCATTGAAAAAATTGACAAATACACAACACACACATTGCAAAAAAAAAGTGCTGTATCACACCACAATTTCACATGATGATGTCATTTGGCAGATTAATGTAGAAGGGTACCTGCAAGAAGTATGTAACAGCTGAAGCATATACTACAACAGGTGGACAAACCATAGAATTATTCCTGTTATTTTTGGGTTTTCCCTCATATATTGAAGCAATGGATCTGTAGGCCAGATCCACATTTCACATCTTTCTACATTGCATCAAACCAGATCCACGCTTGTTACAATGTTTATAGAACTTTCTGTCTGCCATTTTAGATACATTTAAATTTTAGTCCAGTAAATAAATGATTAAAAATATCAATTTTTTATTTAAAATGTTTTAATATAAATATTGGAGAGCCCCAGATATATATATGCGCGAATAGGAAACTTTTGTAAAAATCGATAAATAAATATTAATGTGCTATTTTTTTTTTAAGTATTTTATTCTGGAGATTTGCTTTCATGATAAACCCTACTAACATTCTGTAGCGTCAAACAAAAGACAATCTATTAACAAAATAGTAATGTAATTTTCTAATTAGAGTAAAATTAAAATGAAAAGATATCTGAAACATAAATTCTTCAAATCTAAATTTAATCAAAAATATATTTGAAATAATGAAATCATTAGGTTTATCAGGAGAATGGATCTCAAGAATATAATGCAAATCTAATTTAGGTCGATAATTGTGGTCATCGAAATTTCAGCATAGCCACAGCCTTGAGCGAATGAAAAAGGGAAATTCCCAAAAATAGTCAGAAAAGAGTATAAATAGACCAGGAGAACAATAGAGGTCAGCCAGTCATAGTTTTCATCAGCGATTGCCTGATGAACCCATGCTGGCTAAATTTTCAATAAATGTTTATGAGCATGGTATTGGAATAGACGGCTTTAACCTGCCCATCTCCCCACTGCTCTAAAGATGATCACCAAATACCATATGCCAGAAAACTTCGTCAAAATGTGTAATTTTGGACTGCTGAACTCTCATATTCTAATACATATTTAGCTATGTCTGTGCAGAAATTTGTCTTTCATCATGGGAACCAAACTTCCACAAGGACTCAAAATAAATTAGGTAATACGTTCCAATCTGTTTATTTTTAACCGCCTAATTTATTTTTTTTCAAAAGCTCCAGTTGACCCAATAATGTAATTTTTGCTATTTTAATGTCTTCTAAAATGAAATCCCATTAATGCAATATAAATGT
Organism: Epiperipatus broadwayi; assembly: GCA_028023455.1. Classification (NCBI taxonomy): domain Eukaryota; kingdom Metazoa; phylum Onychophora; class Udeonychophora; order Euonychophora; family Peripatidae; genus Epiperipatus; species Epiperipatus broadwayi. Next base: position 834,608 of record JAQFVV010000049.1, on the reverse strand, counting down.
TTAACTAAATTTCTGTAAATTTTACTTGCTATCACTTTAAATCTAATGTTTTTTTGCTCTCATTCTATCTATCTTAAAGTTATGCCTCTTAATGCTAAACTTTCTTTTAATGCGTTTCAGAAAATATTATTATTTACTTAAATGAAATGAATATATGCCAATTCGTTCCATCTCGACAAAAGTTTCATATAATTAAATATTTTGCTTCCTATTTCCCGACTAACATTTGTCGGTAAATAAAATGAATAACTTTCCAGCTCTGAATAATTAATACTTGGAGCAACCTTTGTTTTGTCAAGATGAACCCATTTTATATTATTATGTGTTTTGAAATATTTATGCGTACATGGTTTAGTTGTGGGGAGGCGCTAGATTCAAGCATGAGATTTTATTTAGTTATATTATTTCATTTTTAAAGAGGGAGAGGGAGGGAGTTTTGAAAATATATTCGTGTTAAGTAGTAAAATAAAGTAATAAAATGTTTGTTGAAATATTAATGGGATTTTGCTTTGAGGGAAGAGACGTGTTGCTCATAAATGATATTCGCAATAATAATTAATGCTTAGTTATTTTATTCTTTGATTTGATCTTGGTCAATCCATATAATATTTATATAATTTTCTTAATTCAGTACGATTTTATAGTTAAATTCTAAAAATATATTCTCCAATACTTTTTGCCCTGCCAGCATTTTTGCTTGATTACTTGTCCTTTGTTCTTTGTGATTGCTAAATCAGAATTAGACCTCATGATAATTTCACTGGCCATAAATTTTCTTATCAGGATATGAAAGACAAAATGGGAAGAACCGGTGCATGCTGAGCTTAGCTAGCCTTGGCGATTCTCATATTTTCACCTGAAATATTTTAGGTTTGCTAATGGCGCAGACCATTCATTTTATTTCTTGGCATCACCGGAATGGGGCAGGTGAATTGAGTCTATGCTGGTAATATAATGTCGAATTCTGGGTTTGTCCACTTTCTATTTTCCTGAGCACATCATGGCAGATTGACTATGGTCTGATTAAATTATTTGTTTTACAATCTTAAAATATTTAATTGCGAATATCGCAATCCATTTATATTTGAAAAATGTCACTCTCTTCAAGACTGATTCCTAAAATATGAGTTAATTATTTCTCTCTTAAAATAATTTCACCTCTCATAAAGTTATATTTAAAGTGGGCTATTTAATCTTTGTTTCGTATATCTCAGACTTGAGTGAGCATCTTTCATAAACTCTAATCGTTTACATTTGTTAAATTAGCATATGAACTATATCGCTCCCTTACTCGAGGCATCATTAATGACAGAATAGAAATTTATGTTAACTAATTTATGAAATAAAAATAGAGTGACATTAGATAAATTATACAAATGTTTTATTAAATATATATATGAATTCAAGCTACCTGTGGTTTGTCTCTATTCATTTCATTCTGAAATTAGCCTTTCTAATTAATTATTGTGCTGGTATCTGATGACTCAAGGCCACATACATACCATTCCTATATTTAAGTTACTGGATAGGTGCATGTTCTACCATTGATGCTAGTGGCCCGTGAGTGTGGAAAAGATTAATTGCTTGCCTCGAAAATGTTGTTAATTAGATGGCAGATTTAGAGAGTGGGTAAGCAGGGCAGAATCCATAAGTATTCTTTATCTTTGATCTCACGTACAGTTGGATTCGAGATACTTTTACCCAGGCTGTGAATCGTGTCGAGTTAACATACAATTTTCCCTCATATATATTGAGATAGATAGTGCTCTATCTCAATCTTCAATTTATTTTTACAAATATAGTAATTGGCAATTTTGAATCAAATTCAGATTTTATAAATTGGATTAAGGTTTTTTTTTAATATAAGTTTGTATTATATAAGCATGCAAGAGTCTATTTAAATTTAATTTAAAAATAATAATTTAAAAATGGTACCTTAAGTATTAGCGGAGACACCAAGATTGATTAAGGATAAAAAATTCCTGAGAGAAATAAATTAAAAATTCCTGATTAAAAAAAACAAAACAATTATTACATTTTTAATTAGATAAATTCTAATTATAGATAAAATTAGGTACTTAACTGATTTTATTTTAACTTACATTTTTTATAAATATCCATACACATCACTTTTACAAACTTCCATTAAAAAAGAAAAAGAAGGATAAATTGCCCTCAATCCTTTCTATTAATATTCTGTATGTTTGTAAATATTCTTGCTGATTTGTCAGAATTTTTCTTAAAAAGTCATTGATTACTAATTTATATTCGGAATTACCCATTAACAATCTTGGCATTTAGACTAATTCTTAAGTACCAAAAAAAAAAAAAGAAACTAATTTATTTTCACATAAATGTATTTAACTAAATCTGATTTTAAAATTATGTTATAGGAACAAGACTTAATTAAATAATAATCCATAAAACTTTGCTTAATCAGTTTGTATTATTATTAATTAATCACTGAGAAAAAAAAATCAAATTTTACATAGATTTGAATCTCAAATTATAATAATGGCAGGCAGAATGCATGAAGAAGCCTGCTATGCCTAGAACTTGGAATTTAAATCTATGTCATGTGAAACTTGATTTTTTTTAAAAAAAATCACAGACAGATTTAAGACTTCATAACCTTCTAATAAATCATTCAGTAGTGAGTAGTAAATTATAACCTAAGATTTACTTTTTTCAAGTGTAAAACTTGGATTTTTTTTAATCAGCCATCCAATAATGATGAATAAATGGGTGTCTAGTATTTATTATGTAAGTAATACTTTGGGTGCAATTGGAAATTTATAATTGCAGTTTCTAATGTTATAATTGACTATTTATTACTCTACATTCAGAATATGTTATATTTACCTGTTTAAAGAGGTTTATTTAAACTTCTTTCTATTAATAATTCTAATCTCTGTGGTCAAGTTGCAATCTTTAGTGTCTATATAAGTATATTAGATCATTAATAAAGGTGATTCAGTCTTTATTGTTAAAAGAAGGTTGCCTTGACAACAGTTTGAAATTGTTGATTGTTATTGATATATCTATGTATTGACTGGATTTTAATGATTATTATGTAAAGTATAAAGACTTCATTTTAATCTATGCTGATTAGATGACTATCATTATACTAAATATAAATATAAAAAAATACAATTATTATATGATGTGGTCACTTGTCCAGATGGGAAAACTGTCATTGAGCCCATGGTTATTTTTAATTTCAGGCAAGTCCACTAACGACTATATCATAAATTGTTTAAATGTTATATATAAAAATTATATTTGCTTATTTTTGTAAATGGCTAGTTTTGAGGTGAGACAATATGAGATATCAAATTAATAATAAAAAAAAAAGATTTGCAAGTGACATGTTGTCCTTTGTTGATATTTAAAATTAGTCCCAATGAATTAAAAGCAAGATGTTGTAAAAGAAGCGAAAACTATAAACATACCATAAAGCAGACTCTTAAAAAAGTGTACTGACAGTGATGGAGAATTTCTGTCATAAAGCTGCCACTTAAGCAATTTTATGCTGTAGTTAAAACAGTCTTTTTGTAATATGGATAGGTATAAAAACTACAGTTTGCTTTCAATAAATCTTTCTCAGCTAAGTTAATAAAAGCACTTCAAAAACCAAAATAAACAAAATTGTATTTCCCTAAGGTAAAGACTAAACTCTTCTAAAGAAATTCAATTATATCTTTAGATGTATGTTATATATGCTTGTATGTTTGTGGAAAATATATTAAAATAATTTATTTGCTGCTGGAGGCATATAATTAACTGTATCTGTATTTTTAATCACTATGCACATGTCAGTAGTCTCTTTTTTCAAAAAAAATATTTAATATATTAAACATACATATTTTTAAATATATATATATTTGGCTCTGCATATAGTTTCTATTCATACACATATATAACAATATTTGTAAAGTTTTGGTGTCTATGTGAAATATCTATCTTCACCTGATACAAAGATTTCTGCCTAGGTAAAGTCTAGAAATTTATTCTACCTTTAAATAAATTTAGAAATTTTTGTACTGATTTAGAAGGCAATTTTCATCATTTTGGTTTCTAAGGAGAATCCCAAAACCACTGCTGCTGCAACCAAGCCTAAAAGAAATCAGATAATATGAGTCGCTATCATTACAAATTGTTACAATTATTTTGATCATTAGTTAAAAAATCGCAATTTCCATCAAAAATTTAAAAACCTGCAAATTTTCTAGAACTATTATTCTCAGTTAAAAAAAAATTAAATACCTCTAGAAATCAAAATATCAAACATTAATAATTAGAAAATGATCATGGTTGGGTGGGGGAACCATGTTATCAAGAAGATTACATTACTGATACAATCAAACAAACATGCAAATTTTCTAGAACAATGACCCATCAAAAAAAATTGACACCTCTAGCAAACAAATTATCAAATATATTAATAGAAAATGACTGGTGGAGGTAGTAGATTCACCAAGTGCCCCCCCCCCCCAACAAACTAATAAACAATAGTAAGATACGTTACTTTTAAAATATGTTCAAATTAATGTAAAACAGCAGCCATAAAAAAAAATCATAAACTAACATAAGAAATATGCTAAAGCTAAAATAATCTAATATTATAATTGACCAACCCCCCTTCCCCAATAAATCCACATTAAAAATTCCAATTTATTGAGAGTAAATTAATACATTTTACTTTTAAAATATGGTAGTAATTATGTATTCCTAGTAAATGTAAGAACAACAGCCGAAAGAAAAATTGCATAAACTAACACAAGAAATTTTCTTAAGCTAAAATAACCAAATATTATAATTAACCCCCCCCCCCCCCAATAAATCTACATTATCAAGTAGCATTGATTATTGAAGCAAGCGAACTGCCTTTAATCTATATAAAAAAACTCTGGTAAATGCATTTTACTTTTAAAATATGGAATAGAACAAACACATTTGCTGGAGTTAATGTAAAAATGGCAGATGATAGAAAAATTGCATAAATTAAAGCTTTTAATTTTACAATTAACAAAAAGCAATAAATCATTTTTTTTTTCTTACCAAACATCTAGTGATATTGTATTTCTCATTCTCGTTTGTAATTATGAAAAAATAGGAGATAAGAAAAAGGTAGTTCTTCCACATTTAACTATTTCATGTTATAATCAACTCAAAGCAGTAGCGTTCAATTTTGATCATATGATACAGTGAACATGGAAATACACATTAAAAAAAAACATGAACACATTTTACAAATTAGAAATAACAATTTAATTAAGGATACAAATAACATTAAAAAAAAAGTTAAATCAACAAACAAACAACATTAATTACAGTTTTAGAAATTTAAAAAAAGAAAGTAAATCTGTAAATCTTTTTTACATATGTGTTTCCATGTTCATTTGTTGATTGGAAAGAAACTTTGATGTTAATAGATAGAAAAGTATATAGATAACTATATAGATGGGTTTAAATTTTAAGAGCCCATAAGGATGCAGTATCATGTGATCAAGATTGAACCCTTCTGCTTTGAGCTAACTATAATATTAAGTGGTTGGATGTGAACAGTACTAACTTTTTCTCATATTCTATTTTTTTTTTTAACTACATGTGAGAATGAGGCACAAAATATTACTCTCTTTTTGGTAAGAAAAAATATCTGATTATTGTTTTTTATTAATTGTAAAATTAAAATATTTAGTTTATGCTATTTTTCTTTCAACTGCTGTTTTCACATTAACCCCAACACATGTGCTTGTTCTGCCTCATATTTTAAAACTTACCAAAATAAATTTGATTTTTTTTTATATAGGTAAAAAATAGTCCATTTGCTTTTCAATAATCAATATTACATTGATAATGTAGATTTATTGATTTTTTTTTGCAGTTAATTATAATATTTGTATTTAGTTTAAGCACATTTCTTCTTGTCTTACTTTATGGAATTTTTTTTTTTTTTGGCTGTCATTCTTACATTTACTTGAGCATATACGGTTATCATTATATTTTAAAAGTAAAATATTTGCATTTGTTTATAGAGAATAAATTGTAATCTTTTTATGTGAATTTATTGGGGTTTTTTGGTTAATTATAATATTAGATTATTTTATCTTAAGCACATTTCTTTTTATGTTAGCTTATGCAATTTTTCTTTCAGTTGTCATTCTTATGTTTACTGGAACACATGGTTATTGCCATATTTTAAAAGTAAATTGTGTCCATTTACACACAATGAATTGGAACCTTTTTATGTGGATTTTTTTTTGGTTATTTTATAATTATTAATGTGTTTGATATTTTGATTTCTAGAGGTATTTAATTTTTTTTTTTTTGCTTGAGCATAGTTCTAGAAAATTTGCATGTTTGTTTGACTGTGGCAGTAATGTAATCTTTTCATCAAGTGATTTTTGCTTTCCCCCCAAATCCAGTCATTTTCTAATTATTAATATGTCTGATATTTTGATTTCTTTGATTGAGCAGAGTTCTAGAAAAATTGCATATTTATTTTTCATTTTTTGATGAAAATTATGAGTTTTTTAGCTAATAAGCAAAATTGGTTGTGTCGGTTGTGGTGTTGGGGTTTTTCTTAGAAACTAAAATTGTAGAGAGCACCTAAACCAGTACCAATTTTTTTTTCATGGAGCCAAGTAATTAACTAGCCAATCTTGTTTGTTTGGTTTATTAAGTATTAGATACTTATCAATTATTTTAAGAAATGTATAAGTAAAAATAACAAATGATGTATAATATGAATGACCATAAAACTATGTAATAAAAGATTTTGTTGTTTCATGAAATAGAAACTCACAAACTAAAGCATTTTTACAATAACTAAGTTAAAAAAAAAAAGTAGTGTTTTAAAAATATAATGGCCATTTTTCATTATTACTGTATTAAGTCTTTTTACAAATTTTGTATATTTTCTATAGTAAAAATAAATGATTTTTGGAATAATTTATTGCTTGGAAGTTCAGAAGAAATTTGTGCAATGGAGGTGATAGAGATGTCATGATCTAAAATGTATATAATATCTGATATTTGAAAATACAATACCTAAGTCTAGCATTAGATTTGATGTAAAAAATAGTTATCAACTGAACACAAAAATTTCATTTAAAATTGGCAAGATTTAAGGAAAAAGCATAGAATAAACAAACATATTCATTTTTAATACATTTTCAGAAGATAAGGGGAAAAAACTCAACATTAAGCTCAATTTGTCATTAGTGTTTTTATGTCATCATAATCTTGACAATCTTAGACTCATTTCTATGTTATTATTACTAGAACATTATAGAGGGACAACATTAAATACACTTCACCGTTAATACTTCCAGAACATCATAAAGACAACATCATTAGGCCTAATTTACCCGTAGTCTTTTCAATGCATCACAGATTCGGGATTAGATTTAGTTCATAATTAATGTTTATAAGACATCATAAAGTCACAGCAGTGCTTTTAAAGCAATGTAAAAGTCAATTAGATTTAATTTGTAATTAGCATTTCTAGAGCATCACATAGCAAACTAAATTAGATTCAATCCATTTTTAATGCTTTCAAAATATGATAGAGCCAATAACTTTTAGACCCATATTACTAGTAATGTTGCCAGAACATTGTAGTCAAAAAGGTTAGATCCTGTCCAGCATTAGTGATTTTAAAACTTCTGGAATCAACTCGACTCACTAGAAGACCTTACAGAGCAGTGTACCAATTCAATTACCTATTAGTGTTTCCATAATTTCATAAAAACAATTTAATTCACCAATTATGCTTCCAGAAAATTTTATTTAATATTATTTGTACCAACTTGTAAATCAATTTTATATCAAATAGGTAGTAGTTCTTCAGACCAAAGAGAGTAGGAGTAAAATGTCAAATTATGTAAATAAAGATCTTTATCATTTGTATTGTTTACAACATCACGAGTCTTTTGTGAAAATAATTGTGATTGGCATGTTGTTTCCAGCAAAGAAGGTATTGAAGAAAAAAAATAGTAGTAGGAATACCAGCATACATGAAGCCATTTAAATCATTATATTGTTTTTCTATGTATGTATGTATATATCATAATTGTGGCAACCGTTTTAAGGAGGTTGAAGTGGAATAACTAAAATAGTATAATTTGATAAAATTACTCTTTTCACATTTAGTTGGAATTGCTAATTAAAGATGTTTTGCCTATCGATGCTTACTTACATTTCTAAAATTTATAATTCTGCGGACAATTATAGAGTTTCAATACATTAATATTAATATTCCTGGCTGTTACGATGGGTGACTAAATAGATCAATCTATTTTGGCAGTCTACTTCCAGCTACGATATTGTTGTCATAATTCTAACGTTCGTTGTATTGCAGAAATTCCATCGTAATAGTAGTTATAATAAGAAATTCCTTCATAATATTTTTTCTTAATAATAGAATTGTATTTTAAATATTCTAATATATATATATGTTTTTACTCATTAGGAATTAAAGCTGTAACTTTTGCTAATATATATAAAGAAGTATAATAAATTGCTAAAATAGAAATTGTGCAAAATAAAAATTACGTTTTTCTATTTCGAGATTTACAGTTTTTATTTTAATGTGTTTGCTTGTTTTGAAAAAGTCTTTTTATTTTATTTGTGCGAGTTTTTTTTTTTGAATAGGCCTTATTGACTATATGAATGAGAAAATTGTACTCAACCCCATCATCCCTTTTTCTTTATTGCCTGATTTGTAATTCTTTCTTATGATTGGTCGGTTCCATTTCTAAGTGTTATAGTAGTTTTTATATCATTTTTTTGATCTACCCAATAATAATCCATTCGAATCAAACTAGCTATTTGAAGATTTTATTTTGGTGAAAGCTTCAGATCCCTGTCAGCCTAAGGTGATTCTGCCTGGTTATTATCTGTAGGAAAGCCTAGAAACTTTTCTTTTTTCTTTACTTATTCACCTGGTTGCAGTATAGCGAACCACTAATCAGTTTCTCGGCAACTGACCTAGGAATTGCAAAAATGGTTTAATAAAGCCAACTGATTATACTAGGGGTCTCTCCTGCCTGTAACAAGGTATTATTATTGAGGATCTCATAATGATCAAGCACAGCTTGATCATATTTAACTTAGCTACTCAAGAAGTTACCCCCCTCCCTTCAAACATCATGTAGAGCCATAATTTGATCATTTAAAAAAAAAAAAAAAATTAAATATCCAAGAAAGCAAAGTAAGTTTGTGCCTCATTTGAAATTGATTTGAAGAAAAATGATCAAAGGGTAATAGTTTCACAAGTTTATGCTATTTCAATTTTCAGCAGGCAAATTTTAACAATCATCTTTTAAGTCTGCTTATTATTTGTTTTACTTTACGTTTTCATAGTTTTATTTATTATTTCAAATGTTTTGTATCTCCCTTCCCCCCAATATTGCTAATGTCAGTATGAAATAAATATATATATATAAGCAATATTGAATTTATTATATTAATCTGTAATGAAAAAAATAACTTTTATATATTTTCTTACTATTGCCACGTTAATTTTATTAATTGGCAGAGAATCACGGGCTCAACTTTGAAAAATATGATTCTATCTACACTAATAGCTAGTAGTGACAGTTGCATCAAATTATGATGGGTTTTTTTATTTATAAGTCGCTGTATTCACATATCCGACAAATCCTAATACCTATTTACTGCTCATTATTCGATATCTTATTGGGTTGGTTATGGTCTCGTTATTAGAAAGAAAAAAAAAAGTTAACCTGTTTGCGACCTAAAAATTTTTTAAATTCATATTAGCTGGTAAATGAAATGGTAATCACTACATCAGATGGTCCTTATTTTTTTAATAAGTAACATTCTAGATATTGCTTTTTCACATACCTTTTTTTATATTCTTCAATCAAGACATGAAACAGTAAATTTACTTATCAAACATAAAAATAAACAAGCCTTTTTTTCGTCAGATAACTGTTCAGGCATGAAGATTATAAAATAGTATAATAATATAGAAGTATTTATTAGTGAACTATTTTGAGAAAATACTAGCATCAGACAAGCAACTAATAACTAGACAAGGTAATATTGATATAACTTTAAATCCAAGATTTTAACTCTAAAATTAAATAGGTCTGTTATCACTCACCTAAGCAAATTAAATATATATATATTTGATTAATTGACTGGAACATTTTGTGGGGCTGGAATGTTACATACACTGTCTCACCTTGGATCATAACCTAACTTATTTTTTCTCATTTATCTTAAGTTAGATTTGAATTAATTTCTAAAAATAACCTTCTTTTCAAGTATCTGGCAGTGATGCAAGTAATTTATGGACAACTTCCTTAGTTTTAGCTTTATTTACTGCGAATATTGTGCTCCTATATGTGAGAAAGATTCAGATTAACCTTTTTGATACTTCATTTAATATTATCATGAGAACTAAAATTGCTCAAGTCTACTTCTTTGTAATGGCTTCCCACATTATACTTCAGCCCTTTTTAAGCAGCAATGGTAATATAATTATCATAATCCTCATCATTTTACATTTATGGTTAATGCAGTATTAGAATGACAGACTTTAGAATTAAAAATCAATTAACTGCATTACAACTGTCATTTCTGATGAATGACAGAATACTCATTTACTTTACATAATTTACAGTTCAATCTCCTAAACATATATATTTTCGAACATTAATATTTATTAAAAGGACAAAGGTCTGTTCTGTCACTTTCTGTCCAAATTGTATCACCACTTTATCTTGCAAAAAAACTTCATCTCATTATGACATTCTAGGTTTCAAACCCATTCATTGTTACCCATATATTTTATATAACTTGAAATTATTGTTTTATTTTGAATTTTGACTATGTTTTACAACCATAAGTTTAACAAGCAAGCCATACTGTGTAAAAGTGTATTCATATATATTTAACTAAAACACTCAAATACAGGCATATAGATTCAAACATGTACATTTATTGTATATATTGAAAAATAATTTTCTTTTACTTTTTGACAAGCTAAAAATTTAATATGCACAGTTTTATTGCAGCTACCCATCTACTTCCTAATAGGAAAGAAATGTGTGAAATTAATTTCGTGGCAATTAATTACAAGATGAAGACAGAAAAATCATTTTCCATTATTTATTTTTTAAAAAAAAAAATACACCTTTCTACTTTTGTTTAATAACGAGAATAGAATTGGCAAAGTGTTCTTAGTCTTTGCTATTATTTTAACACTAAATACATATTTGAGTTTGATTAATTAATAGTTGCCTTTTTTATATGTATTTTTTTTTTTTAAATACACATTATTATAATTTTTAATTATTTGGCGATATCATTGTATTTTGCCTCCATTTTTTACTTTAATATTTCTTGTTGGTGTGACATGTTTAACTTGATTTATTATCTTTAGGTATCTAAGGCGCTAATTATGATAATGACAGTGGATAATTAATGTCTTTTTTTTTTTAAGCAAAAATTTATATATGTATTAAAACTATTGTTTCCTTACATTAAATTTCCTTTTCTTCTCTTTATATTTCTGTGCTTTTTATGTCAGAATGTGTGAATTGCATTAATTATTTATGACATTTTTCAAAATTCTATAATATATATACTATTAAAATATAATTTTGTCAGTACATATTTTTGTCTTTTTATGTGTTAGTGACTGCTTAACCAATATAATCTTTTAATATAGCATTAATTTCCGAAAAGAGTTTTATTTAGTGGGAATTTAAAAAAAAAAAAATTACACAATTACATTTACAGACTTTTTTGTTGTTATTGTTGTTGATGATTTGATGCATTTTTTTTTTTTATAAACTATTGAATAATATTTAAAACTAGTGCCTTTTACACTGTTTATAAATATCTTTACTGTCTATTATGATTGAGTTTCCTTATCATTTTAATATTTTATGTATATCTTCCTCTTGATTTTGCTTTAAATAATCATTACATGGTAGACTTGTATCAAAAAATGCTATTTGCTCATCTAAATGTGTGGGAAAATTTAATATATATCTTGCAAGACAAAGATTCATTAATTACAGATCTAAGCCTAAATGAATAATTAATTACAGATCTAAACCCAAATGAATTCTTTAAATGTCAGACAGGAATCCTTTGCTGTAAAATTATCATTTCTCGGACCTCACAATATCCCCCCCGCCCCCAAATATTTTAGAAATTTAATTTATATTCTGTATGGTTGAGATTACATTATTTGAAGTCTAAACCTAAAATTAGATAAATTTTTGTGATACTAGTCATCAATCCAGACTTACCATGAACCATGTCTATTATTTTATAGAAACTAAGAACTAAATAATTGTTTTGCTTAGTGTAGTGTAGTGATAGGGTAGCGGATTTGAGAGCTTTAGCTCACTGGGTCACAGCTCACCTGTTATTTCTGATGTTCAAATATAAGTCCCTTCCTTTCCCCAAGCAACAAACCATTCAATTATTTATAATAAATAAGCTAAATAATACCAGAAATTCATTGCTGTTCATTTGCATTTTTCAGATGGCTTTATTCATATTTGTAATTTTATGTTGGACTGTTTTCATTATTTAATATTAATTGTTAAATGTTCAACTGTTAATAAAAGCACACAAGTTAGTTAACACAACATTTCAAGGGTGGTATTCTATTTTTTCAGAAGTTATCAGCTGATCAGTGACAGTACCATCGTAAGAACCAGCACAGAGTTTGATATTTGTGAATATTGAATTTAAAATGTTGTTCTAATCAACTAATCTATTCTATCAAAGGTCAATAACTCCATGTGTGTAAATTGAGGTTTAAAGTTTATATCTGTGCTAGAGATAATCTGTAGTTTCGAAAATGATTAGTAATAATCATTAATGTATTTATCTGAAATAGATGTCGTCAAAGTTGTGAGTGGAGGAAGTTTGACAATGGTAAATCAAAATGTAACAATTTACTCTAGATAAATACTTTTCATATAATAAAGATATATATGATAGTGACCTGGGCCAACTGATGAGTGCTGGTTCAGCACAAAATGCATCTTGGGGCTCATTTGTCTTTTATTATATCTTTATTTATATGAATTTGAAAAGAATGGGGAAGTGTGGAGCTGTTTATTATATCTATATAGAAATTTTAAATACATCATGTTTTTTTTTCTTTTCTTAACATCAGCTTGTGCTCTTTTAATTACTTTTACTAACAGTTGAAAGTATTTGAGAAGTTTAAATAAAGTTTGAAATTTTTAAAAATCATTTAACAATAATATTAGAAGATAGAAATAATCCAACAAATATTTCCTCCTAAATTATCATCTCAAACTTTAGGCACACTATATTTATATGTTTTAAGAATATATAGTGGAGTGAAAGTTTTAAATATTTCAAATGTATATTGTAAGGGTCAGATTTGTACACTCACATAACAAAATCCAGTGTCCAGGCAAAGTACACCAAAGTTGACTGAAATGAGATGATGAGATCTTGAATCTAACCAAACTTCAACTCATTTCTAGTACTCTGTGATTTAACACCTTATAAATGACATTTCTGATGTTACACATGGGTCTTAATTCAATCTGCGAGCTGGCTCTGAACAGGGAGAAACATGAAACTCCAGGGCTGGCTAACAATTACTTAATGGGTTGAAATAGACTACTTATAATACTAATTAACTTAACAAAAAAAGGCATATTCGACATGTAAAATCATTAAGAAATTTGGAATAAGATAATATGGATTGGATTGAAATAGAACTAGGTGCAAGAAAGATATGGAACAAGTTATATATTTTAAACAAGTTTATTAAAACAGTAACATAAAATCAAATAAAAGAAAATGACAAGGAATATATAGTGTTAAGTATGTGGCTTCAATGCATGCAGGCATTTACATAGTGGTTGATACTTTTATCAATACAGCAGTCTCCTCCTAGCACATTAATATAGGTGTATGGGTGGTTAATAAATCATGCCTATAATCATTTAATATGCCTATCCTATTATGCATTGGTTTCTAATGTTATAAGATAATAACCTATCCAAAATGATGACTACATACAGTTCTATGATGTCTATTATATATTAACAGTGTGAGCAAATAAATAAGCTCAAAATAATGCAGATTCAACCTGGCAACCAAGATTCAAATTTCAGTCTAATGCTGAATAGTTAATAAGGAGAAAAAGAACTGGTTATTTTTAGATTCACATATATGTACCATGGGCCTAAATAAAATACTAAGGAATAAGTTCGCAGTATGAGTAATTAAACATGGTCTGGATCCTTGTGTTCCAGTTCTAATAAAGATAGCCATATCTGAACTAAGAATGGGGCAATCGGTCACCGTGAACCCATTTTAAAAGGTGCAGCCAAAAATAATGTACAAATGTGCACTTCATAAAGACACACTCACAACACACACACAAAATACCAATATGTATACATATAATTAATTAATTGCGCCTAAAAAACAGATAGCTTCTATTTGCCAGACTAACACAACCCAGTTCTTAAACTAACATTATAACAGAAAGGAACTACTTTGAGCTTATTACTCTAGATTATATAATTCATAAGTAAGATATAAATACTGTATATTGGTGAAAATGGAAATATTACCCCTTTTTAAATATTTTTACAAATAAATAGGTTTATTTCATAAAAAGATATAAGCAATGTAATGTCATTCTGTATGAAAATTTTCCTATTTCTGTTATCATAAATACTGATTTTTTTTTTAATTGTATAGTGTTTATTTATTAAATTTCCAATTTTTTCCACTCTATATATACACCTTGGTCTCATTTTATATGGATTTTTTTAATGTGATTTTGAAGTTATGTGATTCATGTTTATTCTTAATATCTTTTTATGCAGTTTTCTTTTATGCAATAAAGAAGTTCATATTTCACTTAAAATCAGGATATCCTCATTTTATATACAACACATTATATTTTACATTCTTTAAATGCCTGTTGGAAAAAAAATTGGCAATAAATTTAGATATTGTAGAAGATTTAGAAAAAGATAATAAAATAAAATTGGAACCTGTTTGTTTCACAGCAAAAATGATTCAAGAAAGTCTTCAACTTTCTAATCAATTGCACAATCATTTTCTTATTAAAGACACAAATTATGAATGAGCTCTTAAATTCCAATGAGAGCTAAATAGTTGTATGTGTAGATATTGCGAGCTTCATAAACAATTAGTAAAATCATCATCTCAAAGCTTAATCACCGATTACATTGTCAATAGAAAACCATTAACTTTTAGACTGAAAATTTTTTTATTGGCTGAGTGAATTAAAGTTTTAGACTTTTGATTAATTCAATTACAGAATCAGTAGTAAAAATATATTTGTCTTTTAATATTAGAATTGTTTGTAAAAAGCAAATTAATAATTTGTCAAATTATAAAAGTGAACGAAAGTTTTTCCAAAAATAAATTTCTATTTATAATTATAAAAATATTATACAGCAGATAACCTAAAAAGAACATTCGCAACCTATTAGAAAATGCTGCATACGTCGTTGATTTCTTTCTCAATTTATGTTCATGTAAAAATAAAGGATTTTTACTAAAAACTTAACTATTTTTCTAAAGTAAATATATTTTCAGCAGATTTTTAACAAAATAATTTATAATATGTAAAAAAAATACGGTATGTTTTAAACAAGACTGTAAATTTGCTACGATAATGACAGTTTTAGAGCGACTTGAAACCATGAATGAAAATTTTCAGTTGATGCACTTATTAAATATAGCACGAGACTGAAGTTGGCACTAATTGTATTTCCTCTTGTGACAAATCTGATTCAGTTCTCAAATGTATCTGCATATTGTCAAATAGCAATAATGATTAAAATATGTTTGAAAAAATGTAAAATAAATTACATCTTACAGTATGTTTTAAGCTTTAAGAAGACTAAATTCGCTAGGATAATGACAGTTTAGAGCGACTTGAAGCCATGAACAAAAATTTTCAATTGATGCACTTATTAAACACAGTATGAGACTGAAATTGGCGCTAATTGTATTTCCTCTTGTGACGAATCTGATTTCTTATCAGTTCTTTAAACGTATCTGCATATATAATCTAGAGTAATATCACTGTTTTTAAATTTAGTGATGATTATATTAATGTTTTTAAACATCTGAACTCTTTACTTTGATTTTTTTTTTGTTGTTGTTTAACAAATCTTAATTATTTAAACATTAAGGACTTAATGAAAATATTCATTGTGCTTTTTGTTATCACCACAATTTGTTGTAAATTTGATTGAAATTTTGTAATTTTTTAGATTTATGCAAGCTGAAGATTTTTTTTACAGGTCAACTAACCATCTTATTGTTGGTTATAAAATGATTATTTATCTATTCTTGACTTCAGTGTAAAATAAAGAAAACTAAATTTTTAATACCCAACAATTTACTTTCCTTCATTTTTTCTGTAGAACATTTTTGGAGAGACTATTTTTGATCATTTCATCTAGTTTATTTTGGCTAATTATTTCATTTTAGTAATTTTATGAACTTAAATATATATATATATTGCTTATATAATTTATTACATTAATAAAAACTGTAACTTATATGAATTAGGGCATTAAAGTTTTTTCTAGCAAACTCATTGAATTTTTTTTTTTTTAGCAAAAAAATCATTATGCTACAATATTCAACAAAATCTTAATAAATTAATGATGTTTTTGATGAATTCAATTTTCTAAATTGATTTATCCAGAAGTTTATAAATTTTCATGGATTGATTAAAATATTATTTAATACTATACATTCTTATTTGACAATATGAATAGTGTTTTATACATTAAAAAAAAAATTAAACATAAAATATTAATATTTAATGATATTCATTTTTAAAATAAAAATATCTTGTTATAAATACTTAATGCATTCATTATTTTTGATTTAAATTTGAATCTGATAGTATTTGAGAAATTTTTCAAAAGGTTTGTGATTTTTATCAGATAGATAGCATTTACCTATTTCAGATAGCATCCATTTGTTGTTCTGTAAATGATTGTCAAGCTACAATGAATAATATTTCTCTAGTGTAATTTTCACTACATCTCTCTCACAGAAGACAGGGACTGGTTTCTATCCATTTTTTAGCACCTTATGGAGGATTGTAATTATAAACATATGACCAAAGACATGTCAAAACATCTATAATTCCCAAGATGCCTATTTCTCGCTGAACCAGCACTCATTAGTTGGCCAGACCACAATCTCTTGCACATATCTTTATCAATGTCAGTATATATATATATAACAAATTACTACAGTTTAATTGATAATTGTCAAATGTGTTGCTTTCACAGCTTCGACACAAATCTCTTAATGAAAATATATTAATAATTTTATTAGGCATTCATTAGATTAGGGATTATCCAATAATGAATAATATTTCTGTAATGTAATTTTTACTCCACCTTTCACACAAGGTAGGGACTAGTTTCTATCTGCTTTTTAACAAATTGTGGAAAGATGTAATCATAAACATGTATGTGACCAAAAACCTATGATTCCCAAGATGAGGGCTGGTTTCAGATGAAATGCATATTTTGGGAATCATAGATCTTTTTCACATCTTTATGTTTATCATTACATCCCTTCACAAGGTGTTAAAAAAGAGAATAGAAACCAGTCCCTCTCTTGTGTGAGAGAGATGTAGTAAAAATTACACTACAGAAATATTATTCATTATTGAATAATCTCTAATATAATGAATGACTAATAAAATTATTAATATACTATCAAGTTATATTTTATTAGATAAATGAAATCCAGAAGGAAAACAACTTTTATCATACTTGTAGTTAACTAACTTAGTGAGTATTGTCATATTCATTTGTCTAATGAGGAATTTTGCCAATTTGAAATTAATAATGGTTTTTATTTAATTTCTAAAAAAAAAAAAAAAATTTCCACCTTTAAAACTATTTAATTTTATTCTCAATCTTTTATTACTATAGTACTGTTATTTTACTATTGTTGTAATATATTAACTTATTACTGTAGTAATAGTAAAATTATTTTTAATAATACCTTTAAAGTATATATATATTTAAAATGTTATATAAAAAAATATAAAAGAGTAAATGTAAAATGAACTTAATTAAATATAATTGCATGCATTTATCTCAGATTATTTTAAATATGTATATAGTATATAGGAATATAAACTTCATTGATACACAAAGCTTAAACACTTAAGAACTTTGGATTTAAAAAAACAAAAAAACTTTCTTAGCTTAATTTGTTTCATAACAAACACCTGTGACTTTCTTGGCTAATAATCCAAATAGGAAATGCCACTAAAACTTTTCCTTTTCAGTATGCAAATACGATTTTTTTTTTGCTGATTACAATTTTCATTTTATTGAATAGAATTAAAATAATTTTCAAGAGGAAAACTTCAGCTAACTTTTTTACAAAAATAAATGCTTCTCGAAGTGCGATCAGACAACACATTGTCGATAGTGTAATTTGGCTGTGACAGCTGAGTTATAAAAGTTGAAAACTGGATAATTTGGTAGATAATTAACTGGTTAGTTGTTCAGGAGGTCATGTGACATTCAATCTACAAAAGTGACATGTTAAACTTAATTCCAATCTACCACTTTTACTAACTAAACCGCAAATTTACATATATTAAATTTACATATATATAAAATTTAATCTATATTAAAATTGTATGGTCTGTTATTTATCTATAGAATATCACGTTTAAAATATTAATTAGTGTTAAAATAATTTTATAAAATTTTTAATTCTGACTATTATAGGAATATCTTGTCCAATCTATGGTTTTTGAATTTTGATTCCAATAGTGCGTATTATTTTTCCTCCCAGTCATAGGGATATTGTTCAAAAATAGTTTCATTGCTGTTGCTTGATTTTAGTGGGGTACATATATAATGGTACAACTGTTTGTCAATGTTTATATATGATTGAAAGCACATCTAAAAAGGCTTAACTAAGATTAAGCCTTTAAATAAATATTGCATTCGGTATCCCCTTTTCTTTAATAACATCAGCCATGTTAATTTTCTTTGAATAACTAATTGCGCAAGCAAATAAAAAAAAAAAACACAGATGTATAAACAAATGGAAATAACTTTTTAAAGAGTAAAGAAAGCAGGAGTACATCAAATAAAATTTGTTTACTATTAAATGCTCCAAGTGATCAGTCCATGGTAGGTATAATTTGTTTTAGCATTAAATTGAATTTACTTTTAAACTTTTATGTTATTGAAATTTTATCACCAGGAACATATTTAGCTCAGGATGTAAACATTATATTTAATTCTAATTGTTTTTTTTTTTTTTTTTACGTATGTGCGTATATAATGTATACTTACATATGTGCATGAAATTGATTTAATATACATGTACATAACATTCTAAAGTAACACTAGAGTTTCAAAATGTAATTTTTATTAATAGGGATTTTGATAGCAGCAATATGTTTGTTTGTTTGTTGTCAGACACACCTTATTTAAAACTGTTGATTAAAATGTGAGGGTTCTGTGATTCATTAACACTTATTATCATGAAAATATGGACTCTGAACCTATAGAAATATGATATCCCACTTTATATCATGAAGGCCATATTACTGTACATTTTTTTAATTTCACAGTTGCCATTAATACTAATCTTACCAATCCATATTAATCTGCAATCTTTTTCTTTTTTTAAAATAAGGAGGTTCCCATTTACAACTTGTATAGGATGGCTTGTTGGGTAAGTTATGGGTTAACTACCTAAAAAAAAGACATCATAAGCCAAAAAATTCAAGGCTCAAATTCCTGTTTTATATTTTGCCTGTGGTTTTACTAACTTCTACTCTATGAGTATAAATGTTATAGAAGATTTAAGATGTGTTTATTCAATAATAATTAGAAATAGGATAATCTGTAATTTAATGAAATTACAAAATCTGTTATTATATGCAAAAAGATATATAAAGACGGTCATTTTTGTAATATACATGCTATAATTAAAGTATGTCATTGCATTTTTTTACTTGCATTATTCTTATTAGAAGTGTTCTGATGTCTTAAAATTTTGAACTTTTTAAAATCCTTTTTATGGATTGATGTCAAACATCAGAAAAATTTCTTTATGAATTAATAAATATTAATGAATTTTAGCTTAAAAGTATTAAAAAAAAAATTCGATGTTAGGATTGTGTAGATAACATTATTAAAAATTAATTTTTAATAGTCTTTTATCATCAAACAACATCCATAAAAAAAAAAAAAAGCTTAATAAAGATAGTATTAAGAATTTCACATTAACATCAGATATTTATAAAGTAAAGCAAGTTTCTACGGTTACAAATCAGTCAAGGAGGATAGGAAATAGACCAAGAAACAAACTAGTTACAAAAGTAATCATAAAACTGTAGAAAAAAAAGAAATCTCAGTGTTAATTCATTCATAAGAAAAAAGTTACAAGTCGTGGTGTCGAACCGGGGGTGGCTGAATGTGGCTAAACAGTGCAGGAGGGAAAATTATTTTAAATATGAATTCGATCTCAATTTTAGAATTAAACATTATAGATTATGTTTTAAGCCATCTCCCTGCACAAGAATTAAATTTTTCCAATGATTAGATCAAAAGTTATTGAGCCACTTCCGGTGTGATTGGGGT
This sequence comes from Epiperipatus broadwayi, assembly GCA_028023455.1. Classification (NCBI taxonomy): domain Eukaryota; kingdom Metazoa; phylum Onychophora; class Udeonychophora; order Euonychophora; family Peripatidae; genus Epiperipatus; species Epiperipatus broadwayi. The sequence goes on along the minus strand of JAQFVV010000049.1, from coordinate 813,927 downwards.
GCCACAAAAAAATAGAAAATTTTCAAATCGACACAGAATTATAACAAAGTATTTCCTGAGCCAAAAAATAATGATTTAAAGATAAAAATAAATTCAAATAATGTTATAGACCCAACCAGAGATATTGGAGCTGCAATTCACTCAACCTCTTTTAATACAACAATTATTAGGAATAATCCAAAGATTAATTACAAACTTTTAGACTACACAACTGAAACCTTGATTACTAATCAAGACCTAGATTTCAATTAAGATAAGCAGAATTCAAATAGGATCAATACAAGAGTCCCAGTTGGAATCCTACAATAATCAAATCCATAACATGTTTACAGAAACTAGTTATTAGAACAGGTTGCTTGCCATCAATCTCTGCTGTACAACCAAATAATAACAATGCTAATCACATTTTTCATAAATTGGAATAACCAAGTGGAAATATATAGGCTATATTATAATCCCTGGAAAACTTTGCAGTTGGATGAGCTGAACAAGTATTTAGAACATTTGACATGAATCAAGAGTTGACAACAGTGCACTGACTTTAGTGTATAAAGTGATATGATCAAATGGTTTGTTCTCATAGTTTGCAGGTAAGGCTAGTCATGGTTTTCAAGACTACAATGAATCAATATACTTATCATCGTGTATTTTTGTAATCAAGGTATTTAATTCCATGTATTTTGTGATTAATCACCTATGTAATTTCTCCATGATCTAGGTGGACAAGTAGACCGAATGTCGTCCTGGACCATTTGGACTGGCTCCTATTAATATTGTTATCATGTTTCCTTGGTTAACAGTACATTTTGGGCAGGTAGCCCGAGTAGAGTTCCTGCCCATTTGGACTGTTGGATTGGAAGTCACAGGGTTTTTTTTGAAAGCTTTGGTCTCAGGGGTGGAGGTGACAGTCCCAAGGGGTTCGTTGATCTGTGGGAGTGAATGGCAATCATCACCACACCTAGGGATGGGATGATCAGGTACTGTTCTCATGGCCCTCTTTGATTTGGTTAATGTTCCAGATAGGTTGAACCAACAGAACACCCAGATATATCTAACCCACTTGCAATTGGGGGCCCAAGGTGGATTAACCTTGTCCAAGAAGTCGATCTGGGGTCTCACAAAGTGAAGTTCTGGTTGATCTGGTCATGGATAGGATCTGGGGAGCCATTTGAAGACCTGCCAGTCTGGTTGAGAGTCGTTTCCTCCACATTGATTATTGCCTCAAATGGATGGTTGTATCCCATTGATTGACTGTTCATTGCTTCTCTTCTTTGTGGCTTCCTAGATTTTTGAACTTGGGATTCATTTGATTTTTTAGATACCGGTAATATCTGATTTATTGTGTAAGGAGGTTGGACTGCTTTGAGCCACCTTCCAGCTGTATTACATCAGTGTAACATTGTAATCTCTTTGGCCCACTGGTGCAGGTGACAGAATGTGGTCTATTTGGGCCCATAAGATCTGTTATAGTAACTTAATAAAGGTTGCTTTGGAACAATAGCAGCATCCATTATCAAGTCAGTGCAAGGTAAAATTTCTCCAAATTCATTCCATGTCTCTGATCTTTAACTTCTCCTCTCAACTCCAGCAAATTTTTTTGTTCATTTACCTCTCTTTAGGTTTTTTGTAAACTTTTGCAATCCACTTAAAGACTTTAGTTGTCCATTTTTTATCAAGCTTTCTAGGAATTGTCCAGCCCTGTTTCAGCTTCTTAAATCTTAAATGAGGGCAGTGATACTTAATTGTTTTCTCACTAATATATTACAATTTCTACCATTTCTAATTACTCTCTATATTCACCATCTTTATCTTTTTATGCTTTATCATATGATCTGAATTCACTATATTGTTCTTCAAACTTTAAATCTGTAAGTATGTACTAGTAAAACATATTTATTAAAAATCTACCTTTTCAAATGCATAGACATATTTCTTTTTGCATTTCACTCATATTTAATTCTATGATTAATTTCATCCATTATGTATTCACCCATATTAATCAAGATATTTAATTCATTCTCAGTTATTACTATTAATTTCTATTTTATTTTTTTGAAAAGCAATTTATTATTATGCTGATGGTGATTCAAAAGAAACTTTATTGACATTTTTATAGGATATAATGACTGTTCTTATATCTTGCATAATTCTGCATTGTTTTAATTACTATACTATATTAGAATGAGAAAATAAAGCATTTTATATTATGAACATATTTTATCATAGTGAATGTATATTATTTAATTAGGGTACATAATAAGCACATCTCATTATAGGTTAGAACACTGACATATATGCAATATTGTAGCTGCAAATATGTTAGGTGGAATGATTTTTTTTATTTCTGTGTTTTAATATGTCTACTTTGTTTTTAAAGGTGTTAAGTCTCTTTTCATATTATTGTTAAATAATAATGTATATTATCAGAAGATAGTTATAATGTAGTAAAATTATCTCTAAGCTAAGCCTACTTTATGGTAATTTCAAAATTCAACTAAATTTGTATATTTATATTATTAATCTGGTAATTTATAAAAATAAATAATGATTTATAATCAAATGGTGGGAAATTATACAGTAGTTTCATCTGTTATTATTTTAGCATATATTATATTTATAATCAACTACTTAATCTAAATAGATGTCTTAAATCTTAATTTATTTCTTCAGCTTTTCATTTTAATTACAAAATATACCCCATTATTGGACCTTCTTGTAGGTTAATCACTTCAATTGCATTCTGATAAATATTCCAGGATTTGATAATATTCTGGATCTATGTTTTTGATATTCCAAAGTTTTAATTCTCTGTAATAATTATTGTTGCCAACATTTAAAAAAAAAATAATTATAATATAATGATTTTGTCACGAATGTGTGCCTAAGTCAGAAAAATTATTAAGATTTATCACATTAATGTATCAAAGAGTGTCTTCATTACCTATAAGGCATTTTTACAAAATATAAATTATTTTAAGTATATTTCTAATAATATTTAAAGCCATTATATTTCTCTTAAGTAACAATTTTGTACTTAATAAAATTTATTCTGCTGCTAATCAATGTAAGAAAGATTTTTTTATATATTTTTAAGTTGATAATCTATTCAACTTTCACTGATGCAATAAAAAATGCAAAGTTAAGTCACTGCTAATAAATGGTGGAGGGGAATGTTTTCCCATTATCACTCTCTGTTTTATCATTAATGATTTAACCTTGAATCTTGTGCTGTAAGAGAAATTATATTTAAGGGTCCTTTGAAGATAATATGCCAACTACAGTTGTCTTTGTTAATGCTGCCAATCAACTTGTAATTTATGAAACCATTGTAGAAAACTTAAATTTTAATTACATTTTTTATCAAAAGATATAGCTATTTATAAAAAAAAAAAAAGTCTCATTAGTAGTGGCTGCCAAAAATCTGAATTTCATAACAAGTTACAAGAATAGCCATGTTTGTTTCAACTTTTGTTATTTAAATGCTTTTATTTAACTTAGGAATTCTGTTTATTTGTTTAGAATAATTTTGTAATTTTAGTTTTAACAGATTTTTATCAAATGGATTTTTTTTTTCAAATTTTGTACATATGTTAGAAGTCCATGATAATGCAATATGACAGTGAAATATTTCAGGGCAGACCCCTAGTTTGTTTATTACAGGAATGATGAAAGGCTAAATTTCAAATATGTTAATATCAGTTCAGTACATTTTTAGTGATGCATATATTAAAAAAAAAAAAAAACAACTAAAAATAAAATATGTTTACAATAAATTTGTCAAATGTAAGTAAAACCAAATCTTTTTTTTTTTTATTGTAAAGGATGCTTTAAATTTTAATTTCTTTTGATATTAAAAGTTTATTTTTTTAGCTTTCAAAAAATGAAGTTTATTTTTAAAAATGTTTTTTTTCATAAATAAAATATTGGAATTGATTTTTAATGTGCTGCAACTTTTTTTTTAAATGTTACACAGACTAGGACATCATTTTTATTCTTTGTTTTAAATAGAAATAATTACAAAAAATATCTGAATACTAAAAAATTAAAAATAATGTACATAAAAAATGTTTTCTGATAAACAGTTTTATTTTCTGTGCTATTGTGATAAAGAGTTAAAAATAATATATTAAAAAATAGTTAATGATAAATGCTTTTATTTACTATGCACTAAAAAGCCAAAAAAATAATTATTTGCTTTAACTACAATTTGAGATTTTTATATTTAACTTAAAATAAAAGTATAAGATATCTAGAAATTCCAATTAATTTAACCATTAATTTTTACAAGTGATTGAATTAATTTTTGGAGACTCCATACTTTTATTTCAAGTTAAATATAAAAACTCCAACTGTGTTTGTAGAAAATAATTTTTGATTTTTTCACAGCAAATAAAAGTGCTTATTATAAAATATTATATATATATTATTTTTTGATGCAATTTGATAAAAACAGTATTATACTTATTTAAGTTTTAATTATTTATTTTGCTTTTTTTTTAAAAACAACAACTAAAGTATATAAATATAGGCATTCATTATGCTATTGCATAATGAATGTCTATATTTATATATTTTAAAATTTTATCTTACTTTTAAAATGCTTTAAAATGTATTTCTCATATATTATTATTAATTTTAAAAGACATAATATATATGATTTTAAAAACAAATACACAGTTCACACTAAAAAAACAACAACAACAATATGCTAAATATGTACTTTCAAATGCACTCAAAAATGCTTTATTTTAAGAAAACATTGTTTAAAGAGAATCTCTAGTCGAAAAAGTTAAATTATATTTCACTCTGAATAATGTATGGTGTATTTACAATGATTTTCATAATTTCTGAAAACTTTGTATATGATGGGTTTATTTGTAAAAGTAACTTTGTTTCTATATATACACACACACATATAGGCACTTGTTTACATAGACTGTTGAGAAACTTTTTTTATCAATGGGATTTTTCTCATCTCATTAAAGGAAATTAAACAGTAGTCCATCAGACTTATCAAAATAGTCAAATGTTTTGGCACTGGTGAGAATATAATAAGTTCCAACATCAGAAATGACCCAGCTGGACTGCAGTTCATGGACCTTTAGCTCTTAAATCTGTCATTCTATCTTTAAGCTAAATCATGCAAAACACTATCTATTACTTATTTTAAAACAAAAAGAATTTGATTAATAAATTTACAATTATTGGAAAACAATATTTAAATATTTAATAAAATGATGTAATTAGTGCATGAGATGAGTAGTACATAAAGTTTTTCTGTCATTTTAAACCAGACCAAGATACTTTTAATAGCAAAATTTGCTAAGCAATTAATTGTAAACAGTTTGTGAGAAAGATAATGGGAAGTAACGTTTCTCACAAACAAAATGAGCTACAGTCTTTAATAGATTACTGACTTATTATTATAAATATTTTATTAACACTGTTCTATAAAGTAATCCTTTTTAAATATCCATTTTTCACTTTTATTATTATCACCTAATGATCAGAAGAAAGATTTCTTTAAAAAGATAATCTGGACCAACTGATGAGTGTTGGTTCAGCACAAAATACTATATTGGTGATTATTGATCTTTTCTACATGTGTGCGATCATGGGTATCAGTGATATGAGAGTGTGGATAGTTGAAAGGTGATTGAAAGTCTGAGTTCAAATTCCCTATATTTATAAAGATTTGGAGACTTTAAAATTGTTATAAAATGACTATTAATAAACTTATATAAAGATTTTTATGTATTAATATTAATATATATATAGAGAGAGAGATCTGTCTTCTTTGAATGACCATATTTACAATACAAATGTGTTTTTTTAAAATATGCATTGTCTAAAACATTGTATTTAGTAGAAATTAAATTTCTGATGATCTGTGTCATATGAAAGATTTTATTCCATGGTTTTATGTATTAGAAGATTTTACGTAATTCCTATTTCCTCCTATAGATGCATATTTTTTATTATCATGGTGAACCATTGGTTAAGTCAAATTTTAGAAGCCTTGTATGTCCTTCACATTGGTGTCTACAAATGCTAAATATGAAAATATTTTTCAACAAATGAAAAATTAACATTATAATAAATCACAAGAGATGTTCCTACAATGTGAGTCACACAATAAATTAGATGTTTTCAGATTAATTGGAATTGTATTTATTATTTTAACTTTGTAATTTTATATAAAAGTCATGTGGCAGAACCCATTGACAGTTGAGATAAAATAAGACAAAAACTTTCAGTTTCTATGCAGTCATAAAAATTGTTTTTTCAAATAGCGACTCCATAGCCCATACAAATAGCCATTCAAATTTTGATAAGTATTTGAGGATAAAATTTGTCTTATAAGTTTTAGGGTGTTAATGCTGAGAATGAATATGATTGATTTAACATGAGATAACCATCACCTATGGCCATGAAGTATTGTAGTTTAACAGATACTCGGCCCATGATTTGTGTTTCCCTTTTATATAGTAAAAAATTATTACATATTTTGTTTTTTAAAAAATACAAATTCTTTTGAACTATATAATTGAAATTAAAATTCCTATTGAAAAATTTAATGAAATTATCATCATTGATTTAATTATGATGGAGTAACTTTTTAGATTCAGTGGTACTAAAAATGATTTAAAGAGAGATATTTGAAATTTAATGCTTCATTACTATAAATAATATTTGTTGCTAAAACTTTTGTGTTTTATAATGAATTAGACCACAAATGCATGTTGTTTTATAAATATAAGTAATGCTAATTCATTTCTGTGATATATTTATTTTAGATGCTTGTATAAATGGAATATTGATTAAAGATTAATGTATATCATTGCTCATCAAGCACATACTTTAGCAGTTGGGAAATACTGATTTTTTTATTAGGAATAAAATATAAATTACATATCTTTAATCATTGGCATTATCATTAAATATTAAAATAATAAAAAGCACATTAATTCAAAATATTTTGGTCTAATTTATATATATTGTTGTCTACCTCTCTTCCCTTCGAAATCAAGTTTTAACAGTAGGGTTTAGAATTCAACAACATTGAATTAATTGATTTATTTTTCTAGGTTAAAAAGAGTTAACCATCTCTGTTAGTAATAGATTTCTGGATAATTAAATCAATGCCAGCTTAAAATTTGATTTCAAGAATTACTCAAGAGATTCTAACATTTAAATTAAAGTGTTCCCTGAAGGTGACTACTAAATACTTGGCTGGGCTCCTCAAAGGGATGAACATAACTAAAGCTGGAATATGTCAAAAAAAGTCTTAAATTAAAACCATTATCACTTTTACTTCTCTCTATAAAGCCACATCAAACATGGCAAAGTTAAATGGAAAAAAATATATTTCATAGATTTCATCTTTAACCCCCCCCCCCCTCAATCCAGGAAAATGAAAATGTTTTAGAAAAAGCCATATTTTAATTTATATATGTGTAAAAATGATAACTCAAAGAAAGGTACTCGAAACTTTGTATTGATAAATTTAAATACCTAGACAATGAAGAGAACAAATTTAGTTACAGAATTAGTTAAATACATAATTATATCAATATTCAATCATATAGTTTAAATCAACAAAACATTTAGATGAGCAATATTTTACCAACAGCAGACTTCCATGAAATATTTCTCAACTCACACTATTAAAAGAAAATTTTTTATAAATATTAGATTTAATAAATACAATGCATACCAAAATTTAAATTATTTTTAAAAGAAAATTCGTGTTTTATATAAAAAAAAAAAATAAAAAGAAATTACTTAAACATAGGAAGCATGAGAATTTTAACATGTTAATATATATATTAATGTATTTTTGAATTATGCATGCCATACAGAAGTCTTATGGATTATGCACAGGCTGCAATTTGATTACATCTAAGCTAAAGTGATAATTTAATGACTAATTTATTGTTCAGATTTATCATTTAGATGAATTTTTTTTCTAATTTTTGTATTTATAATATTAAAAAAAGCAAAATATAGTATTAAAATTTTATAACAACACCATTCTTATATAACTTGCTTAATAAATTGCACCATGTAAATAGTTTACAACAATGTTAAGAATATTTTTATGTAATTTATATAAAATGTGTAACTCTGAGAATATAAACCTATTGACAGAAAAAAACAAGTATGAACACATTACTAAGAAAATTCACAAGCTAGAATCAAGTTTGAAAATTATCTTAGTAATTTATCTGAACTTATTTGTTCCATTAATAGTTTTAATACTTGTATGATACAATTTATTAAATAAGCTTTATAAGTAAGATATTGTATATTTTGATATGATATTTTTATGTATCTTATTTTATGGTATGAAGATTATTTTGGTTTATTAAAAACAAAAAATAATAGTGCATGATTTAAACAGAAATACATACCACTGTTCTTTCTTATATGCTAAATTTTATGCATTGATTACTGTCCTGTACCAGGTTTTCATTACAGATCTCGTATCTTTAGTCTTTGACTTCATACCAACTTCATTGGTGTTTTTGTTTTAATAAAATAGGTGTCTCTCTTTCATCAAGTTAGAGGGCAGTGTCTTGTTGGAAAATAAATGAATGTCAAAGCATAGTTTTTATTATTAGTATTTAAACATATAGACATTTATGAAATCTAAATCCATCAAACAATAATAAATGCTGCAGATTAAAAAAAGAAACTAAAAAAAAAAAATAAAACTTAATAAAATCTTCATATAGAATGTAGTTTTTATTTTGTATTAGTAGATACTCTATATTAAAATTACTTCAATCTCTTCAAGTATTGAACTGTTAATTCAAACTCTAAAGATGTTATTTAAAATTATTGATAGTATCATTATTTTATTTATTGATTATTCAAGCATACAATAATCCCAATATATCTGTGACATTTACTACCAAACTGCATTATATCCCATGAAATTCATAAATAGTAATGAATTACAAATATATATAATGTAAATACACATTAAAAATGTGTTAAACAGAATAAAGATGTGTGCATATAATGTATTTACACTTTGAAATAAAAATTGAAATATTTAAGTTCTAAATTGCATAACTTTTTTTTTTAAAACTTATTTTTAATAAACTAATTTAATATGAAAAAATTGTTTTATACATATTAGATCCACATATTAAAATTTCAATTATTTAATATAATTTTTGTCAAGGCACAAACTATGTAGATTATAGTAAATAGTCAAAATGTTGATATGCTAGCATGTATATAAAAAAATTAAATAGTAAACATGGTTACAAAATAAAAAAGAAAAGTTACAGTTTGTATATTAATTATTTTGAACAGAGATGAGTTTATAAAGAAAAAGAAAATAAAGATTTTTGAAATTAAAATATATAAAATTATTTTTTTTAAATCTAATTTTTAAAATTTTTTATGTAATATTTTTTTGAATTGTGAAAAATTGAACCATGTACATTCGAGATCATCGATATGAGGGGAATACTGTATATTTAATGAGAAAGTGGTTCAAAGTCAGAAAGTTATATTATTCATAGTAATCATAAAAATAAGTAGAATATCAGTTCATATATATGTTATATTATCACAAAAATAATTGTAATTGTTGTAATATTACAGCTATTGTTATCTCAAAAATAATAACGAATTATTTACAGTATAATCACAGAAATAAGTGTGAGTTTATCCTGTATGGTGCATTCAGTTGTTTTATTAAAATACTCATTAAGCAAAAACCTTATACAAGAAGCAAATAATTATGAATGATTTCCTATAGCAAAAAAATTAATTCATTATCATAAATTAAAAATGTATAAATAAAATTTGATTAAAATATGAAGCTTAAAATGGAAAAAAGTGATAATTAATGAGTAAACATTTTATAAGGCAAATTATTAATTTAAAAAAATACTAACTTGTTGGTAAATGTATTGTACAATAAAAATATATATCAGTTACTGTATTTTTTTTTTTTTAATGATAATTTCTCAACTTGCAGTCTGCCATTTTGAGTCTTATCTAGACCAAGAATGATATTCCCGGATCATGATTCATTAAATTAAAATGACTTGTAACATCACATGATCACTATCTCTCTTATACTAGCACATAATCATTTATAAACAAGGCAACAACTCTATACAGAAGTGTCACCCTGTGCCCACCAGAGTAATCAATGGATGCCAGAAGGCTTGGGCATAAAATTCCTATCTAATGCCTACTCATCCAATATCCCCAGACTAGTTTCTGGCTTGTGGCCTTCGTCAGTGAGGAGCTTTGGATCTGAGAGCACAGCACCTAGATCTTAGGATCTAATGCAACCCTCCTGCAACCACCTTTTATCTCTACTTAACTATAAAACTATGAGAATGAAATTGCATAACACAAAAAATATTTTCAATCTAAGCTCAATAGCTTATATAGTCATATGGGTCTGAACTCAGTTCAGCACCCATACGTTTTGGTGTCTTTGGCTCTTTAACAATCGTAGCCACCACTATCCTATTAGGCAGGATTGGTGTTAAACCATTAAGCATCACATGATCACTATTTTTGATAAACAGAGCAAAACTCTCCATACAGTATTGCCACCTGTGCTAAACAGAGTAATCAATGGATATTGGATGAGTAGGCATTAGATAGAGATTTTATGCACAAGCCTTCTGGCATCCATTGATTACTCTGTTTAGCACAGATGGCAATACTGTATGGAGAGTTTTGCTCTGTTTATTAACAATTAATGTGCTAGTATAGGAAATGTGATCATGTGATGCTTAATGGTTTAACACCAATCCTGCCTAATAGGATAGTGGTGGCTATGGTTGTAAAAGAGCCAAAGATACCAAAATGTATGGGTGCTGAACTGAGTTCAGACCCATATGATTATATAAGCTATTGAGCTTAGATTGAAAATATTTTTTGTGTTTTCAATTTCATTCTCATAGTTTTGTAGTTAAGTAGAGATAAAAGGTGTTTGCTAGAGAGTTGCATTAGATCCTAAGATCTAGATGCAGTGCTCTCAGATCCAAAGCTCCTCACTGACGAAGGCCACAAGCCAGAAACTAGTCTGGGGATTTTGGATGAGTAGGCATTAGATAGGGATTTTATGCACAAGCCTTCTGGCATCCATTTATTACTCTGTTTAGCACAGGTGGCAATACTGTATGGAGAGTTTTGTTCTGTTTATCAACAATTAATGTGCTAGTATAGGAAATGTGATCATGTGATGCTTAATGGTTTAACACCAATCCTGCCTAATAGGATAGTGGTGGCTATGGTTGTAAAAGAGCTAAAGACACCAAAATGTATGGGTGCTGAACTGAGTTCAGGCCCATATGACTATATAAGCTATTGAGCTTAGATTGAAAATATTTTTTGTGTTTTCAATTTCATTCTCATAGTTTTGTAGTTAAGTAGAGATAAAAGGTGGTTGCTAGAGGGTTGCATTAGATCCTAAGATCTAGATGCAGTGCTCTCAGATCCAAAGCTCCTCACTGACGAAGGCCACAAGCCAGACACTAGTCTGGGGATATTGGATGAGTACATTAGATAGGGATTTTATGCACAAGCCTTCTGGCATCCATTGATTACTCTGTTTAGAACAGGTGGCAATGCTGTATGGAGAGTTTTGCTCTGTTTATCAACAATTAATGTGCTAGTATAGGAAATGTGATCATGTGATGCTTAATGATCACTATTTCTTATACTAGCACATAATTGTTTATAAACAAGGCAAAACTCTATACAGTAGTGCCACCCTGTGCCAACCAGAGTAATCAATGGATGCCATAAGGTTTGTGCATAAAATCCCTATCTTATGCCTACTCATCCCAAATGACTGAAAATATTTTAGTGTTTTTAATTTCTTTCTCATAGTTTTATAGTTAAGTAGAGGTAAAAGGTGGTTGCTGGAGGGTTACATTAGATCCTAAGATCTAGGTGCAGTGCTCCTCACTGACGAAGGCCACAAGCCAGAAACTAGTCTGGGGATATAGGATGAGTAGGCTTTAGATAGGGATATTGCAACAATTCTCAATTTTATTTTACATAAATGCAGACAGTTGTAACAAAATAAAAATTAAATCAAGAAACGTAATGTACAATTGATGGCTGTAGTTTTAATAAAGTAAATGATTAAATGATTTTGCTAGTATTGTTTTAATATTCAACTAAATATTCTGGGCATTCATACAGAAAAGATAGTCTTTATAATTTAAACTTAGCTTTTATTAATGCTTAGCATACTTTTGATATATCAAATATCATAATCATAATAACTCATTTTAAAATTTATTATTAATATATTTTTTTAATTGCATACATCGTATTTGCTAACATTTTATTTACATTTTGATAAAAGCAACCATTATTTTGGATATACCAGAAACAAATTATGGTGGTAGTGAATAAAAATGAAATACGCTGTACTTTCAACTTATGCTTAGTGTTTAATTATATAAAGTTCATTATTAACTGTATAATACTTGAAATAATTTTACCTTTTTTAGTAAAAATAGTTTTGATTATAGTTTGGATCAAATTAGCATTTAAGACAATTTTAAGGCAAAAATTGATTGAATGAATATATTACAGCTAATGTACATTTTTTAAAATTTATCATGATCAAATAATTTTTTTGTTATGTATTATAGTGAATAATATTTATGCTGAAACCATTTATGATGAAAGTATTATTGAATTTGCAATAAATTAAAGTACAGACTTTGTAAGTTACTGGATGAAAATAAATTAAGTATAGTAATCATATTTTATTAAATAATTATTGTTTGTAATGAATTCTCTACTCTGTTGGCATGAATGCCATCATGTTAATTTTTAATAACATTTACTTCATGAAATCACCACCCTATGGTATCATTAATCTTATAAAATAGCCATCAATAAAAAAAAGTGACTGTTTTTAGTAAAAAAAAATATTAATTTTTATAATAAATAGTTGGTTGATAATAAAAATAGTAAATATAAATTGTATGATAATTATTATAGCAAATTTTCACATAAAGATTGGCATATGTAGGTTGGGATGGGTGAGGGGGATGTATTATATTTTATAAATAATATTTGAATCAACTTAAGTGAACAATTTTATAAAATATCACAGAATGATTTCTCTTCATAGAGACTGAATGTAAAAGGGAATGAATGGCATGTAGAAGGAATGGTATAACAAAAGATTAAATGAAAATGAAACTTTAAATTTTGAAAGTTATAATTTACATTAGTTTGAAAGAGTGAATCATTATAAGTTGAGATATCCAATGTGTAGATATGCCTCCCTCGACCAATGATTATACACATCATTATTAATACTCTTATATATGTGTGTAATTTTTCATTTAATACCATTTTAAACAGTTTAGTTTTATTATGGTAGCTAGTTTGTGATTCTATATATGAGTTTGATTAATTTATTATTAGCTACAGTGCAGCATCTGTGGATATTGAATCTTGAGATGGCTATTATTAAACCTAGGATATTTTGAACATTTCCTAATTTAGTATCAGTATTTAATTACAAAGAAGAAATTGAAAAAGTATTATGTTGAAACTAATTACATTTGAAAAGTAACTTTTTTTCTTCAGCAAAGCAAAAATAAAGAAAGAAAAAGAAGTGATGAAAATGTTATAGAAATGCTTATCAAAACTGTTCTTAGAACTGGACAAAGTTTATAAATTAGCTTAAACAATGTTTTTTCTGTCATAATTAAACCATTTAGAGGGCAGTTTTTTTTTTTTGCCTTATTTAGAAGTGCTATGTTATGTTGGGATACAAAAGATAAGAATGAATGTAAAATAGTCAATTGATTAGGTTTGGGGGGAAGTTATGTGATGTTTGAGCATCAGTAGTGACATGTTGAGCTTTAATCCAAGAACCTTTGGCTCTTTATTTATTCTTGTACTATTGCAGAAATGTACAAATGAAATTATATTGACTTTTTTTTTTTTAAATCTGAAAATATTCAGTTGTTAGTTATAAAAATCTTGTAGTTTTTTCACTTAGTTTTTATTAATTAAATTTTACTTCTTTTAGAAGTTATTAACTATTTAGAATAAAGCCTATTGCACTTAAACTTATTAAAGCTTTACTTTTGTATCGTTTTACTTAAGAAATTTTTTGTGCTGATAATATCATCACTATACTCTAGGTGCAAACAGATTACCATGGATTTTTATGGATTTATGAATTTTTGAATTTCATCAATAACTCTTCTACCTCACATTATTAATCCAAATTTTGCTGAAAATTTAAATAAACATTAATTTTACTACCTATAGTTTTATATATATTGCCTTTTCTTTTTATTAACTTTATTATAATATAAAACTTGAGAATATTTTACATAGCTATAATTAAAACCAAAACAATACTTCATAATTTTGCTGTTGTAATAGAGGTGTTTGGATTTATAATAGTCTATCTATATTTCTACTTATATAGGTTTTAATTATTAATGTTTAGTTATTTGTTTACATAAGTCTTTGAATGCATTTGCATATGTGTTTTACAGTGTTGTTTGCTAATTTATTTTATATATCTAGGTAGTTCTTTATGTTTGAAAGTTTATAATGATGGCATTTTATTACAATTATATGCTATTTCCATCTTCTAGAATTAATTGCTAAATATCTTTAAAAAAATTTCAAATTTTATTTAAACTCTTTCAAATTCATTCAATTGATAGTAATAGCAAGCGGGTTAATTTATAATACAGTTTTTCAAATAGTACTATCTTCATCTTCACATGTTGCGGGTCTGCCAATAATACTTTTTACAGGGCAGATGAATTTGAGACTTTTAGATTTGTGAATAATGAATTTAAAGTGTTGCTCTAGCCAAAATCCTAATTGATTGGAACATCATCTTAAATTTATTATTCATGAATCTAAAAGTTTCAGGATTAATTCCTATGCCATTACTGATTCTGGTCAAGTTAGCAGATCTGAAGAAGAGAAGAGAACATCACTTGAAATGTTGTGTTTATATACTAACAATTGAATGGATTTGAAAAGTTTAAATAATGTTGGGTTTTTTGTAAGATCATTTAACAATTGTAAATGATGGAAGTAATGTAACATATAATTATAGGCCATTCTTTATTTACAAAAAAAAATTCTATGATCTCTTTTATAAATCAAAAATTTAACCTAAGTATAATTTTTTATCAGTTCATGTTAATCATTTAATGAGGCACCAAAAATGAAAATATTTTTATAACATATGAAAATAAATAGTATATGAGAGATATTCATTGAACATAAGATGTAGATTTACATAATTAGAGTGTCTTGATAAGTCTTTGAAAAAGATTTTTGAGAATGGTTCAAAAAAAAAATCCCAACATTAAGCATGTGTTTTATTTGATAAAATTGTTTTGGATGTAAAAAAATTGCATTGTGTCAATCATAAAAATTGGCTATATGATTATACATATTTATATAATTATTAAATGTACAGTCAGATGTAGATAATATATCCAAGACATATGTCAAAAATACCTATCAACTCACACAAGTATGTAAATTAATAAAAAAATATCAAATCATCCATATCGCTGCACAAAAAAAACAACAGTCATTCTGTCATTATTCAATATTCTGTCCTGACATAGGGATTTTATCAGGTGACTATGGAAAATTAACATTACCCTCTCTGCCAAATACTCTGCTATTACTGACTTATTTTTATATTTACATGTTTACATCAATTGATCAACCAACTTTATTATACATATATGTGTATGTATGTATGGTATGATAAAATACCCATATATGTTTATATATTATGATATAAAGGAATTGTATCTGCTTATAATTGTTTTGACTTGAGGTTCAAATCTGAGCAGGGTAAAATTTGATTTTTTTTTACCTGGATACCAGTCAAGTTTAGCTAGCCAGGCTGTGGTCAACTGAGCTAACCTTCCAATATTTGCAATATATCGATATACTTTTAGTCTTAGCTAGTATATAGATCAGGAATGGAAAACCACTCAATTCTTATCACTTGGCAAGCAGGACCATCTGATTATTGGCCTTCTCACATTTCCGTGGTTTACCCTTTTAATTTCATGCATGTATTAGTTCGGAATATATAATAGTTTTATTTAGTCATATGTAATCATGTATATTTCAACATTTTTACAAACTAATTGCACTATTAAACTTTATTTTGTCCTTCTTGTTGAATTTTGAAATGTGTTAATTTTACAAATCTGATTTGCTTTTACTTCATCTTCTTGTTAGTTTTGAAAGTTTGCATTTTAATGCATGATTGCCTCTCTAAACTTCTGCCATTAATCCATCTGTCCTGACTTGTATCAGTATGCGTCAAGTGACAGAGCAAACTAATGAATGGTACGTTCTCACTTTAGAATATTCTTGAATCTCTTAGATGAGTAAATATTACTCTGAGGTATTTGTAAAGTGTCTTTTTTTTCTGCTCTTTTAGACTATATATCCGCCATCTAGAGGCAAGTTAAAATATCAGAAAATATAATCAGCTTTTTGAAGAATAGACCAAAAAGAGAGAGAGGAGGAGGGGGACGTGACAGTATTGTTTTTTCTTATTCTATGCTACACTGTGAATTTACATTCTAATCTCTCTCTGTTTTGATATCCTAAAATAATTCGATATTGCGCTGAGGGTAGGAGCTGGGTAAACTCAAAATAGTTGTAAGTATCTTTTCTAATTCAAAGCAGCATCCATCTATCTGCCCTGTGATAATCTTGTTCTTTTAGATCAGAAATTTACGTTTGCTAATCAGTTCCATATATATAGATTGATGCTTATGATTCTTTAATTCTTTTGTGCTGTCATTTTTCTGTTAGGTAGGTCATTGTGATGGTAGTAGGAAAAAATAAGCTTAGCCTTAAAACAATAGAAGAATAGAAGAAATTACAGCCTAAAAATAACGAGAAAGAAATAATTATAGGTAGTCGACCACTTGAGAGGAATGTTAAGTAGGAAGGATTTAATTTTGATTTTGTTAAATTCTCTGTAATTCTTTTAAAAACAATATTTTTCGTAGATATTTATTACAAAGTAAATAGACTTAAAAAGTTTGTGTTTTACCTTAACACTTATATATATATATATAGAGAGAGAGAGAGAGTGTGTGTGTGTGTGTGAGTGAATATAATTAAAAAGAAGACCGCAAATAAGTAATCCCATGTAAATAATTAGAAAATTTTCGAAGTGTGTGTGCTTATATTAGCGATGAATCCTGAGAATAATTATATTTATTACATATTTTAAATAAATTTTTATCTAAACATTGTAATAAAGTTTATCGCTAGGGAAATGATATAACATTCAAGCACTGAGTGTGATATTGAGTTGGTGTCTATGGATCTTTAGTTCTCGATCACTCTACTATTAAACTGTTCTATGCCGTAAAATGTAAAAAAATAGAAGTTAATATCATATGATTTCTGGTGTAGAAAATTTATATTAGTGTGTGTTTAAGTATAATAATGATTTATATGTTTCCAAATCGTTTGGAAGAACATTTTTAAAGGCAATTTAAAAATATGTGCATACTTTCTGTTTGGAATATTAGTTTTAAATTAGTTTGAATCATTTGAACTTAATATACTGGTAATGTAGATATTTTCACATTCTTCTGCTTGCTCATGTTCTGAAGTTCAAGACAAGTAAATCTTGAAACTTTTTCAAGTTTTAAGCATACTTAGGATTTATCTTTTAACATTTACTTTATAATCAACTCAACTAACCATTATTTGATAGAACATAAAAGTTCCCAAACAATCTGTATCTGCATCATTGTGCTTTACATAAAAATAAAAATATTGACAGCCTTCACCAATCTTGAGAAGTGATGTCACATGAAGCCCATAGGGGACTTTTTACTATCTGTGTAAAAAAATGCATCTGTTTTTTTTTTATGGCAGAAGTATTCAGATTTAAACTTTTCAAATAAAAATTTGGTGATTTGGATAAGTTTTGTTATACTAGCCATAAAATAAAACTAACTTGTCTTCTTTATAAAGGGTAGATAAAATTGGACAAAGATTGTAAAAGCCTGTTAACACTGAGAATACATATAGTTGGTCATAATAAAAAATATTTATTTATAAATAATAATAATATTGATTAGTTTTTCTTTTTTAGTTTTATCAGCAAAAATTTGGTTAATATGATTCTTTGGTCAATTCTTTTTAAGAATATTCATTCAGCAGTAAAAGAAATTTACCTTTTTAAGAAGTTGGTTTTAAAAATAAAAGTAAATTGCCATTTCTTCATTTCAATAAAAATTTTATTAACAATAAATAGTGATTACATACTAATAAAGGATAAATAAATGAATAAATTGTACAATAATATGATTATATAATGTTCTATATGTCATCTGGCTAGATTATGTTATGAGAGCACAATTGTTATACTCTTATGTGGTTAGGTATAGTGAAGGGATTCAAAGAACTTGTTTAATGGTATTAGCATTTTTAATATAAACATGAATATTTTCTTTTATAAATGACTATTCTATAATGCTGGGTAGGTGGGAATTGATAATCAGGAAAAGGAAAGAGCAATTAAAGACCAGGTGTCAGCAAAGACTTTACTGGAGGCAAGGAGCTGGTCACGTTTCTTGATTTTTTTGAGCGTTTGATAGAACAATGGTATGATTTGTGGTGGGGGTAATTCCATGAGACTTTTGCATCTCACTATCCATATGGAATAAAGGACAAAGGCAGAAAGCCTTATTATTGAAAAAAAACCCATTATGAATGGCATTTTCGAGTGAGAAAATCATATCAGGTCTTATGTTGGAATTGATTATAATTATATCTTTTAGAGTTTTAAGTCTTGGGCACCGGTGTATAATATGGTCTATGGTTTCATCTTCACGAGCACACAGACCACATATAGGGTCAATGCTGGTAAAACCTCTTCGGTGATAAAGAAACCAATTCGTGGGTAGCGCATTAAGATTTATTTTAATGATGAAGTCAAGGAATTTGGGTTCCAGACTCCATCTTTTGAAGTGTGTAATGAGTCTTTGGTTGGTTATTTTTAGGCTGGTTTTAATGGGTTGTTGATTATAGTTGATTATATTGAATGCTTCCCATAAGGTGATTTTTTGGTTAAGGTTAAAGGATGTTATCAGGTTATAAAGTTGTAGTTGTTGTATTAGGGATGCTATCCATGAACTGGAAGAGGGTGGAGGACGATCTGTCGGTGTAACTTTTTTAATAATGTTAGAGTATCCACAGGAGAGGATCAGATTATGTAGAGTGTTGTGGGTTTTCTGTAAAATGATTGCTTGTATTGAGTGGAATGACAGTCCATTGAACCTGCGTGGTCGTTGGATACCTCGCAAGCTAATAGCAACTGTCCTTCCTCTCCAGAGAAGTTTGGTGCATAATCGGTTAATTTTATTTTGAAACTGTTTAGACATTTTAACGAATGGAAGATAATATGAGATTTTTGGCATTATGATCATGTTGAGGAGGCCAACCTTTCCATATAATGAAAGGTATAATCTAGAGAGTGAAGTGGTGATGGCTTCAGTTGAATGGAGGATTGCATATTCACCAATCTCATTATGGAAACAATTCATTTACTTGCCTTAAGTCATCCTATTTCTTAATAATAAAAGCTCAGTATATGACGTTTTTAAAACAAATATGTGAGCTTCCAAATGGCATATTGAACATAACAGTAATCAGGGGGAAATTGAACTAAGAACCTTTAATTCTGCGTACACTATTATATTAAAGTGCCCAAGAATTAGAAATAATGAATTCATAGATATACAAATATTACTTGCATGGTTAATGATTTAATTATTTTGGATCCTGATTACAGATTAATAATGATAATTTGTTGGAAATGAATGAATGTCACTTTCTTTCAAATTAAAGATCAAAATACAGATGAACTTATTTGAATATTTAAAATCAATTATTTTTCATCTTCCTGGTGGTGTAAGGATTTATGACCTGACATATTTTACTATCAGAAAGTGTGGTCATATGGTTTGAATTAAATACTGCTCTTTTTACATTAATTTGCCATTGAATTTAATAAGTATTAGACAGAGGAATTTGATCCTGAAACACTCTAAGAGGACAAAAACTTTTATCCAAGTGTAATTCTATGCAATATTGGAATTCACAATTTATGGCTACAATCCATACTTAGATTTTCTATTTTTCTTATTAATTATGTATTTCTCTATAAGCACAACCCTATGTGATATAGTTTTGTGCTAGAGGAGGAAATATATGTCCTCAAGATTCTTTAAACTTGTTCCTGAGCAAATTCAGTGGAATTATTGTGTGCAATCTGGCACTTAATATTTGGATATCATATAATTCCATAAACAACCTAACATATAATTAATACATACATATGCTTAAATGTGAATTTATAGATTTAATGTCTCAAACTTTAAAGCATTTCCAACCCTGTGCCTGCTGGCACAAATATCCCTGTGAATTGATTTGTGTGTGCTTGCCACTGTTTGACAATTGCAGAAAATATATTTCAATTTTATTTTAATCAGTTGCTAGAAACCAATAAAGCCAACAATACAAACAATGAAATAATAAGACATAAAAACTATTTTTTTATATTAAATGCTTTTATTGATTGTGCTCTAAAAATATATAATTGTTTCTTCTACCAGAATTGGAGTTTTTAGATTTAACTTGAAGTGAAAGCATGGGGGGGGGGTGTCAGAAATTAACTAAATCAATCGTTATAAAAAAATAGAAATATCACTTAATTAATTTTTGACCCCTATGCTTGTATTTCAAGTTAAATCCAAAAACTCTAGTTGTAGTTGGAAAAACAATTATTATTATTTTTTTTTTAGTGCACAATCAATAAAATCATTTAATATATAAAAAAATTATATCTATTATTTTTAAGTTTTTAATATTGGCATAGTAAATGAAAATGTAAAACTATATTTTACTTTAAATTGGCTGGATACTTATAGTTGATATATATATATTGTAAAGGTAAGATTTGTACATTCACGCAACAAAATCCAGAGTTCTGGCAAATTATCCTAAAGCTGATCTAGATGAGAGTTTGAGACCTCGAATCACATTGCTTCTCAGTTCATCCACCAACACTCAGTCTCTTCTCATTCGCAAACCGGCAGTAGCAAAGGGTAGAATATGAAACACACGCATATATGGTTGGCTAGATAATGCATATACATTAAAACAGATTTGGGTAAGATTTGGGATGAGTTGCGAATAACACACTAAACATTTATAAGTTTTAAAATATTTAATTATTAATTTTTCGATAGTTTTTTTTTTTTTTCAAAAAAGAGGCCCAAATTGTACCTTTATACAATTACAGATATATGCTATCACGTAACTCAAAATATATGAAAAAGAAATTCTAATTTTATTTATTGAATTATAAATATATATAAATCAAAATTTTTGGGCCATATACATTCTAAAATATAAATTATATTTTATATGAAAGAAAACCATATTTATATATTTTTTGTCCAAAAAACCCGATGGATATAATGAGAGGTGAAAATGAATATATATATATGCTATCACGTAACTCAAAATATATGAAAAACAAATGCTGTTTATTTTATTATTAAAAATACATTATTATAAAAATATATATAAATCAAGTTTTGATACACATACTTTCTAAAACCTAAAATATTTTGTAAAAAAATATAATAGATATTCAAAAATTTATAGATAAGCAAACATAACGTGATGTTGAAAATTTTCAAGACAAAACAACATTGTATATTTTCAAAATCTACATTATTTTCATAGAAATATTTTTTAAAAAAGAAAAATAAATCATAAATAATTTTTATAACTTACCAATTGAAAGAATAATGCAAATTATAAAAAAAAATTGAAAATTATTTTGCAGATTAGCTAAGACAAACATCTTTTCTCTAATATAGATAGGAAAATCAGTGAATATGGGGCTACAAATTACCATCCACGGAAAAATGAATAAATCATTAATTATAACTGCCATCTATGTGAAACTTTACAAACTAATACCTGAATCATATACGCATGTGCTAAAATCGAAAAAACGAAAATATTCGGACAAATCTGCTAACAGTTGTAAAAGGAAATTCAAAACACAATATTGTGTTGAGTACTAATGCCACAGGTGGCGCTTTGTCCGCAACAATGCATTGAACTCTATCCAATGGTTAAATATATGTAAATAATACAAAATAAAAGTGCATTGAGAACTTACACTCACATGTATTTCTCACAATGTTGAGTTGAGCTAGGTACAAGATCTCATTATGCACTTTAAATTATTTAATTTCTAAATTATTACAGATTAATATTGTCTATAGTTTCTAATTATGCCTTAATTATGCTATGCCATTCCTATGAGTTTTGCTAAGAGTTAAATCTTACAAGAATAATAACATTTAATATAACTTATTTATTAATATTGCATTATGAGCAATAAATGTGCTCTCTACGCAGATCATTTTACATAAACTAGATCTGATGTTCCGATCAACACTGAACTGAATAATATTATGGAGGGCGAACTGGCAATCTGCAGCATAGCTTCAGATTATGGCACTATGTAAACTAAATAAGGGTTGTATCTCTAATGTGTGATTTGGTTACTCATGGGATTCAGTACCCAGTACTCAGTTCCCATGGGCTGTATGACTTACTATCATAAAATATAAGAATATTTAGTTTGGATGATCGGAACAGCTTAATATATGGTTTTGGATCCTCGTGTTCCAGTTTTAAAAGAGTTGTCCGAACTAAGAATAAAGGGTTGGCCCTTAAAACCAGAAGCCCATTTTAATAAGAAAATATATATAACAAAGTATATTTTGCACATATGTGCGTTATAATGACTTTCCAAAATATCAAATTAATATTAAAATTAATAAAGTACCAAATCTATAGTTTCAATCTGCAAAACTACTATATACCAGTTCATGTATTAGCATATATAAAATATGGTAAAAAGGGTTAATTAAGTGATCTAGTTTACTAAGTTAAATCTATATAGTTATAATAATAAACTAAGGAGGAGTAAAGCATGCTGAGGACTTAACTAATTATTTATAATATGCTTTAAAATATCATTATTGCCAAGACTTAACTAAACATAATTTATTAATATGCCGACCTTATGCTAAGCTAAAACATAGTAGCGTAACTAACATATATAAATGAGATATCAAATGGAGATTTTTGGTCTGCTAAAGGTCAGCATAAACCATTTACAAGAGCTTCTAATCATCTCTCTAATATTATTAATATTAGTAATCTCCCATTTTGAAACATGGCATATCATAACTTAATGAAATAAACAATAAAATATAAAATAAGATATGCATGACCGCAGATTAGAAAGATACAGATATAATAAGTGATTGCAGTTATTATAATTTAGATTATTAAATTGCAAATATTTATTTAAGTAGGTAAGATTCTTACAAAGATTAGTATTATTAAATTAAAAGTTACATTATAATATTTACTACAATTATATTAAAGCTTAATTTATTAGAGAAGACTTAAGCTATAAATTTATGAACATTCAATTATATAGCTAGCTTGAGATTATTAAGACAGTTTAATTTAATATTTAGTTTTAAAGAGCTTTGCGGGAACATATATTTACCGATAATCTTCTAGCTGAGACATTCTTCATGGCATTTGGCACTGATATTCTTTGTTGGGCTGGCTTGTCTGCTGTCTTGGCAGGCTGTTGGTCTCAAACTTCTCCATCACCCTGGACTAATCCTCTGAAAGGAAGATGGCAAGTTGTTCGCTTTCTAGCCAGTGAATTCCATTGTAAAATGGGGCATAGTCTTCTGCAGCAATGCATTACAAAATTTAAGGGAATGATCCTTAGTGTTTAATTTTAGTTTTTTTATATCAATGCTTTTACTTCCCTTTGTGAACTCGTGAAGTTGTTTACAGTTTTGAAGTTTTTAATCTTAAGTTTTAACATATCTTTATTAAGTTTAAAGAAGACAAAAGCAAAATCCAACTTATTCATTAAATAGTGTAGCTTGACTGTTTTTTTTTTGTCTTGAATCTATTTTAGAATTTACTTTAAAAATGTGTTCTTGGTTCTCACACAAATTAAACCAGGTACATGTCATGAGATAATTTCCAAGAATCAGACAATCTTTTAAAAAGAGATTTTAAGTTCTGTAAACATTCGGTTATATGTGTAATCTTGTCACTTCTGGAATTGAAAATTTATATGTGAATAAAAGTAAATTTGTACTTAGATTTTTAAAAGCTTAAAGATAAAATAATTTAATTGCATTGCAATGCTTATAAAATCTATTGCATTGCAGCCTTATTCACATATATATGTAGGTGCACTCATACACATACAACAATGTCTACACAACTTACTTTTTATTATATAATTTATAATTATGTATACGCATTATGTGAAACATGCATACAGACTTTAATACACCTAAATGTATGCAAATATATAAATATACACATATATGTAAATATATATTAATTTACCTAAAATATGATAATATATGTAAACTTGGATGGGTTTGAACTGGGGAAATACTTCTATGGGACATTGTACGTGAAACTGGATGATAGACAAATAATACCATTTCAATATATATCATTTGATATTTCTGCTATAAGTTAAAATGTATACCCTTATATATATATCAAATTAGTATGTGTACATAATACATTTATATATATTGTAAAGGACCTTCACTTAATTCATTTAGTTTTACTTCAAATCATTATCACATATAGTGTGTATATATAGTCATTAGATATTTCTGCAGTAAATTGATATATATATACTCTTAATGTATATATTATTTTTAATCATTAAAAACCAGTCAACACTTAAACAATCCCAATATCAATCACTATCAACTATTTTAGACTGTTGTCAAGGCAACCAATGTCCTTTTAACACTATCTTATTTTTTATGTATACATAATTATATGTATATTTTTTTTTAATTCCTATTTTAAACAGTTGTTTAAAAAAGTTATTGCTAGTTTTCTTTTTTAACTTTTTGTGATTGTTTTAAACAATGAATTTCTAAAAAAAAATGTTATTAAATTGAAAGGAAAAAAAATATACTGCCCTTTCATGATAATTATTTAAAACAAATGAAAGTTCTAAGAATAATTATTAACTGCAATATTTGAAGTTGTTTGATATTTTTCATATTTTCCCACCCACTGTTCCATATCTCAAACAAGTTGACATACTGAAAAGATAATTTTTTAAAATGGATTAGATTCATATAATGTAGTTATATTTGAATTTACAAGCAATTCTATTGAATTTAAATATATTAAATCTGGATTTTAAAATTTTATTCTAACTTAAAAAAGATAAAAAGTTAACAAACAAACCTATTTTCCAAAATCAATAAAGCATTTAAAAAGGAGTACATTATGAGTCTCATTAATGCAGATGTAATGTTTTTAAAGATAACAGCAGTGCAAGACAAATCAACAATTTGTAATTAATAACACAATATGAAAAACAAAATCAACTATAACATGCATAGCAGAAACATCTTCATGTCAACAAGAGTTTGCCACAGCTGCAAGTTGCACCAACTATACAATCTCTGACTCAGCGCAAACTGAACGCTTTGGTTTGGCTGTATTCTCAGTAATCATGTGTAATGTTAATTTGCAACAGATTTGCATCGCTGATCCACTAATTTTGATTTATGCTATGTGTTTGCATTGTAAAATAGAATTTTTTTAAATATTTAAATATATATTTTTATTTTTAATTTAAAATGAGTCTTCAAATAAAAAACAACAAATCTATTATTTTAACACTGACTGAAGAAATCATTGTTTTGTTCATTTGGAAAATATTATTGTGCTGTAATAGCATTGCAGTACCAAAAAAAAAACAATGTTGAACATCATTTTATACCACCTTTGATATAAATTATCCTCTGAAATACTATAGTAAGGAATAAAAAATAATGCAGTTAAAGTCAAACTTATCTGCCCAACCGTCAGTATTGACTAGGCATGTGGAAAAATCTAAGAATGCTACTATTGCTTTTTTGAAAATTTCTCATAAGCTAGAAAAGCAGAAAAAGCCATTCCAGAATGGTGAATCATTAAAAGAAGCATTTCTGACTGGTGGTGATTGTTTATTTGAGAGATTTTCTAACAAATGTGATATTATATTAGTAATACAAGATTTACAATTGTCAAATAACAGTTTCAAAAAGAGTACATGCTGTTTTAATGGTTATTCAAACTGAGATTAAGAATAATTTGGAAATATGTGACTGGTTTTCACTACAATTCGATAAATCAACTGATATATCTGACACAACACAGTTTACAGTTATGGTGAGAATGGTATTTAGTTATTCCACTACAAAAGATGTACTGAAATTATTATCAATAAAATGATGAGAACAAAGTGTGAAGTTATTTATAGTACTTTCATAACATATGTCAAGTTGAAGCTTTCTGCTATAATCACTGAAGGAGTACCAGCAATAGTTGGCAATATCAGTGGATTTATTTCATTTGCATGAAAGATGAATCATTTCCCAACTTTATGTCCTACCACTATATTATCCATCTAGAAGCTTTATGTGATAGAGTATTGCATCTGTATATGTGATGGGAGTAGTTACAAAAATAATCAACCATATTCAAGGAGCTCCTCTGCAGTACTGACTTCAAGGCCCTATTAGCAGATTGTGAAAATAAAGAACTTGAACTCATTCTGCTTGCTAAAGTACATTGGCTCAATAAAGGTAAAGTTCATACAAGTTTTTTAAGTTTGATAAATGAAATAAATAAATAAAAATTTATCACAAAAAATTAAAAATGTGATGAACTAACAAGAGTTTTTCTGGGTGGTTGATTTGGGCTTTCTTGCACACATAATGGAAAATGTAATTTCTTAAATCTGGAGCATAGGGAAAAAATAAACATGTAGAAGAAAATGATATGCGCTGTAAATTCATTTAAAACAAGACTGGCTTTGTGAACCTCACATGTATAGATAAAATCTCTCATGCATTTTTTAGTTATAAAGAAAATGATAGATGGCAAGAAATTTAACATTTTATCATCCTTTGTTAAATATCTTCATGTGCTTTACGAATGATTTGATAAGTGATTTCAGCAGTTTACTCCCATCAAGCCCATGATTATCTTTTTTATCAATCCTTTCTTTTGTTAAGTACTGCACACTTTGCAGAAATTGTTCAAAAAAGAGCAGAAGAACTTGTGGGTAATCAGAATGATGTACTAAAATCTTATATTTCAGATGAGAATTTCTGGTATATAGTTGACAGAGAAAAATTTTAATCATGAATATTATAGACTCAAAATACAGATCTAAACTTACCAATGAGCACCTTGATGCTTGGAACAGGAATATCATACTGTCCTGATTATGAAGCCTTGGCCAATGGAATATGATGCCAAAGAGCACACAATGTTGAGACTGATATTATTTTTGTTAATAATTTAATATTTTTATTATTATTATTATTATAACATATTTTCTGTTAAATTTGTAGTTTAAACAAGATTAAAAGTATTTTTTTTTAAACATAGTTTTATTTTAATTTAATAGTACTTATGCAAAAGGAAACCTTAAAAATTAGCAATTATTTTACTTAAATATATAATATAAAAAACAATTGTGCATTATTAAATGTAAAAAAAAAAAAAAAATTCTTAGTTTGAAAAAAACAAACAAACAAACATGACTAAAAATATTAATACAACTTTAAATTTTGTATTGACAATGATACATGAAGATATTTTTAGAACTTAATTATCTATCGCTTTGCAATTTAGAAACTAAAAAGTTACTAATACTATTATGTAAATAATATTCATTAAGGCTGTAGCCTCAATCACATGCGTATAAAATGCGATAGTAGGGACCTCTACAGGTCTTAAAACTACAAGCTTATTCTTGGAAGAAAAGAGGTCCCTACTATCGCATTTTATACGCATGTGATTGAGGCTACAGCCTTAATGAATATTATTTACGTAATGAATGTGCGTTTAAATAAATTTATAATACTATTATGAAGAAATACAAATATTTTTTAAATATCTCTCACTTTTATATAATTAACAATGTGCTTGCTTATGTATCAGTATTTTAAAATGTGCTCTAAGGTGTGAAAAAAAATTGTGAATCCCTGCTTTAAGGTATATTTATCTTCTCTCCATAAAGTCAGATTGAAATAACTAAATAACATAATAATATGACTAAGTGATGTGAAATAAAATCATTTAGCTGTGTATATTTCTCTGGCCTTGTTACGAATTGTCAAGTTAATTTCCTAATGATACATTTTTATATATTTAATTCAGTACATTATTTAGAAGGCTTCTTTCTTAATATTTAGGCTTGCTATAATTCAGTTTAGTAAATCTGAACATTAAATTTTAGATATTTTTTTTTTTTTTTTGTTATATTAATGGATAATGTGAAAAAATATATACTCTTAAAAAAGTCATTTTGTATTTTAAATAATAATAAAAATCTAAACAAGGTAAAAAAATATATATTGAATACTAATTGTGCAAGTCTTCATGTTATTCATTTTCTGTTAATGTGAATTATGGGTAAATTTCCTTTCATTTTATTGATGGTAAATGCTAGGTTAAAAACTATTTTATAGGAAATGAAAAATTTCCTGAATTACTTTCATAAGGGTGTGAAACTTTCCATTTTTCCAAGATGATGAAATTGGATTTTTACTTTAAATTCACTATGAAATTTGATGATTTATTTATTTTTTGTTCATTTTCTTAATTGTTATATATATATGTTTGTGTAGATATAGATGCACATACATTAATTTATGTTTGCAATGTGTATGCCAGAGCAAATTTGTTGGCCCAAACACTATTAACATCAGCATTTGTTTGGCTTTATGAATATTCATGATTACATATTAAAAAATAGCTGAGGATTATGAAAAAGAATAAAATATATAGATTGTGCCTAATGTAGGTATATAGTTCTGATTGGAACAGATGTTCAAAATGTCCTCTGCATTTTAATGTAGTGCTGGGATCTTTCCCTCATCAGTACTACTGTAACCAATTTTGACCTACCGTGTATATAGTAACACTAGGGAGAGCTTATTATTTGCTGCAAGGAAAAAAGACATAAATAATTTTGATTATAGATGTTATTTATATAAAGATGAGAGGAAGGATATGAATCGTTTTTGGAATGAAGGCTATTGAAAATGAATGAAAAATATATTAGTTCCAGGATAATAATTTAATGATTATAGATTGTTAGAAGAGAATAATGAGAGGTGGGGGAGGGTGCAATGCATGGGTTTGCAGTGGTATATAATAGTTTCAGAGAGAAAAAATAACAAGAATATATTCAGAGATTTTTATCTAAAGAAAAGCCATTTTATATCACGTCAGTGATTTTTTTATATCAATGAAAAAAAAAATACATGTCATGGGAAGCTGTTTAAGATCATTATCCATAATCCACTGATTCAATCAGTGCATTACTGCCTAGTTCTATTAAAAATAAATATGAGGTTATTAATACTGAGTTTAGTATTCATTTAAAGGCCTATGATGTCAGTATCAAGTTCGTTAAAGATCTTATAATTACATATATTTTTTGTCACCTTTTTTAAATATTAATACTGTATTCTTCCAATCATCTGGTACATCTTTATCATTTAGACATTTGATATATAATTTTGCCAAAAGTTTCTATATCTCTGCTTAAATTGATAAGCCAATTGAATCCAATCCACTTATGGAAATCCAAATTGTATCTGCATCCATGTTTTCCCACTTAATGACAGACATACAGTATATAAGTAGTTAGAGAATACTTAGCTTTTATATTTATTCTGCTGAAAGCATAACCTATATGCTACTATAAGTCTTAGAATTAAAGTAAGGAGATAGAGCTTTTTGGATACATTTATCAGAAGATCCAAAATATTTAATCATCACAAATTTTCATTACTTATTTACCAAAGGGCCTATTGCTTGGTGTAATGTGTTGTTATGCAACAGTCTGTGTACTCATTTCTTGGGTTAATGAATGATCAAGAATAAAAATAATAAGCTGAGCAAAATAGTTTCATTCATTTGAACAAAAATTTGTTTAAAACTTTCCACTGTTGGAACCACTTAGACGAACTCCTAAAATCATTGTTTTGGGACTCTCTTCTAAGTTTTTAATAATTCATTTACAACATTCTTCATCTATTTTATGGAAGATACTTAATTTTTACTTACAAATGATTTATTTTCCATTATTTGTGTTTAGTAAAACCATTTAGCAGATTACTAAAAAAAACTATTTTGAATTATAATTAGTCATCAGCGGTCATAATTAATGCTCCTCTTGAGCCATACATTGCAAGCTTGATCATTTAGTGGATATGATAGGATCAGTTCTAAATTATCAGAGTACTTTCTAACTGTTGGTCTTCATCAATGAAGTGCTCTATTTCAGAACCATCCATAGCAAGCTTAACAACTAATGGATATCAGATTGCTTTAGAATAGATTGAATGACTCCTAATGCAGATGTTAAAATAAGCTGGGAAATCCAAGTAATTATTTGCTTAATTAATATATGATGATGATTGTATGACATTGATTGTAATATACACTATTTATTGAATTAATTTTTTAAATAAAATATTATGTAATAATTTAGTAGTAAAGCCAAAAATATTAGGAAAGCAAATGCATGAAATGTATTATGCACAGGGATTTTGCATGATCAGCTCCAGATGAAGCTTGTGATTGGCTGTTGTTTGTGATGAAATATGTGTGCCTATTGCTAGTGGCATCAGATATTTTTTATTTAATGAGATTTTTTTCGTATTGCGTCATAACTTGCTTATGCTTTACTTCTCCTACTATTCCTAGACCTCTTCTATATTATTATCTGTTTGACCTCTAGCATCTAAAAATTTAAATATCTACCATGGGGATGGGGAGGATTGACTCATTCTTAAGAAACTGTGTTAGATCATGAGATTTTCACTGTTATTGGTGGTTCAATTAAATATACATATATACGTGCAAATTTGATTTGTGAAAAGTGATGATTTTTTTTTTAAAAAGAAAATATTAAAATTCTGTATTAAAATGTATTTCCTTTAAATTTTTAAAAAAATGTTTTAAGCTCTTGAAAAATTTAAATCGTATAATTAAATTTAAACCTCAACA
Source organism: Epiperipatus broadwayi (assembly GCA_028023455.1). Lineage (NCBI taxonomy): Eukaryota > Metazoa > Onychophora > Udeonychophora > Euonychophora > Peripatidae > Epiperipatus > Epiperipatus broadwayi. Next base: position 782,679 of record JAQFVV010000049.1, on the reverse strand, counting down.
ACTAAGTAATAAAGCAAACAGATATTTGTTATTAAACAAGCACTCTGTTGAAGGTTTTTTTTTTTTTGAGTGTGTGAATTTTAAACAAAAGGGTGTGTGGTTTATTTGAATAATCTTTAAAGGTAAAATCATGTATGATTTTGTTTAATCCCCCTCACCCCGTTTTTGTTTATTTAATTTTTTATTTCTTTCATATATACATATGAAAATTTGAACCCAATCTTGTGAATGCTTAGAATACTAAACATTTTAGGAATGTTTTTATTTTCTTTTTGCTGTTTTTGATTTCTAATCTATGCTCATACTGTTCTGAATATTTGATACCTAAAAGAGGATTGTTCCCTGATCTTTTTAGCTTAGGAGATTAGCAAAAATCCGTATCATCTCCGATCCATTTACCAGAAAGTGACTTATCTAATAGACATCTGTAAATTTAAATTTAATCCAATCATTTTAATTCTTTTTCTTAAAGAATTTTTTTATCTTGTTTTTTTTTTTTGTGAGTATCATCCTTACTTTCTCACTATATATATATATGTTATTTTTTTTGTTACCTGGTTACTTAAGAAGACTTGGTATGCTTAAGTGAGACCGAAACATGATTAGTGGAGCAGAGATCATGATTTAAAGATCAATCCAGTAGAATATTCTTTAGGGTGATTTAAAACTATGTATAATAAATAACTTAAAACACAATAATAAATTATTCACAATTAAAATAATATATATAATATTTTTGGCATATAGACATAATTCATATACTTGAAGTTTGAATGTGATATAGGGGATTTGAACACAGACTTTCAACCTCCCTTCAGCTATCCACTATTGTCTTATATAACCGATACACATGTGAAAAAGATAAATGATCTCCAATACATATATTTCGTGCTGATTCAGCGCTCATATATATTTGTAAATAAATAAAATAGGTGTATACAAATAATAAATAGTAGATGAGATTTTAAAAAAGAGATTGAGTAATAACATTGCATCTGCACATAGATGAATAAAAGTAATGATTGTTAATTAAATTATACTGCATTGTTTTCTTTCTGTTTAACACATTAAAACTCATCTCTTTTGCTCCAGATTATCTTATGATTATCTATCTATTCTTTAACTAAGAATAAGTATGGTTTTTATCAATTAATACTGGAAGCTGATTGGGTTGACTAATAGCTGGCTACCTAGAAAAAAATATATTATGATTGATTAAAAATCCTCAGTTATCAGAAGAAAAACCTAACCATCACCTGGATTTGAACTCTCAAATCATAAACATTGCTGCAAGAAGATGAACTAACCTTTATGCTACAAAAACTTAGTATTGTTTATGTAATACAACGTAGAAATAATATTGTATTTTTTTACCATAACAAATTTATTTTGCTTTATATTTTTGATAGAATTTTAAATATATTTTTTTAATGCTTTCAATTAAATAAACATTAGAGCATATGGACTTATTTATCTCAAGATATTTTAACAAAATTAGTTTAATTTTTTTCAAGTAAAATGAGTATGAGTAATATAATTCAAATTATATACATATTATAATTTGAAAATGAGTCCATGGAATCTGATTAGCATTAATTCTGATAAATTTTGCATATATGTTTAAAATATAAAGAATAGTTATCATCAGAAAGGCAGATTCCATTTATATTTTAAATACAATCCAAAGATCTGTGTAACATTGATTGCTTCATTGGATGAAATCATAAATGCTTTTGTTAAGACAGAATTCAATGGAGTGTTACAATTAGGTAAAGGATTAATGTTTTTCATAGTGAAATTTTGCTTCGGAACAAGTTAGACAGCATCATAAGCTATGTAAACAGATATTGGAACCAGCATGTTATATAAGTGTATTTATTTGTGTGCTCCAAGGATTGGTTTTTATAGTTATCATAAAACTCACTCTTTTTGTTGTTGTTGTTTTTCTCTCTATCTTTAATTTTTTCTGGAGTTAGAATGATCATACTGGTTTATAAGTGACTAGATGATGTTCAGGCACCATGTTTTATTGCTTACAGTTTAATTATATTAATGCACACACTACCAATATTGGTATGACACTTATTTTTGCAGCTTAATATTTATCTATAGTGAACTAAAATAGCTCATTAATTTGAAGATCTCTTTGATATCTCTTCATGAAGGGTAAAGAATACCAAAAACTGGGAAATTTGTTGAGTGTATTTATAGGTTTGATTTTTTAATTTTACCTTTCAATTAAATATATTTAGATATTTATTTGAAGATAATAAGTAATCATGAATTGCATTTCCATAGGAATAGGACTTTTTTCTACTAGTAGTAAAGTCCATATCATGTTTTAATAATATTTCATATTTTTATAATCAGCATATTATCACTCATCTAATAAGTCATAGTTGATCTCCATTCACCACCACTATTAGATAGTTAATTTGGGTTGTCTATGAGCCACATAGTTGAAAGATAGAGCATGTATCTATTTGTTACCTAAAATATCAAGATTCACCCATGACATAGATATAGCTTGCAGATGCATTGACTACTGAACTGCAAGGCTTTTGATATGTTTAGCAAACAAAATTAACTTAAATGAATTGACTGGATTAGCCATATAAAAAATTTTAAATTTACTTAAGAGTGTTTAGCTACTAAAAAATTTCAGATTTCACTCTGAACCAAAGTAACATTTTTATATACACAAAGTAAGTAACTAAAAAATTTTATGCTTCTTAAATGTCATTGTTATTCAAATGGAAGTTGTAATTAAAATGCTAATCAATTATAGTATAATGATATTCAAGCAGTTAATAGAACTGGTTATTAGTAGATAAAATGTGGTTAAAGTTTGTGATAGGAGCATTCAATTTGTAACTAACAATATGCTGGATTATTTTCATCACTTAGTTTAGTGGTGGTAAATCTTTTTAAATGCGCATGCCAAAAATTTGCAAATAATATTTATCGAATTATTGGTGTGCCTAGCAGTTTCTTTAACAAGGAAAATGTTAGTAGAAAGTTCATTATTATATAATTTTATTAAGATAATTTTCAAAATTTTCATAGAATTTTACAAAGTTGAATTGTCTTAACATAAATTTTTGAATGAGATTCCATATTTTGTTATTTTTAATAATATACATGCTGAAGTAGATTCATCAGACATTCTATTACTGAATCTATTTTGTGTAAAATTAATTTTTAAAAATAATGATTCATATCCATAAGTAGAAGAAAAAAAATTGATACTATAGCTATCTCTAGTATTTTTAATATTTTTTCTTTAGCATTTTTTTTTTTTACAGTTGATAATCAGTCCTTTTCCATGATTTCCAAGTCATTTCTCATATCAACAAACTTTTATTGACACATAGAACTAGATTGGAAATTGATCAATTGCAATTTTTTACCATCCATATTCAATCATTCTAGAATTTTCATATTGAACTTATCTGCTGTTCTGTGTCTGGATATAAAATAAATCTTAATTTTAAATTGTCTTGTTCATCAGTGACTGAATTACAATAGAAAACTTTTGCACCAATTTATTTTGATTTGGTTTCTTGTGAGATTCTATATCCACAAAAAAAAAAAAAAAATATTTGGAAAATATTTATAGGTGTTTGGAATAATGCCATGGTTAACCTTTTCTAATTTGGCTTTACAACAACTGTTTTATTAAAACTTTGCAATTTAAAATTTAATTCATTTAAACAAAAGTATAAATCTATAAAAAACATTAATTTCGAAAGACATTATCTGTCAACTAATTAACTATTTGTTCAATGATATTTTTATTGCATAAACTAATATTAACTTCTTCTAAACATTTAACAAATGTTTGAAGAACATATCCACGACTTAACTATCAGACATTATTGTTCACAAGTAAAGTGTATGATGAGTTTACTTCTTTTAATGGTTTCAAGAATTTTCACTTAAAGCATATGTAGATATAAAATTGTCTAATTTTTTACAAAGCTCATAATATCTTTCAATATCGTGAAACTAGTCTTTGTACATAAAATCTGCATGTGTATAATGCAGTAAAAATCCAGAACTGCATATCCAATATGTTTAGTAAATTGTTTGATAATACCATTTTAACTGTCCAATCATACTGCAAGCATAGTCAGTTGTTACTGCAAACATTTTGGAAATATTTTTTTCAGCAAAGATATTAACAACTGCATTGCAATATCTAGTCCTGTTGTTGCTATTGTAAATGATGATAAACTAATGAATTCTTCTGCAATATTATTCTCAATTAAATAATAAATAAAAATAGCTTTACATGCTGATCTAATTATGTCACTAGTTTCAAAAATGAAACTGTAAGATTTTATATCTGTTTTTGCTGATGGATTATAATTTTAGCCATTTCCAAGATTCCCTTTTACCATATTTGCTGCCAAAGACATATCTTTTATTATTAGGATATTTTTTTCTTTATTTTTAAATTCTTCAAAAGAAGTGATTCACATTTTAACCATATTTCTTTTAGATATTCACAATCGCCAAAAGTTTTCCTATGTTTGGTAATTAAATTTGAGGCAATACAACTAGCAACAGTTATATTTAACTGATTGCCAATATATTTAGTTAGGAATAAAGAGCATTTCTATTTTTATTGACCCATGCAATAATATTTTTTTCTTTTTCTTTACCTTTATCAAGAAGAGATTTATAGACACGCTTTGTATCCTGGAACATAAAACACAGCATTATTGGCCTTATTAACCAATGCCACTTTCTTTTGTGCACTAATTTTGGAATTCCTACTACTTTATCCTGATAATTTTTGTTTTTTATTTACTAGCAGTGTTAAATAGAACTAGAAAATTTTTAAAAAAATTTTGAGAAAAATAATTTTAAAATTTCTTTATATGCATAGAAATAAGAATTATTTAAAAATACATCTACACCATAATATTTATTTCTGTACTATGTTTGATATATTTATGTGTAAATCATGGACTTGTGATTTTTTTTGTATGCACTGCCAGTGTGGCTTGCAATGTATGCTGGTCACCAACACAAACATAAATGCATGCATAATTAGAAATGGAGAAAGAGACATATATTTACTACCAAATTGTTTATTTCTCTTACACAAAATAAAATTTGGTAATAATTTTTAACAAATAAATTTATTAAAATATAGACTAATAATAAATATATATTACTAAAATTGTCTGTGCCACCATTAGCACATGTGTCATGGGTCACTGAACCAATTTATTTGAATTATTAAATGTTTTTAGGAAAGTTAAAACTTTATTTAAATTGTTTAAAATGCATTCAACTTTTAGTAAATAATACATAGGGTAAATATAACACAATGTTTTAAATGGTATTATTCTTCTCCATAACTGGCCTGATTAGTGTCCAAAACACAAGAATAAATTTGGTCGCCTTTAGGTTTGTGAATACTGAAATAAGGATGACACTTTAACCAACTAGATTTTTGTCAAAGGAATCTAGCAGTAGAAATTTTATTTACCAGTATCTCTCCTGACTTCTCAATTATTTTTCTTTTAAGGACAGATTAATGAGTGGTTTCCAAACATTATGGGTTATCACTATAGATTAACTTATGAAATTATTTCCTATTATCATGTATACATTTTTTTTAATTTTTTCTTCTTTTTATGTTTTCATCTCTGCCCAATACTCTTGTGTTTTCCCAATCAAACATGTCTTCATTGGTACATACATCGTCTATTACTTTAGTCAATCAATCTTTTTATCTTTTAACCATTGTTTCATGTTGACAGAATAGGCTAGGTAGATAAAGAATCACCTTAAATTCAATATTTACAAATCTGTAAGTCACCAGTTCAAATTTCATGTAGGTTCACTTATAACAATAACATTTGAAAAAAGAATATAGAGGAAATAATATCAAAACATTGTATTCCATATTAATCTATGTCCTAATACTAACATTTAGTTGTATTTAGAAAATTATAAATAAAGTTTAATGGTTTCTTTTTTAATGTTTAAAAATAATTGGAGATGAAAGATATGTGATTTCTGTGCATTAATTTACTTCATTTTAGTGTGCGCCTGTGATTTATACAAGTTTTTATATGTGTGTATATACACGCACACAACTAGATTTTCTAGTGATGGCAAATTTTTTTTTTACTCGAACACATATGAGTCATTTAAATTAAACATTTTTATGAATTCAACCCCTTTGGGAATGCATGAAATATATCTTTTTAAGAATTTCAAATTGAACAAATAAAGTCAAATCATATGTTATGTAAAAAATTTTAAATTCAAGAAAACTTTAATTAAAAAAATACAGTTTACAGTTAATATCATCACAACTACTATTATTTTTGCTCGAAGAACAACAATCTTTTCTTTGTTAAATGGATTTATGATTTTTTTTATTCAATCCATGTACTGTTCTTCACTTTATGGCTGATTTAAGCTGTCTGTTAATTTTCTTTGTTTATCTAATTTGAATTTTCCACTTGATTTTATAAGTAGTTTATCTGTCAGTAACTTAGACTTTTTTTTTTTTTTCAATTCTTCAACTCTATTGTGTAACTTTATTAATTTATAATATATTTGTTCACCTCTAGTGAACATTTATAATTTGTATATATTAATATAGGGTCTTTTTTATTTTTTAATTTATTGTATATATATGAATGCATTCTGTTTTGTGAATTATAATGAAATAGAAAAATAACTTTATTACAAAAAGCCGCTCACAAAGCCTGCCTATTTGAATTTCTTATGTTGTTTGCAGGAAGTCAGATATTCTGAGTAACTAGGCAATAGAATGTTATGACCAAGGAATAGTTTTCCATTGTTTTCTTCTTATCAACATAATTTATTCTAGCAGTTCAACTTTAGATCTACATCACAAACTTTAATTATTATATATATTTAAAAATAAAGCACAGTTTGATAATTATATTTTAAATCAAGCAATCTTAGAATTTTTTTTTCACTTATCCAGCAGTTAGCTATTCCAGCTAAGCCATATAATTATTAGCTGGCAGGTAAATACATAGAAATTTTTAGTTAGAGAGTAAGGCAAGGAGTGAAAAATAAACTCTCATAACTTGACAATTTGCACTTTACTGCATTATTTAATGACTATTTTTTTGATACATATTATTGAGAATTTGAAATCATGTAAAATCTGGCTGCAGTTTAATGATTATTACATAAAGATAATCAGTGGATTGGGCCTACATGTTACTTTATTTTTTGTTGAACTTTTCCCCCATTGTAATCACATTGTGTCAAATACTATATCTAAAAATGATGTCTTGCTACAGCTCTCCACATTTATCAGAATCTTAAAATGTAGAATATATCAAAAGTCAATAAACAATGAATATATGACACAATAGTGAACTGTATTATTACTAAAGAAGTTTTGCAGTTGAAGGAAAAGTATAGGAAAATTAAAATTATTTAAATGAATTACTGATGAAATTCTGTATTAAGACCAAAAGAAAATGTATGAACAATAAAGAATTGGGAAAATAATGAATATTTAACCGATTATATTAAATGAAAGTAAGGATAAGACAATTAGAATATAGACATGTACAGAGAATATCTCAAGAAAAAATTACTAAAACAGATATTAAATTGGATATCAGTTTCTTACAATCTCACTATGTTTATGTCATCTAGTGTAAGTTTTGGTAATTAATAGTTTCCAGGTGTAGTGTGTAAGAAATCCATATCCAATTCTGTCTCATCCAAATATCCTCAGACTAGTTTTGATTCTGTGACTTCCATTAGTAAAAAGTGTTTTGATTTTTGAATAACACACTTTGAACTTTTGGATAATTAAAAACTAATCTGGAGATATATGATTGAAACAGCAGTAAATAATGTTTTATTAAGCATTCCCATGGCATAAACTTAATAAGATTGGAAGAAATTACTATTAGATAGCAGAAAAGTATGAGAAAAGATTGTATGATGTCTTTATTGGTGATGTAAATATTAATTTGATTACCTGTAGGAAAGAGAAAAGGAAGATGACCAAAGAAAGAAGGAGTAAATAAAAAAGTTTGCGAGATTTATGGATTGACAGAAAAGCATGGTAATTAGGAATTGTAAAACAATATAGAGTGCTATAAATCAATAAAAAGATATTATAAAATCTAAAAATTGTTTACGATTAAAATCTTTATAATTATCCATTCTTATATGTCATTTTGAAAAATGCTGTTGAATTGATCCAACATCAAAATCTCTTTAATAATTATATTTTTAATTATATTTATATTTTATTATGCATACACCCATTTGGTGTATTTAATAAATGTTGAAGACAGATTATTTGCATTTTTACCTCCTTATATCACTAGATTACACGTTTTTCTATTAACAAAAAGGTCACATGTGCAAAATGGTTAACCAATTTTGCTCTAAAACATATAACTTCTAGTGAAATTATTGGATATTAATTTTCCATTAAAGTAATCCATTAATATAGAGAATATATTGCAGACTAATTATAATTAAATTTTAATTTATATGGAAATATATACTTTTATAAACAGAAAATATTTTTTATGGTGTGCTAAACTTTCTTACAGAATAATTAATTGTAGTTGTTAAATAATAACTAGAAAATACACTTTGAAAATAATTACAAAAATAATAATAATTGTTGTTCCTTTTCAGTTTAATAAATAATTAAATTGTCTTTTTCATTATGTCATCTTTTGAGCAAAAAGATAAGTATGGTCACAAAATTTAAATTTAACATTATTATTTTTTTTACTTATTTACTATGTATTGCCATATATACATGTTGATGTTGCATCCAAGCTAGAATGAAATGTGTTTAAGGAAATTTCATACCATTTTATAGTGTCATCATTTATAGTTTTAACAGATATAGCTATTCCAATTTTGCAGTGAAGTTCATTTTTTAAATATTTCTTGCCTAATTATTGTTCTCCATTATAATCTATCAATGCCTTAGTCTCAGTATCTTACTATTTCAACTTTTGAATCTTTTTTTAGGATAACAATGTGTATTCTAAGATTCAAAATGGAATTTGTTTCAGATACAATACTCAAATACATTTTATATATCATAAACTTAGAATATCTCATTTAAAAAAATTACAGTTGAAAATCAGTGATAATTAATGAATAAACATTTTACCAAACATATTGTTCATCAAAAACATTAATCTATGTGTAAATGTAGGGTATGAGCTATTTATTAATAATCACAGTGTACAATTGCATGTTTAATTGATTTTATTTAATGTGATAATATTAATAAAAATCTCTTTGAGGTTTACATTCCATTCAAATCATTTTTTTTTAAATTTAAATAAAGCAAATAAAACAAAAATATATATCAACACATTGTACATTTTCTAAATTAATATGCCCACTTTTTTTAAAAATTTAGCCATAAAATGAAAATTTGTAAACATTGGTCTTCTATTATTATAGTGCAAATATTTAAATAAAAATTAAACAATATATATATCTACTAAATTGTTTTTGGCATGCTTTATTCTGTGATCAAAGTTTTTTAAAAATCATCTATTAGTAAAATTTATTATTATTATTTTGATGAAAATATTTGTTTTTATAATAGAAATGCTTTGCAATTCTATTATTACAAAGTTATTAAATAAAAATTAAGCAATCTTATTTTAGAAATATATTCTTATTTTTCTCCTTTTACTTTTTTTGCATTTTTTCATATATTCATATATATATATATATTGCTTTAACTCCCCTCATATACACTTTAATGCAGAATTTTTTTTAATGATTTCTTTATTTTCCTGACAGTTACCTTTTAAAATAACTGTTTTTTTTTAACTTCTTTTTTTTTTAAAATTTAAATTAAAAAAAATTTAAAAAAAAAATTGTTCAAAATTTTAAAAAAATAAATAAATCAGTTATTATAAAAGGTAGAGGAAATTAAGATTGCTCTGATGAAGACTGCTGGACAGTCAAAACTGTCAGGAAAATAAAAAAATCATTGGAAAAAATTTGCATTAAAGTGTATATGAGGGGAGTTAAAGCAATATATATTATCAAGTTGTTTTTTTTTTCCATAGCCCACTTTAGTATGGCTTTTAGCCTCCCATATAGTGATTTCTCATAAAAACAATTGAATGTATGGGTTTTTTCTAATAATATTGCTCAAATAATTATGATCATCTGAATGAAGAACCTTATAAATAACATTATCTTTTTTCTGAATTTTTTGGCCACTTATACAATCCAATATCCTAAGCAACTATAATTTAGTTTCTTGATATTTCCTAAAATCATATAGCATTTTTGATAGTTCTCTTTCAATATAAAATACAATCTTTAGTATATAATTTTAAGACTAAAAATTATAATCTAGAATAATTGTGACTGGCAGTGAATTTGTTTTAATTAGGTTTTTTCTATAAACAAATTATTTATATACAGGCTTCTGAAATTATTTGTTTAAAGTCTGATAAACTAATTATTTAACTTTAAAGAGAGCAGATAGTTTACAATATATAACAGTTGGTGATTATTTATTTATCTTTTCGAGATCTATGTGTTCAAGTGTATCAGTGTTATGAGATAGAGTAGAGAGAGTGGTGGTCATGTGAAAGTCTGTGCTCATATACCCTATATATTAAATATATAACAGTGTAAACTATATGTTAAAATAATTTTTAATATGATTTCCACTTATAAACAGCAATTTTGAATTGCTGTGTAGCATTGTAGAAATTATTGTAATAATTTATTTAAATCAATAACTCATTTAATAATACATATATACATAATATTTTCATAAATTTAACATGAATAATTATTTAAAATCCTTTTTTTTTATTTTTTAGAACGTACTAATTACAAAACTGGCTATGCATGTGAAGGCAGCATATTACATCTTAATTGCGATGAAGGTTCAGTCATTCACGTAGTACGTGCCAATTATGGACGTTTTACTATCAGCATTTGTAACCCACGGGGTGTGTTAGAATGGACTGTCAAGTGTATGTCCACTAGGTCTATGCGAGTCATGATAGAAAAGTAAGTTTTTGTATATTTGTCTGTATACGTGTTTTTACTTTTTATATTAATTTTTTTTTTACAATTTTAAATATTTCACTTTATTGCAATACTAATCCAGTTTATGTCTTTAAATATCGGAATAATAGTTGTAAAAATTCACAGTGCAGCATAATCCCTTTTTTTTTTTTTGTTTAAAAATGAGGTCATGAAATAAATCATTGATGCCAGTTATTGTAAAACTTTTTTTTTGTTTTTTAAGAAGATATAGCACATCTTTATTTTAGGTAACAAAAACATTTTGAAAATGATAAACGATTTTACAAAAAAATATGCCATTTTTACTTTCAAAAAATAAATCTGTTTATTTTGCTCATACAAGCCATATATATGTTATTCTGTAAACATTATTGTTTTTGACAATATTTAAAATTAAAACTGATTACTATGAAATGATAGTATATATTATGATAACTTTGAGTCTACCTTTCCCTGTATAAGTCTTGACATTTTTTTTTTTGCAAGTTCCAGTCAGGCTTATGGGTTTTCTTTCAAGTAGGTAGTCATAGGATAGCCAAAGTAGCTGAAAGTTCAGTATTGGTTAGGAACATTCATTTGTCTATTGCTACTTAAATCTGAGAATTTGTATGGTTAATAATTAATACTCTATCTTTTGCAGTTTCTCTGTGGGAGCTATTGCAGAAACCTTTGGCTTGCAGTAGGGTCTTTAATTGAGAGACTTAAAAAATAATAATTGGGTAAATATAAATATATGATAATATGAAAATGATAAATTGGATGGATTTCCAATATAAGTTCATTTATGTCGATAATATCCACTTTATAATTATAAAATTATGAAGTATGCCTACTTCAGGACACAGGCTTCTCTAATAATTTCTGCCAAAGGATCAGCATATTTCTAAAGTAAAAGCTATTACTTACCAGGTCTGACAATTTTTGGTTAGTAACAATTTGAATGTTTTTGCATTCTTGCCTTACTGTCTGACTTAGAATAGCTAAATTGTCATTTACTGATAAATATTGGATCATTAACTTAAATGGCTATAGATCACATATCTGGGGGGGGGGGGGGAATCATAAGCCTGATTAAATGTTTAAGCTTTAGCCAGTTGCAATTCAAACCTATGTCACGCTTTATACATAATATATCTGTACTCTGATGTAATATATATATATATATATTATTAAAAAATGATTTAATGACTGTTCTGTTTATTAAATATTTTTTCTGTAATTATGACAAACATATTTAAAATGCAGAAACCTAATACATATAAACTTGATACTGTTAGATATGTATTCACAAAATAATGTATTTTATACTGTATTAAAATTTGATTTCTAGATCTATGCAAGTGTCTTCAAAAGTGATAAAAGTTAAAAATTTAGTGACTAAAATTAGTTTATTTTTTTTAACACTTACGACATTTAGTTTGTAGACCAAATCTGATTTAAGTGAGATTTTTACCCTTTAACAGTCATATAGTAAAACAGACTAAGGCAGTGCATATGGATTCAGGATTTTTAGCCTTTTTATTTTATATATTTTAAAAAGTATTAAGGTATATTGTTTTGAAAGGGCCCAAAAATTCTAGCAATATCATTGAACCTCAGCTAATAATACGTAGATCTGTATTTTTTAGATATATAATAATAGACCCTAAAAGAAAAATCCCAAGTTTGTTGTGATTTGAAAAAATTTTCAGATTCAGCAAAGTGAACTCAAATACCAAAACTTGGCATGAAAGATATATTAACCATTATGACTTTAGCAGGTATGCAAGGCATAGCAATCAATAAGAAAAAAATATTTAAAATTTTAATGTTTGAACTTTATGTTGTTTACAATTATTCAAGTATTAATTAGAATATTACAAAATAGTTAAATTTGCTCCACAATTTCAATACATTATTTTAATTCTTTTAACTACTTAAGTAAACTTAAGACTATTTTGGTACAATTAGAAGGATATTTTGATAAATTATAATATTTGTAAGAATAAGAAGAAATCAAAACCTGCTGTGTAAAGTATTTTTTGTAGAACTACTTGCATTTCTTAACAATTTTTGTTAAAAGCAAAGCACTACCAAATTATTGGAATTAATCAAGTGAATTATCACTGAAGAGATGCTTAAACACTGTTTGACCATGAGAGTTTAAATGTGAAGTGCTTTTTATAGAGTAGATAATATTAAATTAATTGCAAATATTTTGCTAATCGATATCTATCAGTACATTTGTATTGATTAAATACATATATAGCAGCCAGTTATAAATGAATATGATCATTCCAACTGTAAGGAAAAAAAGGAACAAAAAAACTGTTCTAGAAATGAGTTTTGTGATGTCTATTCAAATGAGTCTACAAAACACAATATATTCATGCATAGAACATGTTGATTCATTTTTCATTTTTGTTGATATTTTTTGATGTTGTGTTTAATTTCTTCAACAAGAAAAAAAATTTTTTCTTCTGAAGAACTTCAACACCATGTCTAATTGCAATTTTTCATTGTATTCTCTGTCATATTTTTCCAATGGAATAGTCTTTATAATGTAAATGGGACCTATTTCCCACAAAAATGATGTTCAAGTTTATTATAAAACACTCTTTTAGGAAGTCTTCCATTACTCATTTATTTTTTGTAACAACCAATCCATCGAAGTTGTAATTTTATAGTAGCGATTCTATAGTATCATCATGCTCAGGAAATGGAGTACATATTAATTGGGTTTTATGACCTCATCATTATATTTTTGAAATTTTATGGAGCATCCTTAAATGAAACTTTTATTGTGATGATAGATTATATAAGTCTCAATCTGTGCAATAAATTAGGTATAATGGCAGCTCTATATGCAGCTAACTTAATTGCAGCAATTATTTTCCTATGATAAAATAGTCTTATCTTTTAATTTGTTAAAAACAACAGCATCACATTGAAGTCTGTGTTGCACCTCACTTCCTAAGCTAATTTTCTATTAAAAAAATAAAGTATTTAAATTGGTTCATATTCTTAAGTTGATAACCACGGCTGCTGCGTGACTAAGAAGACCTTTGTGCAAAGTAAATTTTGATGCCCCCCCCCCCTTATGAAATAAAATTTGTAAATTGAAAGACACTTTTTTCCAGCAGTTTCGCAAGAAAAACTTGAAAATATAGCTTTAATCATTTAATATGTTAGATAATTACTTACATGTTTTACTCATTTATTTCTATAAAATAAACATGGACAATAAAATACTTGCCATGTCATCTTGATCTTTACATTAAAATCTTTTAAATAAATCAGTTTACATATAAAATTAAAATAATAATAATGAAAACATTGCACTGCCCTCTTTCTTTTTTCAGGCTGGCTCTGGTATTATATAAGTAATTATATAATATATAATTTACTTACTTGGTTATTAAAAATATTATGTACATCCTGAATATGATTCATTGGAAGCTCCATTCTTCATAGCAAGAAGCAAAGAGATCTTGCCACTTGGCTTATCTTCATTATTTTTTCTCAATTAATATTTAGATCAACTTTAGCCAGCAGATCAGTAATTCATTAAAAGAAGCTTGTTTGTTTGAAAACCCATTAAATCATGCATAAACTAATTCATATTTCCTGTTAACAAAATTATAAACCTTCAATAATACTGTATTTACACTAACACTACTATTTAATTTATCTATCAAAAACTATAATTTAGTACATATATAGTCAGATATTTTAAATTTTTTATTTATGACTTAGTTTATATTTTATTAGGACCACCAAACTAGGGCAATTTAAATAATGCAGCTGATCTAATTCTTATATCCCATTAACACATTCTTGTTAAAAAGTTTTTGTTTTCCAAATCCATTCCTTATTTTTAAATCAGAATCTCCCTGACACAAAACTTGTTTACATTTTTTATTAAGAAGGGAATAAACCTCCAGTTTATAAATATATAGTCTATTTAATATAGTAAAAATATTTTCACTTCTTTGCATTCAATAATAAAAAATTTCCATAAAATTTATTGAAAATTAAATAATTTAGCATGCAATAATATCTTTTTAATAATTGTTTTTTATTCATTTTGTTTTTCTTAGATTTTAACGATAGTGTGAATTAGAGATCAATTGGGAGTTTTTAGCTAAAGAACACATATAAGAAAATGTTGTTTAGTAAAATGTATAAAAAGATAATACTTCATCTAAAGATAATATTGTTATTAAACATAGAAAAAGCTACTTAGTAAAATGTGTAAAAAAAATAGTATGTAATAATAATAACAAAAAAGAGAAAGCTAACACCCTTTAAAAAAATATTAGCACAACACAGCATCAAACCCAAACCTGACAGTTTAGAAGTGGATACTCTACCTGTATCCCCAACTAAACAGCACATTTTAAAGTTATAAAACATTATTGATAAAGATGATTTCATCGTATGCAGAATTATTCTAATTATGAGGCAATATATTTAAAATGTTTTATTTTTAAGTAAATTATTAATAATAATATGTTATTTTTTATATGAATTGTATTAATTAAAGTAACGAAAGAGCATACTGTTTGGTTTTGTGCAGTGGTAGAGTATATATGAAATATATTTCAAGACTAGAGCAATTATCACAATAAGTTTAAATAAATAAATATTTCTCTTATAATTTAAATAATAAATATTTACATTCAGAACATGTTGTAGGAATAAAGTGATTCAGAGATCTAAACATTTATGTATAAGTTTTATTAATGTTCACGGCAAACTGACATCTGTCTGTTTGGTTTAGCTTTAGCTTAATGATATGCTTATATATGTAGTACATTTCGAGCTTGTCCCTAGAAATTTGAGGCCCGGGTAATTGTCATAAATAAGTTTAAGTAAAGAAGTATTCCTCTTATATTTAAATAAAAAATATTTATACTCTGAATGTATTTCTAACAATGAAATGATTAAAAAATGTAAACAATTTTATTTACATATAAATATTATTAATTATCTTGGTGTCTTGTCTTCCCAATAGTGAAACACCATTGTGCTCTGCATACCTGCATGTGGTGGTCTTGTTGATAACCATTAAAGCTAAACATTACTGAGGATTTTTCTCCTTTCCCTAGCTAATAAAGAAGTAAAAACAGCAGCATCACATTGAAATCTGTGTTGCACCTCAATTCCTAAGCCAATTTTTTATTCGTAACCATTTAAGCTAAAAATTACTCATGATTTTTCTCTTGTCATTAGCTAATAAAGAAATTGAATTTGTTTTAACATTAATTATTAAACAAAAGTTTTTATTTGTTGCTTTATTAAGTACATTTTATAAATTATCTTTTAAATTGGCAAAAATAGAGAAACCATTGATTTAAATTAAAATTTCTACCATCAAATCTATATCTTATTTTGATCCTCTTTCATCAAGTTGTCTATAATCCAAAGACAACTGTCATAAAAATTGAACTCAGTGTTGAGGTAATTACACTTTATTGTTTAAAACCAATTTTCCTTTCAAATGCCTCAGATTTTCCACCTGTATAAATAACACCTCTCATTTCATCATGTAAAAATTGAATAAAAAAGATATTGTTGAATTATTAACAAATTCCAAGCAATGCCACAAGTCAAATCTCTTGACTAAATCAAGAAAAGCAATATATAAATTACTATTTTGTTTCTGACACCTTTCCTGCATTTTCCTGACAACAAAAACTCTTTATATTGCTTTTTGATTTTCTAAATCACTGAATCTCTGGCAGTCCTTCATCTACAAGTGGAAGGTACATTTTCAACAAAATCCTTGAGAAATTATCTTTGCTGCAGAATGAACAATAATGATATTTTACATTAATTACTGTAATCTTGACTATTTTCTTTATTTTTAAAAATTGAAACAGTAGAAACTTCATTAAGATCAGGCAGTCATGGGTCTATATATTCTAAACAATTGCAATATTTTTGAAGCTAATATATCATTATTATATTTTAAAATTTCCAATTATTTTATCAGGACCTGCAGCCCTTCCATTTTTAAGAATACAAAAAATGGTTTTGACTTCTCTAAGGTAGATATCTTTATCCAAATCTAAATGAGTAGATAAAATGGAAATATCATTAAAAGTTGTCATCTTGTACTATTATTCAAAAAATGATCAGAATACTCCATTTATCTATTAAAAATAATTATTGTCTTTATATAAGATAATGCCCTTGTTGGATATAATTGGATTGTAATGTCATTTCTCAGGTTCATTTATAGCTTTCAGTGCCTCAAAAAAAAAGAAGAAGAAAATCTAGACTGATCCCAATCTGTAAATGTCTGTATCTTCTTTGCAGTTTTAATCCACCAATCATTTTTTAAAAGAATTTTTATTAGTCTCCAGATCTTCATAATCCACATTTAATCTATTATTCTTCAAACAGAAAATGCCACTTTTTTAAAAATCAAATCATTAATAATAAGATCATGGTCAGAAAAAAAGTTATTCTTCTTTTTAATGAACCCAATAATTTCACTTGTATCAATGGGTGATATGCAGAGGGCATGCACAGATGCAGCCATGCCCATAGTTAAAATTTTTAAAGTTTTCCAGACCTATTGTTAAAAAAAACCTACAAAATAATAAATCAATTGTGTCATTCTTTAAAAAAAAAAAATTTTTAAAATGTAAAAATAAAAACCAGAAAAATATGTTTTTTATTTATTTACATCTTTAATATGTTATAATTTAGTTAGTTAGATCTGTCAATTTCAATCCTGCTGCTATTTGTAAATGTGTTAACATCAATGTTAGTTAAAGAACAACATTTTATTGTTCCTTAACTAACAGTGACACAATTTTTTTTTATGAATATTTACAATACGTTTTTTACAATCTCCCAATAAAACTGAAAATAATATTAATATAGTAAATATTAGTTATTTATCACCTACCTGCTTTTTTTAGACTACTTGTTAAAAATTTTGAATATGACTCCTGCATCTACCCATAACATACTTCTTAAGAGAATTCCATGTTTCAATACTAGATAGTTACGGATAATTCAACCGATGACGTATTACACTTACCGATTTCCCTTCCGGTAGACATCATCAATTTTTGCATGACAACATCATCATGGCAACCAAGTGACTGGCGTGATTAATCCATCAGAGAGTCAATTTTTTTTTTTCACCAGCGAGATTTAAAATTTGTAGAGAGGTTTGGGAAATTTTTTGATTTTTCTGTCTATTGTGATTTTGCTATCCACGGCATCACAGTTACTTTTTTGAGCTCTTAATTCGGGTAAAGTGTTTTATTTATCTGTTTATTTTAAATTTACAAAAAAACGGCATCACAGTTACTTTTTTGAGCTCTTAATTCGGGTAAAATGTTTTATTTATCTGTTTATTTTAAATTTACAAAAATTTTTTGTTAATATGAATTACGTTTTAATTTTATTTTTAAATGTTTTATTTATCTGTTTATTTTAAATTTACAAAAATTTTTTGTTAATATTTCTACAATTCTCAAACTTACCTTGAATTACGTTTAATGTGTAAATAATTTTCAATAATTTTTTAAAACAAATTAGCAATATACAGTACGTTTTTAAAATTACCAAATGCATGTGATAACACATTTTCTCCAAGGACGCCATTAATGGCAGATTTGCATTAATTCAGGTAAAGTGTTTTATTTGTTTATTTTAAATTTACAAAATTTTTTTGTTAATATTTCTACAATTCTCAAACTTACATTTAATTATGTTTTAATTTTATTTTTAATTTCTGAATTATATCATACAGAAATTTTTTTCCCGTAAATTGATCAGCAATTATAAAAATTACAGCTGTGAGAGTAATACAATGTCTGATATACGTGTATGCCGAGCCTTTGGCTCGTAAAAAACACCGGAGGCCCTTGCGCCAATTCCAGCACTACGCGCTGCATTTTATAATTGAGCATAATATAGGGTGGTTTTATAAATTATAATATAGTTTTTTCTAAATTATTTTGACGCATGCATGTACATTTTTTTAATTTTTTTTTTGTATTTTTTTTTTAGTATTTGCCTGACCTGTGTCAGATTTTTTTTCATTTTTAAATAGTTTTTATCACATGACCTGGATAATTCAACTGATGATGTATTACCCTGAAGGCATATCAGTCTAATCTTGCGATTTTTAACATACCATGTTCACGTGATTGGACAAATTTTAGCGATTACATGTGTCCGCAGATACCTTGGAGACGTTATCTTAAAAATCGCAACATCAGACTGATATGCCTTCAGGGTAATATGTCATCGGTTGAATTATCCGTGAGAACCCAATACTATAACAGTCATGAAGATCCAAATTAGTAATTTTAATATGTTGAAATTTAATAAGAACAATTATCATTTTTTTATGGATATCATTGAAGTAACATCTACTTTTTATTGCAACTATCATTTTAATCTTCCAGCACACTAATCTATGATCTGTCCAACACTCTGCACTTTTAAGTGCTCACATAGAGTGAACTTGTTTTGTATTCTGACTCTAACTACAATGTAATTTATTAAGTGGTTTGTTTTCAGCATGGATGCATCCATATTCCTTTATATTTTTTTGTATAATGAAAGTGTTTGTAATAGTCAATTCATGTTTTGTGCAAAAATTTAATAATAAACCATTTGAATATCACACACTAATACCATTATTTCCAATAACTTTTGACCAAATTCTACTATTTGTACTAACACATGCATTAAAGCCTCCAAAAAAATAATTTTTTAATGGAATCGTTGAAATAAAGCTATCCAAAAGCAAATAAAAACTTCCTTCCTCTGAATCTAATGTTAGAGCTTTGTCAATGATAATGTGATCACTGGTATTTTTGTATAAGGCAAATTTCAACCCTTTTTGTTGATACATCAAAACATTCCAAGTATCAAAAATACTGAATTAGACTTTATGACACCGTGCATAAAGCATAAGTAAAAAAGGCACTTTTGAAAATATTTTCTGTTTAAATAAAAATTTTCTCCTAAGTTTTAATTTATTATTCCACTAATATAATTTTTTTTTAAAAAAAAAAAAAAGAGAGAGAGAAACATTTTCTATTGAGATAACTAAATAATGAAGTGTTGATGGCACTTAGTCATTATCATTAATAGTTTGCTGTAGTTTTTGTTATTTAGATTCAATTTGAAAAATATATATATGAAAAAATTCTCACATATTTTTCAATTTTAATTAATTTTTATATAAAGTATTTTGTAATAATAAATAAAAATATTTTTTATAGATATAGTCAGGAATTATGTTGCATTTAATTTTGGGGGTAAAAATAGGAAAAAACAATCCTTTCTGCTAGTCACTCAATTTGAACATTTCTTTCAAAATAGGATTTTTAACATATTTGTGTATGAACATTTAGACCTAATTTTTTAATGTATTTATTTTTTAAAAAAATATTTTTCTTTTATCATATTTGTAATGTATGTCTTCCATAATAAAAATATAACACGAGAAATATATTTTAAAACATTTTCCAAAAAAAAAACAAAAACGTTTTAATTATTTGTCTTATATTGACAATGTAATGAATACATATATTCAATTACATTTACATTTAAAAAAAAAAGAAGTAAAAAAATAATGAAAACATTGTTTTATTAATAAATTGCTATTATATATTTTATTATTTTTATTTTAAAAAAGTGTATTTACTTGTTTTTAATTAAACTATTTTAAAAAAGGCAAACTCTATAATAACAAACAATTTTCTGTTTTTGAACATTTGGCTCCAAAAGCAGATTTTTCTCAATTGCACACTTTTTAATAAGAATCCATCTATTGATGGAAAATAAACAAGAAGTTTTTGGCTATAAGTACACAACAGAAACAGTTTATGTTATTGTTTACTGGTATTTAGATGATCTTAAATGCAATTTTTCTAAAGAAGTATGATATGAACAGAAAGAATTCTGCAAATCTTTCTAAATAAATGCATAAAATTTTATAAATAATTATCCATTACAAATAAATTTAAATTGTACATAATAAAAGTAATTGTAAATAGATAGCATATTATATAAAGTTTCTGCTTACATACAATGCTGTAGAAGTCTAGCCACAGAATTTAATTTTTTTAAAATCTCATACAGATTTAGAATTTGTCTTTTAACTATATAACTCATGGCAAACTCAAGTATTGATTCACCCTAAATTGGTAAATGAATATCATGTTATTGACTAGAGAGTAATAATTTGAGGTTAATGAAATGAGTATTAACTTTTGTTTAAAACATTAAATTTAATTATATTGTGGTTTAGAATTTGAAAATATCAAATATTTTTTAGCATAATTATTGTTTAAAATATGTTTATCATTGATAAAAGTATCATAAGTAATTAAAAAATATTATGATAAATAAAATTTCTCTTTTGTCTCAAAATATGGGTTTTTTATTGTTTCGAATAATATTAATAATTATAGAAATAAAAAATATATTGTGTATCATGGAAAAATATTTGAAGCAAAAAAAAAAGTATTCTGGTAGTAAATACAACATTGCTCTGTATATATTATAGGCAAACAGTTTAGCAACCACAGACCCAGTCATGCTGATAACTTGAGTGAGTTGTTCAAGAGTTAATGATTTAGATAAAAGCCTTTCAGTTATGATTCTGAGTGAGAAGTTGACAATAATTACTTTCATTTCTGTGCAGCTCAGATATCAAGATTTTTGAATTGAAAGATATGTTTTCAATAAATTAAACCTATTTTTTTATTTTAGGAAAGATGATAATCAAAAATACAATAAAAATAAGAAGTGCAGTGAGGTATTGAAAGAAAAAGAAAATATTTCATAGATCATATAAAAACATTTGATAGAATAAATTAAATCTGTCTGATATGATATTTTGAAAATATGTGACTAAGTAGCTTATTTATAGAAAAGATAGATATATGTAGAGCTGTAATATATTTTTATTGTTTTTTTTTATTTTTATGCTTGATTAAAAATACAGCTATCTTATGTTATATACTGTTTAGAAAGTTCTTACACTCCATTATCAGAATACATTCATTTAAAATTTGAAAGATAATGAAAAATCATAAGAAATTAAAACTTCTTAATAAATAATTTATTTATAAATGAAAATGATCCTTTGAAGCAGTTTTATAAATCATCTTTATAGATATATTTAAACCTCTATATCACCATTCATATTTCAATTATATAAGAAAGTATATTTGAAAATGACAAATAATTTTCTAGAATGCATTTGTGGATGAACTAGCACTCTTCAAATGGTCCAGGTTACCACGTCCCATGTGTCTTTATTGTCTTTGTTCAGGATTTCTCAATATATTATTATAAGTATCAACTTTTTTTGTATTCACACATGGTAGGTCTGTATTATAACCATTAATACACTTGCAGATTAAATGGTGATAATTTGATATTGATATATATTAAGCAAAGTTGATGAACACACATGAGAAGTTATGACTTAAGCTAGGCCAGAAATGGTACCTGGGAATCCATTGGTATTTTTTTATATGTCTATACTTATATGTTTGAATTATGTGTGGTAAAATATAAGTTTTAAATATATCTAATATATTATATATGAGATAGGGGTGGGAGTGGAGTTGAATTAATATGAGATTGGATTTAATAAGAAAAGAAGTATTAATTTTTAATTAAATCTCTAGGGTAATAAATGATTAATAATAATTATTACAGCATTTATTTAAAGAGGATGATGCCAAATGTGTGAGTGCAAGAAATTTGGCAAGTATAAATTAAGTTGTAGTAAGTCATTTTTATTTTGTCCAGAGATTAATGAAAATATGTCTGTAATCAATCTTACTTATAAAAAGTAAGTTCTACTTACAAGTATTTTTGTTACAAGAATTCAAGAAAACAAATTCTCTCATTCACAAATTTATATATAAAAAGTTTTAAAGACATTATTTTTAAAGGATAATTATTTTATTTTATATTTACTGAAGTGAAAATTTTTTAAATAGTACCATATACTCAATTAAATATAACTAAATAATATGATGTGCTTAATTAAATATAATTTAACAACTAACATATATGTGATAAAATAAAATTGGAAAAAAAAAAACATAAACAAATATTTGTAGGTCCCTGAAACTGTATAATTGAAAAAAAATTGCTGCCGTACTTGGTAGACAGGATAATGCACACTTATTGTTTTATCTTTCTGTTGATACCCAAAATCATAAACAATAACAAATAGGTTTCTGAATCTTTTATTTAATCCATTATCAAGCTGGAGATAGTGAGTCCATAGATATGTGGAAAGATTACTGTTATTTACATTTCAAAGATCATAGATTATTTTTATGGTCAATTGTTATATAATAATTCAAGACTTTTTGTTGTAATTGGAACTAAATATTTTTCTTTATATATAGATAAGAGATCTATTTATTTGTTTATTTTATCTTTCAAAGGACTTTATTAGACTAAGAATAAATGTTACAATATTGTGGCAATACAGAAAAACTGGGTGATGCTTAGATAAAACAGTATAAATCAAGTTACAGATATTAAAAGTGCTTACAAGTGGTTTTCACACATCATTATATATATCTGAAGTAATAATGTTACCATGTTATGCATTTTACACAAATTTGATTTTTATTGCTGTTGTTGTTTTTGGAGGGTGTGTCATGGTACAATCTCAAACTTAGATGCATTAGTGTCCAGATGTTGATATAAGTATTTCACCAGTTATTTTTCTAGCTTGTTGGTAAGAGTGTGGGGATGCCTTTTAAGATTATTATTCTAAGTGGTAGTACATCTTCTGTACTAATAAGCATATAATATGAGTGTGCTAGCTTATATTTTTATTTTATTTATTAATGAATACCTTAATTTATTTTTGACTAATTGTAGCTAAATATATAATTTCAAGGTATTTTTAAATTGTCAAATTGCTTGAAGTTAAATAGAATACTACATTCACTCTCTTTAATTAAGGCAGTAATTTTACAATTTCCTTTTTTTTTAAAAAAAAAGTATAATAAAATAGACTGGATTGCATTCATTGTTCTGATAAAATTAGAAGATATAAACACCTTTTTTTTTTTTTGATGTCCTATAAATTTAATGCATTTCACATTCTCTGTTGACTAATTTTTATTAATTTTCTCTAAATCCAGCAGTTAGGCTAACATTTTCATTGAATAATTTTAACTCTTCAAGTTAAATTTTTGATAAACAAAATGCTTGGTTAAAGGATTAAAACTATATCTTTTATTGTGAGGGTTGTGTAGTGTTGATTTTTTTACAGTAACTTATTCTAACATTGTTATATCATATTTATAAAAACAAATTATTATTAAAATGTGATTTACTAGAAAATAGATTTATTGATTTTTTGAGGGTTTTTAGTCATAATCACTATGGTCATTTAATAATCACTCAATGATTTCATTGTTATAATAACTGAAAGACTAATTGTTCAGAAGGTTATTTGATATGATTGTGTTTTGATTCAGGAAACTAAAACTCTCATGGTTGTTATTCTGTCACTAATTTAGATCATACAAATCTTTTACAAATATTATTAAAGCTTTCTTGTAAATTTATTTTTTAAGAATATAGATGCCTATTAAACTTGAATATCTTAAATGGAAAGTTTTGGAATTTCTATTCATTAAAAGACTTCAGCACTTAATATCCCTGTGAATAGAAAATTTACCATAATTTTAAATTAGGCTTTTTTTTTTTTAAGATTGAGTCAAATGTTTATAATCTCGGAAGATTTTTTGAAAGATAAAATTTCATTTGTAATAATTTTTTTAAGAACTGCTTGAATAAAATTATATCACTTTATCAAAAAATTGAAGAAATGAATTGAAAAGACTAATTTTGGAAGATTTGCAAGATAGCAATTCATAAACTGGCTTGACTTTTTATTTTTTTCTCATCACATTCATTAATTTAAATTATATGAATTGATTTTGATATAGAATTAATGAATATTGACTAATAAACTGCATTTATGTATTTATTGTGTTAATTTTATTCAAAAACAAAAAACAATTGCTTAATTATTTAGGTCATGAGGTGCTAAGCATTGGAAGTGAAAGCTTTGATCCAGGAGCCTCAATAGCTCTTTAGTCTGTCACTCTAACTATCTTGTATTATTAAACCAAATGAGATAGTTTTGTCTTGCATTGGTTGTGGGTTCACGTCCCAGCCGATGCTATGACACTTAAAAAAAAAAAAAGAGATAGTTTTATTAGTTAACTCTCTAAGAATATTTGTTGCATTGCTAACATAATTTCTCAGAAACTTATTTTTTCCACACTAACTCAAATTTGATTTCTACTACATAGTGTTCTCATATCTGGATTAAAACATCTCAACCCACTTTTCATTTATTAAACATTTTCTGTGTTATGATGCTTTAACAAAGCAATGATTTTTTTCTCATCATTTCAGCATCATAAATTTTGTATTTTTCTTGATAAAGTCTTGGTCACATTACTTCTTAAATTACTGAAATATTTCTTTTTGTTTCAAGAATTATGTTTTTCCCCACTTTTTTTTTCCTCAGCATTTTTATACTTTATACAGAGGCAAAACTCTCCATACATTAATGCCACTCAGTGCAAGATGGAGTAATCAATGGATGTAGGAAGGTTTGTACTGTACTGTATGGAGAGTTTTGCCTCTGTGTAAACAGCTTACATAAGCATAAAGAAACAGCCATGTGATGTTTAGTGCTTTTCATTTTTATAGTTCACATAAACATATTTCAAACTCTTTGTCCATGCTGCTTATATGTGTAACTCTTTATCAACATTTCTTCTCCCACTCTTGTATGTTATATTCACTCTTTAAAAAAATATTTTTAATAAATGTTTTTTTTTTTTTTAATCTAAGCTATTTCTTTTTATTATATAGTTTTTTTCTTATATTTAGTTTTTTATTTGTGTAAGTGGACACTATTTCTATTCTGTGTATGACTTTGTGTAATAGTTATAAACTTATGAACTCATTTTAACTCCAGAAAAAAAAGAGAAAATCATAAAAATTAAACATAAGTAGATACAGTGGCAAAATGGTAATGTACATAATTAAAGAATGGACACATGTTTAAATATATAATACCATATCAATGCACAGTGATGATTGATAGTATGAGAAGCTGATATAAGCTCTAAACCTTCATAGAAAAAAATGACAGGCTGAAGAAAAATGGAGAAATATGGAAATTGTCTATCTATCAAAAAGATATTACGCATGAAGAAAAATGTATTTTAACACTAATCACCTATCAGAAATGATAACCCAACTTTTTATCTAAATACCATGATAATAAGTTTGTTAATATTATTTTTTTTATATTTTTCACCTAAACTATCTGTTAGTTATGCAATCGACATGATTTTTTAAATTTATTTTGAATATTTTTTTTTTAAAAAAAGGTTTTGTATGAATTATTAGTTCCAATAAAAGTACCTGATAGCAAAAAGATACAGAGGATCAAAAGAAATGTAAAGAATTTAGTGATAGTTACAAACAATAAGAGAGACTGAACTTACATTATGCAGAGGTGAAATTGCACTATGTACTTGTATAGCTTAGATTTTTTTAGTTACATTGTAAAAAAAAAAAAATCTTTATTTAATCTGTTCATCTTTTTATTATTTCTTTTTTATAAAATTATTAGTTTTCAATTTTAAAATTTCTATAAAAGTATTAGTTATCTGAAAATTTACTGACTACATCAAGAAAACATCTATTATATATATTGTAATTAAAGTTGAATTTTAATTTTTCAAAGAGAGTTTTTATTATTTGAAGTTATGCATTAGGTAAATATGTCTTAAGTATACATATATTTTTTAGGAAAGAAATATATTTTTTTTTCATTAAAATACTTTTTTTTGGCCTAAAGGCTAAAACAATCTTGCTTTGATTACTTATTTCTGTTTATTAATCTTTTTTTATTATTATTCATAATTAATATTGTATTTTTTAGATTAATTTTGTTTATTTAATATATGTTTTAATGAAATTAATAAAAAAAATAGAAAAATTAACTAAAGGATACAATTAAAGAAAAATCTCAAAACAAAAGTCAGAATGAATTATGGATTTGTTGAGCAAAAGATCATTTAAAGGATTAAAGCTTGAATTTATTTATAATCAAATACATATATATACAGTATAAATGACTCAATGGATGGAAGTGATTTCTGTCCATATTTTAGCACCTAGTTGAATATCCTTCACATTTTGAGGAATATATGTGTAATAATTAATTACTTAAACATATAGCAATAATCAAATTAATTTTCAACATTATGTATAATTTATTAATATATATATATGTATTCATTAAAAACTAGTCAACACTTACATAATCCCAATATCAATAACATGTATATATATATGGATGTGTGTATATATTAGTATAATAATAAGTCGAAAAAGATTCTGATAGTCAGGTGATTTACTTAGTTATTTAATTAAAACTACAAAGAATTCTTATCAAAAAAAGTCATTACCTTTTAGCTGCAGTAATTTATAAACTTTTCCAGCAGTTAGCATCATTAATATAACAACCAAAGGAAAATGTTCAGAACAGGTGGAAAGAAAATATTTTCCTTTTAACCACCTTCAATTATTTATATTAATTAGCTGTAATAATTGTTTAAAAAGAAAAGGCATCATTACATATTTGTCCAATGGCACCAATTCTTTATTAATATTCCTGCAATTTGCAACCAAATATAATTATAAAATATTTGTAATATGTAACTTTCAAACAATTGAACTTTTGATAACTTGAGATTGAAAGTGAAATAAATAGATTGTCATAAATGGATATGTAAAAAGGGATCTTAATAAAAACTAATGGTATTTATTTTGTGGGCTGCTTATGTTTCATTTAATAGTTTTTTTTATGGTCCTTTGCATGTATTTTATATTGGGAACAGTAATTTATGAATTATTGAATTCTAAGGGTCAGGATTATACCCAAATCCCAAGATTTAATAATAATTACAAATTATTATTTCTGGTTATTAATCTTCATCAAGAGGGAAGTCTCAGATTTTCATCACATTTAACAGTTACTTTTATTTATAGTATCAAATCTATATTTTGAGATTCCAAAAGATTTTGAATCCAAAAGCTAACTTGCTTGTATAGCCAGGTAGGTCTAAAACTAAGTCACTAACCTTATTTTGTATTGATCTCAGCTTTCTGATAACTGTAAACACTCTTTTCAATTGAATTTTTATCCAAAACAAAATGAAAGTTGTGATGCTTTGTTTCATGTATATTATAAATATTTTTAATAGACAAACACTTAAGCTTACAATCTTTAGAGTAAACAAACTATAACTTTTTTCAAAAAAAATTTATTATCACATTATCCTCTACTAATAAATATTGCTATTTGTTGAATAAAGGAAGGTGGCTATAAAAATAGTTTTTGTGATTACTACTGTGATAAATTAAACTGTAAAATGTAAAATAATAAAAATAAGAGGAAGAAAAAAATTCTTGAAAAAAGTAAAAATAAATAAAGATTCATAAAGATTCAATGTCTTTTTTACTATGGATAAGAATCATATTTTCAGTATTTTTTTTTTTTCATATATACATAATGTATATTATCAACCAAATATTCCTTATTTGATCTGTTCACATTGTTTTGGATCTTACTTTATTATATTGTTCAGCCATTTATCAATCTGTATTAGATGACTCTATCTATTTTTCGTAGATTGATATTTAAAAAACCAGCTACCTGAAAAAATTCTGGCTTTGACTCTGTCATAGATGTGAAAGATTTACATTAAACAATGTATCAGATCTTTTGTAAGAAAGATGTTATTAGGAATATTTGAAGATGAAACCGGAAAAAGATTTGTTAAATAGCCAGAGATTTGCTTAAGGTCACTTATTTCATAGCAATGATAATAATATGCACAAATGAAAAAAGGAAAACAATTCCATACATCTTGATATGAAAAATGTTATTATTCTGCAGTGAAATTATAAACTTTCAGCTTATTAAGTTGATAATATAGATCTAAATATGAGGTACTAGATTAAATTGTGTAAAGAAATAATAAGAAAATACAAACTGAACAATATTGACATGTATTATTAGATGGTCATATCAAATAATCTTCATTGTTAAATCTGATGTTAGGACTAGAATTTAAGCTTATGTATAACTCACTTTCAATTGTATGTGATAATACAAGATCCTGGATCAATTCCATGCTGAGGAAAGTTAAAAATAATATAACTGCTGTTTGGTCAATTGAATGGAATATTAAAATATCATATGGCCACTTAATCACCAAACCACACAATTATTCTGTCATTTCTTCCATGATAAAGTTGGAAAATGATAGAACCAATAACTAAGATTCCTGAATTGAAGCTTGATGCTTGAATATAGCATGACTTTATGGACAATTAAACATTCTTTTCTTTCTTTCTCTCTCTCTTTTTTTTTTTTTTGCCTTCTGTAATTTAGTAAAGTGACTAATTTTCAGCTGGAAAGGATCAAACAAAAATCTTCTAGTAAAAAGAGTTGAATTGTTGCATTTATTAGTTGATCTATCAAAAGATCAAATAAAAATCTGTTTGGTCAAAAGTGTTTAATTATTGGGTTTACTGATCAGTCTGTTCTTGAATGCCATATTCTTTCTTTAGCAACAGAGCATTGATTACTAATGCTAATATATAGTTTTCTTACAGTTATCATATAATTGTGTGTTGCTATGGAAGGATATATGAAGTTCACACAAAAAGTTACTGGTTAAATCAAATAGTTGAACTTGTTTGACAAGTTTTTTAATAGAACATTTATTTTCAAGAGTTAGTCTTTTTATTTTTAAATATTGTAAATAACTATATATTTGGGAGATTTTGATTTGCATAAAAAAGAAAAATAAATTTGATTATAGACAATGTTGATAACAATTTTCAGTAAAATCTCTTGTGACTCTCCATGTTGGATGTTTTCATAAATTATGAATTAAATGAGAGCTAAAGTTAAATGTTCAGCTCTAAATTTAAGATGTTGAGTAAAATTAAATCAAGGTCTGACATGATAATTTTTTTTTACTAATACAATTTGACCAACTCAGTTTGTTTGAAAACTTCATTCATTAAGCTAGTAATATTCATTCAAACAAAAATTCAAAGTTTGCTCGGATATGTAAAAATTTTCATTTGAATTCCACAAGTAATAGCAAAATATTACCAGCCCTTATCTATTAGTAATAATCTATTGCTATTATAACCTGACTTTTGTTGATATACATTTATACAAACAATTTATGAAGTGGATTAATTATAGTAAATACAAACTTCACAGAAGGAAATTCCAATAATACAGAAAATACGCTGACTTTCAAGATGCAAATATTTAAAATATGAGGTAAGCATGGATACCAGTTACTAGAGTCTTGGTGAATTTCTTTTAACATCCTAGAGAAAACAAACGTTTGACACTCTACTGATTTTCTATCACTAAACAGCCAATTGTTGATTATCTTTCACACATAATAAATGTTTGAATCTTGTATGTCTACTGATAAATATATTTCAATAAAATTTGATGCAAATTTATTTGAATTTACATCTACAGTATGGTAGTATTATGGATCCCTCCTCTTTATCACTACATACTTTAGCCATCTGCTTACTTATCTATCCTATCATTATTGTGCTGGCTCCTATAACAGCTTGTATTTGATTTTGACTGCAGGAGATCATTCTCAATTCTATCATCATTTTTTAAATAGATTTAACTATTTTTAATAAAATTACCAGGAAGGTAAGGATCAAATAAGAAAAAGTTAATATAAAAGGAAAATGCAGAGACAATACTCTCCATATAGTAGTGCCACTCACTGCAAGTCAGGGTAATCAATGGATGCAGGAAGATTTGTGCATAAAATTCCTATCTAGTGCCTAATCTAATACCTCAAGACTAATTTCTATCTTGTGGCTTTCATCATTGAGGAGCCTTGGATGTGAGAGCACTGCACCTAGATCTTAGAATCTAATGCAACACTCCAGCAGCCACCTTTTACCTTTTTAGTTAACTATAAAACTTTGAATTCAAAATGAAAACACTATAATGTTTTCATTTTAAGTCATTTTCTTGTATGGTCATATAGATCTAAACTTAGTTCAGCATCTATACATTTTGGTCTTTTGGGTTCTTTAATACCCACAGCCACAATAACCCTATTGGTCTGAATTAGTATTAAACCACTAAACATCATGTGATACCATTCTTTATGTTTACACAAGCTATTAATGCAGAGGCAAAACTCTTCATAGAGTAGCGCCACTCAGTACAAGCCAGAGTTCAAATCTATATGACTATATAAACAAATGAGCTTGAATTGATAACATTATGTTTTTATTTTGGACTCAAAGTTTTTTCGTTAACTAAAGAGGTAAAAGTTGACTGCAAGAAGGTTGCATTAAATCTTAAGATCTAGGTACAGTGCTTCTCAGATCCAAGGCTCCTTATTGATGAAAGCCACAAGTTAAAAACTAATCTGGGGATATTGGATGAGTAGGCACTATATAGGGATTTTATGTACAAACCTTTCTGGGTCTATTAATTACTCTGGCTTGCATTGAGTGGTGCTACTATATGGAGAGTTTTGTCTCCGTTAATAGCTTGTATAAGTACAGAGTATGGTGATCAGGTGATATTTAGGAGCTTAGTAAAAGGAAATGTATAGTAAGTAATGATAGATATTTTTTTTTATTTTTATGATTGTATGATTTTTTTTATATTTATATGCTAGAATAGATGGTATTAAAAGATTG
Organism: Epiperipatus broadwayi; assembly: GCA_028023455.1. Classification (NCBI taxonomy): domain Eukaryota; kingdom Metazoa; phylum Onychophora; class Udeonychophora; order Euonychophora; family Peripatidae; genus Epiperipatus; species Epiperipatus broadwayi. The sequence goes on along the minus strand of JAQFVV010000049.1, from coordinate 750,789 downwards.
GCAAACTACTATACTTCTAATGATCAAGTATTGTCACTTGTTACTGTATTTTATTTGGTTTCAAATAGAGAACTTAAACTATATATACACATCATTGTTACCAATTATTTTATATTAAAAAAAAAAACCTGAAAAATTAAAGATAGGGAATCAGAGTTGCTTTGAGTTTAATTAAAGGATGGGAATGTATTTCTTAAGCATATAATTTCTTTATTGTAGTACTAAGAAATCATATATAGCATATTTCACAAATCATCAAGTATTTATAAAACTTGGATGCTATTCTCAGTTGTTTGCTAATCCAATCTGCTTTCAAGCAGATATCTTAATATACATAAATAATAAATATATTATTAGTCAAAAGCTTGCTTTATGCTAAACAATAATATTTGAATTTTATTAACATTTTTTAAAAATAGTTTTATTTTTTACTTTCTTTGTTGACTCTCTATAAAATGAATGAATGAATAAAAGCTTGTATTTTATTTGCAAATCCTTCCAAACCCGCGTTATGTAAATATGGCAGAATTCATTTACACAGTCATTAGTAAGCTTTCAGCATATACAGCTATTAAAAAAAAAAAAAGTTTTTATATATTTGAAACATGATTTTTGCTTGAATATATGAAAAATTGTAAAGAGGCAAATATTTTAGACTTATTTACACAGTTTAATTAAATAAGATTTATACAGGTGGCAAATACTTTGCCATATGTTTTATGTATTACTAAGTTATCCAACCATGTTAATGAACTGAAAGAAGTTTAAAAAAAAAATAGATGATTTTTTTTTTTTAGGTTTTTTAAGTTGTAATATGTTGATCGAACAGTATTTATTTAGCTTTTTCGCTGTTTGTTTTTATTTTAAATAATACATCGTGTGAACTTTACATAATCATGTCTTTTCACACTGAGCTTTGCAAACGCCTTATGTTATTATAATACATTAAAAATTGGGTCACTTAATTTAAATCCAATTAAATTTTGCCATTTAAATTGCCAACTATGATAGTCAACTGTGAGATTTTTAAATACATATAAAATAAATAAATGATATCTAGACACACACACATATATATTCAATTTAAAGTAAATTGAAGCATAAAATGACTCACATCATTTCAGCAAACAGTGAAAAAGTACTTGAGTTCAGGTTGTGACAGACGATGGTAGCTTTATTAACAGGCAAGACAGTTTTCAGCAATCAATAAAACCATTAAAAAAAAAAAAAAACGTATTGATTTTTTTTTTTTTTTTTTGAATTGTTTTGTTATCTGTTTGTTAGTTGATTACCACAGAAATTTATTAATGTTTTTTTTTTAATGTTCATTTTTTAGGGTATGTGTGTATATATGGATAAATAAAGAATTTTTATTAGAAAACAGTCTTATTGACTACAAAGAATATAATAAATATACATACAAGAAACTGTTTCATGTGATATGAATTAACATAATTTAGTATAGATTAAAGTTAATATTAAAAAAAAAAAGATAGCTATTTAATCTTCTAATAGGTCTTTTGTAATTGTTGTTACATGTTTAAAAAATTATGCCCCCCCCCCAACAAAATTTTATTTATATATATATATTCAGAAATAAAAAAGATAATATCTTAGTGTGTATTGTCAAATAAGAATCTTATCATGTGTTTTTGTAACTATATACATCTTCAAAATATTAAATAGTATTAAAATAAAAATAAATATTTTTAAAATGATATTGATAATATATATATAAAAAAGTATTTTTTTAAAAATAGATTTATGGCATTGGTAATTAAAAAAGAAGATATTTAAACAATAGATGTAATAAAAGTAATGCTATAAAATTTTATGCTTCTTATCTCTAATTATACATATATGTAAATGAATGCACTTAACTTTTTAAACATTTGTTTTTTTATATGACTATAATAATAAATGTCACATATTCCAAACAAATGCAAAAACATTAAAAAATGCTTAAAAAATCTCTTTACCTCAATACCTTTTCGTTTACAAACAATCTCAATTATATATTTGTATTTTAATATTTTTATTTTATTTGGTACTCATCATTTAGATGGGCCAGCCCCTTGGTGGCATTATTTCTCTGCAAAAAGAACAGAAATATTCCATTTAGGTGGTTGCCTCTGGCTATTTTATAGCCAGGACAGTCATTTAGGTGTTATTTCTCTTCAAAAGCACAGAAATATATCGTTATTCACTTGATTTCCATGTGAATAACAGCGGCTGTACACTCTTGCGCAGTTTATCCTTATACTAACTATTAAAACTTTAATACAATATAACTTGAGGGTAGCTGTACTTTAAGTTACAGTAACTATAGAAATATTTATTTCAAATAATTGTCTTGCAATGAAACTGTCTTAGTATTGTGTACTAGTAAAAAATTGTCATTATGACCACATGCTTCCTTACACACTTTTGAAGGGTGAAAAAATTTGGAAAGTGTATTTAAGAATAAAGTTGACGCACAATAATGTGTTGATGCATGTTTTGCACAAGAATCTCTGCGATAATTGTTTTAAATTAGTTTTCAAAATGTAAAAGAATTGCAGTCCAAAAAAGGTGGTTTGTAAATTAATTTAAAAGTAATTTAAAAATAAAATGATCTCATTTTACCAAATAATATTCGATCATAAATTGTTTTAAATTAGTTTTCAAAATGTAAAAGAATTGCAATCTAAAAAAATGGTTTGAAAATGAGTTTAATACCGTTACCAAATAATGTTGGATTGTAATTAGTTTTCAAAATGCAAAAGAATTGAAATAAAAAAAAAATGGTTTGAAATTGAATTTAAAAGTAATTTAAAAGTAAAATGATCCCATTGTGCCAAATAACATTGGCTCATAAATTGTTTTAAATTAGTTTTCAAAATGTAAAAGAATTGCAATCCAAAAAAATGGTTTGAAAGTGAGTTTAAAGGTAATTTAAAAATAAAATGATCCCATTTGAACAAATAATGTTCAATCGTAAGTTGTTGATCATAAATAGTTTAAAAAATGTTGGCCTGGAATAGTAATAATATTGTTTTTTTACAGATAAGAATGCCACTAAGTGGCTGGCCTGTCTAATAGATGAGTACCTTTAATTTTAATTTATTTTTTAGCGTTTCTTAAAAAAAGACTATACTATAGAATATTCAAAATGTTGGGGTGTATTTTTATTTCTATTCTAATCATATAAAAAACAAGTTTTTAAAAAGAAGTTTGTTGTATTCATTTACATATATGGAAAATTATGAACTATTTTGAAAATAAACATGTGCAGATGCTATTTTAAATTCAAATTATATATAAATAACATAAATACTTAACATATATCAATATTATATTTAAGTAAAAATTAAAAAATCTTTTAAACTTTTTGGTTTTGTTTTATATTGCTCAAGCCATATCCATTGTCACTGTGTATTTATTTTAAATTTGTCTTTATTAGTATGAAAACATTATTTTTTTTGATTAACTAGAAGTGATGTCTTTTGAGAACAACTATAACTAAAATATAGAAAATTTTCATAAAAATTGTTTGATATATTTTGTTTTTATGTTATATAGACTTCATTTAACAAAGTTTATGCTTTTAAATTTTTATTCGTATTCACTTTATAATTATTGTGCTGAGCACCAAATAATCATTATATATTTATGATAAATTATGTATTATGCTTGATATTAGGCATATTTGAGTTGTTTTTTTCATGGCTTATCACTTTCTTCATTATATATCCTTTCTTTTCTAGTCTATCAAACAATATTATATCTTTAAAACGAAAATAATTATTTATTTTTATCACAACTGAATTGTTTAGCAGTTAGTTCAAAATGGTATTTTAGTAAGGGGGAGAATAATAATAAAAATGAAATCAAATAAAATAGATAATAAGCTATTCAGTTTTTTTTTTTTTTTAAAGATAATTAATTTTTAAAATTTTGTTATAGATATAGATAAGCCATAGCTTGTAAAATAGTTAAAATATAAACATTAAAATTATGAATAGGAAACTTCATGAGAAGAATATAGCTGCACGTGTAGATGTTGAATAAATGTAAACACACATTCATACTAATATAATTATTTGTTGTTTTTTTTTATAAAAAAATAATAATAGTATTAATGATAAATCTTAATAATTAAAAAAGTAATCATTCTGATTAATTTTTTTTTTTTTAAATATATTAATTTTAAATTTTATTTATTTTATTCACAATAATCAGCTTTGTCTAATAGAAAAATGCTAGCTGAAGAATGCAAGATATAATATAGTCTTTACAGTATCAAAGTAACTAAAGTTTGTCTTTGGGACTAATAAGAAAAAAATTTTAAAATTGGAAATGTATGAACATAATATATTTGTAAAGAGCAAGAAAGCAAAAGGGAAAGGTTTTCAAATAACAGAGGGTTTAACAATTTCCTTGAAATTTGAATTTCTGTGATTTAAATAGATTTGCTAATTATTCTGTTGTGAAGATTTGAAGCATCACTCACTAATACCATGGGGCTTAAATAAAGAAGACATTAATCTTTAGGAAAATGGAGAGAAAGTATGGTAATATTATTTTGTTATTATTATCATCGTGTATTAAAAAATGTAACCAGATTTTATTTTTAAATCTGGGCATAGCATTTCATCTTGGTGTAAAGATTATTCATTTTCTAAAATATATATATAAATTGAATTGTTAGAGTTATATAAAAAAAATCTTAAATTAAACATATATATGTATTTGCTGATATATGTAAGCTTTAATAGAAATAATTAAATATAAGCTTACGCATTTGATGGTATTATACTAGTGTATTATTTGTATTACTTAAAAGAACATAAATAAATGTAAGAAAATATATACCTATAAACATCAATTTTGTTAAATAAAATATTTTAAATGTATAGCAACCAGGCATATATATTAAAATGTGCTAGTAAAATAATATTACTTCTATAGTGAAATAAATTTTCTTCTTCATGAAATATGTAAGTTACTAAAAAATTATTTCTCTGTCACTTTTGATAATCAATGTTGAACCTATTCCTAATGTTTTGTTAAACCTACTCCTAGTGTTATGTTAAACTTCTGTGTTAGATGATTGAAGTCCCTGAGTTTCATATATAATTTAAACAATGAGATATTTATCCCATATACCATATGAACTTAAAGAAGTAGGTATCTTATTTAAATGATAATGGAGGAATTAATAGTTCACAATATTATAAATGGATATATATATATATATATACTGTGTGTAAAATGATAAAAGAATCAAGTCAGATGTCACATGATATATAACTTTGTGTAAACTATGAATATAAAGAAATATATATATATTTTATAAAACATCTTGACATAAAGCATTCATTAACTTTTATTCATTTTAATGAAGTACAGATTTTAAATAAAGTACTCCATAACAAATATTGCAATGTTAACATTTTATTTTTTATAATAATAACAGCATTGGTTAATTTTCTGGTATTTAATAATAAATATTGTAGCACTTAAAATATAATCCATAATAACTTCAATGCTATAGCATTTAAACCATTTTATAAAACCATCAAAACATCACTTGATTATATCATGTCATATGCTTACACAGGCTACAATAATTTGATGTGATGTGATGTACTGTAGTTTCTTCTTAAACGAAGTCAAGAATCTCTCAGCAATTATGCTCAGAGAAACCTGTTAGCTACTTTATTTTACATTCACCAGTCTAAGTTTTCCCATATTCTGTTCCATCTCATTTCCACAATATAATCTTTGTTAACTCTATGGCCTTTATATCTATATCCCCTTATCTTTTCCCAAACCCAGTGTAAAAACCAATAATCCACTTTCTGTATAATCACTTTTTTCATATTTATTCTTCCATAACTTTATTACATGTGCCCTTTCTGTTTTCAAGCATTTACATTCAATTAACAGATGCCTAATATTTTCTATTCCTTCCTTCCATAATTTACAGACTAAATCACCCAAAATTTTTTCATTTACATGTATATTCTCTTGTTACTAAAGATCCGGTTAGAGCCTTAAACAATAAACTACTTTCCTTATTATTAGCAAACTCTCCACACAGTGGTGCCACCAAGTGCAAGCCACCGTAAACAATGGATACAAAGAGGTTTGTCCATAAAATAGAGTGAAGAAATTTTTTCTGGTTATTATATTCATATATTTTGACTGCATCTGATATTTTTACAGGTCATATTTTTTTATTTGATCATGTAAAATGAAGGCAAATCTGTTTATAAATAACAATCAGTATATTCATTTCCCCATCCATTTGCTTTAATTTGAATCTTAAACATGGATGATAATAAGAATTTGTAAAAGTTGTTGGAAAGCAAGGGCAAAATACTATTAACAATAAAGTACTTTTTTATTATTTTAATCACACTGCCTTTTCCACGAGATTTTTTCACTTTTAATAAAATCTTTTTACCCTTAAGTGACTCGATAAACATATATTTTGTTATCTTAATATCTTTCGTTCTTTGCATGTTTGCAATGGTTAATATATAGTTTCTCTGTATATCCTAATGATTAATAGGTCTTATTAAAACTTTATGATGTAGTATTAAATATTGAAATGCTAGGTAAATTGTTGTTAATGTGGACAATCACTGTTGATTTTTCACCGATGATGATTGAATGTTAATTTTCAGTTGCGGCATCCTATTTTCTAAATATCTCAATTTTTAATGGCAGTAAATTTAAAATATATTCATAAATTGCCAAAAGCCATTATTTACCAGAATTTTTATAACTGTTTTAATTCTGACTTTATCATTAAATAATAATTGGAAAATATTTTAATTTGAAAAGATTTAAAAATTTTTAATTAAAAAATTAAAAAAAATTAAGTAAATATTTGATCATATTGGCAGAATAAATATTTAAAAAATGAATGAACTTCTTGATTGTTTTAATTTTTTTTCTTCGATTTTTATCAACCATGAAAATATATAAGTAGATATTATAGATAAATAAAAATATTTATTGTTGAGTTTTGCTTTGATCTTTTTAAAGTAGACAAATATATATTGCCACCACAGTATGCCAGACTCCATATTTTTGCTTTCATTTTTTTCTACTAATAATTGAACCATGAGGGACTTATTTATAGTCAATGAAGTGCTTATCTCAATACTGAGCTATCTGTTTGGGGATTGCAATATTGTGATGTCATACACAAAAAAATTTATAAGATTAATCCCTAAATAACAAAATCAGGGTTTTGTAAAGATATAAAACATAGAAGCTTTCAAAATGTTTGAATCATATTAATGTCAATTATAATCTTGAATTTTATTTTTTGGGGATCAATTTTTAATTGAATAGTATATATAAAAAATTAATTAAGACTAATTGAATAAATTATTAAATGCTCAATGTGCCACTAGAAGGCTTAAATGTCATATGGTGTGAGTACATATGCTGTTATTGTTAACTTTCACACCAGCAGCCTATTTCTTTAAGTTCTTTATCTCATTTTTAGCAAAATTTTTGTAATTAATATAGTTGTTGTTATTTTTAATTTTTGTATTGTAACTGTAAATAAATAATCTATTGATGGAATTAAAAATGCAATGGAATACTAAGATAAATGGATGGGGTGTATGTATTGACATTCAAAATTACAAAAGATACAATGAATTCAAATAAATACTATCAATTACACTTTATATAAAATTACATTGCATTAATTGATGTATGTTTTTTTTTTTTCTGTCATTATTCCATAATATTTTTATATATTTCTAAATGTCATGCTTCAGAACCTCTCATCTGGTAGTGGGCTATACATGTCCTAAGTTGAATCATTGCCTCATATTATTAAGATGCTTTTTTTTTTGGGAGGGGGGGGGTATTTAAAAAATATTTTAATAGAAGTAATTTTGAATATTTTTTTAAAATTTTTTTATTCTTTTCCATTCTTATGATTATAGTAATATTTAAATGCAGGTATACTTTATATCCCTAGAGTTTAGATGTAATTATAGGAGATTTGAACCCAAACTTTTATCCTCCCTTCAGCTATCTAATCACACTTGACAACACACATGTGCAACTGATGAGTGATTGGTTCAGCAGGAAATACATATATTGGAGATCATTTATCTTTTTCACATGTGTGTGGTCATGTAGATCGATTGTTTGAGATAGATTGGATAACTGAAAGGAGCTTGAAAGTCTGGGTTCAAATCCTCTATGATTATAGTAATGTAAGTAATTTGTAAAAAATATTTTTGTCTATGCAATTGTTAATGGTAAAATATATTCTGGTATGGTTATTATTTTTATTTGGGTCAAAGAGCAAAATAGCTCATCGTTATTGTTAAGTGCTTTTTCGTCGTATTGTGCTGGGTTATTAATTATGAATGGCTATTTTTTTTGTTATATTTACCATATTATTTCCACCTTTTCTAAATAGTCTTTTTTCACCTTTCCGGTTAGTTGCCTTTTTTTTTTTTAATAATATCTCTTTGGATATCAGTGGGCAAGTTATTTGACTCTTAGTTTGGATTTAGTCAGCATATTGCTGTAAGGGAAACATTCAGATGTGAACAAATTTAAAATCAATTTTTGTTAGTTGCTTTTCATTAGCAAATAAATCAGCCAATAGCTGAAAAATTGCTTTTTCACTTGGGAAATACGATTTAGAAAATCCCAAATTGATATATGAAATAATCTCTCAAACTCATTTTTTATTTATTGTTATTTGTACTAATTTATTATTTCACTCTTTCAACTCACTTCTCTCCTCTTTAAACACACTTTCTAATATAGTTACATATTATTTTATCCTGATATTTTTAATGATGAAGTGATTATAATAAAAAAATGAGATAATTATACATAATTTAAAACAATCGGTTTGTCAATTAAAATTGATTTAATCAAATTAAATTTAGCCATAATGAGGAAGAGACGATTTTTTAATACAGCGAACCATTTCTCTTTTTCGCTATGAATCATGTATATTTTTATTGTGATAATTTTAAATTACACTCATTATAAAATTCACGTGAATAGCTTCAACATATATCTAGTCTTGATTGCATTTAACAATAATGTTTAAATAATATATATTAAGACTATGTGCCTAAAATGCGACAGTAGGGACGTCTACAAATCTAAACACAAGATTAACGATTTTAAAAGACGAGCATTTAAACCGGAGTGCTGACTTTTACTGATATCACTATTGACACTTTATTTCTGACTTGCACTGAATAAAGTTATAGATTATATCAAGAGAATTCAGAAGTGCATCAACATCTTTTTTACACTATTTTTTTTTTTACTTCTGTTCCTTCATACTTATTTCCATTAGTATTTATTTGGCTGAATCTGTATGTCTTCATATGTCATGATAACCTTATACAACAGAAAGTATCTTAATATGTTTCATGGTATCCATCAATTATACTTACTTAAAAAAGGAGCGCTTCATAATTAAATTGAGAATTTACAATCTAAACTATTGTTCTACTAAAAAATATCAATACTTTGAAAGTCAGTAAAACCAGCATTTGGATCAAAAAGCATAATCTTTAGCAACCTTCTCTTTTACTATTTTCATTAGTTAAAGCTTTACTTCATTAGCATATAAAATCCATAATATATATATGCTTTTCGCACAGATAATGAAGCTGATAACTACAATATCATAAGCTGAGTGCTTTCGAGAAGATTCATACTCCCATATTCATACCTACTAGAATTTTGTTGGGAACTATATCAATGCCAATGCAAATGTATGCAAATCAATGTAAAGTGGCTACAGAGACCATTTTTGAAAAAGAGAAAAGCAGACCTCTCTTCTATTGATTGATATAGGATCACTTGCCATGTAGCATGCTTTCCTGATCTTGCATTTGATGTGATTTCTCTCATAGCAGACAATACTGGCAATAGTTGGTTGGAAACTATTGCCCGTGACTTTTCCGTGCTCAGTAGCTATGAATATGGAAGTCCTCCCGAAAGCGCTCAGCTTATGATATTGTAGAATATTATTTATTTTATTTACTGTTATTAGCTTCATTATCTGTATGCAAAGCATATATATATATATATTATTTTACATTATATTATTCTATTGTACACACAAGTTTAAGGCAGTAATAGAGTGTTGGACTCATAGCTACAAATTCTATAATCATTTCTGAACTGAGAAATGTAAGTAAAAAAATTTCATTTCATTTAATTGAATGAAGTTGCTCTGCTTATCCACCAATGACTAAATGTCAAATGATCTTCTGAACATCCAACACACAATAATTTTATCATTTCATTGTGTATTTATGGCTCTTTATAATAAAAATATGTTTTTCATAATAAAAAGCAAAGGATTATTTCTTAATTACTTTTTAAAACATTGCTTTAACACCTTAAATAATATTACGTTGCCCTTAATAGAATATTTTACTTACTTTTTTCTGTGCCATTCAACTAATTTAGAGAAGAATTGAAAGATTAAGAAAACAATATCTTAAAATGATTTTTACAAAAAGAACCATATTGATAGCAATAGCACCTTACAGGTTATCTTTATATTATTTCATTTTTATTTATCAATATTTATTACAATTACTTCCTCTATATAAATAATCATTCACATTGTTATTTTCTCAACATACATTGTTTTATTGTAGGAACCAAAATTTTATCCTTATCATTGTACATCTCAACCAAAGTTTTGATCATATCCTATGTCATTTTTTAATATATTTTTTTCTCTAGTTCCTTTGAGTTTGAAACATGGGTGATATATATCAACAGATATATGTACAAAAAATTTTGATTCAAACAAGATTAGTAAATAAAATGAGTATGGTGAGGGTTATTTTAGTATTGCAATTAATGTGCCAATTTCAGAAAACAAAAAAGATGATACAGGCAGTTCTTGACTTTCATTCCTAATTGATTCCTGAAATGTGTATGAAAGTTGAAATGTATGAAGATATAGCAAATTAAAAAAAAAAAAAAATACAATAACATCAAAAAGTCTTCATTTGGATAGTAGAAGTTATTAGATTATTATTTATTAAACTTAGGTATTTAAAAATTGTACATTACTTTATTACAGTAGTAATATAATAATTATAATGGAAAATTACAAACTGGCAGTTACACTTTTAAATTTGCTTTATCTTTGCTGTATGTTATCTTAGTTCTCACAGGCAAGGTATGCATTATCACTTGGATATCATGTGATATTCAAGCCCTGGAAATGACAAAGTTAGGTTTTTGATTCAGTTATCATTATGGATTTGGGATTAGGAAGATATAGTTTATCATTTCAATAGATTCAAATCAGGATAAAAAAAAATATTTTTTTATTATTTTGCATCAAATGTGAAATTATGCAAATTGATTTTGTATATTTGAACAAATAAAAAAAAAAAAAGAAGCATTTGGCTTTGTTCACAAATGGTCTAATCAATAGACATCTTGAGAGATTGGATATGAAGATTGTTTAAATTAAAAACTATATATATATTATTCATTTTGCCATATCTTTGACCCACAGCCAAGATTCAACAACTGTTATGTATGTGCACACATATATGTATATTGTATGTTTCTTAAAATACTGTATCTAATTAATTTTTAATAAGAGTAAATGATGTGAATCTCTGTTAACAGCTCTCAAATTTTATTTCAGAAACATTTATGTTTTCATTAATATTTTACGGTTGTAAATTTTTTATTTTTAGTTTTACACTTAAAAAATATTTTACTAATATAATTTTTTTTTGTTGTAAGAATTAATTAGTATTTATTTCTATTTCAAATGGAATAAAATAAAACTATTGTGTAGCAGTATTTTTTAACGTTGAAGATTTTGTCCAAGACCTATAGTCGCAACTATTTATATATTTAAAGTTGACAATTTTAATTATGGCTAAGAGAAAAGAAGTGAACGAGATGAGAATCAACATTTCAATTTTTTATTTCAAATACAGACACTATATATGGAGTAAAAAGATAGACATTTGTTTAGGAGGTCATGTGGCATTTTAGTACCCAAGTGGCAGCAAGTTGAGCATAGCAAATCTAAAATTTATCTCATAAAAGTCATTGGTTTCCTTATTCTTATAAATAATCTGAATATTGTTTTTAATATTTTTATAATAGGAAATTTTTTTATTTTCTTGGGAATTCACATGAAGTTTAAACACCACAAATGATAAGAGTTGAACTGTGAGCTATGGAATTCGAATTCTAGTATCTCCTATCCTATTATTGTATTAAATTATGTAAGATAATATTTGTATAAATTAAAATCTTTAAATATCTAACTGCAAAATAACGATTTCTTAGCATTTCACCACAAATGTTAAGGAATGATATAAATAGTAAATTTCTGTTTTAGCTGTCTGTATATTATATATATATATATAATTTAAGTAATGAAAAATATATTATTAGGGTTTAAGTTCTGGAATTTTAATGTTCAGTATTGAACAAATATTATATAATGTTTTATTACATAATATTTGTTCAATATTCTGACTTTAAAATCTATGCAACTTTATTACTTTTGATGTGTTATATATCAATTTATCTACTTCTGTATATAGTATATAAAGTAGAACATTGATTATATGAATTGCAATCATCCAAACTGTTGTTTATCTTTGTCACAGAGATAATCTGCCATGCCATGATATTGGATTCGAATCTGATCAGATAAATTGTGAATTTTTTTTTGCATCGAAAATATGTTTGAGATGTTTTGGGTAGCCAAACTACTCCATTAATGATCTGTAAATGAATGGGTATCTGGTTATTCTCAGATAGATGAATATGATGTAGTTGCAATTTGCTACAGCTTCCACTTTTTCTAGGGATGCATCATATTTCTTTAGTGGCTGAATCTATAGTTATCTTTATTTAAATAAAAATAATTGTTACACAAAAGAGAGTTATCATTGAATGTGTTTGTTTCACTTATGTGTTCAATGATCTATGCAAAAGATATTTATTTGGTTATAGATTTATTATTAAGATGAATAATTTTAGTTGTTAAATATAAAGAAATAATACATAGCAGATATTATTCCAAAATAAATATATCTATCAAAAGAAAAGATAGGCATATAATCATTTTTAATTTTTGTTGTATGTTTTAACCAAAATCTTACAAAGCACTCATTTATGCATGCTCATTGTCTGTGATTTTGTTTTATATGGTATTTTCCATAATTATATAATGTTAAATATTAGTTAGTATTTATTTTTAAAGATGTAATAAATAAGAAGATGTGATAAAATTTATAAATTTTTTTGTAACTTTTTTACATTTACAACATAAGACTATTGACATCTGATAATGAGACACTTTTTTAATTGTAAAAATTACAACAGAGTACTTGAGACTTCCATTTGTTATTATTTTTGTTTGAGTTAAAATTGATTCAGATTATATTTTTATTAAATAACTAAATGATTTGTTGCTTGGAAATCTAATTTGAACATCATAAGTGTTGGTGTTGACTATAATATTGAAAGTAAATTATTTTTTCATAATTTGTGATAATCTTTTTTAAAAAAAAAACAAAAAAACAAAAGCAATTGAAAAAAAAAAAGTCAAAACAAACTTTTATCACTAATTTTTTTAAATATTTTTAGTTGTTCTTATTCAAATTATCCTGTTTTCGTAAATGTATTAATATTTTAGCAAACTCCATACAGTAGTGCCACCAAGTGCATGGATAATTTGCTACTGTTATTAACAGCCTGTGTAATCATATGAAATGGTGATCACATGATATTATTTTCTTATTAAATAAATTAAATATAAATTAAATCGAGACCCACATTGCAATGTTTAATTGTCTATCTCAAAAGCCTAAACCTAAACTAATCAATAAAACAATCAAAATTATCCCACATTCGTAACTCAAATAGACTAGCCAAAAATATAAACTCTAAATCACAACCAATGGTTTCATTGCTACAAGCAGACTTCTCAAAACCTTTGCACTTGAGAAGTCTGCCTGTAGCAGTGAAATAATCGGTTGTATTTTAGAGTATATATATTTTTGGCTAGTCTGTTTGAGTTATGAATTTGGGATACTTTTGATTAATTTTCTATATATATGTAGCCTTTGGTTTGAATAGTTTGTGGCAAAATACAGCTATTTTTAGTATAATTATTATTAAAGTTAATTGTAAACATAATTAAAAATTATATTTAAAAATACAAATTTATTTAAAGACATAAAGAAAAGTGTATCTTTCTGTTAGTTATAATTTTTTTTATGTGTAAGTTTAAATACCTCTAAAAACATGATATAGAAATAAAATATATTTTACATTTTTAAATAAAAACAATAATGAAAATAATCTTAAAACAAAATTATCTTTAGAAATAATTTCTGTTTTACAAAATAATATATATAAATGCTGCCATTTTGTGCAGTTTGACTTCTGCAAATTGATCTTTACACAATAGAATTTCTAATCTGTTGATACCTTCTATCATCTAGTCTTAGAAAGAAAACTAAAATATGAATTTATTACCCTCCTATCAGAATCTGTAAATATAAACTTAGAACTCAATGGTTGGAATTCAGACTGTTCAAATATTATCAAATGACTTTATTATTTACCAAATTTGATAATTATTTCAAGAGAGCTTATAATTTTTTTCCAAAGAGTTAAAAAAGCTGACATGAGCATTGCTTTAAAGCAAAGAAAGAAATCATATTAACCTCCAAAGTTTATATTTATTTTTTAACACCATTAAATTGTAAAGTTTATATTTATTTTCTGTTATAAAGGTGCTGTACAGATCTAAACATAATTTTTATTATAAATAGTTAGAACATATTGTAAATGTTTATCCAATTGATATTAAAATTATTAAATAAATTTCATTTTTAAATTTTATGCAGTCTGTAGTTTTTTATAAAATAGATATAATGAGAGATAAAAAATATGTTATTACATCTGATAAAGTGATTAATTTGATAAGATTTTGAAAGTTGTTGCATCAGAAATATGTTTTTATATAGTCCCTATATCTGCTATTAATTGCAAATAGCAACAAATTCTTACTTGGAACAGTGGATAATAGTAAGCCCTATAGATTATAGATTTCTAATATATATACACTCCCTTACAATATAATTATATTTTAAAAAGTGTATTTCGACTCAACAAACACAATCAACAAAGAAATAATGTAGTTTTGACAGACATGGTATAGTAATAAATTTAGAGATGAAGAGTAATCACATTATTGAGTCCACAAGAGAAGGAAATGTTTGACAGATGATTCATGAAGATGAGATGAGTATGCATGGTAAATTTGCGATTTCAAAATCATAATTTATTTTTTCATAATATGGGTAGTGAATTTATGGTTATGGTAGCAATATTATATTTCATTTCATTAAATATTTAGTAGCAATTTTAAAATTCCAGATGTAAAGGAATATTTTTATATTTGAATTTAAATATCTTTTAAATATTTTTGTTAATTAATATTTTAATTTGATTTCTAATTATTTAATAAATAATCAATAATTAGATTTTTACAATGAACTTTTATAATTGTACATCATTCAAAATCTTTATAACTTTATATCATTGAAAATCTATATTTTCATATGATAAAATGCTGACATAGCAGTTTGTTTTATGTTCTTTTTTATCTGATGCTTTGCTATTTTAAATTGTTAAATACTTGATTAATAATTTTTATAAGGAATATTTTATTCCTAGACATAAATGTTTTATAATTTCATGAAATTATGAATCTGTGTCATTTTTATATTCTGGCATTAAGGATAAGAAATAAAAGTTTAAAAAAACAAACCAAAATAATTGAACTATATTATATTTAAAATATTATTGAAATTTCCATATTTTGCAGGTCTTGATTTATAATAGGGTTACATTTTGACAGTTTTATTGTAAACAGTAATAAATGGCTATAATGAGTAATATTTATTACATGCATTATCTATAAAAAAAAAAAAATTTAAATAATATTGTAATGTATTATGAATATAATATTTAGTATACCCTGTTGAGTGATTCCAGTACTGATTCAAATGCTTTAATCTGCTATAGTTTATTTTGTTTTTATCACACAAATTCCAGCATAACTCTCAGATGGTCACAAGTCAACTTAGTTAAAGATATAAAAAAATATTCAAATACAGGTCAAGTTTTTTAAAAAAGCTGATGAATATAAAAAAAAAAAGGAATACAAAAACAAAGCTTGATGTTTTTTCTAAAAGAATTTAACTTATGAAATCAAAGTTAATATAGCATAGCCATGCAAAACACATAATACTTGTAACATTTAGCCAAAGTATATTTGATTATTGATTGTCTTTACTAGTAGTTTAATGCTGTATGAATTTGTCTTATATCTGAAATTATTGTTGAGGCTGAGTAATGCATTATTGTTTTATCCATGCTCAGATATTTTATGATAATGGACCTAATCAATAACATTCATTGTGTATCATTTTTTTGCTATTATGTTGTTTATTATGATGATTTGAATTATTTTTAATCGCACCTATGAATGTCATTACCCCCCTCCCCATCAACCCTTTATATTTGTATGACTAATTGTAGGATACTAGATGATAAAGGCAAATTATCTTCATGCTACTTTCTGGTTATAAGCCAAGCACTTATAGCTATGTCGCCCCCACCCGTTATTTAAAGAATTAGTAGTTTGAATTTTCAAACATTCTGAAGTTTGGAAACCAAGTGTGCTGCATGTTTTAATGGTCTTGCTTATGACTAACTACAAATAGCTTTGACAATTTTAAGGAAAAAACATGATCAGACTAAAGCAAGTCACACATGATTCTTTGGTCTTCATTTATTTGATTTTGATAGCCGAAATCTATTTCACAAACTTCTGATCATGAACTGTCTTTATAATTATGATGAATCAATGGAGGCTGGATGATAATGGCTGACTATTAGTTACTGGCTATTTTGATTATGGCTATTTAGAAGCTAACTTGTACACAGAGGCTAAACTGTTTATACAGTAGCGCCACTCAGTGCAAGCCAGAGTAATCAATGAATGCAAGAATGTTTGTGCATAAAATCCCAATCTACTGCCTAAGCCAATTTATGGAAAGTTTGACTAAACATTATTTTGATAATTATGGAATTATAATAGGAGAATATGATAGCAGTTTATTGACGATGTTACAGTTTTTGCAGATAGTCGGGATAAGATTAATAAAATGTTTTATAGGACTTACAGAACATATAAAAAGTTTGGGGTGACAATAAATATAAATTAAACTAAAATATTATGTGTCCATAGCATTATAATTCAGATTCATGCCTTTAAATATTTAAATTAATTGTGTAACTGATTATTCAAGTAATACAAAGAAATTGGAATGAGCAAAACAATTACTAAATGAGCATTTAATAAGGATATGAGATTATTTTATAGTCCACTAAAATTACATTTAAGAAAGAGACTTGTTAAATGTTTTATTTAGATTGCTGTTTTATACAACAAAATGTTGATAGTTGTAAGAAAGGAGAAAAAATTGGAGGCTTTAGAAATTTTGATTTTATAGATGAATTAAAGCATTAATTGCTAAAAACTATAAATAAAAAAGATTATTTATTGAGGACAATATAAGGAGAAAGTATATTGAGCTGAGCCAAGAGAATTATTAAAGATATGTTTGAAAGATTGGGACTGATAAAAGAAAGACAGAAGATAAATGATTTTAAATAGGAGCCCAGTTTTGCATAAAGGAATATGATTTGATTGAATGTGAGAACTACTTTTTCACATACAACTAATAATGATTTTTATAATACTGTCCAAGCTAATGGCTCAACATTTTTATGCACTATATGCTTTTGGGTTTAGACGCCCATCTAGATATAAAAGGTGTGATACTAAATTATTAATTAAATATATTTTAATGACCTCACATATAAGCTCTAACTATTTTTATATTTTTGCAAAGTAACACCTATCTACTCTTTTTAGTTTATATTTACTGTTTTATATGACTATTTCAGAGCCATTTGTATAAATATTGGATCTTTAAACTAGTTTCAGACTATTGATAAGACATGCTTCTATTGACATTTCATGAATAGAGCAAATGTGAATTATTGCTGTTATGCAAACAACTGTGCTGACTGTAACCTATTAATCAGATGAATAGCTTTTTATTACTATTTATGATTGTCTTATTTTCACTTTTGATACAATTGTCACCTCATTATCCTATATTAATGGGGCTCCAATGTAAATATTAATAATAAGAGCATTAAATTATTTAAACAAATAAAAAATGTAAAGTAGAATAGAAAGTAGATAATAAAGTTATGAAAAAACGTATATAGATCTTCCATTTGAAGATTGGTCAGAGTCAAGGAACGCCTTGGGTTTTCTAGATGAATTGTAGAATATTTTCAATACTTATTTAGTTGCAGCCAAAATAAATTGTTTCATTTTTGTCATTGACAATTGGGTCTCTTTTGTATCTCAAATTTTTGTAATGCATTCTAATTTTATATACATTCACAATCTTTTCTACTTTTGGCATATGTTATTTGTAAATCAATTTCTTGCTTGCCAGTTTAAAAGTGTCTTAAATAATGCACGGGACCCCCCCCCCCGTTTTCAAATTTGAGTAATTTTGTGCTTTTTGTTTTTAATTTCAAATCATTTTGTGTATCAGTTTTATTTAAACAGACATTTTTTTTCACTGTAAAAGTTTAAGCCAACTTTCTGTTCATAACTTTGGATAAAATTAATAAAAGTACTTAAATATTTGTTTTTTTCTTACTATTCTATTTAGATTCTAAAATCAGTATACTTCAATTGCTTTCACTGTATTTTGACTGAGGAATACATTTTGAAAAAATGAGTCAATTTTTATAAATAATATATTAATGGACATAAAGTTCAGAAATTTGTTTCCTAATATTTATTATAATCAGTTTTTGTAATATGCAGCATACCCATTCCATTTTATATATGAGCAGTTAAAGAGATTTTTTTGCAAAATTATTTTTAAAAATGTGTCATTTGTTGATAAATATTTGCAGTTTTTCTGTTATCTGAAAATTTATTTGTTTAAATTTCACATTCCTATAGAAGAAAAAGCAAAGGTAACCGTGGACATAGAAACCAAATGAGTGGGATACATCCCTCATCAATAGTAAACAATATTTCATTTATCAATATTTACTGTCTATCCAAAAATAGTTAGATACTTAATTTACTGATGACTTTTAAAAAGCTAACTGTGTTGCCTATGACTATATGAAAGAAAAATTTTAGGCTGTTTGTGACTAAAAAAAAATTTCAACGTTTATCTGAATTTGACTCAAAATTTAGTTCATGGTTCTTAACAGTTGGATACATTAAACATTATACGGAGGCCCTTCAATATATATAAAATAGCAATCAAATAAATGACAGTTTGATTTTAATTTTTAGTGCTTTAACTTGTTAACAATGTAAATGGATAATGAATGCTTAGGACACATTTTAAGCATTGAGTGATAAATTGTATTAGAGGATTGGCGTGCAAACGGAAACTATCACTAACAATGAACAAATGGTATTGCTTAATCATATTGCTTTTATTTTTTATTTCACGTCTTCACCTTTCCGGGAGAGAATTTAACATATGTAGATATAGACTTTTATATCTTCTACATAATCACATCTTTGTTTATTGTTTTTTTTCTTCTGTACCCCCATTTTGAGTAACGAAGCTTTTGAAGTAGCAGAATTTGTTCTCTAGTATTTGCTTGATAGGATTTGAAAATGTATTGCTTTTATTTTTTTAGGTATTGTCATTTTTTTTTTCCAAGTAAACAATTGATCCCAATTTAATGTTCTTAAAAATATCATTGGAATAACAGAGCATCCATATAGATCAGGTCCTTCATACTATTAATAATAAAGATATTTAAATATTTCTCAAATTATTTACACCTCTATGTATTATAAGGATCCAAACCATTATAAATAATAATCTCAGGTCACTTTGCACTGCACTCTAGAAGGCTTTTATATTTGGTTTTAATTCTTTATTAAGCATTTAATAGGTGTTTGTATGATCATATTTTTGGGTGCATGTTTAATGCAATTCAAATGCCTTTTTAAAATTTAATAAAATTATGCTATATTGTGATATTTCTCACCGTGACTTCACTGTGTATTGATGGGTTCAACACCTGAGAGGCTTGACTATAAATCCATTGTAAATGTTTTTGTCCCTAAAATTTGTTAAATACTGTACAGCCTTTTTGTATTTTAGTAACAATTTGCATTATTATTGCTATTATTTTTTGAAAAGGGGTGGAGAAATTAGATTCAAGTGCAAAATTTAAACTTGTGTTGAAATTTTATTTTATTTATTAATTTTTTTTTTTTTTTATGATTACAAACATATTTTATACTAACCTTAAGACAAAAGCTCGATTACTGGACAAAAAAAAAAACAATGATAGAAAAAGGTATCACTAAGCAAATTAAGAATAGCTAATGATTGGTTTGATTACTGAAAGAAAAATTTTAAGCAGTCTTGCTACTTTAAATTTTTTTATTCAATTTGGATTCAATTTGTGTTGTCTTGCGTTGTTAGCCGGGAGGTATCGCAGCCCCATGCAAGCAAGTAATTGGTTGCAGACGGTTGTGGGTTCGCGTCCCGGCCGATGCTATGACACATGGAAAAAAAAAAAATTAGAGGTTATGTTAATAAGTGATAGTTTTGTTATCAATTATTTTTATATAAAAACGTATATTACATGCAATGCTTCAGATAGAAATAAATAATTACCATTAAACTATACAAAGAAGTGTTTTTAAAATTATATTGGTTTTATGAAATGAGAATTTCTTTCTCTAGGGTATTAATAATGAAAATAATTGACTTTGAGCTTTTGATATATATATTTATTACTATTCTTTAGTGTTTAACCCCCCCCCCCTCTCCTAAGTCTTTTAGATATTTTTTTTCGTGACTAAGTTCTATCCGTGTCATAGATATTCAAATTTCAGAACTGAAATATAATATTCTTTTTGCTTTTTAATATAAGGTTTCTAAAAAGAGAGAAGTTGTTACTATAACAATTGTCATGAGCTCTTTGTGAAATCTTATTCTAGAGTTAGCCTGATTGTTATTCCTTGAGTCATTTATTTTATATTTAATGATTAGAGTTATATATCTATACTTCTACTTTATCACCCTCATCCTACAATAAATAATTATCTAATTCTTTTATAAAACTGGGTTACATTTCTTTGTCTACTTAAATGATATATATATACTAATAAGGTAAAATTAAAGTTCATTACATCGTAGGTTTTTCTGACTAATTTATTTATTATTCTTTTGATGGTTGATATAGTCTGTTGATAATGACCACAGGTTATTTATTTATAACAGTGCATTTGATTTATATATACTGCATAGAAAAGAAGTACTCATTAATTTTTAATTAAATCTTATGTTTTAAACTCTTATTAGCAAATTATTAATTTTTCAAAATTATATATATAGTCAAATACATTTATAGAGAGAAATATTTTATTAATAATGGTACCATTACAGTTCTAAGATAGTAGAAGTACATATAACTTATTCCAAAAAATAGATACCGAGCTTTTTTTTTAATGATTTTTAGTAGCTTGAGATAATGGCTTATTACCAAAAGTCTGGCTATAGCATTTAATTAATTTTATATGTTTTTAGAAATTAGAAATAACATTTGATTGTTAAAACAAATACATGATTTAACTTAATAGTAAAGTAACAGCAGTTAGACTCTTGAGCTAAAGATGCCAGGTTTGATTTTCACGTATAAAAGTGTATGTGAGTGTGTATATATATATCATTCACTTAATGAAGTGGACTTGTGCTCAAGCCACCATTTTACAGCTCAAGTTTCACATGACTTCTAAGCAATTGATGATGCAAAATTATTATTATATATGTAGAATATATTTAATTTGAATATCTATTATTCATATATTTCTGTTATCCAAACAAATTTTCAAAGATAATCTTTATTTAATCTATTCAAATAAGTTATATAGTATATTACGTTTTAAAGTTTTATATTTTTATATTAATAAAGCAAATTTATGTAGAATGTAGACTATGTCTGCCTCTACTTTCCGACTGTATTGCTATGATTATGTTATTGCTTTAGAGATATCGAAAGCATGTTCAGCTTATTATACCGTTTATAAACATTCCAGTTTAAGCCTTTCTTATTTTTTCTCTTCCAAAATGATTATTCTGAATTACAGTTTTATAAAAAAAGGCAAAAAGTATAATTAATTACAAACTATTCATATATAAATAAAAGTATAGACCTAAAATTAATGTTTGTTTATTTAGATTTACACTTGAACACATATATGTCGAAAATATAAATAATCACGTATTTCATGCTAAACTAGCAGTCATCAGTTGGTCCAAGTGCTCAGATATATATTAAGATAACCAATCTTCATACTTTAATGGACAGGCTTCAATCCACTCCACACTCCAACTCTTCAACCGTCCATCTGTTAAATTCCCATCAGAAGACAGACTCATCAATCATAGAAACAGAATAGTGAACAAATTAAAGATACTCATAATCTTAATTTTTTTGTACTTTGCCATTGCTTTTGTCTTTAATACTATACAATTTAATCTCACATTTACAATTGCACCATAACCTTTAATAAGCTAATGTGTGCAGTGCATCATCTTATAAATAAATGAAAGCTTCTTATATCATGACTATAAAAGATCCAATGAAAGCTCAAAAGCAAATAAGGTCCAGTAAAAAAAGTGCAAAGACTTGTTTTCAAAATAATAACATGTCAATTTCAGACTAATTGTCCACCCATTATATTTATAGCCATGTAAAGAGTAATGCAGCAGTCAATGACAGATTAGATTCCTGGAATAATGATCAACTGAGCAAATTTAAGAGAAAGTATTTTGATTAATTGAATTGAAATATTGTGCCCAACTTATCACTCATTGCTAAAGCATCATCCACAATACAACTTGATTTAAAAATTGCATTACATAAAGAAATTAAGATTATAAACAAAAAATAAAGTAAAGTAATACGTGATCATTTATCTTTTTGACATATATGTGTTCAAGTGTATCAGTGTTATGAGTTAGAATGGAGAGTGGCGGGTCATGTGAAAGTCTGTGCTCATGTACCCTATATATTACATATATTGATACAGGTATATAATAAACCAGTATTTCAGTTAATACATGTCTATGCTTGAATATTGTATTATATATATAAATTATCGGTAAATGTATCGCATGGTGTTTACTTGGTTTTATCTATATTCTGGGTTGTGCATGAATGGTACTTTTAATTTTTCAGAAGGCAAATGATTCTTCAAAAAGTTGTTCTTTTATGAAATTGATTCACTTTTTTTTTTTTTTGATTGTTGGTAAAATACTATCACAGATTTTTTACTAACTAGCAGTTGCTTGGCCTACTGAGTAATCTATTCTTTACTTATCCACTGTGGTGAAATCTATCTATTTTAACATTACTGTCTAACATTGATTCACTACCTATTTGTCTATTGCATTCTTTTACACAGAACTATGTTTTATGTAAAATGACAACTCTTATAGGTCCACTCTTAAAAGTGTGTCTAATTCTTTTAATAATGTCATTTATAATTTCAATCATCAAAATTCTTGATTTTTTTTTATGATTATATGTTCTATATACTTATTTCGGAGCCCGCCCCTAATATGATTTGTGCCCAGTTGTATGAAATAATTTTTTAACACATATATAAATGCATGTCGTATGTACATATATATATATTTACAAACAAATATTTATTTTTAAAATAATGTTAAAAAGTTATTATTTTTATAAGTAGATATAGATCTCGAGAAAGATAAGAATGAAGAAAATCCACCAAAGTAATAACCTCATTTCTGATTACCAATCTGAACAAAATGAATTTCTGCAAAGGTAATCCCTTTCATTGTCTAATAAGCCTCACAGAGTTTCTTTGTTACTGAACTAGATGGATTTAAAAAGGCAATTTTGTTGAGACCATGGTGGAGTATTATTGCTAAAGTAAATTCTTTTTTTTTTTTTTAAATCTAAATATTTTATCCTTCTTTCCAATGTCTTTTAAATAGGAATATAAACAATACACTATTGTCATTATTATTTTACCACTGCTTTTAGTTTATATATATATGTTTAATTAATACTAAAAAATGTATAGAAATTTGTGTTTTGTTTGTGGTTATATATTTTTACTAAAAGTCTTATAAAATAAAACTATGTTTGTAAATCATGAAATAAAAGTTAAGGTGCATGTGGACATTAAATAATAAGTAAATATATTTCTAGAAGAAAGGATAAGGAATATTAAACTAGATCCTCCAGAGGTTTCAAGAGACCCAGAAAGAGACCGCATGTTGGATGAAAGGATGAGATAAAGAAGTTTATATGATATATAGAAGAGAGGCTATGCATGTGGAAAGTTGAAAACATCGAGACTTTCGTACTACGTTGAGTTGAAAATTTTGAAAATAATGTATGAAATAATCAAATAAGATTTAACATGATGTATAATATGATGCAGCTCACAGGTTAATTGATTCCTTCAATACAATAAAGTGGATATATGGTTAAATGTAGACATGTTTTTTACTTTTAATATAAGTGATTGGACATAAACTGAAGAAATTTTTAACATATTGGTAGATGTTTATGGTGAAGGTTATATATCTCATAAAAAATAATTATAGATGGCTTTTGTGAGATAATGGAACACTATATTACAATCTTTTTTATGTATATGTGTATATAAATAAACTACGTTGTAATTTAAGTTTTAATAATTATTAAAACCTTAAATAATAAATAAATTGCCAAGGCATGCTTTTTCATTTAGTTTAACACAAATTGTTTTAATTGCATGCAGTATTAAAATAAATATTTGAATTCTTATAATGCACTATTTCACATTATCCTCTGTGCTTCGTGAATTTTTACTTTAGCTTCTTATTAAGTGGGCACATTATTTCTCTCTTTGTGTAATATTTTTACATTAACCAAGTAGAACAGAAAATTCCTACTACATTTTGAGTAATTTGGATAAAAACTCTCCGTAAAAAAAATGGATTCATTTGAAAATAGATATTTAGACTTAATTTTTAAGTATATTTATTAAGAAAATATATTTATTAAAATACCAAAAATTTTACCTTGCAAAGTTGAAAAAATAGTAAAATAATATATTTTAAAGTATTTTCATATAAAATAAAAGTTTTGAACATTTACTCTATTTTATTGCTGAACGGTTTGATGTAGTTGGTCGAGCAACGAACTTGAGATCAGGAAGCCACAGGGTGATTCTAGTGTTCACAGATCTGGTTGCTCGAAGTTCTTGTGAACTCCCGAGCACTGAAGTCATACATTTTTGTTAAATTGATAATTATTTTATATAAGAAATTATTTATAAATACTAGCTGTAATTAAATTAAATATATATATGTATGCATTTTTTGTCAAATTGCATAAAAAATAATTAATTAAATATGATTTAAAGAGAAAAAAAATACAAGCTAATATAAAAAACTTAAAGTTGCTCATTTTTATTATAGTAGCTTAATCTTTTTACAAAAACTATAATTAGACATAAGTTTTTTTAATGAAATAGTAAATTATCATTAAATAACAGTGTTAAGAGATATATGTTGTCATAGTGTGACATACTGTAAAATTTAATTTTAATAATTTCTCATTATACTAAAAATAAAGATTAAACATAGATATTTGTGTACTTTTGTTTTTATATGTTTTAATACATTTATAATAATTTATATTTTTTAAATTTCATTGGCAGTAAACATTAATATTTCCCATAGTATAATAACCAATCTTTCTTATTGCATTGCCAAATGTATGTCATATAATACTAAATCATCCATGCACTTTACTACTGTTACACAATGCTTTATTAACAGATGGCCCCAGCAATTTTCTTCTGAACTATAACATATTACAAACATATGAATATAAATAAACATGAACATATAATTATATATAGTATGTAAATTATATGTTAATGTATATTTATATTCATATGTTTGTATTATGTTGTAATTCTGAAGAAGATTGCTGGGGCAATCGAATCTGTAAACTGTTAAAGAGGGTGGTAAATAAAGCATTGTATAACAATAGTAAAGTGCATAGATGATTTAGTATTATTTTCCATTATATGAATTCCACAAATGCAAATAATTTAATATACTATTTTTATGCTCTCTATTAATTCTATCTTTTCTATTATTAAGTAACTATTTTATTGATCATATAATATATGAAACATTACAATGCCCAGAACAAATATTTATACCTTTATTATTATATTTTTCATTATATCAGACTGATAACAATTTTATTATTATTATTTGACACTACACAAATTATTTGTAAACTTGGCCATGATTTCTCTAATATATACAATTTCATATCCTATTGACACCAATTATTGTGTATAATGTCTTCATTTTTATCTTATATATATATATTTTCAAGATTAACTATGTATTTATCAGCCTCAAATGACTAGCTGTAGTGATTATTGGCTGCTTATCTTAAAAAAATATTAAAATTTTTTATGCATGTTTTAGCTGCTGAAAAGTTCCATTTAAGCCAAAATCTCTGATCATGGACATAGCACAACAACTATTATTCCACATAGCCTTTAGAATTTGAAATGACATCATATAAAAGTATTAATAATTATATTACTGCACTAAATTAGAAAAAAAGTGAATCTTAAAATTTCTGCAGCTTATATACTTTTATGGTGTATTGTCTCTTAAGCTTTGTCTGTGAAAAGGTTAATATCATTCGGCTCTAGCCGTGTTTGGTTATGAAGTTCATATATTAATACTATAAGCCATCAAAAGTTTTTTAAAAAAGCTCACTTGATTGGAATTGCTGGATTCACTCATCCAGTAAAGTGCCAAAACAATAGAATTTCCATAAATGTTTATACTGATTATTATGTAACAGTTATTATAATTACAGCTTATCTATTTATATTTTATAATTTTTTCATAGAAACTTTATTAAATAGTGGTAGTGATGACAAAAGGTTCCAGTAACTTAGTAACATTTGGAATTAGAATGAATAGATAAATTCTACAAAAAATCTGCATGTTTGCATTAATTCATCATGAATATATTTTTGAAAAATATTTTGTAAAAGATTAACTTTTTTTTGTCTGCAATTATGCTAGCAATATTAAAGGATTAAATTTATATTTTACAAGGAGTCATATTCAGATAGCATTTGTTTCATTAGTAATTTTTATATTTTAGTTACATTTTACATCAAGAGATGGAGCGATTTAAAAAAATTCATATTTGTATATGTTTTTTTTTTTTTAGTTTTTATTGGCTAATACTTTTTTGACAGACATCTTTAATTCATTTCATTGTTTTGTTTTTCATATACTTTAAATGCTAAAAATATGTAAAGAAAAATATGTTTAAACTTTAATTTAGTAATAATATGTTGTACATAATAATTATAGCATTAATTAGTTTATTTCCACTTTAAAATTTATAATATAGGTTTTTATGACATTGCTGATTTAAAAACAAACTATATATTAAATAAGTACAATTTATTTAACAAATATATTAAAAAAATTTATTTGTGTGTTTATTGTCAAACACTCCTAAAAAAAGGCTTATTTTTTAAGAAGGCAGTGTTTAACTGTGAACCCCTTGGTTGAAAAATTAAAAAAAATTGTAAGAAAATAAAAGGTATCTTAAATTTGATAAGGCTTTTAAAAAATCACAATGTCATTACACAATAAGAAAAAAAAAAAATCAAAATGAAGTTAATTAATTATATTATCTTGTTTAAAAAGAACAAATTAATACTGTTGTTGTAATCCAAGACCACACAATTCTAGTTTTCCATTCCTTGTTTATCCTTTAACACAATTTATTCTAGCATCTTGATTTTTTACTGTTATATAATAACTCTAAAAGACATCTCTATATTCTTACAACATATAATTAGAATGATCAAATTTTTCTGATTTAGTTCAGTGTTATTTGATTATTAAAATTACCCAAATTATGACACAATACATTTTATTTCAAAAAATGCATTCATATTTTTATTCAAAGTTTCACTTTAAATCATTGCAAAAGAAAAATGAATGAAAAAATATAATTTCAAAAATAAGATATAAATACATTGATCATTTTATTCTCTAACTAAAATAAGATTGTTTTATAATGTATGGAATATGAAATGTTACCATTAATATGAATATAAAAAATCTTTATTTTTAAATAGTGCAGACTGAATAAAGAATTCATATTTTCAAAATCAATAAAGATGGCAACTGCATAATATATAATATAAGTAATTTACCAACAGGTAACTATTTACAGATTCCAGATATCTTCTACACAATCAGGAACATCCTATGAATTATTTTATTGTTATTCCCTGTGATAATATTGGTTTTGCATTATTTATTTTTTTATACAAATATATATGTTAAATACAATTAATGAAGGTATTAAATATATACATTTTTAAATAAAAATTAATAAAAAATAGTAATAATGTTTTTAATGCAAAAGATTTTCAATTTGATAACGTAAAGGTTCAGTTAGACTCATTTATTCTTAAAATCAAGTATCTTAAAAGAAGTCTATATGTAAATATCATATAATTATTAAAATATGTTTAATAATTTAACACAAAAACTATCTAACTAAATAAATAAAATATATATTTAATTTTTTTGTCAAAATCAATGTAAACAATTTAAAATAAACTCAATTAGTATTGCTTATGATTAAAGCTATTCTCTCTTTCCTGATTATTGATTGCAGCTGCTATCTAAACAGCAATTAAATTCAAAATAATCAGTTGTTAAAAGACCTAAAACCGTACAAATCATGTGAATGCTACAGTTTGCATTGTAGAATATTCCCAGAATCATTGACATCAACTTAACATGACTATAGTGCCAATAAAATGGATATTAGTATGCAAAAAGATATTAATCAAGTACCATATAGAGCCAGTATTCTGGAACAAGATTGTACATATATTTTCAAGAATATTAATTAAATTCGATTGCCTAAAATTATTATTCTGGAATGTATGGCACACATATCAAAGAATTCAAGAATGAATCTTCTGTTGTGAGCTAATGCAATTTTCAAAGAATATAAATTTAGCAAATTCGACATGATAATTAGTCTTCTAATGTAGGCTATGTTAATTCATTTTATGAACAACTTTTTTCAATTAATATATGATACATTGTAGAATAAGATGTAGCATTTATAAAAAGATATTCTGCATAATACAAAACTTGTGTATTTTTTTTATGTATATTTAGACACAGATCCCATTTATCTACATATATATGATAAATCTACAATATATATATATATATCAACTAGCAAATTATTTGGATGGAAATTTAAAACTTTTATCAAGAATTTAACAAACAAGATTGCATGTGTTCCATCTATTAAGCGTGACAAAAGAAAATACCAATATTTTTAAGCATGATTTCTATTCGTTTGGATTAACTCATGAAAATATTAATATTTTACATGTGTAATTTTTCTGTCTTTTTTATAAAGTTTTTTCTTTCTTTTTATAAGATGTTTACATTTTTATGACTGATTCTTCTAGCACGATTTATTAATTATGTTGTCTCTCAAAAAGTTGATAGTTATAAAAAAAAATAGAAATTGTAATTTAAATATTATTATTTATTTATTTATTCGAAAAGAAGTTATTATTTACATTTATTTTTTGCGTTATGTTTTAAGTTATATATTTATGTGTGTGTGTTAAGTTTTCTCTCAATGCAAAGTTGAATAACTAGAAAGAAAATGTTATTTTATGCAATGGTATTTGATCATAATGATTGATGATTTGCTATTATTTAAACATTTCTTAATTTAACACATTTTTTGTCAGCTCAATATTTAGAGTTACATTATAAATTTTACTAAACTTTTTTAAATATTATTAACACATTCATTTTCAAAAGTTGAGAAATTTCTTTTAGAATCTCACCTGGGTTGTTTTATTTTGGCTATTTCGTCTTCCAGATTTAGCATATTTTTATCGTCAGTATTTCTATTAAAATCTTATTTTTACCATAAAACATATGCTTGGATAATTAAAAGTCAACCCCGATGCTCAACATAATAGTATCTTAACAGCCATGTCACATCACTTTTTCATGTGCTTCCAATACATAATTACATAACCAGCCTGGAGATAGGAATTCTATATCTCTATATTATCTCCTGTCCTTGATTGCTCAAACTTAGAGTAGATAATTCTAGAATAGAGTTAAGGTATGGATTGCAAAAATTACAATCCATGTGCAAGAATAAATACACAATAAGTAACAAAAGCATAATGTTATAAATCATTATCATGTAATGGCACTTGGTAATGGTCAATGGTAATTAGCCGTTCCTTGAAGGCTTCTTCTTAATTTTTTTTTATGGCATTTCAATATTTAGAGTTGCTTTATAAACTTAAATGATCCCGTTAACCATCATTTACATGATCAGTTGCGTTAAATTATTTTCATTATTTCCCCCTGTCCTTACATATTAGTTCATATCTCTCACAAAATCTTATTTTTACTGTAAAATAAAACATGCACTTTTTGCAGATTAATGTCATAATGGATATAAAGATTATTTATGGTGTTTAATATCATATGATCCTCCAAGTGACAAACCATTTGATTTTATATATTTACTGTAATGGTAATCACCTTTTAAACTATGGTAATTGATCAAAATAACAAATACATGACAATATTTGCAAATTAAGTTTAGTCTAGGAGAATTATAAACATCTAATGGGTGACTACATACATAGTGAAGTGACTATATCAATTTTATTTTTAATTGACTAATTTTATAATAGTCATGGATAACAATCAGACTGAACACAACCACACACAAAAACTCTTTATGCAAATCAGCATGTTTCTTGATCATTAACCCTCCACATTAATAATATGATGAAATAATAAAATAAAATAATCTGCTTAAAATTTGAATGAGAAATAATTAACAATAATTTTAATTATCAGAATAATGTAAAAAAAAATTATATTTACATTTAATATTGTATGAAGAGCCTGCTTAACAGAAAAAAAAACTTTGCTGATTCATAATAATTCATAAAGAAAAAGTTTATATTAAGTTCATTTAATTAACTACTGATATCTTTACGAACTCCCATTTTATTAGCTTGTGAATATAGATATATGGCCATAAAAATCATTATTTTATACATCTGTAAACAATTTTCCAATATCTTAACTTCTTTTGGTTTGTTTCAATAGTAATTTATTCCCATGTGATTTTTCCTGCTACTAAGAGCATCAAAATTATGTAGATTCACAAATCAATTCATAGAAGAATATTTCCATGTGATAATTATTTAGAGGGCAAGCTTTCTTATATTAGTAAGTGTCACATTTTTTTCAGCATCAGACAGGAAGTAATAGACTTGCAGAATCGAAATTAATTTATAAGGCATTCCTGTGTTTGCAGTTCCATAGTCGACTACTCTATTGGAAAGATCATGGTAAGACATTCTGAAGTTTTAGTCCAGAAACTGCATTATCAACTTTAACAATCATTACAATTTTTTTGACTTTACTCTTACAAGTAATATGACTAGAAGTAGTGATTCCCTCTTTTTGTATAAAGCAGACGATCCAAGAGTTTTCAGTTGGTTCCCATAGCAATGTTATTATTAAATAAATTACTTTATAATTTATTTACACACATGACATTTGTACAGTCTAGAATATATAGTTTAAAAAAATGATGCACAGAAAAGAGATGCATGTAAACTCAATCATGGGATTTATAATACATAATAAAACAAACATTCTTTAGTGGTTTGGTTGCAATTCATAGCTAGAAATAAATATACAATAGTCCTGTATGATTTAAAGCAGTGATGGAGTGGTGAATTCTAGAGCTTAAATCCATACATTGCAGCTCCAGCCTTGTCACTTCTGGTATTTAATTTTTTGTGAATTGAACAAAAACGATTCAATTATTTTTGGTTTGGTACCGTGTTAGAATCATATCCTGAAGCTGAAGATTCATTGTTTTTGGCAAATTTTATCAGTTCCAATGTCTGAACTTCTTCCAAACTCCTGAACGGTAAATCATTTAATTATTTAATGTACAATAAAACCAAAATGCTGTTTTGGCAAGAGAAATTTAAATGGGTAAAGTAAATGATACACTTTAATGATAATACCCATGTTACTCAAAATGATACATTTTAATGATAATACATGTGTTACTCAGATAATATTTTTTATGACTAAAGATAAAAACTGGCTTCATTTGAATTCTAAAGGTTTTGAATTATTATACTTATTTTTACCCTGTCCAAATTTATATATGTTCTCATAATAAATTTGAAGATAATGTATGGGATCAAATTTTTTGAATTTATTCACCTACAATATTACTTGTATTGAACTTTGTGGATAAAATTCTCTACTATGAGTTATCCTACAATTGATAATGAAATTGATAAATACTACAGTTGACTTAAATCCAAATTTAATTTTAGAATTGTTATATTATTATTAACGACTTCCTTAATTTGTTGAATTTTAGACAAATTAATTTTACTGTCAAATAACAAGAATTCGTGTATATATATATGTCTGCCTGGTTTAGTGCAGCTGCAGAATCCCAGATTCTTGAATTCAAGTTTTATGGTTTGCACTCAGCTCTATTATTTCCA
Organism: Epiperipatus broadwayi; assembly: GCA_028023455.1. Lineage (NCBI taxonomy): Eukaryota > Metazoa > Onychophora > Udeonychophora > Euonychophora > Peripatidae > Epiperipatus > Epiperipatus broadwayi. Next base: position 717,917 of record JAQFVV010000049.1, on the reverse strand, counting down.
ATACTTGAACTTATTATAAAAACCTAATTAATAAACCATTCCATTATTTTTTTGACTTAGCTATTTCCATCATCTAGTTGAATTATTAAATATTTTTAAATCATTACAAATTTTTTTTTTTCACATGTCATAGCAAAATCATTACAATTTGATTTACAAATATCAAGTTTTCTGCACTTACAACTTTAACACCAATCAGTTCACATAAATATACTAATGGTTACTACTCTGGTCCAGATATAACTTTAACTTTCATTTAAAGAATAATGTATCTCACTTAATATTGAACCGTATTAAAATACATATAGTTCATGAGTGTTTTGGCATTTGGTAACATTTTAAAAGCTAAAAGTAAAATTTAAAAATCGTCAATGGATGCAAGTTATTTTCTTTTCTGTTAGTATAATTTTATTTTCAGATACATACAAAGAAAGATATTTTGTGTTTTGTATTTTCGTATTATCTATTTAATTTAATTAAAGTGACATTAATATTGGAGAGAATGTGAATGCATACAGATTGTTAACCCAGATAAATAAAAGAAAGGACAAATGCAAGATATTACATCAAAGTTTTAATGCTAATGGCTGAAATAATTTATATAAAAAAAAAGACTTTGTAACTAAAAAAGAAAAGTAATTGTACAAGATTATCAACTTGTATTCTAATAACAAAAAAAGATAAGAATATATGTGCAGAAATCTAAAAAACTGACCCGAGGTTATAAAAGAGGCAGAAAAACTGCAAACAGGGGCTTTTTGGCAAAAGGTTTCAAACACCTGGATGGGTGAGAGAATGGGGCCTAATTGTTGCTCTTTCTCTCAACCATAATAAAAATTTAGGAATATTCATTTGCTGAATCAATGTGTCAGACGGGACCGGAGCGTTTTGCAGACATCTTCTCTCCTTATAAAGAGGTCATTCCAAAAGCTTCATGTCTAGAAGAAATCAATTAACTTCCAATGAGCTCAGGATACCAAAAAATACATGTATGATACAAGAATTTATGGTTTACACAAACTTATCAGTAAGCTACTATTATTCATGCTCTGATTTGTGACTAATTAAAAGTTTGCAAACTAACTTTAACTATAAAGCTTTTAATACCAATATAGACAGACATTCACCTAGAAGAAACTTAAGTGTAATATCAACTGTTTTAATTATTTGATCAATGTTTTTTCCAATTTTATTAATAATTTATCATGAAATATTTTAATTGTTTTTAATAAAATATTTAGCATTAATATAACACTTTTGTTGTACGCTCTTAATTTTAGTTATTAAAATTTATTATGTATAAATTACTTTTGCCAATGTGCTTGTTTAATAATTAATCCTGGGGGAAATCTTAAAAAAATATTAAATAAAATTTACTGTGAATCTGCTTGATGAACATTAATGAGTCTACAGACTCCCGGTGTCCTGTTAAACAAATTAAAAACTAACTTGGTCGACAATTCGAAATCAGGAAATATAACTATGTTCTTGAAGTATCCAAACTCTACTTTAGCGGAATATTCTTTTTCTATAGTTTGATTAACTAGTACTTTATAGTGCGTAATATAAAAGACCTAATTCAAAATGTAAAACATTACAATATAATCATATGAAACAATTCAAGGTCGTTTCTCTTTTTCTAGGAATAATATCTTAAAATCTCCATTCCACCATACGTTCTTCAAACCTATTAATAAATACATCTGAAAAAAAAAAAAAGGCAAAAGCTCCCAAGATATACATTTCATGCTATACCAGCACTCATAATTTGGCCCATGTCTCAATTTCTTACATTTATTTCCTTCATTTGTTCATTATTTATCAATATTAAATCATTACAATTTGATTTACAAGTGTCAACTTTTTTGCACTAACAACTTTGACACCAATCATTTTAGATAATGATTATTACCAATCTTTAGAAAAATTCAAACTTTATTTATATCTTTCCAAATATACTTAACTGTTAGGAGTAATATAAAAGTTATTATAAAACACTATAGTAATCTGTGTTATACAATAATATATGTGTTATTCATAAGATTTAATTGTGTTTAGGTAGATATAAATAACATAGCATTTTTTAGATATATATAATTTATATAGAAGAAAACTAACCTTTGTACATGTGCTATGAATAGATTGCACTCCATATCAATAAATGTTTTAAAAGAATGAGTGGTCACCCATTCTTTTTGTCTACTTTTAAATAAACCAACATTCATTGACAGTGTTGTCAATGAGTGAATGCTGGTTTATTTAAAAATAGGCTCTAAAAATGGGTGACTATCCATTTTTTAAAACATTTGCTGATATGAAATGTTATCCATAGCACATATGTGAGGTAGATATAAAGTTTGATTTAAAAAAAAGCTCCAGTTAGATGCTGAAAATTATCTAATCTAATTATGTTTATGTATACATATATATAATTTAGAGAAACAGTCTTAAAAATCTGCATTCATAAAGATTGAATGATGATATAACGTACTATATTTCACTTTTTTGAAACTATATTAGTGAACTTAAGGAAAATTGATTTTTCAGGAATTAAATTTTCCTAATGAATTTTTAGATATTTTTTATTCTGTGCAAACATAAGTAGTGTTTTGGATAGTTGATGTTCTAGACTAGGTATTTGCAGAGATTACATTATTGACAATATTGCTCTTAATCATATTCAGTGTGAGTACTTTCTGGTTGAGTATTTTATGTAGAACTATTGATCAAAAGTGTTTAAAAATGTATTGCACTAGCAGTTTTATTTCGATAAACTGCACTTAAAACATATTCTTAATACTTTTGATCTCTTGATAACAGTCTTTTTAATGGATTGTAATGTATTTAGACTTATATTAGAGAGCAAAGATACAGTTTGGATACATTTTTGAAATTTTTTCAATGAATTTTATTCATTATCATAGATAATGATTTGATAATTTAAGCAAGAATCTCATGATGTAGTTGCAATACACCCCCCCCCCCTATCTCCATTCAAATCCAAGCAGGATAAAATTTGACAATTTTTTCAGGTTGTAATCAATAAACATCACGTGATCACCACTTCTTATGCTTGCTCAAGCTGTTAAAACGGGCAAAATTATCCATACAATAGTCTGGGATATTGGATGAATAGGCATAAGATAGGGATTTTATGCATAAATCTTCTTGCATTCATTGATAACTCTGTCTTGCACTGAGTGGCATTTCTATATGGAGAGTTTGCCTGTTGTAATCAGCTTAAGATTTTTGTTTTAGCTAGCCAGTTATTAGCCAATCTTACTAATCATCCAGTAAGTGGGGACTTGGCTATTTTCAGCTAGCTCTTCCACTTTAAATCATTGTTCTGTGCAACTTTTAATATTTTCTAGTTTATGCACTCATTTGACACTAAAAAAATAAAATTAATGTAACATTGATGTATTAATTAAAGAAAAAAGTCAGTATTTTCCAATAGGTAATAACTGCAAAGGAATTTTATTTAATCTAGTTTATTGTCCAATTTTGAGAGCAATTGTGAGAACTTAAAAGAAGATTTTTGAAATAGCAAAAAAAGTATATACTTTGATTTTATTCACATATGTTTTATTTTTAAAAAATGGATGTTAATAAATTTGACTATTATGATTAGTAACAATGTTTTTTGAAATAGTTTGGTAATACCTTTACTGCTAGGAGCTTTTGAGATGTTTTAAAAATTGTAAATGGAACCAGATAAGGTTGTGCAGATAGATCATTCCCATAATAATGATATCATTTCAAATAAACACATAGAACTAAAAATATTTAACTTTATATGACTGACTGGCATTATAAGGGCTTCAGATTTATTCATTCTCATTTTAAAAATAAATTTCAGTCAACAAAGTTTTTATTAATTTTCTGGAATATGCTAGCTTGTTTATTTCCTACTGAATAATGGAAAAGTCCTTCATTTTCATTATGTATTCTGTTTATTTATTTATTCAATATTTGCAAACTTTAAATATGATTTTTTAGAACATATTTGTTTGTAAATTTATATTTGTAACAAATTAACTCAATTTATTGAATTTCAATATAGAATAAAGTTTAATATTGAAATCAAATGTTGACATTGACAAAAATTGCACCATGACCAAAAATAGAAAATATCAACCTGTTAGAGGGCTAAACTCTCACTATTTTCACATCATAAATAATGCTTTTTTCTGTCATTGATTCTTTGTGTGGGATTATTTGAAGGCTGTTTTAGTTTTAAATACTGTTCCAATCACCGTTTTTTTTAAACACTTTTATTTATCTTTTATTAAATCATCATGAATATTAAAATTTCCCTTTTCTTATTTCCTGTGTTTCAATTCTTTAATGACCTTTTCTAAAGATTTAAACAATATAAAGTATTTGTATACATAAATGTATTATTTCTGAAAAAGTGTGATGGAAAAAAAATTTAGATATTAAATGCATTATCAACCTGTTTATAAAATTATTTAATTTTATCTATATGTATTGTACAATTAAAAGAAAAGGAGTCATTGTATAAATAATACTAAAAATTATATTAGTGAACTTGCATTCATTAGTAGCTATCACTTGAAAAGTTTATTGTTTATTGTTTGTTTTTTTAAAAAATTCAAATTATATAATTTTTACAGTTTAATGCTCTGCACTTTTATTGTATGTTTATTACCCAAAATAATGTTGATTAACTGCAGTACTGAATTTGATCTCCACCTGGGAATCCCCCTTAGTTATAAGAAACAGGTGTGTTATTTTTCCTAATTTTTATAAGGGCAGGTGAAAGCTTCTAATTATACTGCAACAATTTGAGAAGATATTTAGTATTATGAATTATTAATAATTCTTTTTAAAACAATAGCCCTCTATTTTGTAAGTATGATGTTTTGAATAATGTTATTGTTTCCTCTTTTATAATCAACATCTTGGTTAAGCGTTAGTAATCTAGATTTTTTTCCCCTCTCTTTTCCACAAAAGACTATTATAATATAAATGATTCTTTTTTAACACATACAATGACCTGGTGTAGTTATCAAGGTTTCCTCACACCTGCTGATCCCTACCGTCATCTAGCCGTAATTGAATAACTTATGAATAGAGTTGATAATTAGAATAGTGGTCTTCGCCAAGTCAGTTTTTTTTTTTACATTTTGATATTTAAAAAAAATATATTTTCTTTTAAAATTATGGTAATAAAATATTCCATTATATTATTATTCATTTTTTCGTGATATTGTTTATTATATTTTCATCTTTTTTTTTTTTTTTTTAAATAAAAAAAAAACATTCAGATTATTATTATTATTTTTTTTTTATTAAGAAAAAATTTACAGTGTCAGGTAGCTACATTTGATAATTATAATAGTTTCATATAGAAGTTCAAAGTTTTGCAACCAATTTGTTTGGTATTGTCATAACATTTACTGCAGTAGTCTGAGATGTCGTCTCATCGTCACAAATGATAATCTGTGCCCATGTGTCTACAAAGAGACGCTCTGGCACAAGGAGTCGATCTCTGTTCTTCATGCTTATTATTATTGTTTTAAAAGTTATCCAAGGATCACTATGTCCTTGTCTGAAGATATGCTGGCACCTGGTGATCCATAAGGCATGTAGTAGGCATGCCGCTAGCCTGATAGTTGCATAGTTTCTTTCTTTAATTGCCCGATCAATTGACAGGACATTGCCACAGCCAGAGGAAATGCTTGCGATAATTTTATTTCTAGTGCAACTCAGGTATGAGCAGGCATAGAAGATGTGCTCCAGTGTTTCTTCATGCATATTACAGAGTTTACACTTGGGGCTTAATTGACGAAATCCTCTTTGCATCACCAAAAAGTGACTGGTGGGCAAGGAGGACAAGTTAAACTTGATTATAAAATCGACCAGCTTTGGTCCTATGCACCAATATCTTGACTTATTTAGCATTTGTTTTACAGACAGTCTTAATCGAGTAGATAATGGGTTTTGATTTGGGAAAAGGATTTTGTATACTTCCCAATATGTTTGCTTAGCTTTCTCTAATTGCTCGGAAACTGAAAATAGAGTCCCCAGTTGTTCTTGCAGTTCTTTGACCCATTTACTGTGTATGGGTGGTGGTATATCTGTGGGCTCCACAGTGTCTTCACTCTGATCCTTTTCTTTTTTATTGTGGATTTTCCTGAGCACTGAAAGAGCTCTTTGAACAAAAAACACCTTGACGGCATGGAGACCAAGTCCATTCAGGTCACATGGTCTCTGCATCTTGGCCAGTCTGATGCATACAGTTTTTCTCTTCCACATCATCTTGGTGCAGGCTGAGTTTATAGTATCCTGAAAACCCTTGGTCGGTTTGAAGATGGGCAGGTATCATATTTAACAATACCACCTTGCCTGGGAGTGAGAGGGAGATCATTGAGAGAGAGTTTGTTACCTTCTTGGTTTTGTCCAAAAGATCCTGCTGGATGGCCCTCCTCATCGCTGTTTTGGAGAGGGCAATTGGGAACCCAAGGAATTTCTGTGGATTTTCTGTATATCTTGATGGCATTCAGATTATTTTATTATTCTATAGAAGACATTTTTGCAAAATGTTAACGTCATTATTTTTTATTTTAATGGGCAAAACTTAATATCTGAAGTGCTCAGTCTAATGTTTGAAATCTATACTTCAATATTGCATAGATAAAACTTTTTTTTTTTTTCAGTTTGCAGCCTGGCTTGGATTTCTTCTTTCAGATACTCATGCTTTCACCTTCTACCATTTTTATAATTCTTGTGAATAATTTTCTTCACTGGTTTCTCTATATCAGATAGTTGGAAATTTTTATCTTGCATTGTGGCTATTTAAAAATTGTTTTATCTACGTGCTTAATTGAACAGGCTATGTATATACATAACCTCTATTGATTAATTTCAGAACTTCATATAATTTTCCTACTGTTCTTCATAATTTAATGATATCTCACTAAATATAACAAAGTCTCAGAAAAAAGATCTTTTAAAAGTTAGCCTAAAAATAAAGAAGCATTTTCTGGCATTGGGAGAATGACGATAAGATTGTAATGCAGTATTATTTATTTCTGTAATTATATTATAAATAATTTATTGTTATTTTTATGACAACAGTATACACAATACAACATACAGCGTTCATTGTTTTTTCTTATTATAAAACATATATAGTATTTATATCCAAATATTTTTTATTACTATGATTAATTCATCTTTTTTTATTTTTAACTTTTATCTATCAGAGTTTACTTGCAAAAAGAAAGAAATTGATTTCTTGTTCTGATAATAATTTTCATTTTCACCAATTTTTTTTTTTTTTAATTTATAACATAGAGTAAAAATGTTTTTAAATTAAAGTTCATCAAATTTATTTATTGTTAAGCTTAATATATATATATATTTCTGTTTTCTACAGTTATAATACTACTCAAATAGATTAGTGTTCGGAAAGTCATGTGATATTCTATTGGAAATAATAGTCTGATGTACAATCTGTCGGTTTTAGCATGTAGAGTTATATTTGCAGCACTAAATAAACGCATTAATTTGCAAGCTAAATAAAGATTATGCTTTGATATCATCCACTTTTGAATTCATAATTGTTTTTGTGAATATAAAACAGTATATAATATTCATAGCTACTTATTTTAATGATTACTTTAGTTAATCCATCTTTTTTGTCTTGATTTTCTCATTTAAAGACTCCTCCAAAAAGAAAGAGATTGACTTTTGGTTCTGTTGATGGTTATTTTCACCACTTCTTTTCCTTTGTTTATGAATGCAAATTTACTTACACAAGAATAAAAATACTTGATTTATTTTTTAATTTTATTTATAATATTTATCCTATGTTTATTACTACTATTTATTCTTTTTGCTTCATTAATGGTTTTTATATACATCTACACAGACTTTTTTTTTTTTTTTTCTGGAAAAATGAAATTTGTAAGCTATACTTTGATATTATCGATTTTTCACTTTCACTGAACTCTAGTTTCTAGCCTGTTGAAAATGTGATATATTTCTGTAATTTCTTAATAATGCATGACTCCATGAAATTTCTCTGGTAAAAATAATTGATACAATCTTCTGACAACAATAATACCTTTTTCTCTCAATATCAGAAAATGGGTAATATATTCATCTTGTGTAACTCTATAAGTAAGAATATTTTGTGATGTTTATTGCAGTGATCGATTGAGTTCAAGATAAGATAAATTTAATAAATGAATAGGATTATGAATTGGATTTGCTGAACATATTCATAAATTATTTGTTAGCATCTGTGTAATTAATGATTTGTTGTAGAAACAATGATATTTTTATGGCTTGAATTTTTTAATTAATGTGAGTTATAGTACTGTGCCATGCCACCAATGGATTTCTTGTTCATTTTTATACTTATCCGTAATATGAATTAGTGAAATTGTAGCATAATGATTATTGTGCCCCCATATTATACCCATAACCTGAGTTTTAATCTCAATTGGGAAAGTCTTGGAAAATTTTTCATATCATAATCAGGTTTTTAGGATTTTATTTTGGATAGCTGGCCATAAGATAAATAATTTAGAAATTATTAGATAAGATCACATTTACACAAATTGTTTAGATGAGTATCAATATTCTGACTATAGAAAACAAAAATGATTTTAATATTATGTTATTGTTAGAAATGTTATATTCTTACAGGAATTGAGCCCACAATTTATCTTTTTTTTTTTTCTATTTTCTGTGGAGCTCATCTTAATAAATAAATAAATTTGTTTCATATTTTAAATATTATTTTAAGAATTAACATCAACTTTGAAGATGGTAGAAAATTATTATAATGAAAGAAAGATATTGACTATTTTAACCCTCTTAAAAACTGACATTTTAATAGTTTTTCTTGGTGATACCTTTTGTAATCATTTAAGATTTGTTTTAGAATTAAATTTTTATTATATATTAGAATTTAATCAATTGGATTTGATTTGTTAGAAATATATGTTTACAAATGAAAAATCTAAAAAAATCACTTTTGCAAATATTGAAAAGTAATAATAAACAAAATAGATAATGAGGACAATGATTGTTTTAGCAATCTTCTTTGACTGAAATGTATGTTGATATTTCACATGAATAAATATGAATCTATAATAAATCTATAAAATTATGTTTTTAATATTAAAAATTGTTTTATAATTTTTAGAATATCTCAAAAAATCCGATCCCAGTGTCAGACAGTATCACAAGGTGGTTTCCACTGTGATTTTATTTATTTGAATTATGCTAGAATTTGTTAAGTTCTGTTTTTAAAATAGAATATATACATGTAAAAGGGTAATCACATACATTTTTGCTTTTTAATAATTATACAATTATTGTATAAAAATAATTAAGAATTCTTTAATAATAAACTATGCAAAAAATTCAAGTTTTTTGTTATTACAAAAGTTTTTTCTAAGTACTTTCTCAAATAGGGTGGAAACTGATTAAAAGTAACTAAATATATCAAACATGTAGAGGCAGGATTAAAATACATTGACCTTACCGCTTAATCTAAAACACTGAACCATTCAGTTTTTTTTTAATTTAAAAAAAATCAGTGTTCATTACCAACAATTTTGCAGTTTTAAATAAAAAAAATAGTGAAATTTCTCTACTAATGAGCATACAAATGTGATTTTAAGCAAAAGCCAGATAGCGATTTCTCCAAGTAGAAACATTTGTTATATTAACCAGTGAACTAATATTGTGAAATGCCAATATAATCTTTTTTAACAAAATATATTTGCTTTCTTAATGGCATTAGTTAGTTTGAAAATGTGGCTTGGATATTATATTTGTCGTTGTTGATGCAGATAATTTGTAAATAAACTTTAAAATTTACTTCTTTGCAATTTTGACAATTTTTATTATTAGTGGTAGAAGTTGTAGTTTTAAATTCTCTGCCAGTTTTAACAGTCTAGCAATCAGTTTTCAAAACTTTTTTCTATTTGTTCTTTCCTTTTTATATATTATTCTTCCATTATTTACAAAATGTAAATAAGAAGTAAAAAGAAAAATATTGTAAAGAAACTGGTTAGACAGTTGGAATTAATTTAATAAAGCTCAAAAGTACAGGAAAGTGAATTTTTTTAGAAATTTATTTAATGTAAGTGCTATAAGAATGAAAGAACATTGATATTTTGGATAGATGATTTGTGCTTTTTTAAAAAAGAGTTCAATAGTATTTCATAATTGGTTAATGTTATTATTTTTTTGAATGTGAGCTCTGTCTTTTTTTTTTTATTATAGTAATTGATTATTTTGTTTAAATTTATCAATAAATTATTTTGGCAGTTTGAAGTGTTCATTCGAAAAATTATTTATACATTAAATCATCAGTCAGTTATTAGTACTGGTTATATTTTAAAAGAGAAATCAAATCATCTAATTGTTTATGTCAGTTTTTTTTTATTACATTTATGGATTATTTTAAGTTTTTTGCACTAGGATAAATAACCCAATATCGGCCAATCAATTTTAAGATTAGAAATTAGAAAACTTCTAGGAAAAAAGAAAAGAAAAAAAATCAATTTTTACAAGTTAATTTAGTTATCAAGGATTTAATATATATGCTTTTTTTTTTCATTTCTTGTCTGTAATGCTTTACTGTGTAAGTTTGGAAAGCCATAGATTTTTATTAGTAGTAGTAATACCGAAAAGTGGTCACAGGTCTTTTTTTTTTACTTCTGCGTATTGTTATTACATCTTGGCGACCTCTCCTAAGAAGAATCCAACTTTATAATTGATAGTTGGATTAAAGACTATGTGTGTATGTTGGAATCTTTTTAAAGGTTGATTCAAAAAATCGATTTTCTTTAGAAGAAAATTCATTCCATAATAGATTAATTTCTAATAGTATCAGATTCTTAATGTGTGTTCTTTTATTTTTTTCTTTTAACTGAAATAAAAGGCAGCTTTAGTTTTTATATTACCCCAGGCTACTCATTTAAGATCAATTGTGTTTCTGAATATATATTTTTGAAGCGTTTTATTGAATTTTATACATGGCTTGTAGCTGCTGAGTTACAAATTACAACCTTTTAATGATAATTCAGTGATCCAAGTATTAGTTATTATTTAGAAGAGAAGAAGAAATTCTAATTGATCAACAAATTTTTGATGCAAGGATTAACTTAATAAAGAGGTTTCACTTCAAAGCCAATGAATAATTTATTGTAATAATTTTTTGAAATACTTCTTTTAATGTTAAGTGTATATATTTCAAAACACACAAAAAATGCTATTAAAAGGTAAAAATAATAACACAAGTAAAAAAAAAAAATGGCGATCAATGAACACTTTGGGTGTTTGTCGAATATTTCTAATCTCCCTCCTCCCCGTTTCCAATTTGATTTCGCTTTTAACCTAATTTAGATTTTTCTTCAACTTTTTTTTTTAATATTTCACATTATAATTAGTTCTTTACATAGAGGGGAGGAGGCTATGTTGTGCGTGTGTGTGTGTTAAATTGTATATAATTGAATTTAAAATAATTATGCACAGTTTTGATGTAATTTGTATTCTTAAATATATAATGCTAGTTCTTCGTGGCTAAATATTCTTAGGTCAAAGATCAGCCTGCTACTTTTTGGTGCAACATAATTTTTTAAGTTAGTAAACTACTTATTTACTCTGTGCTAGTTTTTTCATCAGCATTATTATTATGATGTCTAGTGTAAGAATATATATATAAATGTGTAATATGAAACATTTTGTGGGGTAGTGATCTGCTGTTCAAATTGAGATGGAACTTGGAAGCATATTTTATTTAGCTAAGAGTTTTTCTCACAATAATAGGTTGTTTTTTTTTTTTTAAGACAACCAGTTCCAGTCTGCCATTCAGTTTATAAGTCAATAAATAAATATCTATTATTAGTTAGGGAATGAAATAATAAAAGAAATCAATATAAATCCTCATTAGCTGACAAATTGGCAATGAATAGTATCTTTTTTTTTCAGTTTGTGTTTGAGAGTGGGCAAATGTTTGTGCTCTAATGAACAATTCTAAGCTGCCTTATTCTTTTCATTTTAAATCTCTAAATGTTTATTATATGAAGTATGTTATCCCAAATGTGAAATTTATTAAATGACTCTGATTCCCTTCTTTCACCCATCCATTATTGATACATACTATGATAAATAAGAAATAAAAATATTTATTTCAAAAATAATCTATAAATGTTTTTTCAATCATGGATGGTATTAAAATTGTTTTTTTTTTTAGTTTTAAGCAACAAAATATATGTCTGTCTCTTTAAAATCGAAATTTGGTAAGATAAATTATATATTGAAATTAAAGTATATGTATTTTAGATAAAAATTTAAAGAAAAATCTACTTAATATATTTTTAAAGAAGTAAGCGATTTTATTTATTTTAAAAAAGTTTAATCATCTGTTTAAAAATACGAAATAAAGTTAAACCTGAGCATTTACCATTGTATGTTAACTTCGTTGTCCGAAATCGATTTGAGTAATAAACTGCTATAGAAAATAATTAATAAGGAATTTTATTTAATATTGCTACGACAGTTAACTTTTTACAAAGTGGATATTAATTCTTATACAGCCTTACCCAATTTGGATTTTCCAAGAAATTATGACATTCAAAATCTTTATATTATATTTATAAAAAGTATATTTAAGTAACTTACATATAATTAGTTGTTTCTATATGTAAGCAACCGTTTCATCTTAATGAATTTCAATTTATATTAATATAAATTTGATATCTGCAATTCATACATTTTAGACGTTTTGTGTTTGTTAGCCATTTAGTGATCATTTTACTTTTACTTAAGCACATTTGTACCCTTAGGGTTCAATTTACTTTTTATATAAATTACCTTTTTTTTTTATTTTATAGGTATTTAAAAGAGTAAAAATTATCATGTTTTAATTTCTGGTAAATTTTTATTAAAATATATGTATAACAAAATTATTATTGGAAATAAAATAAAAACCTTTATTAAAAAAATAATTATTTTATTGGTATAAAGTATTTCATGCCCACAGTTATTCAGTTTTCAGCAGGAGAATATTCTACAAAATAAAATCTACTTACAAAATGTTTCATATAAACATCACATTGCCATTAAAAATGAATACTTAATAAATTTACATTAAGAAACCAATTTCATAATTAAAAAAAAAAAATGCTTATCTTACTGCTATCATTCAATGTGAAGTAAAACATCTGTTAAAATTTGCTTGTGAAAGAGTAACCGTTTTCTTTTAATCACACCCATATTGGATTCTTGGAGAATTTGTTTTAAGACACAATTTTTACATAACTTTAAGTATCATTATGCAAAAATCATATAATCTATATTACTAGAAATATAAATATCAAGAAATGTGATAAAGCTGGAAAAAATATTTTTATGTTTCTTCAGAATTCTTCAATTTTAATAGATAATTTTTTTTTTAATATTATTATCAGGTTCATTACATTCCTTATAAAATTTCCAATAAAATGACTTACAACAGGTTTTATCTATGACAATCCATTAGTCTAAAACAACAAAAATTGAATCATTGATATCTTGTTTTCAAGAAACCTCACAGAAAATTTTTTTTTGCCAGCATCTGCATATAAAGAGAAAATAATATACTAATAAGTTAATCTAATTAATTTTCATGCTGTAAATGATTGATTCTGTACATAGTGTAGTTAAACAGAAAAGATAATTTAGTGCAATGTAGAAAATAATGTTCTTTTGTTATCTGTCTTACATTTCACATTGTGATAAAGATTTCATTTAGTTAGGTCGAATCCACCTAAAGTGTTAAATTGAGTAATTAGTACAAAATAATTGTTCACATATAATAAAATATTACTGTAATTATACATCAAACTAAACTTAGAAATAAAAATGTAGATACAATTTATTGAACAGAACTATTCATGTCTCATCTTTTTTGATCACAAAATTGAAGCATGCGCACATACAGTTGTTGTGTTGGCATTCCTGAAGAAATTAAGTGAGATGGAGTTTGAAGAAGTATATTACTTATCGCTATTTTAGTTGATAAACAATGAAGCAGCATCTCTGAGCACTTTTGCTGTACGATCATCACTCCTTTCAGCCACAAAACCTTTTTTCTCTTTTTAGGCAGACAACATAACACTTTTTTAATGTTGTAAAACTACTGAAAGCAGTGCCTAAATGCCAAACACTGGCTAACATAAGAAATTACAGATCTCAGTTTTAGTTGATAAGCAATAAAGCAGTCTTTCTCAGCACTTTCTCTGTATGATCATCACTTCTCACAGTCAAAACTTTCATTCATTTTTTTAAACAGATAATGTAACACTCTTTGTAATGTTATAAAACTATTGAAAGCACTGACTGAATGCCAAACAATGGTTAACATATGAAGTTGCATTTTTGTCTATATACACATACCCATTATGACTATCTGCAAAGGCCCAGTTTTGAGAGTTCATATATTACAACCAGTACATATATTGATTACTCAATCAACTACTATTGTACTATGCATCTTATATGCAGTTTTATATTTTATGTTCTCCTGGTCTATACGTATATATATATATGTCTTATTTTGTATATTCGATCAAAGTCCTTATCTTTGTTATCCAGCATTTTTTCCAGTATTATTGAAATTTAGATATGGTAACAAATTATGAAACCTATTATGGGTTATTATGTCTGCAAATAAAATTGCTTATACCTGAATGTGAGTTCTAAATATCCTATAGATGAATTACAAGGAATTATATATAAGTTATTATAGCAAAAAAATGGACAATTTGTGACAACACATTTTTTCAATTTGCTTTTTTGTTGTTGTTGTTTTTGGCATATTTATTACTTTCACTAATAATTTTATCATAAAAAGTAAATAAAAATATTAAATTTTCAGCTCACATGTAATAAAAAAACTTCCAAGTCTGAGAACATTGTAAAAAGATTTATGCTCATTCATTCTTGTGGGATTTTTAGAAGTTGTTAGAGCAAATAGCCTTGTACGCCACTAGTTTTTATAAGTTCAGATTAGATTTTCCTTTTTTTTTTCCTGCTAAAGGAATTAGTTTATCTTCCAAAAATAAATGTTGAATGTTAATTGGAACTATTAGATGATAAAGCATTTTCGAAAATCAATGACTTAGAAATTAAAAAAAATAATTATTGATGTTTTAATCTGTATCAGAATCTATTTTTTCCATGTAAAAATTTAATGTAGTATTTGCTTCATAAAATCTAATAAACTGAGAAAAAGAAAATTGAATGAAATTATTTAAGTAAAAATTCCTGAGAAATTCAAATTTTATTGTACAAAAACTTAGCATATACCATCTGAAAGATAATAAAGGGATGGAAAAATTGATGTAATTTACACATGCTTAATCCATACCATTGATCTGATAAATTTGAAATGAAGACAAAAAAAATTTAAATATTTAAAAATCGCAACTTAATTGTAACTAAGACTTTCCTCTTTGTTTATTGATTACAGTTGATATTTAGGAACAATAGTTAAAAGTAAAATGCATATTATATTTAATTATTAAATGATAGTAATCTGTCACTTATTATTTGAATTTAATGTACAAAAATTTGTGAAAATCATATGAATGTTCCAGAATACTCTACTGTCTATCTTAGAAGTGTGAAAATCAGAGGTATATGGAAGATTTTATAAGGATTAAACATATTTATTGCTATCATTTGTTTTTATTAATAAAATGCCTTATAACACA
The DNA here is from genome assembly GCA_028023455.1 of Epiperipatus broadwayi. Taxonomy (NCBI): domain Eukaryota; kingdom Metazoa; phylum Onychophora; class Udeonychophora; order Euonychophora; family Peripatidae; genus Epiperipatus; species Epiperipatus broadwayi. The sequence goes on along the minus strand of JAQFVV010000049.1, from coordinate 702,168 downwards.
GTGATTATTATATCTATCCGTCCAGTCTATGACATGAGTTCTGAACCCAGTCATACTGACAATTTTTCATATCTCACTCATTCTTCAAATAAAAAAATATTACTTAACATAGGCTTAGCTGCTATGGTGAATGAATTATACTGTTTTCATACTCTTACAACTACTGAACTATAATATTTAACACAGCCATTCTATCTTTTACAAAGACTTTATCATGTGGTTGATTGTTAGTATTCATTCATTTATAGTTAAAATCTTCAAAGCGCATGTGCAACAGCGTAATGCTGTGTTAAATATTACAGTTTACAAACATCGCGCTATAAAAAATGATTTATTTAACTACTGAACTAGTAATTATATTAACCTTCATATTAGACTATGTATGCTATGTGTAAAGTAGACAGTGAGTAATAAAATTAGAAACCAATTGGAAGCATTTGAGATGTGGACATGCAGAAGAATGGAAAAAATCAGTTGGATAAATAAAATTACAAATGAAGAAGTTTTGAAAAGAGTGAATGGAAAAAGAAGATTGATTGAGGAAATCAGAGAGAGAAGGAGAAACTGGATTGGACATATGTTAAGAAAAAAATGTAAATTAATGAGAGATGTTTTAAAGTGAATGATAAATGGAAGTAAGAAGAAAGGATGGAAGAGATTGACATTGTTGGATGATATGAGAGATGGGAAGAGTTATGTGGAATTGAACTGGGCAAGGAAGAGAGTGGAATAGAAATATGGATGAATTGATGATGTGACTACTCTCTGGACCTGTCCATTTGTCAGAATACTTTTGATGATGAATGTAGGTATATTAGGTATTGACAAAGTTTAACAAATAAAGATGATTTTTTAATATTAGACTATATGAATTTGTCAGTACAAAGCTTATTTAATCTGATTTTTTTATCAATTCTTAGCAGAAAAATACATCTGACTAATGAGCCACCATTATTTCACATATAAAATAGTGCTCAAAAAATCCTTCCCATATTTAAAAGAATATAAAATTTGCATCACGAAGAAAAAATAATTTAAAGTAATATTTTTTAGAAAAAGTTTCCAGGAATAAAATTTTAGTTATATATATTCTAACCTTCAATCTCGTGCATCTTCACTTCCAAATAGTATATGGTATAAAATAAAACGGGTTCTATCTCAGTTAATAATTAATAACTAAAATATTCAATATTAAAATTAAAATATTTCACTAACTCAAATTTAAAATATGAATAAGGTTCAGTTTATAAAATAAATTAAATAAATATTTAATATTTTCATGAGACTTGAAGTGAAAATACAGGTGACAAGATAGATTACATTGAGCCAATATCCTACAGGATACTACCCCAATGGCATAAGAACACTATCCCCCCTTATTACGATTTCAAATAACAAACTCATAGTATTCTTACGATTTTAATAACTTCTACTCACTAAGATTAATCTAATAATTAAATCTTAATCTTCTATTTAATAATAATCTAGCTCGATAAAATAATCTCAGGTTCATAAAATTTATTCTAAGTTAATTTTAAAATACGGTAGCAAAATATGAGAAGGGATTTTATGTCATAATCTACTACACTTAAGCTAATAATAATAAATAACAATAATAATATTCTTCATGTAATGATATAATAAATACGTGGTAGCATTTTAATAATCTGACAAACAAAATATGTGTGGCAACAGATAGCATATAATTTAACATAATATTGTGATAACTGATTTATGACCAATAAATAATTTAAGATTATGATTATTTAATTATAATGAATACCAATAAAATATTTAAATTCTTAAATAATTCTCTATTTATCTTTTTGTGCAAAATTATATATTTGTTTCAGTTATTATGCATATATCGTGTTCTCATGCAGCGATGTGGAGAAATAAACAACTCTGACACAAAATTTTTTAAATAACAAAATTTAACAAAGTTTATTACTAACAATAAATAACTAAACAATTTATTTACATTATTTACAGTGGATTTTTTTTTTTTTTTACTTTACAGTTCGATTTACAAGTTATAAAAAAAATAATTTATATTTCAATCATGCCTTTATTTAGATTTAGGACAAAAAAAAATGTTATTATTTGGTTTCTCATCATGGTTAACTTATTACAAGTATATTTATCTACTTTATTAGCAACAGCATTTTATCCTTAATATTATTAAACTATCTTATTTTTTAAAAAAATTATATTTAGAACAAACATTCCATAGAAAACAAAATTTTATAATGAGTATGGATTTCTCAAAATATTAAAAAATTTCATCTTGAAAAGTCAAAGATGTTACACAAAATATTATCCAAAAATTCAGTACTAGATTTTAATATTTATCACACAATGTTTACTAATCATAATATATTCTTCTTTAAGCCCTACTTTAGTATGATATAAGTGTAATCATCAATACATGTCTGTTAATCAATAAACAAAAAATATACTATGCATATTGTTTACATAATTTACTTTGTACTATTGTATTTTAAAATATGCAATACTTATTTTTTCTTAAAAAAAAATAATACTAAAGCATTTTAAAATTATTATCACTTTAAAGAAAATATCTTTGTTTAGATACTTTATTTTAAAAATTTATATTTCATTTTCTGAAATAAAATTCAAAATATATTCGATGATTCTTTTCTTTCCTTAGGATACTTTGGATCTTCAATTTTAAGTTATAACATTCTGCTCCTTATAAGCAAATAAACTAATCTTATCCAAAAACGATAGCATAACCTTAGTTCTAAATTATTTATCATTTCTCTTAAACATATCTTACTAAACGATGCAGTTACATGAAATAAAAATAGCGAAATCAGATGCATAGGATTAAGGAAGAAAGCTAGAGTATTATTCTTAACATATCTCAAAATCATGGCACAGTGCGAAGAGGTAGGACATTTATCTGCCTAATATCCTCTAGTACAGGGACGATGTTAAAGCTATTTCTTCAGCTTTATTAGAACATCAAATATTTAAAGAAATATAAACACTGTCCAAATAAAATGTGTATCAGTCATAGGGCTATGCTAACTATGCTGATAACCACATAAAGACTAAATATTATTCCCATTCCTTATATCCTATTTTAAATATACATCATCTTGGTTTCCTGCTAACTATAGTACTTCCAAGCCACTATCTCAACATTATTTCTCAAGATTTTTCTACATCTTACATCGATAAAATAACTATCTGCATTTACATAACAATAAATAAAATTCATTAATAGTTAAACAATCTTACTATCCCATAAGAAAAGTTGCTTACTTCATTGCTCTGTATGTTTAATCATATACGATCTATTTAGACAAGATTTGAATATCCAATGACATGAAAATTTTAAAAGAATCACATAATTATTTGTTATGTTGGATTATATTACTAATAAAAAAAATAAAAAAATAAATAAATTGTCGTATGCATATTTTCAAATCAATCCTATCTCATAATGTTTTTTAAAATGTTGTATAAAAATGCGTTACATATAATTAAAAAAAAAAACTTTTACACTTCATTCTTCCAATTTATGGATGATCTAAAGAAAACAAAAAAAATATATACATTATAAATTATCAATAGTTATTATTTTTACCAATAATCTTTATCTAGTCATCGTGTTCAGTAGGCTTTTCTTTATCCACTTGAGCATTGCAGATATAAAAAAAAAAAAATCACACCCATACATTTTATATTAAAATATTTTTAGCTAAGTTATTAGATTGTTATATTAAAAATTTTAATATTAATAAATTTATGTTTTTATGTTTTTTCCTAATCTTATATAAAATTTTAGATTTAAATTAGGTTAACAAAATAAAAGAATCAAAACTATAGTTACATATTTTCTTGACGATAGTTCCTGATAAATCCAAAATGTTTATCATTTTCTCTAGAGTTTTTCAAAAATGTTCTTCTCTAAGTGTGTTAAAGTTTAAAATAAAATAATTATTAATCCATTTAGTAAAATTTAGAAAATAATCCTTGGTTTTAATATTTTTAGGACGATAATATTAATTAATCCCGTGAAGCTTCTTAATCTTCTCTATCAATATTCTCTGCGTATCCGATGCATCAATCCATCTAATTTAACTTTAAAAATATTCGATGAACTTTTAAGTACTATTTGTATTTCCATGGATCTATTTTTTTATTATTCATCTATGTGTTCACTGTTATCTATGCTTCCTTCTTGATACATTTAAACTTTTGTTTGGTATTTTTTATAAATCTCTTTTAAAATAAAACTTCAAATACTTTTGAACAAATCTTTTCCAAGTACATTTTAAATAATGCGAAGAACGGATATTTTAATACCAAAATGTTTCTGTAACATATTTTCCTGGGTTCTTTCTTAGATTTTGCACTCGAAAATATTTTTTTAAAATGTTACTTTTAGAAAGGATATAACATTTTACTCCTTTGAATATCATATTATATAAAATAATTCATGCAATATATAATTATCTTATTACCATTTAAAAATAAATCTTGAATAAACTTATGCATAATAATGCGTCTCCAAATTTTTCATTAGACTCTGTATGATGTCCGAGCTGTGGTTTTTTATGTACCAAAACAGTTCTTTGGTGAAATATTAATAAAACTGTATCAATAAATATTTCAAATATTTCTTCAGTATTACAATTTATATCCATTTTATTTCGTAGTATATCCCATTTTTTTTATTACTAGTTTAGGTTAAACTTTTAGATAAAATACGACTGATAAAGAACTTTAAAAAATTTAACAAAGCATGTTGAACGAAATTATTAAAATATTTTTTAGTTTATACTCTCTTTTGCAAAAAATATTTTTTTAAAATTATCAATTAGTTTATTGCAGATAAAGTTATAAGAAAGTACCAAAAAAAAAAAAAATTGACTAAAATAAAAGATTTTTAAAAATACTATCTTTTGATAGTTATAATTTACCTTTCTTTGGTTTCAATACATTATTAATCTCCCACTATAACTTAGTTACAATGATATTTATCGTCTGTAAGAATACCTATTCTTATTGGCCAATTCTTACTTTAGCTTGAGAAAAAATTTACATATTTCCAATTTATAGTAGAATTATATTTGAAAATAAAAATGATGACATAATGAACCTAAAATATTATTTAAAATATTACTTTTAAATAAATTATTATTTTATTAAAACTATTTAAACATTTAAAATAACTTTTAAAATAACATTTAATAACTTATTCCATTTATCTATTCAATTTATCTATTTTTATTTAAATAAAATATTTAATTTTTATTATATCTGTATTCGTCTTTATTACATTACTTAAACATTACATATGATAGTTAACTTAGTGTTTAATACTATTTACTTTTATGATAGGCAATAATTCTATCCAACTCTATAATATAACTTTTAAAATATTTTAAACTTTGTTATTAATTCAAACAAGCAGTGTGTGATAGTATACATTAAAAAATCACGTGATTAATAACTTTAACAGACGATTTTCAATCTATTTCTCTGCCTATACTAATAAAATTGATACACTTATTATATTATATAAAATAATTATAAAAAATTTGGAAGAATAATTTAGAAAATATAGAACTAGATATAATTTGCACCATCATAAAGTTTATTTTAAAATATACTATATTAATTTTTACTATTTAAATATGATTACAAATCTAAATATAGCATTTATTAAATCATACGTTTTACACTATTAAAATCGGATTTTTTAAATATACTTTTAATTATTTATAGCTGTGTTATTTAATATGGCCAGCTTTTACAACCATATGAAACAATATTTTAAGCTTTATATAACTATTTTTAAATGATTTTATATACTACAGTATTCTCTTTAGCTTCAAATTGTACTTTAAAGATATAATTGACTTAATATAATTAATGTATTAAAAGAACATATTCTAAATTTAAAATTTTTTAGTAATTGACTGTTATGTACTATTACCGACCTATAGAAAAGGGCACAATATATATATATTTCTTTTTTAATACTGCTTAATTTTAAGTAATATTTTTTTAGAAAAAGTTTCCAGGAATAAAACTTTAGTTATGTATATATTTCTTTTTTAATACTGCTGCAACCTTTATGTTTGAAGTAACCTAGCTAGGAAAAATTGCCTCAAAAAAGTCAGTGTTTCTCTATCTTTTGGGGACAATTATATCATTCTCTTTCACATTGTTTACTATCTCCAGCACTTGTGGTAGCAAAACAGAAAATTATAAAACATTGAAAATAAAAAAGTTTTAATATTCTTGTTTCAAGAACTTCTGTGCCACTTTAATGTATATTTTATTTTTAGGCATGCAACTCTATATGTGAAAGATTAAATATATATATAGATTTAATTTTGTTAGTTTACTGACAATGGTTGAACCATCAAAGGAATTAGTTGGAAATATAATCTTCATACTAACAGGAATATCACATGACTCTCTAGTTTGGTTAAAACAACTGTTTTGTAAACATTCCTTATCTAGAGAATCAATATAAAAGTTGTAATAAAAATAGTAATAAATTTTACACCTGAATACATGTTTTGTATTTAAGCTATACTAATCAATCAATATGGATTTTTTTTCAGACAATCATCCAATAGTGGATTAGTAATTGTATGTAACACTTTTTTAAATTAAGTTGAGAATATAAACAATGGTTTGGGGCAATGCAAGTCATATAAGTGCCGATGTAATAACTCTCTCTATATATATAGAATTATAACAAGATGTCTCCTTTCAGTTAATAGCAAACTCTTTTCTCAAAGTCTTTTTAAACTGGATTCCAAGAGATCGTAAAATACCCAGAAAGAGACCACATGTGAGATAGATGGATGAAATAAGAAAGTGTGCAGGGGTGATGTGGAGAATAGAAGCTAAAGATCGGAAATGGATTGAACTTCAGTGGATTGATAATGGTTGACGATAGCAAAATGTCCTTATCTTGTCAATAGGATTTATACATCTATGGGTTCTGAGTTTATAGTTAGATTTTTTTTTTTTTTTTTAATTAGATGGAAGCAAAAATACAAGTCAAATATTAAAATAATGAAAAAGAGAAATGTTTAGTTTTTGTTCAGAGGATTCTCCGTTTTTTATCTTTTATTTTATTAACCAAGAGTTCCTCTAATTCAAAAGATTAGGAATTAATGCTCTATTTTATTAATTAGTTTTCATTTTTAAAAATTGTGATGATGATAGATCTATTGAAAGCAACAATAACCAAATTATACTAATCAGATCTTATGAATCAATTATATTTGTGCTGTTTATTAAGTTGCTTCACCTAAATAAAGAATTACATTTCATTTGTGTGTATATTTGATTTCTATTAAGTTCGGGGCTTTTCTTTTGTAATTGTTTCTCTTCTTTTTCTTTAAATTGTTGTTATATGATATAATTTTTTTTTGAAAGACATTGAATAATTTTAATCATAGTTGAATTCATATTAATTATACGGATGGAAATTTATGTCCAAGGATAAGTTTAACTGAATTACATCTCTAAGAGTTTCTCTTTTGAAACGTTCTGAATAATGCGATTTTAATATCCTTTTATTTAATTCAATTAGAAACAGTGTTTACTCTGATTCATCACTTGCTTCTCCAGCTTCTCTGCTTCATATTAGATTATTTACAGTCAGTCTTCTAGGTCCTGACACACAATCCTAGGAAATATGGGGGGGGGGGAGAAACTGATGACTTCCTTCCATCAATTTGTTGGTTAGAGTTTTTCTGCCTTATTTCTTTTTCATGTTGAAATGCTTATATATATATTCATCTCTTTGACAAATCAAATCTGGGTGAATTTTTTTTTTTCAGATTTCGAGCAAGCTTGGGATTAACCAGCCCATAACCATCTTAGCTAATCTTCCAATTACTGATTGGTAAATGAGTACCATAATTTATAACTAGAAATTAAAATGAGAAATAAAAACTTAAACCCTTATTACCTATCCTTTGAATAACCTGATGAATATTGTCATCTAGTTCACTGATTTTTTTTGTGTAACTGAATACTGGAGAGGATTTTGCTTGCAGATGGCTATTTAAAAGCTGGAACGTAAAATCTCAATCAGTATAACCTAGTTTAATTATGTGAGTGTTTAAAAATTTTTGAAATATGAAGCAGTCTTTTCCACTCGTGAGGGGTAATATCATAAAATCTATAATAGTTAAGTATAGGGTTCCATTTTTATTTTTGTTAAAAATTGTTTCATGAGAGCATAATTTATAAAATGTGTTTACTGGTTGCACTATTTAACCTTTTTTGTTACAATTGTTATGCCCCATTATCTCAGTTCATTTGCATGTGGAGTAAGGAACATATATAAAACAGCAATAAATTTTCATTTTAAGGTTACACTAAATGACTTTTATTATTGTCATATAAGAAAAGAATAACAAAAATCTATTTTAATGTATATTATTTACTAAACATGTTTAAACCTGATACATGTCGAAATATGATAAACAACTACTATAAATTAAAATTTCTTCTCTTAAAACTTTTTTTAAACATCACCACATTGGTATACATAATTATATGGTCTATTGCCGAGAGATTAATTCTTACCATCTTTTTGCCGTTTCACTAAATTGCACAAGGCACTATATTAGTAAAAATTTATTCTATTTGCGCAAGTGTTTGTGTATGTTAATTGTAAATAGTTAGTTGCTTCATAAAATATATTTCAGTGTGTTAGAGAATATTTATCTCAAACTGCCATTCTTATTGAGGCAAAGTGGTGGAAGAATTTCCAGCAAAAAATCTATCCAGAAAGCTTTTTTCCCCTCTGGAAAACTTCTGTCTATTGAGTTATCCGCTCAGGATTTTTGAAGTTATGTTGTAGATATTTGTATTCAATTGAATAAAATGTCGGTCGTATTTTCATAAGTTTTTACCAGGTGGGAGTGCTGTAAATGTAACAATAAATTCAAAATCATTGGACTTGTCATCTGAGCAAGTATTTATAACTGTATTTTAATTAGAAAACAATTTTATTATGGCGGGAGGAGTGAATATATTGTACATTAAATTGTTTACAAAAATAAAAATCTATAATTGCATATTATGCATCATTAGGTTTGTTTTTTTTCTCATTAATTAGTTGGCATATTAATTACTTTCTTTTCATATCAAAATATGTTTTGAATGATTATTATTTTTTAATAGTTATGTAATACGATTTATTTATATTTTTTATTTAAATGTTTCACTCTCTATACACATATTTTCACAAACAGACTCTATATATAAAACTGATAATTACAAATATTTATTTTTCACTAATGATAAAAGCAGTTTGGGGAATACAATAAAAAATGCATTGAAATGATTATATCTCCATAATATAAAATTTTTTTTAGTTAAGTAAGGATTTATTTAAATATATGTATATTGTCTATCCTGAACATAATATAATTATAAGGGGCTTGAATTCGAACGTTCAGGTTCCCTACATCTATGCAATCTATCATATATAACTACTATATGTGAAAAAGATAAATGATCTCCAATATACATATTTTGTGCTGAACCAGCACTAATCAATTAGTTCAAATCACCATCTCCCGCACATATGTACAATCAGGGTTCAATTTATATTAAGATAGCAAATCTTTAAACTTTAATGGACAAGCTTCAGTCTTCTTCACTCATTAATTCTGCAGCCATCCATTTGATTGAAAATCCAGAGATTTTCAGCAAGAAATATATATATTGGAGATCATTTAGCTTTTCCGCATGTGTGTGGTCGTGTGTAGCAATTATATACGATAGATTGGATAGATGTAGGGGGCTTAAAAATTTGAGTTCAAGTCTCTTATAATTATATTAAATAATCATAATAAAACTGTATAAGAATTAATAAAAAAGATAATGGATTTTCATCCAGATAAACAGGTTATTTTTTTAGGTCTATGTGGTAAACATAAATACATATGACCGAAGTGGAACAACAACAAAAAAATTATTATGTAGTACATACATGATTTAATGATAATAAAAATGGGAAGGGGAGAGGGTGGATGATGAGAAAGGTTGTAAGTTTGGACCCAGATATTTATATTATTTTATAGACTTGGATGGCAGAACTTTAGTTTTAATGTCTAAAGGGGATGGTTCAGTGTTAGCCTTAATCCAAATAGATCAATTTTCCTAATTGATTCTGTTTTATTTATATATTTTATAGTGCTTAAACAATCATCATCATCATCATCAACCATTATCAATCCACTGCAGGATGAAGGTCTTTCCAAGTTTAATCCATCTTCTCCGATCTTTAGCTTCTCTTCTCCACAACACCCCTGCACATTTTCTTATTTCATCCATCCATCTCACATGTGGTCTCTTTCTGGGTCTTTTACAATCTCTTGGAATCCAGTATAAATTTCAATTGTCCATCTATTATCATCTCTTCTAGCAATATGTCCAGCCCAACTCCATTTCAATCTTTTAATTTTTTCAATAAGGTCAGTAACACCTGTTTTTTGTCTTACCCATACATTGCGTTTTCGATCTCTTCTTGTTACTCCCAACATACATCTCTCCATACTCCTTTGAGTGGTCTGAAGTCTCTGTATTGCTCTTCTATTAAGTGTCCAAGTCTCAGATCCATAAGTAAGAACTGGTAAAACACATTTGTTAAAAACCATCCTTTTCAAACACATAGGCATATTTCCTTTTAGTATCAAGTTATTTCTACCAAAAGCACTCCAACCAAGTTTAATTCTATGATTAATTTCATCCATTATGTTTCCATCTGTATTAATAATCTGACCAAGGTATTTGTAACTGTTAACTTCTTCTAATTCATCATAATCAGTCTTTATTTTCATATTTTGAGCAAATCGATTAAACATTACTTTAGTCTTTTTAACATTTATCTTTAGTCCTACTTTTCTACTTCCATCTGCTAACTCCTGCAACATTTCCTGCAGCTCTGAAGCATTATTTGCAAAAACAACTACATCATCTGCGAAATCTAAATGACTTAAATAATCTCCATTTACTTTCACTCCTTTAGTTTCCCATTTTAATCCACAAAATACTTCTTGCAGCACTGCTGTAAAGAGTTTTGGAGATATGGAGTCACCTTGTCTTACACCTTTCTCAATGTTGATTTTTCCAGTATCATTATGTAATCTAATTGTTGCTGTTGCATTTTTATAAATATTCTTTAAAATATGACAATATCCTGGATCTATACCTTGATGATCCAATGCTTTAATCACTGAAGAAATGTGTATAGAATCGAATGCCTTTTCATAATCTACAAATCCAAAACATAATGATAACTCATATTCGTTTGTCCTTTCTATGACTTCTCTCAATACCTGGATATGATCTATTGTACTAAAACCACTTTTAAATCCAGCTTGTTCTCTTGGTTGGTGGAAATCCAAAGTTCTCTGTAGACGAGTTGTAATTATCTTGGTAAAAATTTTATATAAAACTGATAAAAGGCTGATAGGTCTGTAATTTCTAATATCTTTTTTATCACCTTTTTTAAATATTAATATTATTATTGCATTCTTCCAATCTTCCAGTACATCTTTATCATTTAGACATTTGGTATATAACTTTGCTAAAATTGTTTCTATTTCGTCACCTGCTTCTTTTAATATATCGATTATAATTCCATCATTTCCTGGAGCCTTTCCTTTCTTCATACACTTAATTGCATGTCTCACTTCTTCATTTAAAATTCTGGGCAATTCGGAAGATGTAATAGATATAGGAGGTACTTGTTCTTTATTACTATATAATTCTTGATAAAAATCTTCTACCAATTTCATGATGTCATCTCTCTTTTTAATAATAATTCCATCTTTTTTTCTTATTGCAGATATAAATTTCCTACCAATACCAAAATGTTGTTTAACATTTTTGAGACTTTTATTTTCTTCTACAGCTTTCCTTGCTATTTCACAGTTATACTTTCTTATATCATTTTCAACTCTTTTCCATACCATTTTACAAAATTCGAGATATTCAATTCTTTTTAATACATCATTTTTGTATATCTTCATATTCCTTCTTTTCTCCATAAATTCTCTAGTCTCAATAGAAATTTTATTAGTCAATTGCTGCTTTTTTCTACCAGCTATGTTTGTTGCAGTTTTTAAAAGTGTATCAGTTATTTTCACATTAATTTCATTCAAATCTGTATCATGTTCAAAATCTCCTAATACTTGAAATCTATTTGTAAGTTCTAATTTAAATTCATTAGAATGTTTCTGAAGATTAGGAATATCAACTGTAAATATTGTTTTTCTTAATAATTTTTGTCTTTCTAGTTTTACATTAACACGTAACTTACACCTTACTAATCAATGATCACTTCCTGTGTTAAATTTATTAAGAACATTACAATCTTGAAATATGTATTTTCTGTTAGTCAAAATATAATCCAATTCTGCTGTACCTTCATTTGGATGCTTCCATGTCCATTTCCTTTTAACATTTTTCTCAAAAAATGAATTCATAATATAAAGTTTTTATTTTTCTGCAAACTCCACAAGTCTATGTCCTCTCTCATTTCTATTACCATAACCAAAATTACCTACAGCAATTTCATCTTTCATTTGTCTACCAATTCTAGCATTAAAGTCTCTCATAACAATTTTAAAATGTTGTTTACTCTGATCAAAAGCCTTTTGTACATCCATATAAAAATCTTCTACTACTTCATCACTATGAGAACTTGTTGGGGCATAGACCTGAATTATCTGCATTTGGTATTTGCTATTAAATTGTATAACTAATCTTGCCACTCTGTCCGATACACCATCAATCTCCGCAATATTGTTCTTCCACTTTTTATTTATAATGAATCCTACTCCACTTGTATTTCCAATATGTGTGCCTTTATAATAGAGTATATGTCCACTTTTTAAATCAATTGTTTCTTCTCCTTTTCTTTTAACTTCACAAAGTCCAATAATGTCCCATTTAATATAAGACAGTTCTTCTTCTAATTCTTGCAATCTTCCTTCACTTGAAAGTGATTTGCAGTTGTAAGTACCTAAATAAAAAGTCGTCATCAAATGGCAGCCTGGGACCGCAATCAGGGGATTCTTAGCACCCTCCGCCTTTGGCCACCAACTGCTGCCTTGGTTGGTGACTTTACAGCCTCCTGGGAGTAAGGGCCATGCTTTATTTTTGTCTGTCATAATTGTATATATGTATTGGAAAAATATTTATCATTTACACAAACATTCATTCTGCCTTATCAGGCACTGAGAAGAAAGACCATGGTGTTTCTTGATCTTAAACTCAGAGGCAAAAAGCCAATAAACTCACCATGCTGGCTAATGCGTGTTGGTGAGCAGCCCATCCATGTTCGTATACTATATGAATAATCACATAGTAATAACAGCTGCAACAACAAGAACGTATGGAGTGGACACTAGGAATTTGCCCTGCTCGGTTCTTTTAAGGCCTCCAAGAGGAATCAAAGGGTCTCCTTTCAGTTAATAGCAAACTCCTTTCTGCAGCCGCTTAAACAATATATACCCATAAATTATATATACAATATAAAGAATTATATTCTACAAAGTACTTCTCAAACAAAATTTATCAATTTTGTTATTTTCCTTGTACAATTTATTTCTGTTAACTATAGGGTCATTAAGAACAATACTATATATATCTGAATCCAGCAGCTACTTGAAAGCCACTCTGGCAATTACAATAAGATAGAAAATAAATAAGATAGAAAATAAAGTGTAATAATAATGATATATTAGAGATGAATTTTATTGCAATAACTAAACATATTATTCCCATAAATCATAAATATTTATATATTTATGCTATTCCATTGATCATTCATTTGATATTTTGATGTGCTATTTTTTAATTTATTCTGTAACAAACTTTTCTTTTTGAAAAACTTCAATACCTGTTCTAATTTACCTCTCCATTGTATTTTACCATCAATCATGTCTTTCTTATAAGAGCATCATTATTGCAATTCTTTAGAATGTCTTTGCAGTAATCTTGATAACATAAACAGCTTTCCTATGATCATGCTCAAATTCGTAATGAAAATATCCCCAGTTAGATTATATTTGCTAAGGTGATTGCTATATCATTTGATACATAGAAAGCTTAAAAAAAAAATTGTATAATTGAATGCATTTTTAATGATGTGCTTTGGCCAGAAGAAATATCCATAAGTAATAACATTTTTTTATTGTTGTAATTTAGCGGGGATATGAACTCAGACTTCTAAACTCCCCTTCAATCAGCCACTTCATTCTACACATGACCACATGCATGTGAAAAAGGTAAATGATCTCCAATATACATATTTTGTACTGAACCAGCACTCATCATTTGGTCTAGATCATCTCCCACACATTTATATAATCAGTTCTGGGTTTGAAAATGCCATCATCAGAATTTCAATGATATGGATGCCTGAAAAATTGGAGACTGAAGAGAATTGAAGCCTATCCATTAAGGTTTGAAGATTTGCTATCTTAATTTAAACTGACTACTGATTATATATATGTGGCAGATGATGATCCGTTCCAGCTGGTGAGTATTGGTTCATCACGAAATATGTATATTGGAGATCATTTATCTTTTTCACATGTATGCGGTCATGTGTTTTGGTTGTCTAGGATAGAGTGGATGACTGAAGGGAGATTGAAAGTCTGGGTTCATATTCTTCTAATTACATCTAGCTTAAATATATATACTATATTTATATTTAAATATTAATTAGTTTTATACAAAGTTTTTACCAAGATAATTACAACTTGTCTATAGAGAACATTGGATTTCCACCAACCAAGAGAACAAGCTGGATTTGAAAGTGGTTTTAGTACAGTAGATCATATCCAGGTACTGAAAGAAGTTATAGAAAGGACAAATGAATATGAATTACCATTATGTTTTGGATTTGTAGATTATGAAAAGGCATTTGATTCTATAAACATTTCTTCAGTGATTAAAGCATTGGATCATCAAGGTATAGATCCAGGATATTGTCATATTTTAATGAATATTTATAAAAATGCAACAGCAACAATTAGATTACATAATGATACTGGGAAAGTCAACATTGAGAAGGGTGTAAGACAAGGTGACTCCATATCTCCAAAACTTTTTACAGCAGTGCTGCAAGAAAGTATTTTGCCGATTAAAATGGGAATCGAAAGCAGTGAAAGTAAATGGAGATTATTTAAGTCATTTTGATTTTGCAGATGATGTAGTTGTTTTTGCAAATAATGCTTCAGATCTGCAGGAAATGTTGCAGGAGTTATCAGATGAAAGTAGGATTAAAGATAAATGTTGAAAAGACTAAAGTAATGTTTAATCGATTTGCTCAAAATGTGAAAATAAAGATTGATTATGATGAATTAGAAGAAGTTAACAGTTACAAATATCTTGGTCAGATTATTGATACAGATGGAAACATAATGGAGGAAATTAATCATAGAATTAAACTTGGTTGGAGTGCTTGGCAGAAATAACTTGATGCTAAAAGGAAATATGCCTATGTGTTTGAAAAGGAAGGTTTTTAACAAATGTGTTTTACCAGTTTTTACTTATGGATCTGAGACTTGGACACTTAATAGAAGAGCAATACAGAGACTTCAGACCACTCAGAGAAGTATGGAGAGATGCATGTTGGGAATAACAAGAAGAGATTGAAAATGCAATGTATGGATAAGAGAACAAACAGATGTCACTGACCTCATTGAAAAAATTAAAAGATTTAAGTGGAGTTGGGCTGGACATATTGCTAGAAGGGATGATGGTAGATGGACAATTGAATTCTTAAACTGGATTCCAAGAGATTGTAAAAGACCCAGAAAGAGACATGTGAGATGGATGAATGAAATAAGAAAGTGTGCAGGGGTGATATGGAGAAGAGAAGATAAAGATCAGAGATGATGGATTGAACTTGGAGAGACCTTCATCCTGCAGTGGATTGATAATGGTTGTTGATGATGATGATGATGATAAATGACTGAATAAAAATGTTGAATTATGATTCTTCAGGTGCATTAATATTAATCTTAAATAATATTGCAATACTTAATTATTATTTTTTGGCAAGTAGATCAAAAATGATCTCTATATGCTTCAGACAATTGCGGAAAGTGCTAAAATGATTGAGTACAAAATGGAGACAAATTATGATATAAAAATTAGACTAGGCTATATATTTAGAAATATTATGAGAAGTAAATGAAAGAAGAAAGGAAAAGAAAACAGTCTTGATCCATATGATAGTCTCTAAAAATAGATATGGAAATGAATGAAAAAAAAACTAAAAATTGACAAAAATGTATCAAATACCCAATATTAGAATGAAGTACCAGAAACAGTAGTCCTGATTTTTTTTTTGCAAATCATTGTGGAGATCCAGTTATCTTAAAATACAAAATTCATGATTGGAAAGAGAACAGATGAATCTCTGAATCGTTGTGTGTGTGTGCGCGCGCGCGTGCGTTATTTTTGATTGTTTCTACATAAACCTTCATATTTACTTTATTGTTAGTCTTTTAAAAAAAAGTACGTTATGTTTTTATCATAATTTAATTAGATGTTTATATATCTTCTAAAATGAGAATAAAATTAGGTATTTTTAGCATTATTTAAGAAGTATTGGTTTAAAGTAAATGTAACACACTTGCTTATTGTCTCGAATGATAAATTTTTGAAAGTTAGAAAAAGAAATCATTATATCTAATTTAAAATATTTTATTAAAAAATAATGTATTTAATTGATTAACAAATTCTGTCCAAAAATCAGGAAGGTTTACTTGAAAATTGCTTTGTTTTAGTTGTTCAAATGTCATCAAAAGAAATTTTTAACAATCGTGTATATATGTTATGTATATTCTTTTAATATTTTGTTATTATTATATACATTTCTAATATAATAAAACTTTAATTTTTTGTTCATTTTAATATCTATTAGATATACATTTGCAATTTCTTCTTTATATTAATTATTTATTTCTATATATCACAGCTTTTTTATTTGAAGATAAAACCATGATCAAAAATTGCTGAACCTTAGCAACTATTGGCGAGCCTCATAATCCTTTTTTTTTTTTTAATTGTTCCTAAATATATGAACCTGCTAAAGTGCCTTTTTTGCTCTCATTTAAGTTATTTAAGGTCGGTTTTCTTGTATCATTTACGTGAGCTTTATAATAAAATAAAAAAAGGGGTGATTTATTTTCTTTGTTACATTTTTTTTTTATATATTAAGAGTACATCTTTTTATATGGTTATAAGAATTAATTTGATAATATGTATCATTTAAAATGTATCCCCTTTTTTATGGTAATATTTATTATAGTGAATGCATTTTGTAAAATATTAGTATTTAAATAGTGCTGTTTTCTACATCATCAGTAATTTTGCCTTTTTTAACTAGTTATAAAGAAACTGCAATATATTATTTTACTGCTGGCAATCTTTTGTCTTTGTCTTGAATTTCATATAAATATCCATAGATATGTCTTTACACACCTGCACTGTATGGGTTTTTTTTTACTCACTTATCCACTATTTTTTGCCCTCCAGAATATTTCATAAAAGATTATCATAGAGCAAATTATGAGCCAGTCAAGAAAATATTTTCTTCCTGATAGCTTTTATAGAATTTATTTTTATATTCTTTTCTTGCAGAATGTATGCATTTGACTTTTTATCTGTTTATTTTTGTCTTCTATCTTATGAAAACATCACATTTCAAATGTGTTCAAATAAATTTTTGTTTGTTGTTGTTGAAGGTGCATGTAAAGCGAAAATAAATTAACTGGGATAGTTGGACAAACTAAGAAAGACCAAAATATAAAGCACTTGCATTAATTACCGATATTTATTGAACTTTTTTTAATTTCAGAATATGCAAATTTTAGTTTATTTACATGAATTCCTTATCATTTTTTAAATGCATATATATAAAATGTTAGTAAATGCTAACTCCTGCTAAACTGTTAAATAAAATCCAATAGTTGTGAAAATTTGCTAAATTAAAGATAGTGCAGTTGTACTTAAAAGTCTCAAATTCATTATATTTGTGTTTATTGATTAAAACTTTCTATATAAGAGCATTACTCACCATTACATTCTGTGCAGTTCATCGGCATTTAATATGGTTAGCATTCCTTTGAGTTTGTAAATTTTTAAGAAGATAATGAAGTTATTATTTCTGTGCATTCAACTGAAAGTTAACTGTTATTTAAAATTCAATTTTCATTTTTGTAACTTTATTTTTAATTTTTTTTTTTTTTTAAAATTTCAAGTCTTGTAAATTTCTGAGAAAGTGAGGATGTTTTTTTTTTTGTAAATGAGATGCTTAAATCCCTCTCCTCATATATATTATCAAAATATATGACAACTTGGGCTCCAAAAGAAATTTTTTATTATATTACTTATTATATGATTTTATTCCAGATTGACATACTAATACTTATTAAAAGAACCAAAAAAGAAAACATGAATATTATTTTCATATACAGAAAGGTAGTTAGCTCACAGTAATCAGTTAGTTGCTAAAAGATTAAGTATAAGTATGGAAATAGTTTGCATAGTGTGGACAACTTGAAAAAATATCCTGCTTAGTAATGGAATTATATTTCATATTAATAATTCATTCAACAGACATAATGCATATAATACTGGCTCACTGAAAACTTACACTGCATTGTTTAGTATAATGAGAGAATGATGGATTCAATATTCCAAATAATGAATCCTTCAACATATTGAAAACCCATATCAGGTAATGTAAAACCTTGTGAAATATAGTCTGTGTTTGGAAAGATGAATGAATTAATTTGTGCCCCCCCCCCCCAATTCTGAAAAGTTTTATCTTCTTTATATACTCATACAGAGCAGCATTTTTTTTTATTTGATTTATATGAAGTTGTTTTAAATGATCTATTGTGTTGCTTTATAAAGACGGTTCTTTGCCATATTTGACTTTTATTATCTAGAATATCTTTGCTGTAGGGAGAAGGGAGCCTGTCTATCTTTGCAAGTAGTTTACATAGTTAAACTCCGATTTCTTTTGGAGCAATCTCAAATTACTTGTCTCTGTGACCAATCCCAAAGATGATCATAACATTAGAATTTACCAATAGCAAATAAGTTATTATATTTACAATCTTTAAAAGTCTTGTGCCAACTGAATAAAACATATTTAGAAGAAAAAAAAATGCAGTTAAATTGAACATTTATTTTATATAATAATTATTTATATTGTTTGCCTTTCAACACATGTATCATATGTATATAGATATATGTAGGATACTTCTAAAATTAATTAAAAAGACTGAGGAACTGAAAAAACAATACTAATATATTTGAGAAGGATTCAAAAAAGGAAGAAATTTGGAAAAAAGATAATTTTAGAAAGATAAAAGCATACAATGATTTAAAAAAAGTAATAAATATCTAATTTTTATAGCTAAAATGGGAAATTTTAAATTATTTTTGATTTATTTCTAATTTTATATAATGAATGTATATAATAAAGAATTGTGGAATGTATCATTGTCAAACTTTTCTATGTATATTCTTTTTTTAATACTTAAGGTGGTTTGATCCACATTTATGAATCATACAATCTTGTTAGCATACTTTCCATCATTTAACTTATATCATTTTTTTTTCTACCACTTATTAATGTCTGTGCGAGACAATTATATACACTATTTTTTTATACATCCCATTTTATATATTTGGGTTTTTCCCCCCAGATATTTTTCATACTTGTTTTCTTTTGTAAGTCAAGTTTCTGAGTTTATATCTTTTTTCAGTTCATGCTCAAAATGCCAGTCATTTTTATTCTTTTAATTTTTTTTTCATTCTGTGTGTATGTGTGATGTGATACTTGTGCCTATGCAGAAACTACTCTTCATTACTTTCTCTGACTGCTTTTTTAGTTTTTGCCTTGGCTAAAGTATTTCAATTAACTATTATTATATCTTATTGCTAATTACATCCACTTACCTTTACACAAAGATCATGCATACATAGATTTCTCTCTTAGTGGTTCTTATCTTTTTCCAGGCATCCATAATGTTTTAGATATTTTTTTTAGATTTGTTAAATAAATTTTGATATAATTACTACCATTGACAAGTTCATTGACAGTATGAGATGTTTTCAGGATTCCAAATGATAGGTACAAGTAAAAGATAAAATAGCTTTTAAATAGTGTATTATTAGAGTTTCTCTTAGAAAAATAGTAGAGGAAAAGACAGTACTCACCAGACATACCAATTGTCAAATGTTGAGATTTTGCCCTATGTTTTATCCTTGATTTATTTTCTAGCTAAGAATAACTTAATTAACCATTTACTAATTAATATTTGAAGTTTTCGTTGGTCGGCAGTAGACTGGTACCTTGAAATAAAAATTGTAAGCATGAAAAAAAAATCATACTTTATTTTGTTCCAGGTTTAAAGTATATTGTTACCTATTACACTTTTAGGCTCATATATATATAATTTAATTTTGACATTGAGAAGAATTTATCCATAACATCCATGGCAATCACCTGTTAAAAAGTTTTTTTTTCCTATCTAATTATTTTTAAAAAGTTATAGGGGAGTTTTATACTGTGAATATTATATAAAACATTTTTTCTCACTCTACAAAAACTATAGTTATTATTTAATGTTATTTTTATTAGTTATCATTTTAAACATATCTCTAATATCATCATTTTTTAATGCTTATTTTATCCTCTCTTCAATGACATATATTTGTACAAAGTTCAAGCAATTATTTCTTTCTTATTCATTTTTACTAGTTTCTATCTGAATTTCCATTTTCATACAAAATAACATTTTGCCTATTTTGATAATGAACACCTAGTATTTAATTTTAAATGAAATATATTCTATTGACAATTGCAGAATTACCAAAGTTTAGTGATCAATATTACCTGAAGCCTTTAGTAAAATTGCATCAAAGTAATTAATGATTAACTATTTCAGGACAGTAATTAGAATAACGCTTGTGTATCCTAAAGGCTGGCGAATGTAAGAGTTTCTTGACCTTATCTTCAATCATGGATTTTTATTATAATTAATTGGATGGAAAATTAGTGGAAAGTTTGTTATTAAGAGTTTCAAAGTTTTTAACAATAAAATTGATAGAATTGTAAGTTTATTCAGACTTTATCGAACAGTTTTTCTTTTTTTTTTTTAGGAATTTAAATGAAGAAAAAATAAAGAGGAAAAAAAAAGTATCTTCTTAATTGGGATTTGTAACATTTTAATTTAAATTAGCTTACCCCAGTTGTAAATTTAACATCTGAAAGAATCATTTTAGACATGCCTGATAATTTTATCCCATCCCTCTCTCACCTTAATTTTAACTTTATAATATTCTTTTTTTTTTTTAAAAAAAAAAATAAAATAAAATAAGAAAGTAAAAATCTATATCTTGTTTAATTATTGTGTAAGTCAAGTTGCCTAGATTTCTATCCAGTGCAAAAAAAAAAAAAATTGTGCCCTCTGATGAAATAATTTAAAATTTTGTGTTCCTGAAGCCAAAATTGTAATTTCATCCCACATTTTAACATTTTTAATATTCCAATACTGATAGTAGTCTAAAGGGCTCTTGGAGTTTGTTGTTTCACAGTTGTAACTTTTGAACAGTAACATAATTTATTAACTAATATTATTTTGAAAAAGATGAATTAAAGGAAAATATATTTATTTAATTATGAAGCTATTTTGCATTAAATATGTGTCAGAAAATCTAATTAATAAAAATTGCACTTGTTTTGTATAATTTTCCAAATTCTGATTTTGGTATAAAATATGATTAATATTAAATGATTCATAATCATAATACATTATAAAAGACACAGAAAGAGACCACATGTGAGATGGACGGGTGAAATAAGAAAGTGTGTTAGGGTGATGTGGAGAAGAGAGGCTAGAGATTGGAGGAAATGGATTGAACTTGGAGAGACCTTCATCCTGCAGTAGATTGATAATGATTGATGATGATGATGATACTGGTGACACTTTAAGGATAAATATTTAGTGTCAAATAGACTGACTTTTTAACAATTTAACTTTTTCATATATGTGTTTAGTTGCAATATAGGTCGTTTTATTGTAATATTTGACATGTTAGAAAATTATTTGTTTTTCTGTTGACCTTTGTTTTGAGAATTTAGTGTAGAATTGCAAAGTGGTTGTTTTTATATGTTATACTCAATCACAAATATCATAACAATTAGATAAAATGTCTTTTCTAAATGAATAGGCTATGGAAAGTATAATCTTTGCTCAGTATAATTTAATGTAAGGTCAGATCTATTCCAGTGCTGGCATTTCCAAAGATCTAACTTTTTATGAACTCCCAAGCAATAAAGCCATCGATTGTTTTATTTATTCATTCATTGTAACTTTTGTGTATTTGGAATAGTAAAAGTTTTTGAATTTGAGAGTTTTAGAATAAACATATTCACCTGAATTAACTCTCATTTAAGTTTTTTAATATATTAAGTGATTCTAGTGTTAGCTTAATAAGATAACTATAGATTTATATTTCATTTATAACTTCCTAAATTCTTTTCCAATCATACAAAATGTAATCATTGTACTCTCCATTTCTCACTCACAATAAATTTATTAGAAATACTTTATGTATTTAAATTCACCTATCTCACTTTTTTAATATATATATATATATATTGGAATGTTTAGGATTTGACTTATCTTAATATTCCAAAAGTTGGTACTCCATCTTTTCCTTCTTTTACTAACAAATAAATTATTTAAAAAATTATGAAACTAATAATTAGAACCTAAAATATAGTAATTTTAAATCCATATCAACCTCTGAATTATTAATACATATATATATATATTTTTTCTAATACGATACTGCACATCTTTTTTTATGTTCCTTCTTATACATTTATGGATGTGCAGTAAATATTGTTACAATAATGATATGCCTAACTTTTTATTTAAGCTACAGGGAAACATCTGATAATCTGAATATAAACTTTTATAACAATAGACTGGAACTGGTCTGCACCATGCTATTTAAGAGTAATCTTTAACCATAGACCAACTTATTTTTTTTCATCTATATGATGTTAGATTCAAAATAATTTTTAAAAATAACTAACTTACTTGGAAAACTGAATGGAATTACTTGAAATTGTGTTGCAAGAACAATATATATATATAAAAGTTTATTTCAGTTTTTGCATTTCATATGCATATTCTGTAGCAGTCCAATTCTCTTCAACCCCCATTTGGTAAGCCAACTACCTAATATATATATATTGATTATTTATGACGTCTCCTTCTGAATTGATTGTCATCAGTGCATTACAAAAAAAAAAACTCTTTCAGTTGACATCCCTAGCAACTAATCATGTCATTATTAATATATATTATTATTGTTGACTGCAGATTAAATGTAATAGGGGGGGAAAACGAGAGGCTTTATTTTGGGAATATTCATTTAAAAGTTTTAATGAAGTAAATAAAAACAACGTAACCTTTAAATAGTTTACTGCGAGAAGATAGTAACCGCAATTTTTGCTGATTGCTGGGTGATGACGGTTAGAATAATTTTTATCCTCTAGCTAAAATAACTGGACTCACTGGACAATATCGGTTATCTCGGCTGGCTATGGTTAGATGTCTATCAAAAATATTCCAACAGCTGTTAAAAAAAAATTTCAAATTTATTTGGTCTAGATTCAAATTAAAGTTATTTATAAAGCGCGGCTCCACAAACCACTGCCATGAATCTCTTTTAAATAAAATATAGCTAAATAAATAGTAGTAAAAGCAAATAAATAAAGCTGCTATAATTTCTAAAGTAAATTTTGAGCATTGAAAAAGTTTGAGATTTGTAATTAATTTAGTGAGTTACTGCAATGAAACAAACTGTTTTAAAGATGGTCCATTTAAAGCAGTAAATGTCAATACTTGGGGAGTTGCAATTCTAACAGCCTTTCAATAGGTAGATAATGAGAAGTTGCCATCACTTTTAAAGGGCTCTATAGCTTTATCTATTAGCTAAGGCCTTTTGTCATTAACTTGACTAGCATGATTTTTCTATAATGGATAAAGAAGAAAAGAATACTGATTTGTAGGTCGTGAAAACATTTAGTTGATGAGAAAAGAGATGTTGAATTCATTAACTAGTGACCAACAAAAAGAAGATAGAAATACTAACCAGGAAAGATGTATATTAAGTTGAAAATCTGTATGCGTGCAAATTATATAAATATAATTGTATATATATATTAATATTACATGTGCCGCAAATTTAAGAGATTTTTGTTATAAGTTTTACAAAATATATAATGCTTCCGTGTATATGCTTGTGTACATACATGTGTGTATATATCTATATGAAGAATCCCATAATGCAGAGATAGCACATCTGCGTATCTTGTTTATGGCCTTGAATTCGAATCCAAGCGAACTAAAATTCTTTTTAAGTAGCTTAGGATTTTTTTAAATTAATTTTATATATATGACAAATCACCGTTAAAAATAAACTATACTGCAATATTTTATCTGAATAGTTCAATTTTATATATATAAAGACACTACTTCAATTTAGTAGTTAATGCATTTTAATGTGATGGAAAATATACCTGAAGAGGACAAGTAATGGTAAACTGATACTGGAATTGGTTGAGTTTTTTATTGATAATATTCTATTACTTATTCATTTTGTTTGTCTTCAGGCTGAGAATTTAATGACTTTTAACACAATGTAGATATGTTAATATAATTTATTGCTTATAGTAAATGCAAATGTTCTAAAAGAAGCAAAATATTGAAAAAATCAGTTGATAGATGGCACAAGCTGTCAATTAGAATGAATAGGTGTTATGACTCACTAAACTACTTTATTACTTTGTATTCAATAAATAGGAATAGTTTGCTATAAAAGAGGAGAGATTAACAATATTACAAATAAACTACAGCTTAGCACTGCTTTCGACCAGGCAGGTCATATTCGTAACACTAGATAGATTCAGATGTGTAAGAATTACAAAACCTATGGGTCACATTTGATAATGCTATGAGATAGATTTGGAATATCCTATAGTTTAACAGCAATTGTTCAATCAGCAATATTTTTTTAATGTAACATCAAGTATTTAATCTATTAATTTTTATTAATTAAATTTTTTGATTTAAAAGTTAGTGCATCATAGGTTCTTTAATTTTATTTTTATACATGTAATAAATAATTAATTTCTTTATATATATATGTAATATCAAAATTTATTATTAATGTCTATGGAGTAAACAAATTTTTGGTATTTAATAAGTAGCAAAATTTATTTTCAACACTATATGTCATTTTTTTGACCAACATTAACAGATTAATTTATGATACACAGCCTTGCTTGTTGTTAAAGATTGAAAATTTAATTACAGTAGAAGGAAAAATATTAATCCCAAAATTTGGATACTTTTATCATAATTTTCAATTGTCTTCTAATTGTGAAAATTCTTCACATCTCCTGCACCAAGTCCAAGTTGTCATTTTTTTACTTTCTTTTTACTTAGATTAACTGTCATCTTTTATCATACATTTTTTCATTTTGTATTTTTTTAAGAATATGGTCATTCCAGTTGCTTTTTTTTAACACTTTTTTTTTCATTGATTTATTAGTAATTGTATATTTTTAATCACATTTGTCCACTTGCTTTAAATTTATGGTTTTAGAAGCCTTTTTTTTTTTTTTAACATGATTAAATTTCTGCACTATATATGGATAACTATTCTATAAAAAAGTTATTTAATGATCTTTATGTATATAATTTTAATGTTTATAAACTGTCCAAAACATCTCTTTTTCTATCTATATGCTGATCAATGAAACATTTCTTTAGCTACAGCATATATCTTTTTAACTTAAGATAATTTCATTATTAATTCCTATAAATTTTTAATGCATATATAAATAAACAAATTGTAAACTAATAAACACTTTTTATTGTAGTAATATTATCCATTGCTCAGGCATAACTAAGCATGTGTGAGTGATGTGGATATAATTGGAAATGAGCGTTGCATATGAACAAAATAATATGATAATGATAATATTGCTCTGTTTGTATGTTATTTAAAACAGTTTGGAAAAATAATGTCTCTTGATAAATTTGATATCAGTAGGCAGGCTTTGAATGTTATTTAAAAGTAGAAACTTATTACGTATTGTTATATACATATTTCCTTTAGATTCTCTTTACCTGAAAACTACTTTACATTCTTTTTACCTGAAAACTAATTTATTGAACAAACAAAAATTTTCTTTAAAAATGGACTCTTACGTCTATTAAGTAATTTATTTAAAAATGAAAATGCATTATGAGTTGCAGTTGCAAATCTTTTAGACTTAATTAATATTAAAAATGCCTTGAAACAACATTTCTAATTGATTATTTCTTGTTCTCCCTCTACATGAATACTTATGAGAGTTTTTGAGAGTAATCATGTTTTTGTTTAGATTTTGAAAATGGAAATATTTTTCATAATTGGCTTATTTATTTTTGCAAAATATTTGTGTAATATTTATTTTTTTAAAAGAATAATGCAATTAGATTCAGATTTTGTTTAAAGATATTTATTTTTAAAAGACAAGTCAAAAGAAATCAATAGTATACAGCCATAACCTGTAAATTGGCTGAAAAACTAACACATTTTTATTGACAACTGCAGGTTTTTTGTCATTTTTAAATAATTATGAGCAGGATATTAAATATAATTTTATTAGCCTTATTTAATCTGAACAGTAATTTGAATTTTAGCAACTGAGTTAAAACAAATATAATTTCATTAATTTAATATTTTGTTAACAATGCAATAATTGTCCTATTTTAAAAAAAAGTTGTTATTCTTATTAACATTTTAGTTTAATATTTTTTTCATATATTTATAAAATTGAATAATATTTTTAAGTATAATTTTCATTTATAAATGTACATATCTAACAAATAATTCAACATTTCTGAAAATATATTAAAGAATGAAGATAAATTTGCTCAAATAAAAAGTTGGAAGTTTAATTTAACCAGCCATCTGGGACATTAAAAAAAATACAAATAACTAAAAAAAAAAAATTAAAAAAAAAAAAAAAGTATTTATTTTGTCAAAAGTTGGTGGCCAAGTGGTTAGCACAGCTGCCTTACAAGCAGTTGTCCAGGAGTTCACTTTCCGCCTGATGCTTTGGCACATAAAAAATTAATAATAATAAGTATATATTTTAAGCACAATGCAGATCAAGCAATCTTGAAATAGGACCAATAATATAAGAATAAGTAATAATACTTATTTATTGTATATAGTATGTTATCATTACTTGTCACTTTCCTAATTTATTTTACTATCATATTTATAACTGCATCATGAAAGTGTTTATATAGTAGTTATTAATTTATAATATTTGCAAAAAAAAAAAATAATTCAAACATTCAGTGATAAATCAAAAACTTAATTTCTATTTTAATTAATAACTAATATGTATTCTAATGGAATAAATGTACATAGTGAGCAATTGGGTGTCAATGATCACCCATTAAGTTTCTACATTTAGATTTCTATCTGTGATGACTGAATCTTATTATTATAATAGTTAAGTGGTCACTTGGTGATGATACCAATTGTTATGATGATTACCCAAAGTATAAATAATAATGCTTTCAATAATTGAAACACAAACGTTAGAAAAAGATGAGTTTGCTATATAGTTAGATTATCTTGAATAAATGGTAATACATTGTAATGTTATGTTCATGGATAAGGCCAATGATGGTATTATTCAAGCCACATGTTGTTTACAACATATTTATTGATACATATTAAAATATAACAAAAGCCTGTGGATGCTGTTGATGATTGAAGGACATCAGCATTCAGAAAGTTAAATTCAGCTTAATTATTCCAAAAGTATTTTTTTATTTGTTTTTCTTTTTTAGATTCAATCTAAATTGATCTTAGGCACTACTTTCTTTATACAAAAAATAATTCTGGATCAATAATCGATGATAATCATTTTGATATGTGTTCATTATTCTAGCATATTCCCTAGGGGATTGCATGACTTTTTACAGTTAGTGATAGGTGTATTTGTTTGGAATGAGGACAAACACAAAATAGTTAGGACTGATAATAAAAGGATATAACATTTTATTTGCTATAATCATAAAATGTAGAAAATAAAGAAAAATTTTCTTATATGTTAGCAAATATCTTAAATTATCCATATACTTCTGATTATAATAATGGAATCAAATTGATATATACAAAAAAAAAAAAAATTAACTATCATGAATAAAAATTTTAAATATAATTATGCCTAAACATATCCTAATAATAATTCCTAAGACCTTATATTCATATATATATAATAAAAAAATCTTATCTGTATAATAAAAGTTTTTTCTTGGTTTTGTTGATATTGTAAGCTTATGACTCTACCTGCTATGAACTTCTTAGATAATAGTCTGTCCAAATTCAGTTTTTATTCCAATTAATCTTCTTGGATATCAATGATAATTGTAGATAATGGCATAGTTGTTTCTTTTTAGAATCAGGTAAAGTCGTATCTTATGTAAAATCAATGCTCATATCTGGATAAAACGACATACTTTCAGGTGTTTGACTGGTGTGCCTCCGGTTCCTTAGCCACACTAGTAGCAGATAATTACTGTATTAAATTTAGTATTGAAATATCCTTTTTTTTTTTAAATAACCAGATGTTAACAAAGGAATTTAAAGCTATTCTACTATATGAATCTATTGGAAAAGTATTTTAATTATTGTTCTTATTTTTTTATAGAGATAAAATTATAATGAATGCCACATCAGAATTATTCTTTGAGCTGGTTATAGTCCTTCAACTTTTCTTTTTTCTTGATGGCAACAACTGCTCTGCTTTTCTCCTAGATTTTCTTTCCTATCTTCCTGGAATCGGTCTGTTCTACTGTCTCTCCATTTCAAAACTAAAACTACTGTTGTTCTACAGACTAATTTATACTTTTGTTTTATAATAAAGCCATCAAACCTCATTATCCTAAGTGTTTAATGATATTTTTTGCTTTGATTACACTGAAGTATTTTTTTTATTGATAACAAAACAAATTTATTAACTCTGGATTAATTTATATTGTAATGTTTTTTTAAAACCCAATACAATATTTTATGTAAAACATGTTTTTTTCACATTCATATTTTTAGTAATATTTATTTTTAAATAATTATTAAACAACTTAAATTTACGGAGACTAAAAAGAAAGAAGAAAGATGAAAAAAACTTAACTAGTAAAGATTTAGGATGATGTGATGTGATGACCCTATTATAGATCAAAATATAAATATAACTGTTGAACAACAGTAGTTTTAGTTTTGAATTAGAGAAGACAGCAGTGCAGACTGAATCCAGTAAAACAGAAGAGAAAATATAGGAGAGAAGAAGAGCAGTTGTTATCACCAAGAAACCAGAAAAGTGGAAGGACTATAACCAGCCCAAATAATAACAGATAGGGCAATTATTGCAACTTTACCTCTAATAGAAAAGGAAACTTCTACTTAAAATATTTTTCTACAGATCCATGTAATAGAATAGCTTTATATTGCGCTTTAAGATCTGGCCGTTTTAAAAAAGTATTTTTCAATACTAAATTTAAAACTCTCTGATTATAACAATATTTATTACAAGGATTTTTTTTTTTTTAATTTTTTTTTTTATATATATTTTAAAAACTTCCAAAATTTTTTATGTGGGTTTAATTTTTTTAAAATATATTTTAATTTTTTTTTTTTTTTTTTTTTTTTTTTTTTTTTTTAATTAAATAAAAAAATAAATTAATTTTTACAAATAAAAAAAAAAAATTTTTTTTTATTTATTTAATTTTCTCAAAAAAATTTTTTTTTTTTTTTTTTTCAAAAATGTGTTTTTTTTTTTGAACCCTTTCTAATTACATACAATTAATATATCACTAAACCTAAGGAGTCATGCATTCCCTGACAGACATGATGGGGTAATAAACACACATTGAGATGATGATGCTCATAGGCTAATTTAGATTGAACCTAAAGAAAAATAAATTTTTAAAAAAATGTTTTGGAATAATTATGCTGAAATTACCTTTCTGAGTGCTGATCTTCTTTGATCATCATCACCACAGTATTTATTTTACTTAATATGTCACTGTTACATATGGCACAACCAATATGTGGATTGAATGTCACCACATGCCAGATCCATTTATATACTGTAACAATGTGTATATATGGAATGTGATTGCTTGCATTAATTAAATATCTGTGACATTATTATTCAGATAATACATGTAAATTGTTGTGTTAATCATTCATTATTCAGAAATCTGAAGAAAAAAAAATTCTTGATTAACTGAAGGAAAAACCATACCAAATCTTCTACATATCCCATTTTATATGCATAGGGTCAAAACTAGCTTAAGTAGAATAAGACATCCAAATAAAGTGATTTATATAATTGAATAAATCCATGATTAGCAAACATCTATAGCATTATTTAATAAATAGACCCAATTAATAGAGATTAATATATCATAAAATGCACCTATTTTGCAGTACTATATGGTTTTAATAAAGTTTAAGGCAATATCAAACTGTTTGGGGATTTGTAACATTATTCCTCTTTATTGTATTTATTCGTTATTTAATAATTGCAAGCTAAATGTTTCTTTTTAAAAATTTTTTTCAGCATGAATTCTTTCATTTACATATAAAGTAGATCAAAACTCAAAAAGAACTTAAACTTTCTTTTAAGAAAACTATTGGTTGTCTTTGCACTTATAACCCAAAAATATTAAAATTTTAATATAAGTATTAGAAGTTAAATATTCTTACATCTAAATCATACACATAAATATTTTTAAAAAAATTTACCTGAATAATTTTTAAAACATTTTTTTTTTTTTTTACGAAGTTCACGAAAATATATATAGACTATTTTTAGTATTTAAAATTTGGTTTGCCTTCAGTATTTGCTAACATAAGTTTTAGTTCATGATGCTTTTAACATCCTTGTAGGCATGTTAATCCTCAGCATGGGCAATTCATCTAGACTTTTCGGTTTATTGCATGAAAGCAACTCTGATATTAATTTGGAAATACATTTATATTAACTCTCATTTTAATTAATTGAAATAATTTAACTTTTTCTGCCTTTTATAAGTTTCACTAAAAATACATTTTATTTTGAAAACAAAACTTTTTATTTTCATATATTTTTTATAGTTATTTTGCTTTTAAACTCATTAATCTGATGTTCTCCCTTATTAATCTGTTAATACAATCTGCTATCATTTATTCTTTCATTTTCATTAAACTAAGAGTGCTTACTAAAAAAAAATTGCATTTAATAAAGTATTTTAAAATAATGTGCTTTCGTCTTCGAATTAAAATTATTTAAGTACATTATTTAAAGAACAATATCTAATATATTGAAAGTTTAAACACAAGCAAATATAATTTAATTTTTTGATTTTTTGATCTTGTTAAAATCTTAATCAAAAATTGTTCTTTTTTAAAATAAAATAAAAACTATATATACACCCATATGATAACAATGTCTTAATATATATATTGTAAATGTTTCTCTAACCATTGATTTAGTATTAATTTATATAATATGGTTTTTATTTTATTACATATGTCTTTGATATTTAAAATATCAGATGCATCTCATGTACCATAATTATCTATTTCTTTTAGTTAAATTTCTCAAATCTGAGATGTGTAATAAAGCCACCATCATAAACATCTGTAAAAATTTGAATGTGTTAGAAACAGACCAACCTACTTTTAAACAGATGTACTTCAGCTGTCCTTTCCATTTTTATAAATCATTATAAAGAAAAATGTTGGATCATGAATTGATAGCCAATATTTGACAGTCTCAACCATGTGTTGTCATAGATACCACTTTTTAAAATAAATTTTCTTAGCAAAAACATCTTATCTGAGTAATCTGTATAAATTTTAAATTCTTATCTAATTCTTGATTTATTAATGCTTTTTCTTTTTTGCTGTTGCTAGTTATATAAAAATGAGAAATATTTTTTACCCGTGTATATAATAAACAAATAAAGTAATTGCTTAAAATTGTTTGTGCTACTTTATTAAATATCAATATGTTTATATATATCTTCAAAAGCAAACTATTAAATAAATCCGAGTTATCATTAACTCAAAACATAGTTATACTATCCAGTACCTCTCTTAAATCAACCCAGACATGCAATCATCTATGTGTTTTTTGTGAGTCCTCAAGCATTTTTTTTCACATACAAAATTAAAACCAACTACAATACTTATGAATTATTGGAATCTTATCCTGTAAGCTTAGGTAGAATGTTTGAGGTTCTTAAGGAAAATTTTCTAAAAAACCCTTTTTAAAAAATATATATAACACATACCTTAACATTTTTTTAATTATATATATAACAAAAGGACCCCTAAGACTAAGGCACCATATACATTGTTTTAATTTGCTTCATGAAAGTTATGCTGTTGATTTCATTGATAAAGTCAGGTTCACTTTTATTCACTACTGCAGAAATAATGTTTAACAATCTTTTTAATTTTATAATTGTGGTCAAACACAAAATATAGCAACAGTTAATATCTGTTAATTTATTTCTGCAATAATTCACTTAAAAGATTTATTACATTATATAAACATCTAACTCTTAAATTTGAATTTCTTCAGTTTCTTTTATAGTATGGCTAGCTATTTTCTAAACATATTGTTAATTAAAATTAGTATGCAAATCAATGTGTTTATGCTTATATAGATAGATCTTGATTGGAGCTGCTTCTTTATATTGTATTTTAAATAACACTTTTATTGGCAATTATTATTTCTAATTTCTTAATAAACTTTTTTTTTATATGACTTCTTATCTTTTGGTTCTTCTATAAAGGATTCTTAATGTAAGATCAATGTTTAAAATAACATTATGATTCATAATTGTAATGTGTTGACTTTTAAAATAGTAATTGTTAAAAAAAAATGCAATGATTATTTTAATAGTACATTATAATTAGAAAAGTTTTTTTAAATTTTTTTCTATTTAAAGTGAATTTTTTTTCTCTTTATTATAATCAAATAGATAAATCTGGTAGTACAGTATATGGATATATTTAAAATTTAGTTTGAGAATATTTAAGTAAAAAAAAAAAATCTGAAAAACTGATTGGCACTACAATAGGGTTCAATGTGATTCAAAATGGCTGTCTGTAGTATTCATTTGATGACAAAACCTAGAATTGAAATGTGTTTTGGTTGATTTTAACTGAAATATCTAGATGTCTGCATTTTAATCCAAAGAGATCAACTGTTCCACTTTTACTGGATATTCACTGTGCTTGTGTTTACTTTGGCTTTTGTAAATTTGAAAATGCAACTATATTTATTTCTTTTTTTTTAAATTAAATAGTTAAGTATAATGAATGATATTAACATTTGTTTTTTTTCAGAATATATTTGTCTTTAGCAGAAAATTAGTTAACTGAAAATTGATTAATGACATCAACGAAATGCTTAATGTTAATTAATAAGAAACATTCATTATTAAGAATATCACTTCATATATATATATGTAAATGGAATTTTAATATTTTAAACAATATTTTTTTTACTTAAATGTAGTGTTTATCAAAATTCATCTTCGTGATAGAAGTTTAGTAAAGTATATTTATTTCAAGTACATTTTTGTATCCCGAAAGCTAAAATGAATTCATTTGTTTTGGTTATTCATTTTTATTTATTACTCTTTTTCTTTATTTATAAAATTGATGTTTTAAAAAGATTATATTTTTCATTTTTAAATTTACAGTTTTAACAAATGTTTCAAAAATGTAAAGATTTAATGGAGAGTAATGTTGTTTTTTTGTTAAAAGTAAAAATTATGAAACATACTTACCAAATTAGCAACATAAGCTGTTCATAAATGTTTAACTAAAAGGGTAATACCATTGAACTATATACACAAGATAACTTTTTTCCATTATAAAGATAAAATACCATTAATTTGAAATCTGTTTTTCAAACTTTTTTGGATTTCAAAAATATTTTTTTTACCATCTTGTAAACACAAACTTAGCCACAAATGTAAATAAACATTAATTTTACTATTTACATCTTTGAATACTATCTATATATAAATTTATTTGATTAATAATAAAAATATAATACATTTTAATTAATGTATTGTAAAAAGTTGAAGATCACCTCTGAAATTTTATTTGGATAGTAGTTTTTGAATAATCAATATTTTGGATTAATGATATTCTATTTTTACCTAATACTATTATAAATGCAATTTATCCACTCTACTTTAAACACTTTTAGAAAAAACTGTTTATTATACATATACACATACACAATCTTATGTTTCAACTGTCCTGCAGTCTTGTGTATGTATATATGTACAATAAAAGTTTTTGCTAAAAAGTGTTTAAAGTAGATTGGATAAATTGCATTTATATAAGATATTACAGCAAAATAAAGAAATTGGTGAATTTGGTAATATTTCTGACCCAATACTATTTTTACTGCATTTTAATATATCTTTATAAATAGTTTTTCGGTGATTCCTTTGCCTGCTGTGGCGATGACTGTTAAATTTTAAATCTCAAGCATGAAAATTTTCAAATAATCAAATATTTTTTTTCCAATTTATGGTTAACCTACCTAGCCAAACAATATTGAGTACCTAGCTAATTTTAGATCTATATTAATGAAAAAAAATGGCAGTTGCTACTCTTGTGAAGAGTGAATGGGAAGACTTATTTTCTGCAATAAGCTGTTTAAAATATAACTTTTTTAGTTTTATTTTATTACACACATGGATTTTTTTTTTAATAGTGATAGTTATAATGTTGATGATGTCCCACTCCCTTTTCATAATAAATCCTTTTCAGATGGGAGAGGGAATCAATCTAAACCATGTTAGCTGCTTAGACTGGATTCCATATCCTCATTTATTTGGACCTATCTTTAAAGCAATAAAACTTGTCATGTCTATCTTTTAATAACGTTATCATTCATGATTACCAGTTGACCTAGTGAAAACTTCATGTTAATCTATTTAATTTTTTTTTTATCTTTACAAAATATATATTTGCTTTTTTTAACTTGCTAACATAATTTGTGTGTTTTCTGGAATATAAATTTCCCCCTTTTTCCTATTTTTTTAAAGTAATAAAACTTACACCTTAAATAAATTAATTATTGAGATGAGAAATATAAAGTACTTACATTTCCCAACTCTAATAACCCTATTATTTACCTATTTGATGTTTTATTGCTTGCTGAAATCATTATTATTCCAGATTGGTAAATGTGAACTTAATAGAATTTTGAAGTGAGAATATGTATATGTGTAAGCATGTTTTTCTTTCAAAAAGAAAAAAATAGAAAAATCAGAACTTGTGAAAATTATCAGCGTATATTTTTGAAGAATTCAGCTCTATTGGCCAAGGATTTTTTTCTCCTTTCTGCATGAAGTAATTTTCTGATTTAATTTAAATTGGAAGTCCTGTTTCTGTGTGAAAATTTGATAAAAATTTATTAGTTGTTGACCTTTTGATTTGTTATCTTGGTTCTAATATTAACTGCAGTTAATACTATTGAAAGAGAGGTTTTGGGTGTGTGTGAAAAAAGGATTGTAATTTCTGTTTGTATATATAAATTGATTATACTGTATTTATTTTGGTTAAATTCGTTGTTTAATTTGAAAATGGCTTTTAATTAAATTTATCCTCCAGAGGACATGAATTTAAACAACTGAAATGCTATAGTATAGTTTAAGATTTAAATATCAGAATTTTATTTCCTTGATTGAATTTTTATATGTTAATATAAAGTTAAATGTATGTGTGTATGTTTATCACAAGTTCTTTACCTGAAAACAGATAAACTATACAATAAGGTAGTTGGGTTAACTGTAATATTTATTTATCAGCAGTAGCTAATTTGCCATTTCCTTAACATAATTTATTCCAATATTCAGAGCTGCATTAATGTTTAATGATACTATTACATATATTTAAAAACAAAAGAGGCATTTGGAAAGCTAACCTTTCCAATAAATATATTAATATCGAGTTTTGTTTTTTATTTTTTGAGATATTTAAAGTGTTATATATAGGTGGTGCAGATTTATAATAAGATTATGTTCCATTCAATTTGTTATAGATCCATTTAGACACAGTTTAGTCATTATGTAAAGTTATCCGATTATAAATCATAAGACAGGATACATACAATACTGTGACACATATGAAAATAAGCATCTATACATCTAAACATTCCAAAATATTGCGAATTAGATGTAATAAAAATCCAAATATCATACATTTAGTATATCACAGGAGTAATAAATAACAGTACTTTTCAATGATGTCAAAATTGCCTTCTTTTTCTTTTAGGGATTTATTACATTGGATGCGGTTTGTTTACTTGCCATTACACTTTTTCAAATATACAGAATTTATTATAATTAACAGTACATTTAGATTTCGCAGATGATGTAGTTGTTTTTGCAAATAATGCTTCAGAGCTGCAGGAAATGTTGCAGGAGTTAGCAGATGGAAGTAGAAAAGTAGGACTAAAGATAAATGTTAAAAAGACTAAAGTAATGTTTAATCGATTTGCTCAAAATATGAAAATAAAGATTGATTATGAAGAATTAGAAGAAGTTAACAGTTACAAATACCTTGGTCAGATTATTAATACAGATGGAAACATAATGGAGGAAATTAATCATAGAATTAAACTTGGTTGGAGTCCTATTGGTAGAAATAACTTGATACTAAAAGGAAATATGCCTATGTGTTTGAAAAGGATGGTTTTTAACAAATGTGTTTTACCAGTTCTTACTTATGGATCTGAGACTTGGACACTTAATAGAAGAGCAATACAGAGACTTCAGACCACTCAAAGGAGTATGGAGAGATGTATGTTGGGAGTAACAAGAAGAGATCGAAAACGCAATGTATGGGTAAGACAACAAACAGGTGTTACTGACCTTATTGAAAAAATTAAAAGAGTGAAATGGAGTTTGGCTGGACATATTGCTAGAAGAGATGATAATAGATGGACAATTGAAATTTTAAACTGGATTCCAAGAGATTGTAAAAGACTCAGAAAGAGACCACATGTGAGATGGATGGATGAAATAAGAAAATGTGCAGGGGTGTTGTGGAAAAGAGAAGCTAAAGATCGGAGAAGATGGATTAAACTTGGAGAGACCTTCATCCTGCAGTGGATTGATAATGGTTGATGATGATGACATAAAGTCATTTCCAGTCCATGAAAGAAACAGAAGGCATTATTAGAAAGAGTAAAATATGAGCAGTTAACTTTCATAATGTGATTTATTTATTTTTTACACTAAAAGATTTATAATACATAATAAAAAATCCATACATGTATCTGTTATTTACCTGCTTTTTATAGCAGTTAGGTACATTGGTATTAGCTGCATATAGAACATCATTTATATAAAATATTATGCAAAAATAGGCTTTTCTTTTTTTTTCCCATAAAAAAAAATCAAAGGAAGGGGGAAAAAAAACAAAATGAAAATAGTCTCTAGTATCTTGAAAAAACATGAAAATAATATAATATATTCATCAAAAAATGATTAAAAACAAATATTTTTAGTAAGTGTGATCATTGCAAGTTTGAAAAACTGGAAATGATATATGCAGCAAACAAACAATGAACGAAAAACAAAGATTTTCAATCAATGCAAACATTCTGGAAAGTAAATTAGTGTTAGTTGTCATTGCTAATGTAATTTTTTGCATAATCTTTGCATTCATAACAGTCTTATTGAAAATATTTGTTTTCACTAATTGTTGTTTGCAAAATATGCATTTGCCGTTATTGCTAATTAAATTTTTTTCTGATTGCAGGTTTGTTTTCAAGCTTATTATTTTCATGTTTTTTTTTAACTTATGGATTAGCTTATTCTTTTCAACTTTGGTGTGAGGATAGTGTCTCCATCAACAAGTAGTACGTACATACAGCTAGCACCAATTGTATTATGTATATATTGTATCATTATATTATTGTGCGTAATAAGATACATTTGCATTTGGTGTGCATGGTTTTAAGTTTGGTGTAATAAATTTTGATATTTTTTCATTAATTAGGCTTAGATTTTTCTTTTTGATAGATGGCCCATAGCAAATCCAGCTAGATAGTTAGCAAATGGATATTTAGCTCTTCTTAGCTAGAATGTAAAAGTCTCAGATTAATCTCAGTTGGTCAGATGAGTATCATTATATTGACTGTAAAAATACAATTGGAATGTGATGCAGCATTCAGTATCAGTGGAGGAGAGTTCTATGGATATTGACTCACGATAACCCTTAACTTATGTTCAACTTATGACAGTTTAATAAGGTAATGCAAATCATTTCTAAATCTGATATGCAATCCAATATTATAATTATTAAGAAATTTATATCAATATAAATATGCCGATGTAATAAGAGTTGTTCAGATGCAGGTATCCAATCTAAACAGTATATACAACACTTACTTCAGCAATTCAGATAAATTGTAGTGTAAAAGAGAATTAGGATCATTTATAGCTAAGATATCAAGTAAATTCTGAATTATGCAAATAATATGAGAATGTCTTTTATTTAAAACATATGTAATTTTTCTTCCTTTTTTTGGCAGTTTATCCATTTAGAAAAACTAAAAATTTATTGCTGTAAAGTAAATAAAAACTAACATTTATAAGTGAGATTTTCCCAATACTATTACTTGCTACAAGTGATCATTTGACATTATTTTTCTCCTTTTATTTTCATTTATAATTTTATCTAATTAGGAATTTAAATATATATATATGGAATGCTTACAGTTAGCTCTATATAGTATATGTGTGCTGTTATAAAATGACTTTTAAAGAATCACTATTAGAAAAAGATTTCTCCAAACACCCTTATATCAGGCTAACTACCTTTTGAATGATAGAACCCCCCCCTCCTTCCCATCTTATTCTCTATTAAATTTTGGGTAACATCTTTATGTCTTATATATAAAAAATAAGTAATAGATTGGTTGTAATAAACATCAATATTTTACTCTTTATTGATATCTTATACTTTGTATCAAATGATTTTATTTAAGAATATATATACCAGCATATGTACCTGGCGTATGGCAAGGTTGTCATTTTTGTAATAGTTTTTTTTTAATTGGTTGCTTTAACAAATTTCAATCATGCATAGTATTACTGAGGAGCTCTGAATTATATGATATCAAACTATACAACTTCAATTATACCCTAACCAAAACTAAATGTAAATACAGTACTGTAGCATCTATTTCTTTCCCCTCACTAAATATCATATTTCAAGCATGAATTTGTGTACTGTAATTACATTTTTCTTCATGATTTAAATATATACCTATTCAGTTCTGTACTGTAGTTAAAAGCATATGTACTGATTTTTTCCCAGCATTTTTTCTTCAAAAAGTTTTATTCCAATACCATATTTTTTTTAGAATCCGGAAATGTACCCATAATGGAGAGTCTGTCATTTTTTTTTTTTTTTTGAGCAGTTGTTTTAACAAATTGCTTTCTTTGCATAAAATGCTTCATAAATAAAAAAAAGTGCTTTATTAATGGCAGAATGAATATTTTTTTTTACCTTGAAAAATATGCCCTCTAACAAAGAAATGGTTAACTTGAATGTCATGTGATGTATTTATTACAAAGCCTTTATTTGGAAATATTTTTTTAGTATGTACTTATTACAATAATCATTTGACAATTAATAATTGAATGATTATTAATATTTTTTTTGGTAATCTTTGGTATAGAATTTAAATTTAATAAATTTCAAATATATCTATCTATATAAACAGTCTTAAAGTACTTATGTTAAGTGATCTATTTCAGAACTTGATCGTATAAGTGCAATTTTTACATAAATCATGTTTCTTCTTCAGGAACTTGATTACCAAAATATTAGCCTGGTTCACAATTTGCAAATATTTTTTGATAAATGAAAATGAGTCACTACAGTTGATCAAAAAACTGTTTATTGTGTATACAGCATGAGGAGACACTATTAATGAAGGCTGTATTGACTAGGTTATCATATCTTCCTAATTTTTTAAAATAAATCCAGATTTACATATGTTATATTTACACAAGTAGATTTGTAATATTTTTATATAGACGCTAACAAATTCCACTTTTATATCTTTTTTTTTTTTTTTACTTTATGTACATATAAATAATAAATATAAAAGTAATACTTGGTTAACGATCTTAAATCCATGATGCTTGAATGTCATATAATTTTTAATTAACTAACTTAAACCTGTCAAGAATACATAATTAATAAGAAGGTTTTGACAAATAGCCATTCAAATACTGTAGGTAGTATTTTTAGTATTTACGTATTTCACTTGTAATCTGATATAGATTTTTAATTTAAATATCTCTAATATTTTAATGTGGATAGATGTTAACAAACTTCTAAAATTTTGTTCATTTAAAATGTTTACCATATGTACTTGTACATATTAAATATTAAAAATATTGTTCTGGGGATTTATCCATACTCAAAGTTATATTTAGATCCTGAAGTCCCATAAATCAACATGTTTATAAATGTCAGCGATTTAATGTGCTCATTTTTAATTGATTAATATATTGCTTAATTGTAACAAATTTTAACATTCTATATAGATTGTTAATTCTTATTTTTAACTAAAATTCCAAACATGTTTAGAAGCCTATTCAACAGTAAGTATGCTTTATTCACAATCACTTATATATACACAAACACACCCACACGTATTTTAATACTATTACTAAATAATACAATAACAACTGGCATCAAGATTTTATTTTGACCTCATGTTTGATCTGATATTTTGTGTTTTTTTTTTCACTTAATTAAATGGTCTTTTCTCTCTCTCTTTTTTTTTTTGTATTTATATTTAGTCATGTGACATTACACTGATAAGAGTTTTAAAGGCTGTATTGGATCAGAGGGTAGAGATATTCTCCCATTTTTGGAAAATAAATATGATAAAATTTTGTTATTCTGAATGGATGTAATATAATCACAGAAAATTAAACATATGTTTGTAAAAGTTTTTCAATTAATCCTATTATATGATATGTCAAAATTGTTCTTACTATATATATTTTTTCTCCCTCCATATTTCTGGCTTTGTAGTTTTTTTATTTTATTTAAATATTACTGTAAAATATTTCCATTCCGTTTTTAAGTCTTTATTGTGTCTTGTATCTGTATCTACCTAGTATTCTTTTGTTCTGGTTGATTTATGATTTCTTCTTATTACTTTTTTTTCTTTATTAATACTTATAATAAAAACTAGAATAAGGTTTTAAATGTGAATTGATTGTACAGCTTTTGTTTCAGATTAAATAAGTGCCCTAACTTGCAGAGGGTGGATATTCTTAAATGGTAATTTTTTCTTCAAGCATGGTTTCATAAAATGGAATGAAAAAAGTAATGATAAATCACATGAGTATAAAATTTTAATGCCTCTGTCATCAGTTGCAAAGTGAAAACTCGACCAGGAAGCTCCTCTATCAATTACAACTGAGCTAAAACTAGCTCAGTTTAGACAATAGAATGAAGCTCACTTATTCATTCTTAGCTGCCTTTTTTTTTAGTTATTTTTTTATTTCTCATGTCTTTTATGGTCACCATACTTAAATTCATATCAGTGATTCAAATTGTCCAAGGTCTTATTTTTTATTGCCAATTTAAAAACCAGTGATTATGCTATGGATTAGTGATTTATTGAGAAATCCTTGATTTTCTGGGAAAATCCTGATTATCAATTTCAAATTTATACTCCACATCATGGATCCAACTTTGTAGTGAAGAAGAATGGACTGACAGACCATAATGTTACCCATATCAACATGCTAAATATCCCAGATATAAAAACCAACATATATAATTTTTTTTATACTAAGTTTATATATATAAAATTTATCTGTATTTTTTTTTTGTTATTGTTGTTATTTTCATTATTTTGTACTTATATTTATCGATCAATATACTTATTTTTTATCAATATCTAAGTAGTGTGTATGATACTAATTATACTCTACAATTAATAATACTAATGATAATAAAAAAAAATAAGTTGTATAATTTTAGTTTCATTTTTAATAAATTGTACTTACAATAATACTTTTAAATTATATTTAAATTTTATATTTTAATGATATTTTAAATTCAATGATACTTTTATAGTATTCTTAGATGTAATATATTTATATCAATATCTTTTATATATGTATGATCACAAAAATTATATTTTAATGATATTTTGAATTCAATGATACTTTTGTATTATTCTTAGATGTAATATATTTATATCAATATCTTTTATATATGTGTGATCACAATTTTTAGAGTTTTCTTATGTATATAATTTTTTATTGGTATTATTATTATAACCAATGATATTGCAGTTGGATCTGTGTAATTTCATCTAAATAGTATTAGTATTTAATAGTGTTTTTAGCAACACCTTCATTACTGAGACACTGATTCTATCTATATGATAAAACAGATGAAATTCAAATGAAAATATTGGTAATTATAATGGTAAGAAATCACATGTAAGGAAGAATTTGAAATCCATATTCACTAATGTAATTTGTTTTCTATTTATAAAATTAGAGAGGATTTTCTTCCTATTATAAAATTAGAGAGGATTTTCTTCCGCTATGAATTAAGCCTTTTTTTTAAAGTAAAAAAGAAGTGATTTTCAATTTTAACATGTTAGATTTTTAACTTTTCATATTATTTGGAATAATAAACATCAGAGTTCATAGTTGGAGCTATTGATTTTACTTTTAAGAGTAAGAAATTTCAATCTAATTTAGCCAAGCTAGAATCAAAACGAATATATAATTTAATTGATGGATTATAAGATGTAAAATGTTATTAGATATCTAATAAATAATCATCCTCTATTTTAATCAAGATTGATCATCTGTGAGAATCATACAATCTATTTAGGTGGTTTTTTTTTTTTTACTATTTGAATGCATTTTAATTGAAAACCACACTTTCGATTGATTATTATTTTATATCTGAATTACTTTTAGGGAAGGTATTCTTTGTTATTCAACTGTAACAGTAACACTAATGCTCAAACCATTTTTAATATGGTAAATCTAAAAACTGTTGACAGGAATTACATAGTAAAAGAATAAGCCAAGTCTTGGCGGCAATAGTTCTGGTCAGCAGGTAGATCTTGCCATACACAAAACTGGTTTGAGTATAGAACTACCATTATCTGTGAGTAAAAAAATGGGTCTCTTGTTGTCACATGTCATAGTGCAAAACAATATATTTTTTTAAAAATACTACTTTATACAATTACCAACGATTCATCATTATTAATAAATATTGTTTTCTACTAAATATTTTATTTTTTTACACCGATCACCAAAAATTTGAGATATTTTGTAGCCATTTTTATATGTTTGTATTTGCTGTATATGAATATCTTTACATAGCTATACTTTTAGGTTCACTATTTCTCAATAAAATATGAAATTTTTCTGATAAGCATTTGTGTGCATTTTGTTTTATATTTATATGTTATAAAAAAAATTCTCATTTGGCCAAGAAAATACTTACATATCATATTTATTTATTTTTAAATTTGTCTGATCCTTACCATACTATTAATTCCGATATTATCGCTTATGTCATTGTAGTTTTTAATCATATATATGTAATGTGTTTTGTTCATCGCTACTAATGTTACATGTAGATGTCATAACATTTCTTTACTAATTACCAATCTTGATTTCGCTGCACATCTAAAACTGCAAATTCTGGCAGGGGTAAGTTGGTATATGGGTCATTTGGTTATTCTCATGAAGACAGTGAACTTTACTGTTATGAATGCATGATCTATCTTATATACTAACATCTTTTTACTTATAATTTATTTTTATAATTGCTTGTTAAATGCTTCAATTTTTTTTTTTACATTTGCTTAATGTTATCTTTACTTCTACTTCATTTTTTTAAAACTTAATGTTACTTTATATATATACAGTTTTTATAATTATGTACATATAGTACTCATTTACACACAAATATATTGTTGATTTATGTCAAGTTTATGTTAATAGCTTGTTTAGAATTTATGAGCAATTTTTTTTATTAAATTTTTGTAACATATAATCTAGTTTATCCAACTAATATTTAATAATTATTTTCATTCTGGAAACCTATATTTCTTAGTCTTTTTGTTGGCAACAAAATGTCATGTATAAAAATTAGGATAAATCAAACATTTTATTGCGTATGTATGTGTATATATATATATATATGTATATATGTGTGTATATATTAGTATGAGGTAAGAATGCAGATTTTGAATGATAAATAAGGGTGTAGAATTTTAAAGTATATATTTTTTCCAG
Source organism: Epiperipatus broadwayi (assembly GCA_028023455.1). Taxonomy (NCBI): domain Eukaryota; kingdom Metazoa; phylum Onychophora; class Udeonychophora; order Euonychophora; family Peripatidae; genus Epiperipatus; species Epiperipatus broadwayi. The sequence goes on along the minus strand of JAQFVV010000049.1, from coordinate 657,613 downwards.
TGATGATTTTTTGTTTTATTTATTTTATTTGTATACTATATCACCTTATTATGTTAGCAAGTAATATTTCACTCATCTATATTGGTATATTCTGTAGTCTTATATATAACCCAAGTAATGCAATTCAATGCTTTTCACCAATGATAACTAGTGACAGGATCATGCATGTTTAGGTAATACCATTTCTTAATATCTCCAAATTCTCTTCTTTTTCTCACAAGCTCTTCTCTGCATTTTCCCCCTCTTATAATGGTGTCTTTCTATATATGATCACTTGAATTAACTGTCTTGATTTTTACTTTTTAAAGTATTTTTCCTTTTGTTATTTTGCTTGTTGATACATAATAATAATATAATTATTTTTATTATTCTTATTCTCAAATCTTTACAATCTAAGATTATTTTCATACCAAAAAAAAAAAAATCTTCATTAAATTAGATTTTAAGTATGGCTGACATCATTGTTATTTTTAATTATTACCGATTCACAATAGAGTTGAAGAGCTATTACTTTATTTCATTATTTGTAATTTATAGTCTTTCATCACTCTGGCCAACTTCTTTATTTTATTCATTCATCTTATATTTTTTTCTGACCCTAAATTTTTTGAATATAGTTTACCACCTTAGTGATCATCAATTAGAATATCTACTATTTTAGTTTTTTCCTTTTATGATGTCAGTAATATCCATTTAGTCTTCTTTTGATATATTTTGCCTTTAAATGTAGTTTGTTTGAGTAGCATATATTTTTTCTATATCTTGCTGTATTTGAAATCTCTATATTACTTTTTAATTAATGAATGTAAATTTATTAATCTTTTTTTCCCCCAGATGTAAATGCATATTTCAATTTAATATTAATTATTTCTATCAAAAATGCTAATTATAGTAGCATATATTAAAAGATTAAATCAGCAATGAGATAGACAAGTTTTATATTTTCATCTATATTAATAATTTGACCAAGATATTTATCATTGTTAATTACTTCTAATTCATTAATTTGTTTTTTTTTCCTTAGAAAACTCTTGGAACATTTCTTGCATCTTTTTTAGAATTTATTTTCTCACTGCAAACTTTTTTTGTTTTCATTTCATAGCTCTTGTAATATTTATTCTTGTGTGAATTATTAATCGCAAAAACAACATCATTTACAAAGTATCTGGAGAGGAGAATCACCTTGCTTTCTCTTTATCAATAATAGTCTTCTTAGTCCGTATAGTTTTCTACTGCTTTTTGATATTTTTCCAAACTTAGTAATATTTTGAATCAGTGTTTCGATGTTTATAGAATCAAATATCTTTTTATAATCTAAAAATTAGTATAAAATGGCAACTAGGAGTTGCCATTTTTATAGCCTTTTCGGTTCTGCTGTTTTTTTAGCTCTTTTATAAAAGTATTGTTGTTGACCCTATAATCTTATTGATCTTATTAGAAAATCTGGATCTACTTCAAAGTCTTAATTTTTTTGAATGCTTTCATAATTTCTAATATATTGTTGTATTTTTGATGGTTAGAATGTCAATTGTTATTGTTGCCAATAAATTGCTGTATTTTTGATGGTTAGAATGTCAATTGTTATTATTGCTTTCTATAATCGATTTTGACCAATTTTGCAATAACACACATCTTACATTTTAAACCACTAAACATCACATGATCACCATTTCTTATGCTTGCTCATAACTGTTATTAAAATGGGTAAAACTCTCCATACAGTAGTGCCACTCTATGCAAGCCAGTGTAATCAATGGATGCCAGAAGGCTTGTGCATCAAATACCTATCTAGTGCCTACTCATACAATATCCCCAGACTGATTACTCTAGCTTGCACTGAGTAATAATGATCATGTGATATTTAATGCTTTAATACCAATCCTGCCTAATAGGATAGTGGTGGTTATAGTTATTAAAGAACCAAAGACACTAAAATGTATGGGTACTGAACTAAGTTCAGACCTATATGACTATATAAGCCAATGAGCTTGGATTGAAAATATTATTGTTTTCAATTTTATTTTCATAGTTTTGTAGTTAAGTAAAGATAAAAGGTGGCTGCTGGAGGGTCGGATTAGATCCTAAGATCTAGGTGCAGTGCTCTCAGATCCAAGGCTTCTCACTGATGAAAACCACAAGCTCGAAACTAGTCTGGGGATATTGGATGAGTAGGCACTAGATAGGAATTTTATACACAAGCCTTCTGGCATCTATTGATTACTCTGGCTTGCACTGAGTAGCATTACTGTAGGGAGAGTGTTGACCATTTTATCTTACATTTTACTAATTGAGGATCACTCTTTGTATTTCTTTTACTAAGACCTTTATGTTAGTGAAAAACATTTTCTATTAGTCATAATATATTTCAGTTTCACTGTTCTTTTATTTAGAAGCTGTAAGATCTGTTTTTTATATAGATTTTATTTCAAAATGTTCATTAAGTTCTGGCCTTTTTTATCTCAGTTAATCCCACCCCCACCCCATCATTTATGTCTTCATGGTCAAATTTATTCACTGCAGTTATGTGGTCCAATTATTTTTCAATTCTGGCATTTATATATTCCACAACAGTTTAAAGTGACGCTGGTTTGTGTAAAAATACTCTATGCATTCATATGAATGTTTTCCACATCTTCCTAATGAATTTAAAGATAATGGTAAAATAAGCTAAAAGCTTTAGTAGTATGATATCATTGCCACCAATATTTAAGCATGTGCTATATTACAATAGTCATTTTTGTTATTACAGTCATTTCATCTATACTCATTTGAACATTCCATATTAATATTGGAACATTACCTTGTTGTTAATAATGACTAGATACTATATGGAATACCTATAAAGTATATAAATATTGAATATTGTTTGTTAAAATACATAAATAATGAAAATTGTTTTATTTTTCTGTATTAAGCACTTAAAAAATTATTTTTGTTTATTAAAATTTGCAATTAAAGAAAAATCAAAGCAATTTATTTGGACAAGTATTTTGAAATACATAAATATTGTATATTTTGATTTATCTAATAATTTAAAATACATAAACAGTGGTAAATATTTTCTTTTAATACAGTAGTAGATTTGTTCAACTTGTATCAGGAAGTTTTCTTGCTTATCATGTCTGTGTAAGCTAGTGGCCTAATGAGGAAATACTGATGATGAACAGATCCAAATAGATAAAGTCAGATTTTCTGGTCATCACAAATATACCCATGGGAAGTTACTAGAAAGTGACCAAGTGTCTACATAACATGTTTTAAATTGTCATATTATACATCAGAGAAGTCATAAATCACTAATAGACAAATCCAGAGTGTTTTGAATAAAAAGAGAGCTTTATTGTCAATATTCTGTATGCCATGCTAAGATAGATACTCTGCTTTCCAGTCTTAAAAATATGCAATTGGCTCAGTCATTGATTGCAGTGAATGTCCATCTACACAAGTCTAAATTACAGAGGATATCGATCTTTGACTGCCATTCATTAACTGCACTATGTCAATTCATCGGCAGAAAAGGAACAATCCAGACCTTTTTGTAATATTTTTGAAGGGCAGCCAAGACAAAGTATTGCAAGTAAAAATGCTCAATTTATTTATTTATTTTTGTTGCAGAAAAATGACTTGATTACTGTGTCTCAATTTTGATTAGATTTCTTTAAACTTACAGAAGAATAAACTAATATTTATTGTAGTTTAATTAAATTGTTACACAAAAATAACAACTTTATAATGTACTATTTCTTCATCAGATAAAGTAATTCTAAGGCAATATGTAATTTTGCTTATACTGAATTTTTCTTATATATTATAAATAGATAGATTTGAACTGAGGATTTCTTAGTCTATTCATTCTACACTCTATTTCAAGCAACTGATACACATGACCACATATGAAAAAAAGATATATGATCCCCAATATACATATTTCATGCAGAATCAGTACTCTTCAGTTAGGTCAGATGATAATCTCTCGCACATATATACAATAAGGGTTCGGTTTATATTAAGATAGCAATTTTTTAAACTTTAATGGACCGGCTTCAATCTTTTCACTCTTTTAACTATTCTATCACTCAAATCCCTTGTTAGATTTGATATAGTCATACACGTGTAGGCATTAAGTAAAATTTTATATTAACACTATTTTTTTTGTTTGATTTTATTTTATATATAAAAAATACCAAATTACTTTCTTACATTAATTTGTATAAAACATTTTTTTTTACTTTGAAAATATTAAGTTTATTGATTAGTATTTTCTGTATGGCTTTGGTGCTTCACATAGAATCTATTACATTATGATGTCAATTATCATTTTTTGAGAATGTATGCAGTTGCTTCAATGTTATTATCTGCATTGCTAAATTTGCTAATAAGGATATTTCATTCTTGTCTATAATTATCTAATCTCTAGTTTAGTCAGTATTATTTACTTTGGTCACAATTTTTTAATAGTGTTGGAATTTTTAATTTAGCTTCTACTTATCTGTCTATATAGATTCTTACAATAGTAATAATTTGATTACACAGATCTCAGGAGTCTTAAAGCACATTATAACTCATATGAATAATTGTTATTAAATCATATCAAAATGAAAATATAATGAGGCTACCATAGTCAATCTTAAAACCAAGTGCTTAAACAATTATGTATAAAATTTGTAAAAACAAGAATTTAATTTGCTAGTTAATAATGCAACTATTTGCTATGATCGTAAAACATTATACAGCATGACAAGAATATGTCTGCTGCTTTTTGAACTCATAAGGATGTACTTGAAGTTACACAAAACGAATATTACTTACATATTGTATCTTTTGTATTTATTTCATCACAAGAAAAATGAAAGAAAAGATTAGCAATGATTTTTATTGATGTGTTAATATATATAATTTTTTAAAAATAATATTGTTCAAAGTACCTCATTAATATATCTTTTATTTTTGCTATTTTTCTTCTAAAATTTGATACAGTTTTTATCGGATAAAAATATTTACAAATATTTCTTTATAAAGATTGTTTTTCTTATATAGTGAAATTGAATATTGTGTAATAAAAAAATAATTTTTAAATTTGTATTATAGAAATGTATGCACTATGCATATTAGCTTCTAATGTGTGTACATGTATGTTGAAAATATATACAGTATTCAGTGCTGCCCACAGAGCATCTTAGAATGAAATTCTGTATTATAGCAACTTTACTGTATCTCTTAAGAGAACTTTGATTATTTTAATCTAAACAAAATTGGTGCTGTTATTTTTACAACTTTTTTGTTGATCTGTATCAATGTTGATGTAGCTTTGTTTTTCTAAATTAATTTATAGGAATATAATAATACTGTTACTATTGGTTGTTGTAATTCATAAATCAATATCTCTAAGAGTAGCAAATGATTTGTGTCTTACTAACATTGCAATGTGAACTAAACTTGATTTATTATGGTTTTTAATACAATTAATAAAGCATATTACCAAGTTCATTAAAGTTTAATGGTTCTCTATATTTAAAGTTTGTGATACACAGATTCAATGATTACAATTTTCATGCTTTTTTGAATATGTATATATAAACATAATATGATTACCCTGGATGTTAATCCTTTTACTTTTGTATTGTGATTCTGGTACAAAAGTGCTGAAAGTTCACTTAGTGATGACTGAAAAGTTTGAAAGGATATCTTTCTCTGTTCATCTTTTATATATTTTATACAATATTAGACTTTTCCCAAGATGTTTATTTCAACTTGAAAACATAAAAAGGTACCAACTTACATTTTATTCTGGATCTTATAAGAATTGTGAATCTAACAAATTGAGTTTTGTCTTCAATCTTTCTCTGTCCTTATGTCAATATCTTCTGGAGACTCATTTGAGTTATAATTTGTGGTTGAGAACTATTGAGCTAAAAAAAATTAAAAAATAGATGTATTTGAGCTTGTACTGTTACATATGCATGTATATATATATATGCACTTATGTCTATGTCCATTTACCTTTAACTTGGTTTTGTCAACGATAATATTATTATACATTAAGAATTATGTATTGTAAATAGGAGTATACCAGATTCCAGACTAGTTTTTAAATATTAGCTGTTATTCGACAGGATATCAGATTTGCATACATAAGCTCCCTATTGAAGAAAGCCCATAGAAAAACTAAAAATGTATTTGGCATCAGCGTCTGGTATCCATTGCTTATTCATATCTACACTAGATGGCTCTGGAGTAGAATCATGATTATTGCTATCAAATGTGTACTAATATATATATATATATTTGCAAAGACAAGGATGTAGATCATGCATTGGGTGTTGAAATATATTGAAATTGTTGAAAATTTTAAAAACAAAAATTAATATATCTATTTTCTTACATTTTTTATATAAAATTATTTCATACATTTTTAAGTATTAATTAATAAGATAAATGAGGTATAATTAATTTACATGCTTCATTTAAAATATCTAAAAAGTTTTAATTTCATTTTTCTTGAAAATTAGAAGAGAAGCCTGTAATTACCCTGTTAGATATTTGAAATGATAATGTTTGTCTTTCTCGTTTACTAACATATTTTTCATTTCGTTTTCTTTATAATCTAATTTGTCTTTTATTACTTTATAATCTTGATTGAATTTAAAATGGTTTTGTTATTAGTTAGTATGTAATTATGGTCAAACGTAATTGGGTTTTTTTTTCTTTTAAATATACCTTATCTGAGAGCTTTGCACTAATTAATTTTCGATTTACTGCATCTTTGAAATTTTGTTTAATAACAATGAGTGTCGTAGTTTCGAAGCATTGACTTCGTAATAATTGTGAATTAAAAAAACCAACCTTCAAATTATTCTTAATATGTTATTTTAATTTTTTTATCACTTCCTGTTATTTTAACGCGTCTTTCTATATATGCATGTTTGTGCACGATACATTACATAGACTATATCATTTCTTTTTCTGAAAATTATCTCTAGGAAGAACTTGGTTATATTTCTTGTGGTATAATGGGACTGTCACATGCAAGTCATTTAAATCTAGGCTCTCTTAATAACGTAAATCTGTGGATGGTACTAAACAGTATACACACAATATTATATACACAATAAATATTAACATATTAAAACAGGCAAAACTCTATACATATTGCTACTTAGTGCGAGCCAGATGCCAGAAGGCTTGTGCATAAACTCCCCATCTAGTGCCTACTCATCCAATATCCCCAGACTAGTTTTTGGCTTGTGGCCTTCATCAGTGAGGAGCCTTGGATCTGAGAGCAGTGCATCTAGATCTTTGGATTTAATACATCCCTGCCTATAGCTATAATATATTTTAAATTAAAAGTTATTCTATAGTTCACCAGGTAAATGGATTTAGACATTTGAGTAGTTGATTGAGTGTAGCATTGAGAGGAGATATTTACTAAGAGGAAGAAAATACTTTGTGGACCTTTGAAGAGAGAATTAAGGAAAATATTAATTAAATGATGTGTGTAGAATGTACTATTGTATAACTGTGAAATGTGGACAATGAGTTAAAAAAATTAGAAATAGATTGAAAATCTTTGAGATATGATCATAGAGAAAGATGGAAAAAATGGATGAATAAAATGACAAATGATGAAGTTTTGAAAAGAGTAAATGAAAAAAGATTGACTGGGGGAAATTAGAGTTAGAAAGAGAAACTGGATTGGACATACATTAGGAAGAAAAAAATGTTTATTGAAATGTGTTTTGGAGGTAATGTTGAATGGAAACTAGAAAAAGGGATGGAAAAGATTCACCTTGCTGAATGATATAAGAGATGGGAAGAGAGATATGTGAATTTAATGAGCTGGACAATGAAGAGAATGGAGTGCAGAAATGAATGAATTTATGATGTGAATGCTTTCTGAATCAGTCCATGGGACAGAATTCTATTGATTGATATATATTATGATAGTAACAAAAAGTTATCAATAAAAAGAAAAATAGAATACTGTTTAGCATTGCCTAATTTTCAATATCTATATTTCTTGACATAAAAATATTTAAAAAATTACTCTTAAATAATAAACAAAGATAATTCCTGCACAGTAAACAAATAGAACATTATTTATATATCTAATATAAAAAAAATTTAAAAGAAAATAGCTAAAATCCAAGTTAATGTTGTGATTATATTCCTAAAAACTAGTAACCATTTATTAAGATAAGATCAAAAATAAAATTACTAACCCTTTTATTTCTGCAATAAAATATGGTGTTGATAAATGGAAAAGATACAATATCTAAATAGTATTAATTAAATTTTACAACAACATTATTGTCCAGATAACAGCTTCATTAGGAAGTTTTGCAATTGACCACAATACAAAGCAGTTTCAAAATGAGTTAGAAAATTAAAAGTTTGTTGTTTGCTTGTTGTTGTTGTTTTTTACTAATTTTTAATTTGTTTATGTGTTTATTTTTGGGTGGGTAAATCAGTGAGTGTTCAGTCAATGGATATATCACTCTCATTCTATGCTTTAAACTATGAGATCTAAGCACTGATTGTGATGCATAATTAAATTTTTATAATTCTTTTGAAACATACAGATACCTTTTGTCCATGAAATGTATAATAATTTTGAGGTGTAAGAAATATGGAATTAAAGATTGTTTTTTTTTTTCATATGTATTAGATTTTAATAAGTTTGAAATAAGCCTTTTTAATTCTAATCAAAATTATTAGTTCAAATGATGAACTGCAAGTTATGCCCTACTTGACTAACAATGTATCATTTAAATAAACATTTAATTTTTCATAAACACAACTAAATTGTATAGTTATAGTTCTATAACACCTTTTATATATATATTTTCATATGTAATTCTGTGATAAGAGTTTATTCACTTCCAAAGAAAAAATTAACTTATTTAAACTTTACAAAAAATAATTAATGGCTGAGCAATGCTTTCAACCTAGAAGTTCATATCCATAGTGCTCAAATTCAGAAATTGACACTATTATTGAGAGAAAGTAATAGTGTCACCCACTGAGTTTGAGCACAATGAATATGACCTTCTAAGTCGAAAACATTGCTTGCCGTTTATTATTTTCTTTAAAAGTGAATAAATGCTTATCATAGAATTAAATTTAATTATTTTTTACTTTTTAATAAATTGAATTGCTATGATCGTTTTAATTTACAACAATTACTATATACTTATATGAAACTACTTGTGCATAAAAAAGTAAAAGAAATTAGTCATCATGATTTTGCTGAAATTCCAGCTTATTCACTGTTCCTGTACATTCAATCCATGATGCCTATTGATTTGAAATGTTTACTTTTTGCTAATAATAATTAGACAACCATTTACTGATCAATACTGTAATGGTAAGAATTATCCATCCACATAACCAGATCTAGAACACAGGCAAAATACACTAAAGCTGATCAAATCTGAATGCTTGAATCCAGAATCCAGCCAGCATTCTCACCCCTGCTTAATGATCTAATACCCTATGGATGATATTTCTCAAGTTACACAGACATTCAATTTAACCATGGTCTAGCAGTCACCCAGGGTGGAACAAGAGACTCAAATTAACTAACTTAACACTGATTTGGTCAGATATACACACACGTGACTAAGTGAACCGCTAATATATCAATGATTACTTATGAAATCTAATAAAATGCCCTACGTATATCTATATAAAATGAGGTATGTGCAAATAAATATAGAGCTGGATAAAAATGAACTCACGGACAATAAAGATATGAAAACGAGTTATATTTTAAATAATATTGATTTAATAAATAAAATAAAAGGTAGTAAAACTAAAATATACAAAATTGTGTAATTGGAACGTGAAAGATTACGCTCACAGGCATTGCATAACTAATGAGATTATAGGTTACATGTTATCTCATCATAAGTGTTCAATAAAGTGTAGTGTGGTATTTAAGTTTATGCCTATATTAATATGCCAAATTGCTAGCTCTTGTGTAGTCTGCTAAATCATATGGAACTTAAAGTTATATAACTAACTTAATAGTGCTCTATGGCATCTATCTATACCAAGTTAAGTCGAGCACATAATCAGGCTCAGAGATACGCAGGTTAGCATCAGGAGAGAAAACTGGTTTATTATAGGTTTACCTATATACTCTATGGCATATATTTAAATATTAATAAAACTAGAAGGTGCAAATGAGTCATTATTCACGGGCTTCAGCATCAAATGCTTGGTTGCCCTACGACTGGAATAACTTGCTACGAATGGGAACATTAGTAGTTCAGGGAGTCGGATAAGCATTAATTATGAATAATCTGGATCCTTGTGCTCCAGTTCTAAAAGAGTGTGCTTTACCCGAACTAGGTGGATAAGCATCACCTCTGCCAGCAACTCATCAATAATCCTGTGGCAAGCAATTAATTGTACATTGCATTCTTAGTAAGGACACATCCACAGCTTATACATATACAACACAAACATGTAAAATTATCTTAGCATGCCTTAAAAATAGATAGCGTCTATTTGCATATCTATATAACCCAGTTCTCAAGTTTAGTACTTTAAATATACTATTATATGGACTAACTTAATTAGTAACCTTGTTTAAGATTATCACCTGCATATCAACATATATAAATCTAAGGAGGACAAAGCATATTTGAGGGGTAATTACGGATAAAACATTAAAATATGCTTTGAGAATAATTCTGTGGCTAGTTCCTATGATGTACTAATTATATATATATATAGTAATTTAATATTGTTTAAATGGGTACTCTGAGAGGGTTTAAACCTGGCATAGAAATAGGTGTGACAGTAAAATACGTGGACCAGACAGGTAGATGAAACGGATTGTTTCAATACTAGATGTTGTCTAGATTGATTATGGAATTGACTGAAGAATAGATATAATCCCATTTGTGACCAGAAATTTTTTCAATATTTATTTGCTTAAGATTCAAACTCAAATTTATTAGTTTTTATGGCAAGTGGATGCATTAACCAATATATCTCAAGACCTTGGTAAAAAAGATTTAATTACAAAATTTGAATCTATAAAAATTTTAGAATTTTACTTTAAATTGTTTATGAAGAAATCGTTATACATATATATCAAGTCGCTACCATCATTGTATTTTGGTCTGTAAAATATACTTGGACCAGCGTGAATTTTTTTCTGCATTCTTTTTTTTGCTTATATTATAAAGTGACGCTAGATATGTTTGCTAATAATTAATAATCATTTTCAAATTTATGAGAATTTAGTTTTAAATTTTAATAAAATTCTGTATTTATTTAAGAAAATATTTTTCTTCTTTTAATTTTAATAAAAATCTGTTTAAAATTTGACAGCTGTTAGGAGAATCTATAGAATTTTCAACCCACCCCCTTTCGTTTGCTTAATTCATCGTAAAAACCCATAAAAATAATATAATTGGAAGTATTTTCATTTAATAATTCCAAACATTAAGCTATGTCATTCCTAGTTGACTGTAAATAGAAAGAAAAGTTAACTCACGCGCATACATTTGAAGAAATGTATAATTTTTTTTTAAAAAAAAAATCTCCTTGAAATTGTATACTTCTTTTCAAATGGAAATATATTCTCTCTGTTCTTTATGTTTTTAATCAAAATAGGATTTTTTTATTTTATTTTTAACTGATGAAAGATTTCGTATTTTGTATCATTAGATTATAAATAGATTTAAATATTTTTTTAAAACATAAATGACATCGCCTGCTTTTAATTATAGCTCATTTTTGTGGTTTTTGTTTATTTAATAACATTTGTAAGTTTTAAATATGTGCTTCCAATCTAACATTTTTTCGTCTCCAAATAATTTGTGGTTCTATGTGTAAAAAGGATGATTCAAAATATATTTGGTCTTAATACATTTTAGTAATAAATTTGTTTTTAGTTTTCATTTTTTGCCTTTCTCATTCAAATGAAATAAATATGATAATTATTTTTAGCCCACTTTCTAGAGATAATCATACCCTGCATATGAACTCCAGCAATAAATTATTGGGGGGGGGTGTCACCTTTTATTAAAGCGCATGTTGTGTTTTATATATTTATTAAATAGAGATTTCATTGTTTCAAGTGATTGAGATTTTCAGTTCCAAATGATCATTTTTATAAAATAGGTCTCTTCTTTTTTTTGATTTGTTGTTTTCTTATCCTTGTGAATCACAAGTGAATATGGATATGTCAAACTCAGTGGCCATGTGTATATTAAGTTGTGTTTGAACTCAAACTAACTAGGCAGAAGAGCATATGATCAAGTGATAACACTTCGTCATCAGTAATAGTTTGCCATTGCTTTACCCTTTGTTAATATAATTCATTTTAAACAACTCAATTTAATATGCATTCAAATTAATAATTTCATATTTCCATTTTATATTGAATATAATAGTTGTCTTTGATAAGGATTCTCAATACTGAAAAAGAAATTATATATAATATTTTCATTATTTTGTCTATGTCTAAATCAATATTAGTATTATCTTTCATTTACTACATTTCAATGATGTAGTTATCTTAGTGCTTTTACAGGTTATTAAGATTCATATAGCCATGTGTAATGTTTTTTTTTATTAATTTGTCACATCTCATACTGAAATCTCTACACATTTTTCACTTTCCCAGCTCAGATAATTCACAGGAAAGCAAATCTATGATAATGATATAGATGGCTGAAGAGTTGGGGTGTGGAGAAGATTGAAGCCTGTCTATTAACGTTTGAAGATTTTATCTCTTGATATAAACTAAGCATGATTATATATGTGTGTGTGAGAGATGATGATTCAGACCAATTGATGAATGCTGTTTCATAATGAAATATCTATATTGGAAATCATTTATCTTTTTTGCATGTATGTGGACATATGTATTGGTGTTGTATAAGGTGGAATGGAAGACTAAATGGAGCTTGGTTATCTGGGTTCAAATCCCCTTTAATAACCTCTAGCTTAAAATTTAATACTATACATTTATTTAATTATTATTATATATATATCTTCATTATCTTTCTTCTGCTTGTGTTTTTCCTCCTAATGTTTTATTCTTGTTATTTATATTGGTAATAATAATATAAGATACTATTATCAACAGTTGATCATATTCATATCAGCAGCAAAACATCATTTTGAATTCCATAGAAGAAAGTAATCATAATCTGCTTCTATATTTCAATATATTAAATTAAATTTTATATGGATTTACTCAAAGCCATTCATGATTTCCAGGACTCACTCTTGATTTGATGTCATTTAATAATATCAGCGGGACAAATAAAGATAGTGCCAAGTGATTGATGCACTAATTTGACTTTACCCTTTCTTTAACACAATTTCTTTTTCATGTTTTAGCTTGAATAGATTTGAAATCATTTCTATACATATATATTATTGGTAATTAGTTATCTACCTTTTTAGAATTTTTTTATATACAAATATATGCATACCTCTATTTTAATGAAAATATAATCTACATATATCATGATGTATACATATTGAATAATCTGATTGAAAGTAGATTTCCCAAATTTAAAGGTCTTTAGGCAATAGGATATTTTAATGGGGTAGTTTTAAAAAAATATTTGATTATCATCACTGGTAGCTTTTCCATTATTTTCCTCCACTTTGTAAACAAAATTATTGTAAAAAAATAATAATCCTAATATTATAAGGTATAAAAATACAGGCATATCTATCTTAATGGTATATAATATATAGGATATATGAGCACAGACTTTCACATGACCCACTACTTTCCACTCTATCTCATAACACTGATATACTTGAACACATATATGTTGAAAAGATAAATAATCACCAATATAGGTATTTCATGCTATATCAGCTATCATCAGTTGGTCCAGATTATCATCTCCATACATATATGCAATAAGTGCTCATATATATATATATATTAAGATAGCCAATCTTCATACTTTAATGGACAGGCTTTCTTCCACTCCACATTCCAACTCTTCAACCGTCCATCCAGTTGAAAATCTGATGATGGAATACTCAAAGGCCACCCTGAGGCCGAGATTCTCATCACACCCATGTTGACCTAAAGTCAATCTGACCCCTCATGTACAGGACATAATCTATTTAATACATATATGAGGGATGTGCAGACATTTCTACTATGTAATAACTGAAATACAGGCTTATTATTTATATACCTGCATCAATATATGCATCATATAGGATATATGAGTACAGACTTTCACATGACCCACTACTTTCTACTTTATCTCATAATACTGATGGTATATGCAATTTGGCATCTAAAAGTTGTATAATGCTCTAAACGATTAGAGTCATTGTAATCTTGTGGAGATAAATATTAATATTGAAGGGAATGAAATTTCAATATATTTTTAGACTATTTGTTAATGGGGGGGGGGGGTAACCATGAGATCATTCTCAAAAGAATATGACATCTTTACTGATGGTGAAAATTGTATCAAGTTATAAACATTACGGATTTGAACACTTCAGATTAATGTGAGACTTTAATGTTTTTAAAAAATAACTTTACATTTATTTACCAATTGTTGCACCTCATATTGTTAGGTGCAATGGTAGTGAGTGACATAATTTATCCAATTTCATTTAAACTGTTTATTTTTATGGAAAACAAAGTAAAAATCAGAGGTAGTTTCAAATAAGAACAGTAGAAGTGTGTAATAAAGATTTACATATTAGTTTCTTTTTCAATCTTGCTTTAACTTTATTTTTTGTATTTCAACTTTAATATAATTTGCCATTAATGCAATCTGTTAATATTTTTTCCCTGTATGTATAGACATTGTTTATACGTTTATGTGTGATTCTTCTTGTGTGGTTTTTGTTATTTTAAGGATCATATTTTTTTATAATTGTTTTTTTTTCTCCCATAATAATATTTAATATTAAACTATCTTTTTTTCATTGTAATAGTAGTAAACACTTTACCATCTCATTAAAATTATTAAGAAGCCTCCTGCTATCATGTATCACTGCTAAAGCTTCACAATTTGCAACACTCACACAACTGAATCACAGATACCTTTGCTAATGCTGCTTTTTCATTATATTTACTACTATTACTATGTATCAAAAAAAAATTTTGAGATAAGAAACAAATTCAAAATAAACATAATGTTTTAATTAATATATATATATATATTTAACAGTTTGCAATTTATTTCCAATTTTTATTTCTTTTTAAATGTGGAATACTATTACTGGACATGTTGTGTTTTACTTGATTACTGTGCTCATTACCATATAATTTTTTTGAAGTCATCAAATCTATATTTCAAACTTTCAGGAATCAGCAAGTTATCTTTTCAAAAATGAACTGAAGTAAACTGGTCCGGTGTTTTTGAACATTTAGATTGACAATATTATTCCAGTCCTTAAATAAATTCAATTACCAATTGTTTATTCAAATTATTAAAAATATTGTGGTGATCCATTATATACCAAAAGGGTATGCCTACAAAATTTCTTAAATAGAATCATAATATTCGCTTTTATTGCTTTCTGATATTGAATTAAATGGTAACATTATAGCCCATGAGTATCATTCCAAATACAATGATTTTTCTGCTATTTGAATCCATGTCTTTCTTTTGATGTCTGAAATCATGTTATTTTTATCAATAAAGTAATTAATAATAATGGCAACAAAAAAAATAACTCACAAAAAAATAGAAGAGTACTAAATTGAGAGTGTATTGAATAAGCATTGAGTACACAAGACAAAATAGCTATGAGATATTTTATGATGATATACATATAATGGAAGGCAAACATGAAATTTATTAATTGGAAAATGTAATTTTTTTTATTTAATCGATTTTCAAACTATTAATAATGAATTTATGGATGTGGAAGAACTGTAAAGAAATGAATTATTTTGGAAATTTATGATTTATACCCATTGTCATATTATGTGATATAACTAATTATATAATTTACAATGTATAAATTGATTTTAGATACTCAAATGGTATAAGGCTCCATTTCCTAAATGGGTAAAGTGAAGAAAAAAGATACATTTCATTCTGATCAATTGAAAGAAACAGGGATCATTTTGATGTTCATTTATCTTCAATCAACTATATATATATTGAATAATTTGTTTTTGTTATTGTTGCTTAGAACATCACCTAAACGTTTGATGTTTTGATATGTAAAATTTTCCATTTCATATTCTGCTTTATATTTAATAATAAAATAAATAAACTTATTTGTTTAACTATTTGACTTTTTTTTTTTTGTTCTACTTGCTGAGAGTTTTTGAAAATGCCCAACCTTCATTACTAAATTTTTATTTTACTTTAAAACTCAATAAGATGGACTTGCTTTCTTTATAATTTAATTTTATAAATGAATAATATTTTAAAAAATAACATTTGAACTTTTTAAACATTTAAAAACTGATTTGTAAATCAGAACAATGTACCATATATGTCATCAACTAAGTTAGTGTAAACACTCTTTCAGAAAACAAATTAATTTTTTTAAAAAAAAATCTGAACAAATGAAGGTAGATCTACCAAATTCTGCTTTAAAATCTGATCTTTTCTTTATAATAATTGCAAAATTTGAAAAGGTTTTGATATCGTGTTGATTCTGACAGATAATGATGTAATGCTGCTATTTTCTTTCATTGTATTATATCAAATTTATTAACTTTTATTTTTAAAAATAAATTGAAAGTTGCATATTTCTTTTTGTTTTAAATAATAATCAACCAATTAGTATGGACAAATAATTAAAAATATTTTATAAAAATCATATTTCTTTTATATCTAAATCTTTACATGAAAACAAGATCCAGGATAAAGTAAACACCCAGAAGACATTTTCTTCTGTGAAAAACAGTAGCAGAATTCTGTAATCTAAACTGACTATCCATAACATAGTGACCTCTTCAAAAAAAATTTCCAAATAAATAATCACTAAAAGAATTATTGGCAATTCTATGCTATAAAAACCTGAAGTTATTATCACTTACGATAATATTAATATAGCATTTTAAAGCATCGGAACAATCACACTTTCTCAGAAGTAAACCAGCCACATTTTCTGATAAAATTAAAATTTAATTAATATTTCAATTTTACCAGATATTTAACAGGGGTAAATTAGTCTGCTTCTACTGTAACAATTGAGTAATGGGACATGGTTGCCTAAACAATGTATGGTAGTCAGTTTTTAAATTCAGTTTTACAAATGGATAAAATGGATGTGCATCATATATTAATCAAACTAATATGCATAATTATTTATGTTGAGTCCTTCTAAGTTAAATTGTTTAAGAACGAACATTATAATTATGACATACCACTGCAGTAGCACTTAGCAATATTAATTTGATATTTGTTATGACAAAAAATAGTTTAATATAAATATATATATATTAATAATGAATTTCTTATTGAGTGAAAATAGTATGTGAAATCTCAAAGTATAAATTAAAATCTTGGTACTCGGAGAAAAATTATTCTAATAATAAAAAAGATACTACATTATGAAATGTGCGAAAGAGTTTTGTAAATAATCATATAGCAACAAAGAACAAGAAATAAAATATTCTTTTCAATTACCACATCTGAATTGTCAAGTATTTTAAATGAAACGATGAGATATTTAATAGAAGCAGATGAACACATAGAAAAACTATTATCTAAACTACTATATATTAAATATTTAAATCATAAATTTCACCAAATGAATGGAAGAATGCATAACTAAGTATTTTTTAAATTACAACATACTTGGCTTATGCTTCATTTAAAAAGAATGCAGTAATAATATTTGTAGTTAAGAAAGGTCATTAAATTAGAGACCTGTCAGTTTAATACAAAATTTTACTATGATAATAGTAATTTGTTTACAATGAACTTAAAATTTTAATCAACTAAAAGAATAAGCTGAATTTAAGAATGGGTTTTAGAATAGAGGACCACATCTACATATTGAAAGAAGTTATAGAAGGAATCAAAGATTATCGTACTTTGGATTTGTAGATTATGAAATGGTATTTTGCTTGTATAAGCATTTTTACAATGATTAAAGCATTAGATCAACAAATATTCTAAAGATTATTTATCAAAATGCAACAGGATTGGTCAGATAACATGCTGATAAGAAGATTAACCTTGTTCAACAGAATGATTCATATCTCCAAAACTTTTTACAACAGTTTTACAAGAAGCATTTTGTGGGTACAAATGAGAAATTAAGAAAATAAAAGTAAATGGAAATTATTTAAATCATCTAGATTTTGAAGATATGGTTATTTTTACAAATAATATTTCAGCGCTTTAGGAGATGTTACAAGAGTTGTTAAATGAAAATAAATTGAATTTTTTCATAAGTCAATAGAAATTGATATCATGAATTAGAAGAACTTAACAATTATAAGTGGTCTGGATATTAATATAGTTGGAAAAGTAACTTAATATTGAAAGGAAGTACACCTATTGTGCATTTGAAAAGGAAAGTTTTTAATAAATGTGTTTTACCAGTTCTTATTTATGAATTGAACATTTAACAAAAATACAATCCTGAAATTTCAGATTGTTCAATCAACTATGGAAAGTAACCAGAAGAGATTGAGAAACTAAACGTTAAATGAAAGAAGAGGTATCACTGACTTCATTGAGAGAATTGAGAATCTAGATGGAGCTGGCTGTATATATTGTTAGAAGAGATGATAATAGATTGGCAATTGGCATTTTGAATTGGATCTTAAGAGGTTATAAAACACCTAGAAAGAGACCATATATGAAATGGATGAATTAAAGAAGTTTGCTGGTTTTATGTGGAGAAAAGAAGCTAGGATCAAAGAAACTTAATTGAACTGTGTAGAAATCTTCATTTTACAGTGGGTAAGACAGCTTTTAAATAATCGACTATAGACAATGACAGTCACTCTTAGATTGACAATGAAGGAGTAGGCATTAATCGTCAAGCTTCTCACCAAGTAGTGAGGATTTTGGTTGATTTTAATGTTTTTATTTTGTATTACTAATAGCTAATACTTTTTTGCTGATAATATTGGATTGATAGCTAGAGTGATATGAACCTAATATGTAAAAAAAACTCTTGATTGATTTAAATCTTAAAAAAAAAAAGTTTTTATCTGTCCTGGATTTGAATAGAAATCATGGCATAGCAGATAAATGTACTTGCTTTGAACGTTCCATCATCAGATTTTCAATGAAATGGAAGGCTGAAGAGTTGTGAGTTGGAATAGTTTGAAGCCTGTCCATTAAAGTATGAAGATTGGCTATCTTAATATATAGCTGAGCACTGATATGTGTGAGGATAGTAATCTAGATCAACTGATGATTGCTAGTTTAGCATGAAATATGTATATTGGTGATTATTTATCTTTTCAACATGTGTGTGATCAAGTGGGTCAGCAATATGGGATGGCACTGAGAATAGTGGGTCGTGTGAAAGTCTCAGTTCGAATCTCGAATATATTACATATGTAAATGCAGGTTTAAGCCTATACAATGTATTAAGTTTTCACTAAGTGATTTTTTTTGTTTGCTAAAATATTTTATGTTTGAAAGAACTTTATTGATGACCAAAGGGTTACATTTGCTATAAGCCACTCCATATATATATATATGTTTACATTGTTAGTGAAAGTAACAAGTTAAGGTATATATAACATATTTTTTAGGATTATAAATTTTTGGGGGCGGACTGGTAGTTTATATATTTATTTGTTAATTTATCTTTGGATATATATTATAGAATTACTTTGAGGGGTGGGGTGAAGATACATATGTATACGTTACATTATTTAATAATGAAAATGCATAGAAAGTGATAAACGATATATAAATAGATAGTGTAATTTGAATGGTTAAAGAGTACTGATTATATTAACAATTACTAAATTTTAATAAATAGGTTGAAAGATGGTCCTTTTTAGTCAAATTTTTAAACCTTCTGTTCAACAATTTGAAGAAATTTTTTTCCCAATATGTGTTTGATGTTTAATTATTAAATAAAGCATCACATGATTTTCTTTGTCTACTTTCAACATCGGCATTAAGAACCGTAATTTGCTGATTTTCTACTCCAATATTATTCACTGATGTTTGAGTAATCTGTGATCCTTATTACTTGTGTATGTGTGTAAATATGATTATCGTTATTAAGAAAAAAATTTGTGAAACATTAGTACGGGAAGTTGGAAATAACATTTCAAAGTAATGTTTGTTAATTATCTAAGTTTGCAGCAGATGGCTCTGGAGTTGAACAAATAGATATGAATTACTATTTCTAAATTAGTGATGTTTTTTTTTTTGACCTTATTTTCTTAATAAGCTGCAAAAATATACTGAAAGTTAGAAATAGTTTTTTTCTCTTCTTTTTTTTTTCTTAAATTCTTATCATTACATTTTTATTTTGTATTATTGAAACAAGAATTTTAGCGTAGCTTATATTTATAAAGCTAAACAAATAAAATAGGTAGATCTGAAATTTTATTTAGAATAATTACAATTCATTTTCATAGAAATCAATGGTGAGGGAAATAAGTGTGTTACTGTAATTTATTGAAACGTTCAAAGTACAAAAGAAATTCTTAACTATTACTATATTGACTTTTTTTTTAATAAAATTTTTTTGTTAAAAAGTAGAATAAAGATATGTGTTCAGTTGTTATAGTGTGCACTAAATATATGTATGTATTTTGAATATACAATGAAAAAGTTATTTGTTAAAGACTTGCTAACAATTCTATTTAATGTTCACATGGTAGCTTGTGATAAACTATCAGAAAATTAATTTAAAATAGAATTTGCATTAAACACTTTCATGAAACATGAATTTGGAATAGAAAAAAAAAAGTATTAATTTTAAAACCATAATAATCTAGTCATCTGGAAGTATAAGCATGATTTAAAAAATTTTATTTTAACATTTATAATAGATGTGATGTGCAATAAAATTTATTATGTAGAAAAAAAAGAAATGTAGGCATATTAAATTTATTCATTGAAGGAGACACATCAGGCTAAAATTATTAATTACATTGGCATCTGTTTTATTCTTATTTATATGAGTGGGGGGGGGGGTAAAAATGCTAAAACTTTCCGTCTGCTTGCCATTTTTAGTTACTCGTATTTATTGTAATAATAAAAGAAATTAGTTCTTTTTTAAAAGAAAAAAGAAAGTATATAACATTATTTCTAAATACAAACACATTGATTCAAAAACCATATCCTCTACTTCATTATATGGAGTATTCATTGTAGGATATACAATTCTTGCATAAAGTTACAGACTCATCTAATCTGAAACTTAAAAATAGGGTTAATCTCCTACTCTAGTGCCATCTAACTTAAATTGAGCTGGTAAATTATGCAGTTTATTATTAATCTCAAATTTCTGCTGCCATCTATTTTAAGTTTGAGATAATAAATGAAATAATTTGTTGTTATTGGTTTGAAACTTCTGAAAATAAGAAGAATGGAGGTTACATGTAGTTCAGTAAATAATCTGTAATAATCCCCCCATTGAAGGAATAATATTTTTTCAAAATAAAACAATTTACATTAATAAAATTTTAACATAGTTTTATTGTAGTATTTGTAAAGTTAAATGTTATTGCAGACAATTTGTCTTGAGGTGAAACTTCAAATTTTTTCACATTCTATCCAAGGATTGAATTTTTCTTTCAGATAATTAGCTCAAAGTAAATTGTGGAATAAAAACAAGGAAGGAAAACCATTAAATTCTCATTAGCATTTGACATAACTATTGTCTTCATTTTGACTGCAAAGAAAAATGTAAATATAAAGTGTTATTATAAATAGTACTTTTTCTTTGTATTTATCTATATAGCAATAAGTTTGCTCTGAAAATGGTTTTAAATGTTTTTATTCTAAAGTATTTTGATAATAGTCATCATCCTAAAACAGTAATATTTTTGTCAGCTAAAATGTTTGGGAAATCAAAAGCATTTAAATTGATGGTGGAATACAATCCGTATTTGAAAATGTATTTATAAAATACAAGATTCAAATAGTAATGTTATTTTAGCCTATTTGTATGATTATTATTCATATGTATAAGTACAAGCAGATTACAATTGCACAACTGAATAAGATATTATTCTTTAGTTGTTGTTTTTTAGATTTGAAGATATGTCTTAGATATCTCTATATCAGCAAGTTAAATTAACATGATATCAAATTATGTGATGTCTAATAGATATTTGAATGAAAATGTGTTATTGTTAAGCAAATATTTTATAAACCCAACTAGGCCAAATTTTATTTTTAAATGGAAACTTACAATCAACAAAATGCCATGACTTTATTACATAGCGTTCTTAGAATCAAGTATAGTCATTTGGTATCAGAGAGTGTTATAATTTATTGTGTATCATCATTTCTGTATTTTATTTACATATATATTTGTAATGATTCTGATGATAATAGTATGGTAGACAATACGGATACATTTTCATTAACATTGCCCATATTAATTAAAATTTAGTAGGAAATGTTGAATCTGCACATTATCTGAGGAGAAATAGTGAAAGACTTTATTAATCTGTGAGGTAATTAAATGTACTGGTGATGGTAGTCTAAAACCATTCACTTGATTGTCTGAAGATTTCTTAAGATGGTTTTTTATTTGTAGTTATGTGTTGGACTATTTCTATAAACTAGTGAATTGTTAATTATTTTTGTTTTAGAAAGATTCAAACTTTATTTATATATTTTTAAATACATTCCAGTGTTAACAATAATACTAGAATGGGAGGCTAGGTTTTGAATAGTATTCACCCCTTCAGGTGTTTGCTGGCCTGGCAAATTAGCATGAGAAATGAATCAATGACTTTTAGAATCAGGCATTCATCATTCTAAAAGTTATTGGTTCATTCTCATGCTAGTTGTTACTGCTCAGGCTAACAATATCTGATGAAGAGAGTGTAAAGTAATATCACCTACAATGTTGTGTTTAAAACTAATCTGCATATTATTACTAACATTTAAATGTATTTCAAAAAGTATAAATGAAGTTTGAATGTGTCTAAAAAATATTTAACAATTCAACTAGATAAGGGAATTAGTCTTACTTATAATTACAAATTTTTATTCGCATGTATTTTGCTCTTCCTTAATGTATGTGTGTATATGGTTATATTTGTATATCTTCTGTATATATATGTATGTGTCTAAATGCATATGTAAAATAATATTTTTTATGGGTTGCAGTTTTTTTGACTACATATAGATAATAATCAAAATAGATTATTATTATCAGTTGCTGAAAGTGATTTTCGTCTAATTCTTTAAGAAATCATGCTGTTTCCAGTTTTTAAGTTTGTTTTTATAGCATAGCAAGCTTATATTAGTATGTGTCTGTATATGTATATGTAGCAATATAGTAGTGGCCAATTTTATCTAAATAAATGGTACTATCAAATATTAAAGCATGTTATGGCTGTCTCGATACTGTTATGAAAATTAGTATGAAATTTGCATTTATTTATTGCTTGAAATATTATATTTTTTTTATGTGCTTTTAATAAAAAATAAAAAAAAGATAAAATATTATTTAATGATATAATTTTTGCATTAAAGTTACTGTCTTCATAAGATGTTATTTTAAATATATTTTATTTTTAGCACAATGTGTTTCTTTCTTGTAGATGTGAAAATCGCAACAAATGCGTTGTCAACGTAAACAATTACGAGTTTGGGGACCCCTGCCCAGATACAGAAAAATATTTAGAAGTGCAGTATGATTGTAATATAGGTCAGTTGGTTATTTTGTGCTAATAAATATTTTTAATCCACAGGTATAGAATGGACATGGATCAAAATATTATATGTAATATATATATACAGTGCATCAGAATAACATATTTTTTGAATCGGTTATTCATAAATTATTTGTATAATAAGTAGATAACAAAATTAGATTGTTTTCATTCTTTATCTTTTCACATGTATTAATTTAAATATTTTGTATCATCTTTAACTGCTATTCTTAAATGTGTAAAACTATTTTTTTGAAAAAAGAAAAGATGAATGATATAGAAAACAAGGAAAGATTGAAATCAGTATTGTTCATTAAGTTAAAAAATAAAAAATATATATGTGCAAACAGGATCATTGCCACAAACTTCTAAAATTGAAATACTAAAATAAATTAAGGCGATAGAAAGGAATTGCACATTCCGCCAATGATAATGAAATATTAAACTGTTTAGAAGTCTCAATCTGCTTTTAAGCAGACAACTTAAAGAATAAATAAACAAACATATACGCATGCATTTGCAGCCAATGTGTGTCTATATATTAATAAAGAAGAATAAAGTATTTTATGAGTATTTCAAAATTGATTTAATATTAATATTAAAAACTGTAATACTGGATGAGTTTTTATTTACAAATGTTTCTTACTTTCTTAATATACTAAAATAATTTTTCCATTACATGTGTGCATACATTTTTATATATTGATTAATATATATATATATATATCAATATTAAATATTGTTATTATAAAAGATAAAAACTTTAGGAGATTATTTTCTTTTAAAGTTTATTTATATTATTCTACAAATATTGAACCTCAGTTCCTGTTGTCTTATTTCAATTTATAAGTGAATCAATTTTTTTTTAAAAATCACACTATATTTGTGTGATATTTTAGTGAGACATGAAAATATTTTGTAATGTTTCATTTTAATTGCCTTTTAAATCTATAATTCTGGTATTGTTATCTCTTATTATTTTATAAGTCAGTTCTCAATTTGATCTAAAATTGATGAATTATAATGTCCAAGCTGATGTTGTTTTTTGATCCATTTCTATTCATTAAGATTAGTCATAAGAATATTTTCTGGAATATTTTTGTTATTTTACTGTTAGATGCCATTTGCAACGAAATTGCTCAGTTCCTGCTAGGAACTTCTTTTTTGGAGACCCATGTAAAGGTACTGTCAAGTACCTTGAAGCAAAATACTACTGTGAAGCAGGTAAATTCCTTATCACGTGTATCTCTGCATGAACTTGTAATTACTCATCCTTTTACAACAGCATGAAGAAGATGAGATTGTGTTTAGATTTAGATGATTTTTTTTGTGTGTAAATATATTTGCAATAATATATGTATATATAAAATCACACATGTAAACATAATATTGTAAAACTAAAATTCATTCAATCACAGACTCTTTACTGTCTAAATTTCATGCAACCAAACACACATTCATTATTTTTTTGCCAGAATCATGATTAAGGCATTATCTATGTGACATTTAAAAGATGCATTATTTGTACTTCCATACATTTGAATTGCAACACACTTACTTGTACTTTATTGACATGTTAGTTCATCTTATTACCTTGATCAAACACATGACCTGATTCTGTTTCATGTTCTAAAAACACTAAATAATATATGAGCTTGTTTTTTGTTCCATTGTATTAATAGATATGTTAATTTATTTTTATTTTTAAATTTATTTTAATTTCCTCATAATACATGTATGTGTAGGCTCCATTTGTAGAATGTTTCATTTATTTTTGAAATTTAATTACACAATTAATATATAAATAAATATCATATAAGTGATGTTTAACCACCACCGCAATTATGACAAGCAAGTTTTGAAATAGTGATAGTGTGCAGGAAAATTAGATAAAGAGTCTGTGATTGAATAAATACTAATTATATATATACAGCAGAGATATTTTCAGAATTATATACTAATATAATTGATAAAGTAAATAAGTATATATTTCAGAATCATATTTAAGTGAATCCTTTTTTTATGTATGTATATTTCTTATATTCAATGTATATTAACAAAGAAATTTGACTTGCAACACATATCCTTCAATTTATTGTGGAATTCAAACATTAAATAAAAATAAAACATTTGTTATTTAATGTTTTAAAGCGATAGAAGAAATAATAAGTTCCAATCTCAAAATGGATAAAGAGGATTGTTGAAATAAATATATATTAAATATTCAATTCTTATTTATTTATTTTTTGATAGACCATAGCATTACATTTTCTTTTTATCTGATATTGCTTAAAGTAATTATATAATAGTCCTCCAATGTCCATGTTATTTAGTCTTCAAGCTGGTAATAAAATCTATTAGTAACAGCAAATCCTGTATAATAATTTGGATTTTAGTCATGAAATATATAAAATATACTTTATACTTAACTGCTATCTTTAAGTACAACACTGATATTATAATTTAAAACATACCATCTTATTATTTGCAAAAAATATGTATTTGTGTGTTTATATGTAAACAAAATAAATTGGAATGGGGTTATTTCCATGTGAATAACTGGAGATATTGTTAACAGGAGTTACTGATAGGTAACTATCAATAGTTTTTTTTTTAGTGTTTAATAATAGCTTTTTTGCATTGAGTTTAATTAGAAGTAAAAAGAGGTTCCTAATTAAACTCAAAACAAAAGATATTATGGGATACTAAAGAAAATTAGTTTAACATTACGACTGTTAATAATAATTGATGATTTTCTCAAAACATCTCTGCTAAAGATATTTGTAGTTATTTATGTGGTAATAGCCCCACACTTCTCTGTTTACATCATAATAAATCCATGAAAATATTTCATCTAATATATATATATGATTTTGAAGCAGTTAATTTATTTAAAAGTTCTTTTAATATTAAGTATGAATGGGGAGGTAAGTAGAGTTGTGGGTAATATTTAGTTAAATATGTTATTTTGTAGTTCTTTACTGTTAAAAAATCTGTTTGTAGCAATGAAACCATTGGTAATGTTTTAGAGTTTTATTTTCTTTGATAATCTGTTTGAGTTGTGAATTTGGGATAATTTTGATTATATATATATATAATACTATATATATATAACTTTAATACAAATATATTTAAAGAATCAGAATTAAAATTTAATTATTTTTAGCCATTGTATTTTTTAAAAAGCAATAGATTTCCATTTATTTGTTTGTGAGTAATGTTTTACTGGTATTGGGGAAGTTTAAGGACTCATGTTTTAAGCATTTAACAGTTAATCCAAATTCTAGTTTATACATTTTATAATAGACAGTTAAAATTGCAAAGAATCAAAACTTTCCTAATATTACCATGAAATTTTATTCACAGAGCTTAATCCACTCTCTTGTCTACTGATTTTTCACAGAAAAAAGAGCCATTTCTATTGAAATTTTTAACCACATGCTTTAATGAATTTGAAAACTTAATTTTATATATTGTGTATTAAGTTTTACAATATAGCTTTATATTTTTTTATATTGAGAGATTTGAAAATTTTAAACTTTTTATGTAATATGTATTTCATACATATACTATTTAATGCTTTTGGTTTTATAGTATATAATCTAAACTTATTTAATTAAACAAAGAACTCTGAGTACATTATTAAGACAGTTTGCAAATAAGATCTCCAAGAATTATTTAAATAAACTTATAAATAATCTCCAGCTTTTGTTATATCAATGCTAGTCTATCTTGTTAGATAAAAAAATGATATTTATCAGATAAAATGAAATATAAGTAATATAACATCTTGCTTGTAAATTTTCTTGTTAACATACTCCTGATTTATTGTTAGCATTATATATATTTGACAATCTGTAAAAATTATGTATATGCTCATTAAAATAATTATAATTTTTTTTAATATATATAACCATTAGAAATCATTGAACACTTAGACAATCCTAATATAGATAACAATCAACAATTTTAAACAGTTGTCAAGGCAACCTCCTTTTAACAATATATATATATCAAGGTTGAAATATTTTCTTTCAATTGCACGATGTATATTTTGCACATTGGATGTTTTATATTTCTTTTATTGAAAAGTTTCTAGAAATTTTTATTTTATATTTTTATATTAATTTTTTTTTTTACTTTATACATGTTGGAATGGGCACACATTTTTTTCTGTTAGAAAAAAATAATATATAAATTTTATTTTAAATATATAGATTTTATTTTAAAATATAATTTTACCTCTTTACCCACTAATCATTTTTTAGTTTGGAAAAGAGGCTTTCCGCAGTGTAATTTATGTAAGTCTAATGATGAAACTTTACAACATTTTTTTTTTGATTGCCCATTTCTTCATCATCTCCGGGAAAATATAATTGCAAATGTTCCTCCAAATAGTACTAATGTTTTGTCACTCTTAAATGCATTTAGAAGTAGAGTTTTTTCAAACATTAGAATGGCTTCTTTTTTTTTTCAATATGGATAACAAGATGCATGTTTGTGTTTAATCAAACAAATCTTAGCCCTTGGAAAGTTTATTTGGAAATTATGAACAAAATTAAATCTAGAGACAAGTTATTGGCTCCAGGGAAATTGTATGAAGAAACATGGTTACTTCATAATCTTACAGATGTTGATTAATTATTTTCATATCTTTTCTTTTCAGATTTATTTTACCAATGTATATATAAATTCAATGTTATCTTGTTATAAATAAATTATATTTTTTAATAAAAAATAAAAAAATTATTTACTTAACTGTAATACAAAAATACTCAATGAAAAATTAAAACTTTTAGGCTAATAGAAAGTTGAAATTAAAATGAAAATCTCTCTTTTTAAACTTTTAACAAAATATTTTGTTTCCAAGGAAAAAGATACAATCTTCATGGAATTGCTGTAATAATGCTATCCAGGAGGCCTGTGGCCATATACGGCCTTCGATGATGTTGAATCCGGCCCATCCATAAATGCCTAAATATAGAAAACCCATAATCTCTAGGCCTATCACTTACATGTTCATATATCACACTAATGCCATGAAAAATATAAAATACTAATTATAAAAATTAAAAATTTTATATCATAACTTGCATAAATTTAATCATAACTTCTAAAATACCAATTATATATTACAAAATATAAAAATATGGGAGGAATCATGTTGCAAATTAATTTCTGTTTTTAAAGAATACTTCTACGCAGCATTAGAATAATATATCCTAGTTATTATTGTAGCATCAATCAAATGAAGTTCCTTTGGGTTTAAGTTCTTATTGAAAAAAGTAATTTTGAAGCATGATATTTTATAAGTAAGTTTATACTTTTTTTAATTATTACAATTTTTAATATAATTTATAGCCTATAAAATGAGCCAATTAAAAAAAAAAAATTGATGCTGAATGCTGCATTTTCAATGATAATTGGACATTCAGATATTTATTTGTAAATATAGATGACATAAAGCTGTTTGTTTGACTTCCATTTTTAAAGAATGCATTTTTCAACAAAACATTTTGTAAAATATAAAAAAAGAAAATTGAAGCTAAAAATTAAAATGTAATTTGTATAATCAACAAAATACTCGGAAAATTTTGTCAAATATAGATACAACGTGACAAAAGCTAACTACATTATTGCACATAATGTTGCAAAACAATGTAAATCATTTTTTGATGAAGAATTTATGAAATATTGTTTAATAGATATAGCTGAATTATTATGTCCTGATAAAAAACTGACATTTGAAAAAATTTATCTGTCATGAAGAACTCTTGTGAGACAAATTGATAATATTTCAAGTAATTTATGTGATCATTTAAAATTAAAATTGAAAGATTGTACTTACCATGCACTGACTTTAGATAAGTCATGTGACATAACCGATACGAGCCAGCTTTTAATTTTTATTCGTGGTATAAATCATAGATTTGAAATTACAGAGGAATTACTTTGTGCATATCGTATGAAAGACACAATGACTGGTGGAGATTTTTTTATAGCTCTTCAGGAAACTTTGCAAAACATAATATAAAACAAGACAACATCACAATCAGTAGGTGTTCTAGTTTGATAGGAAAAAACATTGGATTATTAAAAAGAATAAAATATATTCCAGGAGAAGAAATAATTTCCTTACATTGTATAATTCATCAAGAAACTCTTTGCAAAAGAATTCTAAAACTGAAGCATGTTATGTCGGTTGTAATGAAAGTAGTTAATTTTATTTGTGGAATAACTTCAAACCACTGGCAATTCATAACATTTTTGAAAAAAATTTAATGACATTTTACTGATATTCCTTACCATACAAGCATAAGATGGCTTAGTCTTGCAAAAGTGTTAAAATGATTTCATGATTTGGTTGGATGAAATTGTTAGCTTCATAAATGCTAAGGACAAACAATGGCTGAATGATTTTTTCTTCTACACTGATATGTTTTCACATAAAAATGAATTGCATTTATTACAAGATGAAAGGACTATTTATTTTTGATATGTATACAAATGTCACATCATTTACGAGAAAACTAAAGTTATTTTAACAACAATTCCAAAATAAACAATTAACTCACTTTCCAATCTTACAAAAAAGAGAAAGAAACTGTAAATGTGCTGAGTTTAAGAAATATGAGACTGTAATAAATAACTTATTTAATGAATTTACAAGAAGATTTGATGATTTTCAGAAAATTTCTAAAGATCTATCTTTAGTAAGCCTACCCTTTAATTTTAATGTCAATGATGCACCACTTTGTATCCAGTTGGAACAGATAAATTTACAATCAAATTTAATATTACAGAATCAATTTTGTGAAAAAAACAATAACAGACTTTTATGCCTCATTAAATCCAGAAATGTTTAAAAATATTCTGGATAATGCACAGAAATATTTGACATTCTTTGGATCAACATACCTATGCAAAAATATATTTTTTTTATTGAAAAATACAAAGAGCAAAGTTAGATCATGAATAATGGATGGAAATTTTGGAGCAGTTCTATGAATAACCACTAGTGAATTGAATCCCAATTTTGATGAAATCATAAATTAGGAACATTCCAAATTTAATCCCTCACATTAAAGTTTTTGTTTTCTGCATTGACTTTGTTATCATAATAATAAAAATGTTCCAAATTGTAGTTCTTATTATTTGTATGTACAATCAATTCCTATTGAAATCATTAAATATTGTACAGTATTTACTTTTTTAAAAAATACATTGATAATTTGGTAATTCAAATAATATAACATTAGTTTATTAAGACATTGAAAAATTTCAAGAGTTGAAAGTACTAAGTTAAATTTTGCAGTAAATTGTGTTCCATGCCCTTTTTTTTTACTAGTTGGTTTGCCTCCAGAAAATTTGTAGACTTTTATCTGTTCTATAAAACTTCTCTCATATAGAAGATAAATTTCACGATCTCCCACCTTTCCAGGTCCTTAGTCACCAATGCGAGATTCCATTCAAATTTTGAAGAATTGGCATATTTTATGTAAAATTAGAGGGGATTTGAATCCAAACTTTCAAGCTTCCTTCAGTCATCCACTCTATTTTATACAACCAATACATATGACTGTGTACATGTGAAAAAGATAAATGGTCTCTAATATATGTATTTTGTGCTGAACCAGCTCTCATCAGTTAGTTTGGAATCATCATCTGCCTCACATACATATAATCAGTCTTCGGTTTATATTTAGACACCAAATCTTCAAACTTTAATGGACAGGCTTCAATCTTTCACTGCATAATTTTTCAGCCATCCATATCATTGGAAAATCTGATGATGGTATCTTTGAAGCTCTTATTTTCCAATTTTGTTGTTATACCTATGTTGACCGAAAATCATTCTGTCCCCTTATATATAAGATCATAAGACCATTTTAAATACACAAAAGAGGGATGAGCAGAGTACAGTCTAAATCTATAATATTTAAATATAAGTATAGTATATGTATTTAAGCTAGATGTAATTAGAGGGAATTTGAACCCAGACTTTCAAGCTATTTAGAAAAAAATATTTTATAATAATTATCATTAGTACTACTATTGTCTCCTGCTTTACTATTGCTACTGATTACATTATTATTTTTATTACATTTCTCTGTCAAGCAGGAGATTCCTAAATTACAGGGCTGCTTTAAACATGCATTTTTTATTAAACTGAAACACCTGTCTTAAATCCAGTTCCATCCCATCTCATTATAATTATACTGTCTCAAGCAAAGATCACAGCTAAAGTGTGCCTGCTTTGTAAATTTGTTATTATTGCTTCTTTTTTTTTTTTAATCTTAAGAGCATGAGATAAAAATAAGAAGAAACGGGGATTATTATAAGAATTTCTATGAGTAGAGTTAGAAGACAGAAGTGTGTCGCACAAGATGTTTGTTGGTATGAGACACCCATGATACCAAAAAATACTAAGGTAAAAAGAAGACAGAAAAGAGTGTTTGTATCAGAAACATTGCTTAACCTTTGATAGCAAGACATCAGGATATATATTTGTAATACATATATTTTAGCTCTTTACGTGGGTTTTGTTATTTTAGATAATATACAGATTTTTATCTATTTATTTTATATGTATATAATAGCAACTGTTGTCATGAACGTTTTTATTATTATATGTATTGAAATTTTGAATTCAAGTTTGCTCAGTTTAAGTTTGATTTAATTTAATAATGTATCTCTTTCTTTCTTTACCTTGTGGTGGAAGAATAATCTACCAGTAAATTTGGTGAAAATAAATACAAATAACTGCTATTTTGATTAATGCAATTTCTATTCGTTGTCTTTGGAAATTATGCATTCTTATTTTGTTGTTGAGAAATAGTAATTTGCATCATGTCAAGAAGATTGATGGATTGAAAATAAAAGAGAGTTTATTTTCTACTTTATTCATGATTCGTTTTCATAAGAAGGAAAAGCTGAAAGCTTTTTTTTCTTTTTTAAAAAAATTATAATATTATTAGAAGTATTAATTATATATTGTAAGTCGTTTTTCTCACAGCAGGAATATACATGCCCTGTATAGTTTTGCAGAGTGGCAAACGAGGGCTAAAGTCTATGGATTGCAGCTTAATATGCCTCTTTTAGTGCTTAAACGTCATATGATCAATCAGGAGACAAACCATTTGTATATTTATTTAATAAAAAAATATATGATATAAAACAATGGTTGTCAATCTTTTTACATTCAAAGACTTTTTATCCAACTAATAAAAACATTGTTAGTTAATTGCCAGATGGTACTAAAATATTTAAAAATTATAATAATGAAAAGTAAACTGTACATATAATTTATTGATTGCCTATATATTTGTTACAAATATATTGCTCAAAAGGGATGCTACAATATGCAAGTAATTTCAACATTACAGAAATTTATTAAATATTTGAAAACCAGGCACTCTTCACAAACCTGGAGCTTAATTTTAAGTATAGGGGATTTGAACTTAGATTTTCAAGCACCCTCCATTTATCCATACTATCTCATACAACTGATACACATGTAGAAAAGATAAATAATCACCAATGTACATATTTTGCGCTAAACCAGCACTCATCAGTTGGTTCAGATTATCATCTCTCACACATATATATAATCAGTGCTCAGTTTATATTAAGATAGCAAATCTTTATACTTCAATGGACAGGCTTCAATCTACTCCAACTTTTCAGCCATCCATATCATTGAAAATCTGATGATGAAAACCCAAATCCCATGCTGATGCCAATATTATTGCCAAGAGGAGTCAGAGTGACTTGAGGTCAACATGGGCATGGCAGCAATATTGGCATCAGCATGGAGTTTAGGTTTTCATCATCAGATTTTCAATGATATGGATGGCTGAAAAGTTGGAAATTGGAGTAGATTGAAACCTGTCCATTAAAGTATGAAGATTTGCTATATTAATATAAACTGAGCACTGATTATATATATATATGGGTGATATATATATATAATATAAACTGAGCACTGATTATATATATATATGGGTGAGTGTGAGATGATAATCTGGACCAACTGATGAGGGCTGGTTTAATACAAAATATGTATATTGGTGATTATTTATCTTTTCTACATGTATGTGGTCATGTGTATCTGCTGTATGAGATAGTGTGAATAGATGGAGAGTGCTTAAAAATCTAAGTTCAAATCCCCTATACTTACAATTAAGCTCCAGTTTTTGTGAAGAGTGCCTGGTTTTCAAATATTTATACATCAAGCTTGTATCCTGCCCATTGCTCTTTTATGTACTTAAATGGATAAGATCCTATACATGAGGGATCAGAGTGATGTGAGTTCAACATGGGCATGGCAATGATATGGATGGCTGAAAAGTTGGAGGTTGGAATAGATTGAAGCCTGTCCATTAAAGTATAAAGATTTGTTATCTTAATACAAACTGAGCACTGATTATATATATATGTGGGAGATGACAATCTGGACCAACTGATGAGTGCTGGTTTAGCACAAAATACATATATTGGTGATTATTTATCTTTTCTACATGTGTGTGGTCATGTGTATCAGTTGTATGAGATAGTGTGAATAGATGGAGGGTGCTTGAAAATCTAAGTTAAAATCCCCTATACTTAGAAATTTATTAAATATATTTAAAATCATAATGTGACAATCAGAACAATATTGATTATCCTGGAACAAAGATCTCTCCTAAGTCATTGTCTGATAAAAGTTATATATGTTTTGAAGATATGTGTGTCATTGTAAAATTTCTCTAGTGAGCTGCCCAAAATGAAACATACTTTTGATAGTTAACTTAAAATATACTAAAATATTAATTAGATTTAAATTTTCATACATAGAATTTCATTATGTTTTTGTCATAATACAAGTTTATATATTGAAATCACTATCTTCTAACAATAGAATAAATTGAATGACGCTACTTGTGAAACAAATATAAAGTTTGAATAAAGCAGCATAGGTAAAAGGTAACATCTTGCCCATTTACTGTGAAGTTGTTAAGTATACTGAAATCTGGGAAAGTATAAACAAGAAGCACAAAATTAAATTAGCTCAGATTTTAATA
Source organism: Epiperipatus broadwayi (assembly GCA_028023455.1). NCBI lineage: Eukaryota > Metazoa > Onychophora > Udeonychophora > Euonychophora > Peripatidae > Epiperipatus > Epiperipatus broadwayi. The sequence goes on along the minus strand of JAQFVV010000049.1, from coordinate 622,744 downwards.
GTTAATAAATAAACATATTTCATGTTACATGTACAAAGATTAATTAATAATTATTTTAAGCTTTGAAGAACTCCCAATCACAACTATAAGGTAATTGATTAATTTTTTGTAAAGTATGTTACACATTGTTGAGCAATTATGTAAATGATCCAATCATAGATTATATTTCTAATCTATAGATAAACTAGAATATGTGAATATGACTCACTTATCATCTAAAACTGTAAACATTAAAAGAAATTTGTATTATTATTCAATATTGAATATGCTATACAATAATGAATATGTATCTAAGCCAAAACCATAAACTCTTAAAATTTTATAATGCTTCATGTAATGTTGTATCATATAATGAATACTTTCTTCTGATCTTATTTGTCAATCAAGTCTACAATATTATTCTTTCTTAACAATTAAACAAATAATCCTTTAAACATTTTTTACAATGCGAAAATTTATTTATATCATTATAAAATCTTCTTACAATTTTTTTTACAATAAGCAATAAATGTTATTTATGCACCACCTTTTTTTACTTTTCAGTATATAAGGGCTTATACCTTGTTTTTAATATCGCATTTCAAATAAATTTTTTGCATGTAATCTTGGGCTTTGATAGTAATTTGTTATTCACTATGTCTTAAAATTATAACTCATACTTTACTACTTCAAAGTACATAAATCAGTTTACTTAGATGATTGATTTCCCTCTATCCATCATCTTTGGTGCAATTTATAAAGTATTTTTGCATTGTCATCTCTTGGGTTTATATTTGCCTTGGAAGTATCTATAATAAATAAAAATAATCAATTTTGTTCTGTCCTTTAAACAAATGTTTTTTTTATAAAAATATAACTCATTAAACTGATTATTGTTAAATAAATATAGAAATCAAATTTGGTTATTATATCAAATAATCTAAATAGTTAATTTCATAAGTGTTTAATATTAGTTCACTCACATGTGTACATAATTTGAATTCATGTTATTAATAAACTTTATTCAAATGCAGCAGTTTGTCTAGTATGGATATTTAAATAAATAATGCATTTTGCAGTAGTGACATTAAATAAACATTCACTGACCATTGTAATGTTTTTCTACTTAATTAAATCATCAGTTTTAATATAACCGTTTAATGTGTGCTTTTGTAAAACAAAATGCAAATGCATTTACATGAGAATGGTTAATTATATATATATATACATTTTAATTGGATTAAAATATGATATGTAAAAATGGATAAGACTTTAAAAATAATTAAGCAGGCATTTTGTTCTGACACAATTTTAAAGAAAAGTTCATATTAAACTATATTTTCAACCATGGATATAAATATATGTGAATAAATTAAATTTAAACAATATAAAGAAATTACTTTAAATCAATTGATCATTAGATTAAATTAAAATTTGAAACAGGTTGAGTCCTTATGTAATTGTCTCATCAGAAAATTAAATATGTCTTGGTGCTGAGATATTAACCATTATTTACCCTAGTTGTAGTTAGTCTATTTCAAATCATAGCTAATTACCATTTTATTATCTTTGAAAATTGTTCACATAAATATTCTGTTGGTAGAGATAGTGCATATGAAGAAATATAGCTTTTGGAGACAACTATTCGACTGGTTGCTTTATATCCGAATATATATAAAATAAATAGCTTGAAATTTGGAAAGCATTTTAGCAGTTCTGAGATTATTCAAATGAAATTTTATATTCAACAATTTAAAATATGAAATATTTAGATTATCTTATTTGATTTGAATAGGATAGGTTTAAGCTCTCATTAATTTCTCAATCCATTTAGTTTAATTGCACTATTTTTAATGTGCTTAATTTAAAAGTAAAGCATTTATATTTGCTCTCCATTTCAAAATCTGTTTTTATAGCGATGATAACTTTCACTTGATTGAAATGTTTTACAAAAAGGACAGATCTAAAGTTTATTAGTATTGTATCATTCCAAATCATCAAAACCAAATGAAAAAGGAAAAAATCATACAATCTTAACTAAATTTATAGCTGAAGTTGCTATATTTTAATCAAAGGTCATCTGTATTACACTTAACAATAAAACAATATCAAAAATAATATATATATATATATATATAGAGAGAGAGATCATTTGATAATTAAAAATGAAACTAACAATAGATTTTAAACCTGCTGTCTGATGATAATACTGAAATTTAAATAAATACAATATTTTTATACCATTATATTAAATTCAAATATCTTATTATTAACATTAAAATTATATATTACTAACTAATCACGTCATTAAACTTTTATTTTATGTTGCTTATTAATAACTTTTAAACAAGCGCACACACATAAAATACATTTGTGTGTATATATATATATATATTTGTTTGTAGGATAATTATAGTTAAAATCTTCAAAGCGTATGTGAAACAGCTTAATGCTGTTTAAATATTACAGTTTATAAACATCGCGCTATATAAAAATAAAATGATTTATTTGGCACTGCATAAAAGCTATGTAACTTATTTAAACACTATTAATGTTTACACATAGTGTTTGATTTTGTTTAAGTTTTTATTTGATCCTGCCTATAAATATAGCACGTTTACTAATCTTTTACATTTTGGATTTTTTTATTATTGTTATCATCATCATTATTAATAGTAGTAGTAATAAGTATAATTTGTTAGGTAAAATGATGATCATGAAATTATAAGATATATGATCATTTTAATATATACTTAAAGATTTTTTACATAAAATATAACTGAAATTCCATATAATAATCTGGATAAATATTTCATTTATAATGTAAGCAAAGTCGCAATCAATTAAAATCAGAAGAGATGTTGAAACTATGTGATCTAGCAAATAACAATAGAACCTTTCTGAATCAATTTGGGTTTGTCTTTTAGCTTAAAATAACTCAATCCGTTTCTGTTGTTATTTGCAGATTTAATTGGTTATGGCTTTAATTAAATCATAGTTGAGATATATATCTAGATTATTGTGAGGAAATTCATATTTATATTTAATGTTTATACATATTATTAAATACAGTATATAATTAATTACAAAATGTCCAGTAAGAGATTCGTGCTTGCATTTTGTTCATTAGATTTTCAAATATTAGGATTGTAAAAATTAATTACAGTTCCAAGCTGGTTCCATTTGCAAATAATTTCTGTATTTTAGTATTATAGTGATTGGATGAGAAAATGTAATTGTATATATGTGGGCTTTAGGAAAAGAAAGAAATGCTTTTTTTTAAATGAATGCTGGATATTCTTGGCAGATTTAAATTCAGAAAATTGTTAGGTTTAATATAATTATTTTTTAATAGTCTTGATATGCAGATAAGTAGTTCTTGATGTGGAATTAATATTTTATAGTTTTCATCTGGTAAAAATGAATTCATGAATATAAATAATTAAATGGTTTTATTATTCAGTAGTTGAAGTTGTGATCTATTGATTTTAAGCTTCAGAATCCTCTCATCTATGGTCACTGAAAATATAGAATCAGAGTAAAATTAAAATAATTAATATCAAATTAATAATGTAGCTGTAGATGACATGATAATGCTCCAATAATTATAGATTTAGGATAGGTGATATAGAATACAGGCATCCTTTAGGTTAGATATAAACTGAAAGTGTGTCAGATGTTATATAATTGATAATCTCTGAAAAAATAACTGATAAATTATGAGGACCAATCACTGACATAATAGAAAAAAGTAGTTTTTTTTTTCAGTGATAAGCAGTTATACAACATTTAACGAAACTTAATTTTCATATTGAGACAAATTGTCAACATGTCAGTAGTAATAAAGTGTAGTTGATTGTGATATTTAAAGTATGTACATACAATCTTAGTATTTATGAGCTGTCTCCTTATCAGTAAGTTCTAAATGAATTTTCAACTAGGCTATGAGAAAGGTTGATTTTCAATCAGGCATCTTAAACTTACACCATTTCCCAGAGTTATCTTTAACTTAATTAAATCACCACAAGTACTTACAATAAAATGATTTTTTAGTGCATAGTTAATAAGATCGTAAGTCTCTAAGAACATATGACATTCGCAGACCAAGTGATATTTTCACTTAAGTGGCCTAATAAAAATATTACTTTATTTGGCCTTTTTGACATATTGGGCATGATATCTTGCCACATTATCAAAATATCAAGTCTTAAAAAAAAATTTTTTTTTACTTGCATATTAATCTTTTGAAAGATAATTTTTTTGATCAAAAAATAATAATTCAAAATACCCTGATCATGCTTTCTGTAAAGAGATTATCAATTAAAATCCTAGTCACATTTAAATTCATAATCGACTGTTTCTTATTGCTGCAGTCAGCTATTATTTTCTTTTTGTTTTATTATTAAGAAATAACTTTTTTTTTTTATATGTTTTTGAAAAGTTTTATTAAATAATCTTAAAAATAATATAGTTACTTTCCAAATAAAAGCATAATAAACCAAAATAAATAATGAATCAAAAAGCAATATATTATTCTTGGAAGTGTCAAAGTCTTATTTAACAATAGGCACTTCCTGTTTGCTATTAGTGAATTTTCCTTTGATTAATTTTCTGCTAAAAAGCAGAAAAGTTGATTATAGACATCACATACTTACTGAGAATCAAATATTAATTCAGTTTTATGAAGATAAAAATAAATAAGTTAATAAATAATGTATAAAGTTGTATTTTTCAATTTCTTAAAAGCAAAAGTCAATTTTCTTAAAGCCAAAGATATATATTTGCAATGAATACCTTCTTGTAAAGCTGCAATTTTTAATCTTTTTGAATTGGTTTTTCTCTGAAACATGCTGATATCTAGTTATTTCAGTTAGAAAGTAATACCAATCAAAACACATCTTAGTTTTTATTTTTGCTGTCAAATGTATATAAAACTTAGTTAGCTGAAAATGTTGCATTCTGGAGATAATAGTAATGGCAACACAATGTAGCTGGTGAAAGAATTAAATTCTGAGTTGTCAAAAATCTTAAAAATAATTATTGAAAATAATATCATATTGGAGACAATATTTTCTTAATTAGCAATTTAGATGTTAGTCTTTATTGCATCAATCTGCACTTTGATATCTAATATGTATCTGTGAATAATTATTTTTAATATTTAAGATATCAACTATTTTTAATATTTAACATTTATAAAAAAAATAATTTTTAAATATTTACAAAAAATAGGAACTCAAAAGAAAAATATAAAATTATAAGTATAAAAAATATTAATAATTATGTATGTGTATTCAGCTTTTAAAAAATTGTCTTTAATTAAATGTAATATAACAATTTGTCAATTGTTAAAACAGAGAATCTTTAATATAAATAAAATTAAAATAACTATCTATTGCCAAGTGCTTTCAACTCTTATGAGTCCTTATCAAAGCAATGTAAAAAAAATTCTATTTTCTCCTAGGCGATAAATTCAACATTTCATTGTATTGATAAGGATTCGAAAGAGTTGAAAGCGTTTGGCAATAGTTAGTTATTTTTATTTTATTAATATTAAAGACTCTCTGTTTTAACAATTGACAAATTGTTATATTATATTTATAGTTATATATTAACAGAAGTATTATTTATTTATGTCTTTAATTAAATAATCTGCTGCTTTTCCAATAGCATTTCATAAAGAAACAATGAGGCGAAAAGAAGACAATACTTATTAATCTTGTTAGTTCTGGGTAATGAGTGAATATTTTTCATTCATATGGGTATCTAACTAAGAATTCAGTGAGGGTTAAATAAAAATAGTGATGTTCTTAATGAGAAGGCTATCTAAAAGGAAAAAACCCAAGTCTGTTGAAAAAGTTTTCAAGTTTACTTAATTTGAATTCAAACCCAAATTAGATGCATGATAGGATAATATCCGAGTATTGCACTGGCAGCTTCTTTATTGTACATATATATGTTACTTAAATAATAAAGCTAATAATGCTCAAACCTTGATAGTTTATAAATGCAAATTCATAGAAAGCAGTCAACACTTAGTTAATATCAATAACAATGAATAATCTCAGTATGTTGTTAAGGCAACCTACTTTTAACAAAAAATGTGGAAATCCACCTTCATTTATAGTCTAATAAGTTTATATAAACACTAACGATTGTAATTTGACTATAGAGACTGAAATTATTGATACAAAGAAGTTTAAATAAACTTCATTAAATGGGTAAATATAACCTGTTTTGAATGCAGACTAACAAATAGTCAATTATAACATTCAAACTGCAATTATAACTGTCAAAACTTTAAATAAAGAAATTAATAATACTCAAGGCTAGATAGACTTCTAAATATAAATTCCTTGAAAGTAGTCAACATTTAGTTTAATATCTCAATCTGTTATCATGGCAACTTCCTTTTAACAATAAATGTGGTTGTTATTGATATTGGTATTGTTTACGTGTTGATTGCTTTCAATGAATTTTCATTTATTAGCCTATCTAACCTTGAGTATTATTAGATTTGTTATTTAAATAATACATATTGTGTTTTCCCAAAAATAGGCCATAACCAGAAAATAAGCTCTAGCATGATTTTTTTAGGATGTTGATAATATAAGCTCTATTCCAAATATAAGAGTTAGTTAAGATTGTCAATCTGATGGACCAATTTCATTCATCCATTTGAAACACATGATGAATGTATTGAATTATAAAGTAATTAAATAACATTCAACACATTTATTTATATGTACCTTACAACTAGCATATGAAAAGAAAAAATATTTCGATAACTATTGAATGTATAAATAAATTTAAATGTAGATTTTTGTACATGAATAAATGTTATTCAAAATTCTTTTGCAGGCAGACTCATGATTAAATATTTTAATAAACTAGCAAACATAATTTTACTTTTCATTTATTAATGCACCTTTATTCAGTCGTTCAACTGTATGTATTGTAAATAAATCAACATTGATATGAAAAAGCTAAAACTTATTACAAGCAGGCAAATTTAGTTCACAAATTAATCAAGCCAGCTTAATGTTTCATATATTATTTTTAAATTAAATATTACTAATTTCAACATGTAAATAACTTAATATTCTTGTATTTAACAAGAATATTCTGTGATATGATTATAATCCTAAACATGACATATTCGAGCAGTAGTAAAAGTCATTTATGCGCTGTTGGAATTGGTAATATGAAATAAATGTATATTTTTGTACATGAAAAAAATAAGATCCTCTGAAAATAAACCCTAAGCTGTTTTTTGGAGCCAAAATTAATATAAGATCTGGTCTTATTTGGAGGGGGGGGGCAGTAGTAGGAGTCCAGTTTAAATGTTATAATTGACTATTTGTTTGCTAGCCTGCTTTCAGAACAGGTTATATTTATCTGTTTAATGAGATTTATTTAAATGTATTTGTATCAATAATTTCATTCTCTGTGGTCAAGTTTCAATCTTAAGTGTCTGTGTGAACATATTAGATCATAAATAAAGATGGATTTCCATCTTTATTGAGAAAAGAATATTGCCTTGACAACAGATTGAGATTGTTGATTGATATTGACTAAGTGTTGACAACTTTCAATGAATTTATATATATGTTAGTCTAGAAATTTTAATTTCATAAGAAAGAAAAAAAGAATGAGCCATAAAAAAATTAACAAATCCATAAATTGTCAATATGTGTACCTATAAATATGTAAATGAAAAATATAAACCATTTTAGCGATTTTATAAATATTTTGATTTTTTTTTCTTTTCATTTTTTGTTTTTTTAAAAACTTATCTGATTTATAGGTGACCCAATAGTAAGAGTGGCTTTTTTCTGATTCATTTTCCAATGAAGGGATAAAAAAAAAACTTGATCTTGTAATTGAAATTAAATACATGTTAATGTGACCATAAAAACTGTGCAGCTATCATCTAACTATTGATAGGATTTTTAAAACTGGATAGCTTTAAGAGCTTTAATTTAATACTCAAAAGAAGAAAATATTTTACAGCCAAAATCATGAACTTACTTGAGTATTGATGAATCAACGCTATTAGCAAATGATATTAGAAAGACTCTAGAATAATGGACAAACTATTTTTAATGTTATATCTATTGTCATATAGAAAAGATGGACTCTATCACTTTAAACTCTTACATATTAGCTTATCAACATATTAGGCAAACTGTTTGAAATGATACCATAATATTTGATGGACTTGATTGTTTTCCATAAGGCTTGTGGAAATCATTGGGTTAAAGGGTATTATGACCAAATTATTACTCTTGATCATCATTTGTGGTAGTTTGCCATTACTTCCCACCTTTTGAGCATGAATACTTCAGCATTTGGAATGACATGATGGATATAATTAAGAATGCTTTGAACAAAATATTTGTTTTGTTCTGGTTAATTAGATAAATGGCCTCATGATATAATTATTAGTGCATTCTTTTTCTGACCTGAGATTAAATTTGTTAGACATATGAAAATTTCTAAGTAATTGTACTTTTTTTGTAATCAGACTGCAGTTGACATAGCTAGCTGTCTATTGTTTATTGCAATAATTAAATACCAGTAATGTTTTTAGATGAAAGGTTGTTTAATCAGTTAATTGATGTTAATGCTTAAAACAAATATACATTATAAATTGTAATATAATGCAATCTACAGCACCCTCGAAAGAGATATAAATCAATAACCTATGATTTCCCGTTACCTTTAAATTAGTAATGGTGGCGATAATTGCTGTAATAATTCCATGGATTTACATTAACATGAATTTGATTAAATGTAGTGCCCCCCCCCCCCAAGCTAAAAACAAAAATATAGATAAAATATTGTGACCTGGAAAGAATGGGTTGGAAAAAAGAAGAGAATTTATTTTATTTAAGAAATGTTATTCCACTCTAATCCATTAAAGTGAATGTTAGCAAAGGCTTTATCTCAACCAGAATAAAGTTAAGACTGGAGGCCAAAACTATGCAGAATAATTTATTTTGTCTTTTTTTTTAAAAAAAAAAAGTTTTATAATGGAAAATAAAAGAAAAAAGAAACAATTTTAAAATAGATCTGAAAGATTGTTTCAGGCTAAAGAATGGAGCATAAAGTTTAATTATTCAAAAAATAGAGAAAGTTTAAAAACATATTTTATTTAATAATGAATACATCATTTTTAAAAGTAGTAACTTTATAGTGTGTGAATTGATATGCTTCTATGTTTAAAATGCTATTTATCATCTTAATAACATTAATGAATTAAAGATAAAAATAAAACACAATTCAGCTCTGCAAGAGTATAATTAGCTTTTTTTCTTCTGCCAGTGGATTAACGTTCGTTTGACCTACTCAGATTAAACCGAACTTTATGTTAAATTCAAGCTATTAATTGTTAAATTTCCATTTACTGACTAATACAGAATGACTAGCTGTTATAAGATCGGCTGAATGAACAAGAAAGAATATGCTGAACACTGTGAAAAAAAATTAATGTATCACATTAATTAATTGTAGCAAGAAATAACTTTTAGGTTAATCTATCATATAGAGTGGATTATTTCATTACACTAGTGCCATGTTTAGAACATGTTACTAAGAAAAATTCCAAACCTGTGTTTGAACTTTCTAAGATTTATCGGTGCTGAACTTAATTCCCATGTCATAAGCTTGATGGGTAGATGTACTGACCATTTTGTTGTAAAGCCTTTTCTGTAGTTGGAAATTAGCTTCCTAATTTCTGATTTAATTTTTGAATAAGATTTTTTAAAAAAATTGAAGGCCTCTCAAGATGGAAAATTTTCATTCTTAATTAATTACCCAATGAAGTGTAAAACTTTTTAGACTATAATTAGACTAATAATGTGTGTAGGAGTTTGAACAAGTTATCTTTAATGATTTACACCCATCTTACACTTGTTTGTAGGGATGTACCAAATGTGTAAATGAATTCAATAAAGACTCATTCAGAAAATCAAATAATTTGGATAATCAAAAATTACATATACAGTTTTTATAAATTATAACTATTACATTTTCAAATATAAAAGTTGAGAAAGTGATTTAAAATAACAACAAAACATGTGTATGTCTAAATTTAAAAAATCAGATATATTAATCTTTAACTGAGTTTTAAAGTTTATATCTGTACTAAAGATAATATCTAGTTTAGTAAATGATTAGTGATAATCATTACTGTATTTATCTGAGGAGGATGGTGTCAAAGTTGTGAGTGGTGTAAGTTTGATACTTGTAAATCAAAATGTAACAAAACGTTTTTACAGAACATTTCTTACCTCTTGGTACTAAAATAGTTTCTTAGTATTATATAATCATATGAGTAGATTATTCAGAAGATCAAATGGCAAATTTGGCACAATGATTCTATTCATTTGACTAAACTGTGTTTTTGATTTTTTTTAATTTTACTTATTTTTTTCCTCATATGTCATAGCATCAGCCAGGAAGTGAACCCGCTAACCCGGGACAACTGCTTGTAAAGCAGCTGTCTGTCGCTGACCTCTCGACCACCAATACTTAACATTTAATTTTACTTATTTGACAATCAATTCACTTTATCTACTAATTTTCAAGATAAGACAGTGTATTATTAGTGTTCATTTAATGATAATAAATACCCACAATCATTTGTTTAATAATAGAGTGATGGATTCATCCTTGAGCAATAAAAATTTCATTGTTTTTTTAATGACAATAAATGTTTTTGAGATTTTTTTTTTTTTGCATTTGAATCGTAGGCACAAATTTTTCTCTCCAGACATTCAATCCTTCACTTTCTGATATTTACCAATTATTACATAATGCATATATTACATTGGTAGATGTAGACAGAAATTGAATGGTGATTAAATATTTTTATATCTAAATGGGGTTACCAATTGTGTATATCAAGTTCTCTATTCAAAGACAAGTGGTTTAACTAGACAATAAGGTACAATGACCAAGTAAACAAAAAATAATTATATCGTTAGTTGCTCAGAAGTCATGTGATATATGAAGTATTTCTAATGGCAGTTTGAGCACTTTCTTTTCAATTAACAAATGGGAGGTTTTTTTTATTAATTATTCTTCAGCTGAGAATTTTCTTAAGAATTTTTTGCTTTGAATCCATAATTCAAACCATACAGGGCAAAAGAAAAAATAAAAACTAGCCTAGAATAGTCAGAAGTTTTTGATAGTTTCTCATCCTAGCACAAATTGAGTTTAACATTGCATTACTTCAATAGTCAGACAAAAGTACCTATATTAAATGTAGTATGATAGTAGGTAAAGCACTTAAATCATAATTAGTGCATATTTGCCATTGCTTGCTACCGTTTTGACATTAATTACTCAGATTTTAAACTTGTTTAGAATAACCCAAAGATGAGGTTTATAATAATTTAAAATGTTTTTTTCTTTCTGGGTCTTCATATTTCTTTCACCATATCTACTTAATAATTTATGAGATTCTTAACAATGTCAGAAATAATACATATAATTTAAAAATCGCGGTAGTTAGAATCAGGCATCATTACAAATAGCATTCTTAGATTTTTATCTCATCCTGTTTAAAGGAAAAGATATTTCCATATAACTGCCCAGCAGTTTCATATTGGAAATGTCTGTTATTGTTTTCTGTAATTAAATACATACTTGATTAATCATTATGATTTAAAAACAATCTGTATATGATTTTAATAATGTTGTGTATATATATTACTATGATTTTTTTACTTTTTTAATTTTGAACATCATGATTTATTATCTAATCAGTGGCATTTTAACTTTGTTAATTTCAATCCAGATTTGGTCATCAGTTCATCTGATTGAGTTGCAATTCTGTTTTATCTATTTTACTTATTTTCATTTTTGACTTTCATATAGGAATATATTTGGGGGAAATGTATTTGCTATTGTAAATAAATGACAAAGTTATAATTCAGATTTTAATTCATTAAATAATGATAAAAAAGTATGTGTGAATATTAATTTTTGTAAAATATTAGCTCTTTCAATTTCTTAATTATATTTTATTTATTTGCTACAGTTGAAAGAAGTTTTTTGACATATCTTCATGTGAAAAAAATATTTAATTTTAATGTAAATAATTGAGAAGTTTTTTACTAACATAATGTCAAACTGTAATTCTGATAAGAAGTAATCATCCTTCATACATGTGACATACTTTTTAAAAAGTACAGTGCATGTATAAAGGACGAAGGATGATTATCTTCATATCAGAATTTTAATTCTTATGTAAAGTATAATCTAAGCTGTGTTTTAAATAAAATAATAGCACTAGGCAAAGAGTGGGCACTTTCTTTCTAATTTATTACGATTTTATCTCTTGGTAGTATGTAAACAGGGGATATTATCAATCTTTTAAAAACTACATTTGAGACATACAGAGACCAAAATTTTAAACAAGCTCTTTCATATATTTCGATAACTTACATTAATATTAATAATATATAAAATGTTTTATAAACATTTTTATTTACTATGCACTAACAAACCAAAAATAATTGTTTTCTTCAACCACAGTTGGCATTTTTATATTTAACTTGAAGTAAATAGGATTGACAGAAATAGATTGAATTAATTAATTTCTGGACAAGCCATACTTTTATTTTAAGTTAAATGTAAAAACCGTAACCATAGTTGAAGAAAACAATTATTTTTGGCTTTTTAGTACACAATAAATAAAAGCATTTATTATAAAATGTATATATATATTATTTTTAATTTTTTAGTATTGGGATCTTTTTTGTTATTATTCCAATTTTAATTAAAATGAAGAAAACGAATATCACACTGTTTAATATTTGGAAGGAAAGTCTTATTAATTAAAAATTGATTCCAATATTATTTTGTTTATGAAAGAAGCATTTTTTTAAAAAGCAACCTTTATCCTGAAGAGAAATTAAAATTTGTTGTATTTCTATTTCAATTTGCTATAAATACTTTTCAAAGTAAGCTTTTTTAAAAAAAAGAAATACTGTCTTTGTGCACATCACTGAACCTTTACTGAACTGATAACAATGTATTTAAAATTTGACTTGCCAAAAATTTTAGACTATATAAGTCATTGGACAACCCTAAAATATTTTGTCATATTGATTTCTAATATGTACAAAATTTGAAGGAAATCCATTCGATAGAAGTATGTTAAAAATCAGATATAAATTTTATCTTAAACAAACAGTTTCTTAATTCAATGTAAAAAATGAATTTTAATTATCTTCAGATTTTATAGTTATTCCACAATAGAGAAATTTTAACAAATTGTGTACATTTCAACAAACTATTCAAAATTTAAGATTATTAATAATTCAAACAACTGCATAAACTATTACTAAAAGAAAAATATGAAGTTAAAGTTGAATAACCATATGCAAATGAATTTGTTTATCTTAATCCCAGAAATAGAAAAAAAAAACAGAAATTAGTTTTGTGATGATTATATGACTTTACACATAGAACCTGCACTATCTTTATCTTAGGCAAAGTAAATAGCTGCCTAGGGAGCTGAGTTCAATGAGTAATACCACACTGATATTTAAATATAGCAATTGCATATCAAATAAATGCTTGTCAGAGCAAAAAAATAAACAAATTTTCTACGGGGGGGGGGGGGGTAACACAAATCTGGTGCCAGATCTGCCTATCCATGAATCATAAGTACTTTCATATATATCACACAATGTTCTTTTACTTTGTATATTTGACATACATGTCGTCTTTCAACTTTTTTCTTTCTAATTGTAGATCTTTTTGGATTCTATCAACAACTATATCTCCTTGATAAACAATATATATTGTATCTTTTTAGACTGACTTAAAGTATTGCATCAAAAATCCACAATAATATTTGGAAAATATTTTTGTTACTCGTAGGAAATTTTATAAACTATTATTAATATGGAAAGCACCCCTTTTGCAATTGCCACTTCATTTTTATTTCTGGCAATAACAGTAATAAAATAATCATTAAGAGTTCTCATAGAGATTCAATAGTATATTTAAAAAATAACAAATATTCTGGGCTTTTTATTCTATAATATAGCAAGTCCTTTTTAATGTGGTCAGTTAACTCCTGGCTGATAGTAGTTACATCATGTCATTAGTTATTAATTTAGTAATATTACAACCTAATTTTTGGAGTTCTTTGTATGTAGTGCTTTATATGGCTGTTTAATTCATATATGATTCTGCCAGCTTAATAACTTTCTATTAAAATTTTGTACTCTTGTGTCAGTCATACATACATTCTCTAAATTTCAAAAATAAATGTGTATGAATTTTTTTTAAAAATATGAATACAATTTATTCACTTTATTTCAAACACTTTTTAGCAAAAAAAAAAAAATTATTGTATGTATACACACAATCAGATATTTCAATTGTCCTGTAGCCTTCCCCAAAGCCACTCCTATTTCAATATCTTAAAAATTTCCAACCCCTCTTTTTTTTTTGGGGGGGGGGGGATTTTTAAGACATTGAAATAGTGGAGAAAGACAGCAGGACAGTCAAAATGTCAGGTTGTGTGTGTGTATATGCTATATAAATTTTTTTTGCTAAAAAGTGTTTGAAGTAAGGTGGACAAATTCCATTTTATAAAATATTACAGCATAATAAAGTACATGGTACATTTATTTACATTTGTGTACTATATATGGCATAGATAATTTTTTTAAAGATTATGACACCTGGTCTTTAACTGCTCTTTCCTTTTCCTGATTATCAATTCCCACCTACCCAGCATTATAGAATAGTCAATTATAAAAGAAAATATTCATGTTTATATTAAAAATGCTAATACCATTAAACAAGTTCTTAGAATCTCTTCACTATACCTAACCACATAAGAGTATAACAATTGTGCTCTCATAACATAATCTAGCCAGATGACAAATAGAACATTATATAATCATATTATTGTACAATTTATTCATTTATTTATCCTTTATTAGTATGTAATCACTATTTATTGTTAATAAAATTTTTATTGAAATGAAGATTATGGCCTGGTTTTTGATGGCCAATATCTTATGCTCAACTTATTCTAAAAAAATCACCATGGTTCTTTAGATTGAGGATCAGTAATAATAGGCATGAGAGTAAAAATACTAAGAAACACCAATCTGTTAATTTTTTTCCATTGTTTTTAGTGTGCATTGATATCTCATTGTTCTTTTTATTATATCAATACTTTTTTTTATTCACATTTCCTTTAAAATGACTTTTTATTATGTTCTCCATAGTATAACACCATAATAAAGAACCGGATTCACAGTTTCAATATCATTTTTCATATGCAAGCAATGCATAAGCTTGTGGTTAAGACCTGTAGAGGTCCCTACCATCGCATTTTCAACAGCACATGCTTTAGGTTTATTGCCTTAGTAAATAGTATTTACATAATCAATGTGCATTTTATAAACATCACATGATTTTTTGAGCTAAATACTGTTTGTTTTGTTATTATATTTGCAATTTTGAATGTCTTGTCCTATTTAGTAAAATCCAAGAGTTGCAGATTTGAGGTCTAAATGCTCCCAGATCAGAGCTCAACATGTTATCTCAGATGATCAACCATTCTAAATGCTCCCAGATCAGAACTCAACATGTTATCTCTGGTGATCAAACATTACATTATTTCCTGAGCAAATAACCATTTAATTATTTTTTATACAAATTTTGGCTAGTAGCCAGTTGCAATAATAATAGTAATAAAAGAGTAAAAAAGAAGGGTATAAAAATAGAGTTTTAATATATCAATAAACACTCATTTTACTAAATATATTATCAGAAATTAAATAAAAGAGAAAGAGTTAAAATTTCAGTTTTTAATGATTTTAAAAATAAGTTTTGCATATTCTCAATAGACAAAATGGTGTTCATTTTTTTTCAGTAGTAAAAATATTAATTCAGAATATTTTTTATTAACATTATTTTTCTTCTTGTTGTAATTGTTAATATTATTTTTCTTCTGAAATGTGGATGGAAAATGGGGAGGGGGAATGGAGTCTCAGCTTTCCTTTCTCTCTTTTTTTTTCATCTTTTAATTGTGGTTTTATCAACATGTTCCAAAACATGTAAGATTTCCTTAGTGTACCACTTAAGACATCCTGCTTTTTTTTTATATGTCCAATATTATTTTAAATCTTAGGAAATGAAATTTGAAATAAAAGAAAATAAGGAGGGAATTATATATATAAAAAAGTGAAAAATGAGATGAGTGACTGTAACTGGCATGAAAATTTTGCATTATCTATTTTCTTCCCATTTTTATTATTAAGTAACGATACTTGTAAGCTTTTCTAAGGAATCTGAAATATCTTCTTATAAAGACATAAAAACATTTCTTTAAAAACTGTCACTTTTCAACACAAAACTTGAAAATTAAAAGTTTTTTTTTTTTGTCTTTTCCATTTTTCTTTTTTGTGACATGAAAGGAAGGAACATACATCCAAACGATATATATATATTTACAAAATGTTCTAATATAAATCGTTGTCAGCTCTTTCTTTATATAAATATACTGACATGCACACAGATTTCTGTTTTAAGACTCTTTGGCTTGGGTGGTCGGAAACATCTTCATCTTTGGTTAGGCTTAAGATTTGTTGATTACTAAATGGTTTATATTCATATTTTTCATACGCAAAAATTGATGGCTATTTTGAAAGCTATCTTCTAATCTTTTCTATATCAGCAGAGAAAATATTGATCTATATTTTTTTATTAGGAATATTTATTATAAGACATATTGTTTAATATAAAAAAAAAATGTCTTCAAAATAACTTTTTTTTGTCTTGCGTTGTTAGCCGAGAGGTATCGCAGCCGCCATGCAAGCAAGTAGTTGGTTGCAGACGGTTGTGGGTTCGCGTCCCGGCCGATGCTATGACATATGAAAATAACTTTTTTTTTTTTAATCTATTAAAAAAATTGTTATTTTAATGTAAATGGTTTCAACTCATTCCTTGAATATATACATGCATATATATTTAAGTTTATTATCTTGTTTTTACTAAGTAAATGGTGAGGCTTAACCTGCTCTGGCTATGTCATTTTGTTTCATAATGGCTGAAGTGATATGTGGTACCATTATTTTTTTTAAAAAGGTATTATTTATGGTATAATTAAAACAATATTTTTTTATTATAAGCATTATTTACAATATGTATTACAATATTTGTATGTATATATAAAAAAGTAATATATATAAAACACTAGATTGCAAATAATGGAGAAATAAAAATTAGTTTATAATGCTCCTAACTGATCTGATTGCTTTCTTTTATGATCAGTTATAATGAAATAAATTTGATTTTATATTTTAAGCATTTTTTACAATATATATATAACACTCGAGATCATAAAAAATGGAGAAATTAGATTATTCTCATTTATACTGCTTCTAACTGGGATCATTTGGTTGCTTTTTATTATTATTATTTAATGAAAAGAATAATTGTTATAATGAAATAAATTTGATTTTTTTTATTGTGAGCATTACTTACAAAAAATGGGTTTGAGAATTGAGAGGTCCATGTGATGTCATTATTCCATCTGATTGGCTGTCAGGTAAGCATGTTTAAAGCATATCTGTTGAAGGTTTTACGTTTAAAAAATATTATAATATTTGCATAAAAAACTTGAAAAGAAATAATTATAGATTGCAAAAAAATGGAGGAATAAAATTATTTATATTTAGACTATAGCAGTATGAGATATTGTTAAACTGTTAAAAAAGTGCTATAAAACTTACATTATGCGAACTAAATTCAAACTAATTTGCTTTTTTAAAAATATAACTATATCTAAGGTAATAAGATGGACAGCTATTAAATTTTAAAATTCTATGAAATTAAGGCATGAAAATGGTTTCTCACTTTAAAAGTTGGCAATTTTGAAAATTGCCCTCCTAAATCTTATTCTATCTGTTAAATATTGATCTATATTTTTATTGGGCACTTTCATAGTAATATAGTCTGTTTAAAAACTTAAGAACATGCATGCGCACACATATACTCACACGCAAAGTTGAAGAAAATATTAAATACTTTTATTGGATGCTTTCATATTGTGGAAAACTAAGTAGGAAGTGAACGGTTTAATCAATTTCTTCTCACATCACCACAGAGATCCTTCAGTTAGAGAAATCCAGAAAAAAAAAAACACTAATATTTTTTTAAGAATTGCTTTTGTACAGCCATCTGTTAAGGTATTTTGTTAATTTAAAAAAAAAAAAAAATCTGTTTTTTTTTTTTATAAATTTGCATACTTTTAAAACATTCATTTTTTAATTTAAAAACAGTAAAAGACCAGAATAATTAAATAGCAGCAAGTCAAATTTTCCCTTTAATTGATTTATTCTTTTGTAATCTGTTTGAGATTACTTTTAAATAAATTTTTGATTAATTAAAAACTTGGTTAAAATTTGTGATTATTTTTACACAATAATTGTATAATAAATTATTAAAAATCAAAAGCGCTAAGCAGACCTATTACACATTATAGTATAATTATAGCTTCACTAATGCATGGGGAAAAAGTCGCATATTTATAATTAGAAGATAATAATATACAGTATAATGTTAACAAATAAAACCATGGCATTCTGATCACCCCATCTTATGAAAATAATAGCTAATACAACATTGCAGTTTAAGATAATTTGAGATATTCTAAAAATTAGAACACAATTTTAACATTTTAAAGCAAGATTTGATATTCATTGGCATTTTAAAATACAATTTTTAATTAAAAAAGATTTTGTTTGTTTTCTGAAGTTGCTCTTCTCTGCCAACCATTTAATAATGAATGCATCTTTTATTATTCATTCTCAACTCATTTTTTTCAATATTTCAAAGTTCAAATATGAATTTTGAGAAAAAATTTTTTATTTGCAAACAAATATTGCTATTAAATTTATTGAATTCTAATATAGGATAACAGTTTAATATTAAAATCAAAAGTTGAAAGCTCATAAAAATACTCACCAGGGAGAACAGTTAGATCTGTTGCATTGCTAAATAGTTAATATGTATATATATATATATACACACACATTATTGACAAGTAAAGCTACACATATATGAGACTCGCAGACCAGTGGTTTTAAAGAAATTCATCCTATATGCCAAGCCTTGGTTGTCATAATTTACTTTTATATTAGCTAAAATTTTATTTCACATTTATCTAAAGTTTTGTAAGTCTTTATTATGATAATTTATAATTAATTATGTATGCATGTATATTCATGATATAGTGACTTGTGTATTAACCTGCTGTATCTATGATTTTTAGTGAAAATTTGGAGTGAAATCAGAATATTTCATAGATATTAAAAATCAAAATAAAATGAGGATTT
Source organism: Epiperipatus broadwayi (assembly GCA_028023455.1). NCBI lineage: Eukaryota > Metazoa > Onychophora > Udeonychophora > Euonychophora > Peripatidae > Epiperipatus > Epiperipatus broadwayi. The sequence continues at coordinate 603,383 of JAQFVV010000049.1, read as the reverse complement.
TTTAATATTAACAAATTAATGGGTTTTTTTTTAATTTCCTGGTAAATGATAAATTATGAAAAATAAATTATTAAAAGTCTAACTGACCATTAGCTAGTCTGGTAAAGAGTGTTTGAATTTTTCAATAGGAATTCACACTTGTTTCAAGGTTACAGAAACGTTTTTGACTTGCATTGTAATTGCAAGATAAGTTTGGACTAAAACTATTTCAAGTGGTTAATCTACATTTAACAGTACATTCAGGAGAATATTGTTATGAAATGTTTTGATTTAAAGAACTGTTAAAATAACTTAATGTAAATTATTTTAAAGATCAATACTTTTTTTTGAAATTGGTCCAATATATATTTAGCCCGCAATGACTACCATTACAGACTACAAGCAATATTCTGTTCCTAAGAAGAGTGTTTGTTTTATATAAATATTATTTCAATTTTTATTATAAGCATTATTTACAATAAACATTAAAATATTTGTATAAAAAAATTAAAAGTATATAACCATAAAATTATTAAAATGGTGAAGTAAAATTATTTTTGTTTAACTGGATTCAATTGATTGATATCCTATAATCAATTACTATAAAGAAATAAATGTTCTTTTTATTATTGTAGTCATTATTTACACTAAGTTTTATAATATTTATCTTAATGTATCTGCTTTCTCTCTCATTGCAAAACAATCTTTGTTTATTTTTAAAGTGTTACTGTTTTTTTTTATAATGCCACATTATCGTTATTGTAAGTGATAATGACCTGTGCTTTTTTTTAATAATATAATTCTTTTTATAATGCTTTTATTGAAATTTTATTTGAAAAAACAATCTGAAGAGGTCAGTGTGTTATAAACAGTCAGCTTAGATCTAAAGGATAACACATTGTTTGATACAGAAGAAAATGTCATTTAGATGTTTACTTTTTTCTGGTTGAGTTTTCAAGCAAAGATTTTGATATCAATGAAATATTTTTTGCTTGTTTATAAAATATTTTTTTATTATTTTTACACACTAATTGATTTATTATTATTTTTTTTTAAAAAAAAAAGAAATATACATATAAACTTTCAATTTATTCATTAATCTTTTATTTTTAGAAATAAAATTTAATAAATTTGATCATAATATAATGAAAGTAAATGACAGCATCTGCTTCATCATTATCTGTAATAATTGACCTGGTGTTAAAGTCTTTCGAATATTGTAATTATTATAAAGAGAATATATTTTAAAGCAGAACTTGATAGCTTATCATAAATCTATCTTTGTTTGTTCACATTAAAAAACAATTTTAAATTTAAAAAAAAAAATGTTTTACAAAATGTGTTTACACTTACTTGTTTGATTATGCATATAATACATTATTGGATTAGAAGTCAGTTTTTAAATATTTGAAATGGCAAATGTGATTTTTTAGGATATTATTCATTTATAAAATTAAATTAAAAGGAAACATCAAGTCCAACTTATTGAATTTTAGTATATAAAAAATATTTTATACAGTAGTGAAGGTGAGCATTTTCAAAAACTCTCATCAAGTGGAGAAAATGTCAAATTGTTAACCTGTTAAAGAGTAGAAAAGAAAAAGCAGTCATTTGGAAAAGACATCAAAGTTACATCAAGTCAGACTATAGCAGTTGAAGGGCATAATATTTATACTACATGAGTTAAATTTAAACTAATTTGATTTTTGAAAAATAGAGAGATTTTTTATGAAGGTACTGCAGTGGACACCTGTTAAATTTAAAAAATAATATGAAATTAAGCATTTAAAAATTGATAACAGTGTCTCATGTCACTTGCACATTAAGTATATTATCATTAAATTGGAAGCAGATTTTTTTGTAAATCATTTATCTAAATATATATATATTTCATTATTTATTTTGACATCTTTTCAACAACATTCCATTGTCATTTTCAATATATTTTTTAAAATAATTTTTCTTTATACATATATATTTAGAACCAATTAACACTTAGACAATCCCAATGTTAATAGCAATCAACAATTTCAAACTGTTGTCAAGGCAACTTCCTTTTAACAATAAAGGTTGAATATATATATATATGTTATAAACTGTTTTATGTGGAAATCCATTTACCAAACTAACTTGCAATGCAGATATGTTCTACTTCCACATAAAATAAAAGATAATATTATTTTATACTTTAATAATATATAAAAATTTGAAATGAATAAACTTCTCAAGGTTATTTCAGTATATGTGAGGTACTAGTTTTAATAGATTTTAAGCAAATATTTTCTAATATAATATTTCTTGTTCAAATTATTAATTAAATATAAATTAATCTGTGATTAAATTAAGGCTAACAATTTTAAAAATAATGTTGACTAATGATTTATCCCAGGGTTACGCATCAATTATAATTATCCATATAAAATAAAAATAAATATATAGATATAAAGTTTATTCATTAACTTAGGATTTGATAAATGTAAATGGGAATTTTATGTACATTATCTTACCCTATATCTTTGTATTTCACATAACAATGATAACAATAATGATATATCCAATCCAAATAGGTTTATGTCTAATCTGATATCTTAAATATGACCTTTATTACACAAATATGCAGTGATGATGTTTTATTAATAATAACAAAATAGAAGTGTTAAAAAAATTAACAATTGCTCTATTATACAATATAAAATATGTTATAAACAAATAATAACAAATATAAATTATTAAAAAAATTATATAAAAGATTTAATAAATATATTTTTAAAACTAATTTAAACTTGGATATGAACGTGTATAATCATACAGTGTTGCAAGGACACTGATGTTCAATCAGAGTAGGTTGTATATTATTTGAACAGATCCTCAATTTAAATACTGAAGGATAATAATAATCATAATAATAAATGTTTTATACTTTCTTTAAATAGTTTATTCCAATAATGAAACAATAATTAATGAACCTTGTATAATAATAACATTGGAGAAGTTTTTCATTCTTTTAAAAGAAACAAGTGAAATTATTGCTTAGTACTCCTAAATGATATTTAAAACATATGGCTTATTTGTTATACCTCAAAATTCTTTAGTGAATTCATTTGAAGGTGTATTCATTAAGAGTAAAACTCTACTAACAAAAAATATAACTCGTATCATTAGGATACCTTATTGCATCCTATAGTATTTTAAAAATTAATACTAACATATAGTAGTGATGCATAAAATGTTTTTATAGACCTAATTATCTAACTAAGGATGATTAACTCCTTATAAATTTGAGGTTGAAATTTAAGAATTCATAAAACATATAATAAATTCAATATAACAAATTTTATTTAAGTTTAAAAGTGAGCTAACCTAGTCCTAATGTAAATCACATTTAATCATAATTCAATATCATAAATAATTAAATTACATAACTGTTGCTTGTATATTCATGTAATTATATTTCTTTATTATACTAATAATAATAACAACTCCAATTGTTAAAGTGATTTAAATTTATCCCAAGGAAATGAATATCATAGAAACATTATAATAAAAATCTCAAAGATGATATTAAGCACAATTAATTCCTTTTGTAATTTAATTCTTATTGGAACTTAATATAAAAATGAATAAAATTTCATTAAGCACATTTATTAATCAAATGTGAGTTAACACATTAATCCATTTTAGGACTGGATTATAAATTTGACTTTTAAAATATTTAATATTTACATTTTTTAATTCATTATCTATTTCTTCAAGTACTGGAGGTGAATCAAGGTTTACTATACAAAGCAATTTAATTTGTTTGAAAAGACATTATAACTTTATATTCAAATGATTGACATTCAGCACTTCTTTCATTTGAAGTATTTTATTAATCCATTAGTTTATAGATATTTAATCTTTGTTGCTAAATAGTCCAGATCATTATATTATATATGAGTAAGCAAATAGGCTATAATCCATAAACATGTTGATTCAATTAAAGTACAGCACTTTACTAAGCAATGAAGTTTATTACGGTATATTTGAGCTGAAAATTATTACTTAAAGTTTTTCTTTCAATAATTCATGACCAGATAATCCATAATATTGAGACAAAATGCATCTTTTGAAGTGAAATGAAAAGTTGTTTCACCATTATTTTAAGTAGCTACAAGTGACTTGATTGAAGTTAATAGACATAATTTTATAAAGATATCAGCTACTTTACCATTATTTTAAAATGAAAAGATGTTGTTAGACAGTATTCCATGAGTAAATGTATCAAGTTTCCATTAACAGTTGACTGCAATAAATGAAAATTACCTAAAATAATAAACAGTGATAGTTTCTTGTTTATTTGTAGTTTATCTCTTTTTCTTTTCTAATCTGATGGAAAAAAAAAACATTTTTGCCAAACTAAGGCAAAATGCCTATGCTGGGTTACTTTACTTGACCATGATGATGAAGACAATAAAATGGCTATTTTAAAGTTTTATTGTACTTAGGTTTTGAATACACTAAAATTTTTATGAAGATTGGATGGTTTTTTTCAAGTACCAGTATTTATATTGTAACGAGACAGCGTTACATCAATATTAAATCTAGGATACATCGATAAACACACACACACCAGCAAGCAACATAAAACACTCGGAACTTTATTTCGTAATTAGTAATAGTTTTCTTTCTCTCATAAATACATTTTATAAAACACATGGATAAAATGCAGACGGTAAAACGTCTAATTAAGTGATTGAAGCCTTTAGATAATAAAATTAATAACAAAAAATAATATGCTTTCCTAAAGAATAAAAAAAATAATACGCAATCCTAAAATAATAAAAATAATTATCAATCAAAATCACCACGGGGAATTAGAAATGTTTATTTTAGAAATATAATTTTAGCTAGAATAAAACTTAAGAAAAGATTTGAGGAAAAGATAAATGCTCGACTTCTAAATTTAAAATAACTTGTATTGTTCTAGTAAAACACACGCACACACATGCCTTGAGGTGTGAAGGAATAAGTTGGTTGAGTGAGATTGCTAAATGAGATTGTCCCAAAATAAATATTGCCGTTAGCACAAAGAGTGAGTGAGCAGGTACCTCAAACGCGGACCTGAACGACAACTCCAAGAACAGGGAACTATGGGGGTAGATTGGATCCTAAGATATGGATCAACCCTTATAAATACTAGTCAAAACCTATTCATGGGGAATTAATCAATTAATTTTGGAAAGAGTTGTTTGGATTCAGTTCGATTCGATTCATTTCGATTAATACATTTTCATTATTGTTTTATTTTCCAATTCTCAGTACGCTGAATTACCACCTGTTCATTTATTCCGATGCTTATGCTTTATAGAATTGTTCTGAATTAGCTTGGTTATTCCTCAACTTTTAAAATGATCATCATGAAATTAATACCAAGAGCGTCGACTGTCATGAGGGGCTAAGAAACCCTTCAGTGACTGATCGGCGCTCCGCTACTGAAATATCTCCGAAGCTATGGAATTCTGATAACATCGCCATGTTAAGTGAATGCTCCTAATAAAAGAAATGTTCCGTGAAACACCCAAACTCGTCCAGACCAATCGACCTTCGTTGCAACCCAGACAAATCCTAGGTAAATATGTTTTTTTATTCTGTTCACTCACTCAATTAATAAACTCGTAAGGCAATCTCGAAATTAACCAACAAAAATTTACTCAAATAAATCTTAAGACTTTCCTCGTCATGATAGTTTATCTTTATTACTGAACTTTGTAAACATGAACTCTGAACTTAAGTGAAGCTAAGGAAAGATTAGATATTTATCAAGTAGAAAAGAACTTTCTCGTCATTCAAATTGTGTTATGAATACTTATGATTCTCTGTGGGCGTGAATGTATGTGCGCGTGTGTAATCAATCAATTAGTAATATGTTGTAGTAAATAAATTAATAATGTTTCGTTTCATATTTAATAAACTTGTTCAATATCTTATCAAGTCGAGCATATCTCAAATCTTTTCACACACAATCAAAACCGTAGTTATTTATTCTTTGATAACTTATCTTTGAAGTAGATTTAGCTAATTTTAATTTTCATTTAGTTATTTTATTAATTATGTCACCATCGTGCCGTAAGTCACGATGTTTCTTATTTCACCTTAGTTAAGATAGATTTAAGAGCGGGCGGGTCTATAATCAAAATAAACGTCAATAAATTATGTTATATACAATAAAGCGGGGGGATGAACTTGTAAGCCTTGTGTTCGGGGCGTAAGCGAACAACCTCATAGGTCAGTGATAACCAATAAACGATCCTTAAGCCGTGATCGACTTAGTAGAAAACTTTGCTGATTTTAATTAGCGGACAATGCGTCTTCTCCGGGAGGAATCATTTAGAAATAAACATGTAACAACCTTGAGACACCTTATTGGTCCATGCTGGGAGTTTTGAGCTAGTGGGTGGGATTAGACTTTGAAATCGTTTTGACATGATGTAAGGTGATGCGAGTAGTTAAAATCAACTTAAATAATCGTATCTGGCGCCCCCTTATGTGGATCGTGAATAACTGTCGATGTAAGAAAAAAAAATAAAGCCTTACGCTATGTCATGTTTGTTTCGAAGCCGTAATCTCGGGTGAGTAAGGGGACAGTTACATTGGCGCCCAACGTGGGGCTAGTATAAATGAAGCTTCTAAACATAAAGAAAAAGCAAATCTAGATACTAGCAAAAGCGGCCGAACTGGGAGAAGACGCGGAAATATTTATGTAAACAAAAAGCTTGAAAAAAAAAAATATATAATAAACAAACGGAACAAAATCGCGGCGATTCTTAACATCGCAAATGGGTAAACAAAACATCGGAACCGGAGCAAAATAAACAAAACAAATAAAAGCATAGCAGGAGATAAGGGAGCGGACGCCGATCGGTCGCTGTCACCATAAAACAAATAAATCAAGATCAACGAGACAACAAACAGAATGGAGGGAAAATGGATAAAAATAGAGCACTTCAAAGGAAAGGGAAATGAGAATCCATGTCGATATATAGAAAGTTTGAAGAGGTTATTTTCATGCGAGCAGTTCAGCGAAGAATCCAAAATAGCGATCGCGTGTAGCCACATCCAAGGGGAAGTTATGGAATGGTGGGAGACAATGGAAAACAAACCCGAGACATTCGAGGAATATCAAAGGGCCATCATGAAAAGATATTGGGGAGTAGCCCAGCAGGAAAGGGAAAGATGGGAGATAGAACAAAACAAAAGGGAAGAAGAGGAAAAATACAGTACCTTCGTCCAGAGACAGATGGCAAGACTAAAAAAAATAGACAAATACCAAATACCAGAGGAACAGCAAATTAGGATAGCGGGACGCAACCTACCCAGGGAGATCAAACAAATCATTGAAAGGGAAACCGAAATAACAGGGGTGCTGAAGAAACTACAGGCGATCGAAAACGACGATTATTTTAACCAAGAGGAGGACAATGGGATCAGAATAGCCAATATGACACAAGATGGGGGGGGGGAAGGACCTCGGAGAAGACAGGAATGCCCAATAATCGACGTGTCAATCCAGGGGTTCAAGGCAAGGGCTTTGCTGGATACGGGAAGCCAAGTATCCGTAATGGCACAGGAAATTTTCAACAAGATCGCCCAAGGGCCAACAGAGATAAAAATCCTACCGCTAAAAGGGACCCAAATTGTACTGGCCAATGGAAAAAAGGCGAAAATACAAACCAAACAAGTGTGGGCGAATATCAGCATTGCAGGACAGGAGTTTACCCAGGTCGTACTAATACTGGAAGGCTTAATCCATGATTTAGTATTAGGATCAGACTTCATGAAAATGACTAAATGTAACATCGATTACGGGTCCGAACTAGCGAGGATCAGCACAGTCACGGTGCCTTTCGAAAGCAAAGTGGACGAAGAACCAGAAAGACAAAGGAAGCTGCAGTGCATCGCGATAAAAGGGGAAATCGAAAAAAGAATCGAGGAAATAACTGGACCAGACAAAGAAAAGAAGGAAAGAATTCAGGAAATATTGGGGGCGCACAAAAGTGTCTTCTCGGACAAACCGGGAGTAATTCAAGGATACGAACACCGGATCCGATTGAGCACCAGCCACCCATATCAGACGAGGGCATACCCGATCCCATTCCAATACCGGAAAGAAATTGAAACCCAGTTAAAGCAGATGACAGAGTGGGGAGTCGTTTCAAAATGCACCTCGCCGTACAATAATCCCATCCTAGCCGTAAAAAAGGGACGGGTCAATACGATTGTGCCTCGACGCTAGGCAACTAAACAAGGTAACGATCCCGGACACAAACGCCCCACCTGTCATGAACGAACTAATGACCAGGTTCCGGAACAAGCGGATTTTTCCACGATGGATTTAACCAATAGTTACTGGCAAATGAGCCTCCACCCCGACGACCGAAAATACACCGCGTTCAAATATAACGGGAGGGCGTACCAGTTCAACCGAGTACCCTTCGGATTAAAGAACAGTGGGGCAGGCTTGGTACAATGCCTGGATCAAACCCTATCTGACGAGGTAAAAGGATTTGCGACGATGTACGTGGACGACATCATCATAGCATCCAATGACATCGAGGAGCATTGCCAGCACTTAGAAAAGCTACTACAAGAATGCGAGCAGAAGGGGATCAAAATCAACATCAAGAAGAGCCATTTTGCGACACAGGAGGTCAAGTTCTTGGGACACATAGTCAGCCCGGATGGAGTGCGGCCTAACCCCAAAAAATCCAGGCGATCCAGGAATTTCCCACCCCAAAGAAGAAGAAGGACATTAAGGCATTCCTCGGAATGTGTACCTTTTATAACAAGTTCTACGAGAACTTCACCCACGATCTGGAGCCCTTGTTACAACTACTAAGAAAGGAGCAAGCATGGGTGTGGGACGAGAAGCGGGAACGGAGTTTCCGGAGAGTAAAAGAAGGGTTCCTGAAACAAACAATATTGACATACCCGGATTTCGACCAGATGTTCTGGGTACAAACGGACAGCAGTGACATCGGGCTGGGGGCCACGTTGTACCAGAAGGGGCCGGAGGGAGAACAGAGGTGTTGGCGTTCATTAGTCGGCTACTGAAAGACCCGGAAAGAAGGTACACGGTCACCGAGCGAGAAGCCCTCGCCATGTGTGGGCGTTCAAAAAGTTCCGGCAATACCTGGTCGGGTCCAAAGTAAGGGTCGTCACTGACCACCGGAGTCTGGAGTTCCTAAACAAAAGCTTCCTGACAAACAACAGATTGGTGCGGTGGAGTCTAGCCCTGCAGGAATTTCAATACGAGCGTCGGAAGATCTCAAAGGAAGGGATAACGTGATCGCGGACACGCTGAGCCGTTACCCGGTGGGGACTCAGACGAATGCGGAGGCAAGCGAGTTCGCCTACATAGCCGCAACGACCCGACAGGACAAGAAGGGAGGGCTTAAAGCAGGCAACATTCGAAGGAGCCAGGAAAAGGACAAGGACTGCCAACGAATAATCAGTTATTTACATAAAGGGA